>OY735232.1:9753127-10453127 GCA_963457665.1 Thysanoteuthis rhombus | reverse complement strand
ACAAAATCAAGTGTTTATTTACTCTAATTAATGAGTCTTACATTGTGCACTACTGTTCCTTGGTATCAGGTGCATCCAAATTGTGAACCAGCTGTAGCCATTTTCAGTATTGAATTGAGATGCATATCAATATATGCTAACATCTACACTTGAAATCTTGTTCCCCAACACTATTACTCTGGAATTCAATTCTAACTGGAATTGCTCTGGTACCCTAAAAACACTGAAGAGAATGGGTGACAAAAAAAAAAAAATATCATTCTCGAGGATTTCAAAGTCTGCAAATCTTTCTTGGAACTCATTAACTTGGGAATCCTGGTTCTGTGCTTTTCTGTGTTGATATCAGCATACAGTCTGTGTTGACTTTCTGGAACTTCAAGGTTTGAAAGTTTGTGATATTAACATCTGGTTGTTGACATTCAGCATGGTCAAGTTCGATCTCAAAGAGAGAAATCGAGTGATATAAATCTGTGGCCAATTTGTTGCATCCTTCTTGCAGCTTTCTGAACAGATAATTATTCTACTATGAGAGATAATATTGATATCCCCCTCCCCCAAAGTGGGATTTCATAAGTGAAAATCTCACTGGGACTCAATTGTTGACAATCTGTATGAATCTCTCGAACAAATGATATAATATATAATAACAAAAACAAATGATTACAGGCTTGCTATCTAATTTATGTAAACGAATGCAGATTATTTGCACTAGCAGAGACCAAGGTTAATGATGGAAACAGTTGACTTCCTGTAAAGGGATGTCAGTCAATTATAATTTGTCTTTTTTTTTCTTTTCTTTTTTTCTTTTTCACAAGTGAACATTTCAGTTCATTTTTTAGCCATTAACAAGGATATATTGAGGAAAGATGACTAAATACAATTTTTAATACCATCATTATTTATTTTTTTAAAAATTTCTCTTCAATTCCATGACTAATACTTTTCTTAATGTTTGGCTGCATTTAAGAGTAGCATTTTGTAGCCTTTTTTATTTCTACTTTGGATCTAATGAAACATACTTCAGGACTGTTAATTAAGTCAATACAAATACAGAGAATCTGTATTTGTATTGACTTAATTATCAAATGCATACTATTTTATTTTCTACTTAGTTTTGCTTCAAGGAATATTTTTTTTTTTGGACATTTCTAGATTTGTTTTTGAAATCTGATTTTGTTTCAGAGCAAATTATAATTGCTGCAATTTATGATTACAACAGTAGTTACTGATTATTGTATATTTCTTCCAGCAATTTGATTTCCATGCCCTTGAAGAAGCTACCGAATATGATGGTGGATTTACAATAGATTCCTCTACTATCAGGTTGGAAAATGAATTCTATTCTTTTATTCTGTGCATTTATTATGCTAATGTGTGATTCAAATAAAGAAATGAAATATACTTAGTGTTAGGAAAGGAAAATAACTCAATATTTGCTAAGTCTCGTGGATGATGTCACCTGATTGGAGAAAATCTTTTGCTTCTTTTTTTGCTTCTTCTATAGATGCCATTCTGAAATGCAATGTTCTAAAAATGTTCTTTGTAAATAATTACTTGAATTTAAGTAGTTGATTTATGAAAATGGTCCTTTATAGTCTTGAAAATTCAAATTATAAATTTCCTTTGCCCTTGAAGTTCTATTGTGGAAATGGTTTTATATAGGAGCCTGATTAATAATTTGGCCTTTTCTTACCCTTTTCACTTGTTTCTTTGGTGTAGTAATATTTTGATTATTTTGATTAGCACTTGCAAAATATTTGAATTCAATTAGAAAACCACAAAACAATTGAAATTAAATTTTCCCAAGACAGAAATAAGTGTCTGTCTATTGTCAGAAGCATTTAAGTGACTGAGTTCAAATTTGTTTCCTTTATGAGAAAAAAAATGTATACTGAATTTATTATTAAAGGTATTGAAAACCTTTTCATACAAAAAATGCTACCAAATATGACAGTTTTATTTCATGATAGTTTCTCATCTCATTACTTCATTTGTTGTTGATGTTGGGTTTCTATCTGTTTATACTCTTTATAGTAACAGCTATTTTAGCTCAAAATTTACTCAATTCTAATGAGAAACAGTCTAAATTTTCTTCAGATATCATGGAAAATTGAAATATTGTCAATTGCTAATCAGTATTCAGTCTCCTTCATACAATTGTCTTAATCCATGCCTTTATTCATTTATACCATGTGTTGTATATAAATTTTTCAGAAATTTTTGGTCCGTTGTGCATGAATTCACAGAAGAGCAACAAAGGAAGTTATTGCAGTTTACAACAGGAACTGACAGTGTTCCTATTGGTGGTCTCTCAAAGGTGAAATTAATAATAGCTCGTAATGGACCCGACTCAGACAGGTATTCCTTCAATAAAACAATCTCTCAATTCGTTATGTACTAATCCATATTCAACTACAGAAAATATTATCTATGTTGCTATCATAGCTTAACTTGATGTGTCTATATCTTGAACGACATTTTCCATTCAGTATGATAATAAATCTATTTGCATTCTTAATGAAATCTTGGGGAACTTATCCCATCTATGAAAATGTCCTTTTGTGAATGACTTGTAGAATTGGTGAGAATTCATACATGAACCATGGACAGATAACTTTGTATATAGATGTGATTCAGACTGACCTATACCTTATCAAAAGTTGTCCAAATTCCAAGTTTTTGAGAAAATTAAGCTTAATTTGTCATAAATCAAAGTTATAAATTACAGTAGAAACTAGAAAGCGATCAGAGGGTGAATACACCTGCCAACGCCATTGTCACAAGAAATAATTGTTCATTGATCTTTGCCCAAATTGAATCTATTCTTTTTGTGATATCATCTGGACAGATGTGAGCATGTACATGAAGATATGAAAAAAGAATGGAAAAAATAACTCTCCATCAAAAATCGAATTCCTGGCTTTGTCTTAAACTCTAGTCAAGTCTTCCTTCTACAAAATTTGATTTGAATTCATTGAGAACTTTTGGAGGTATTATATATGGATCTGCACAAAAATTTGAGCACTTCCCTGTTGCCCATCCTTCCACAAAACGTCATCCAAATTCATCAAGAACTTTTGGAGATATTGTGTGAACAGATGTGAAATTTTGGTGATATCATGTGCTGTGAACCTATGACTACAATATAGGGAAGTAATTGTGCATGACCCCCCCCCCCACATTCAGTCCCTTCTGTCTTTGCCTATTGACCACCCCTTCACGAAATTAAATTGAGATTCAGTCAGAACTTTTGGAGATGTTGTGTAGACAGACAGGAGTGCATGTATAAATTGATGAAAAAGAACGGAAGAGTATCTCTGAATCAAGAGAAATTCATGGATCCACTCCAAATTTGAATCAGTTCTTTTGTACCTTATTGTCTAGCCTTCCATAAAACTCCATTGAAATCCATTGTGGACTATCAGAAATTGGAGGTACACTGTACACTGTTATAATGTGGTGTTTGTCAATTTTCTACTGTGTTGTAACAAATCCCCCCCACCTGAAAAGGTCTCTTATTGTGAAGAGAGAGAGAAAAAAAAGTTGTGAAAAGAGACAAAGAAAACAATATTATCAGTTAGAGGTTTCATTTACAGAATAATTTAAGAAATATCAATATTATTCATTGATATTACTAAGAATACATTTCTCTTCTATCACTTGATTTTTTTTTTTTCTCACTCCCCAACGGTAGTTGTGTCATTGTTATAACATGGAAAAATAAAGTTTAACAATACGTTGGTAATTTTTTTAGCAACTGCTGAAAGGGAAGAGGGAGCGATAAGTTTGGTTTATTAACTGCTGAAATGTTTTTTATCCAATTCATTTCCTTTTTACAATTGGTGTAAGCTGTGCATAACATTTCTTCAGAATCCTTTTATTTTTTCTATTTAGCTATTATGTTGTGTCAAATTTGAACTTTTGAAAATTGAGGTCAACCACATTATATCAAGTGTACTGTTTATTTTGTGATGGGATATAGGGGAGATAATTGTGCATGGATCCTCCTCAAAATTGAACCAGTTCTTCTCTAGCTTTTTCTCTATATTTGGTTGTTTTCCTCAGAAACCTATTCTTGGATTTTGGAGGACTTTTGATGTGTTCTTTAATACCATTTCCTCAAAGGTCTCATCCTTCATTCTAATGGACTCAAGGCAAATTCTTAATGAAGAGAACGTGTAATCAACTAATTTTTCTTTTCAATTTCCTAACAAAGTTCAATTTAAATTGGTTTCTATACAAAACATTAAAGTATATCATAAATTCAACAATTGTCAACTTTATAAAGATTTGAGCAAATCAAATATATATGAAAATTAGACCCTTTCAGTATTAGGTTTTTTCTTAACCTTTTACATTTTAAACTGCAAGGAAAGTAAAAATTCTAGTATCTTCATATTTTTGCTCCCAGAGTAAATAGATGAAATCAAATTTTCTTTTTTTTTTTTCTTTTTTTCCAGACTTCCAACATCTCATACCTGCTTCAATGTATTGTTACTGCCAGATTACTCCAACCGAGAAAAACTTCAAGACCGTCTTTTGAAAGCGATCAATTATTCCAAGGGCTTTGGAATGTTGTGAATGGATATTTTTGATATAGTGCCGCAATTATTCTGTCGACTACAACTAGTATCATCATCATCACTACTACTTTTACTATTTCTACAACTTTTGTGATGATGATGATGATTTCTGCTACTATTATTACTAAAACTACTCCAGAGAAGGAACGAATGAGAGAAATGCCCAAATTTTAATATTTAATTAATT
The DNA here is from genome assembly GCA_963457665.1 of Thysanoteuthis rhombus. Lineage (NCBI taxonomy): Eukaryota > Metazoa > Mollusca > Cephalopoda > Oegopsida > Thysanoteuthidae > Thysanoteuthis > Thysanoteuthis major. The sequence continues at coordinate 10,448,357 of OY735232.1, read as the reverse complement.
TTGTGCATAGAGCAATCACTAAATAGGCGATATGGGACTGTTTGGCATCTTATAGCCAGGCTAGCATAAGACAACTTTAATATGGAAGAAGATTTCAAAACAGGATTAATTGAACAATAATTGCTCTTTATTAAAGTTAACATAATTAGTTATGGTGTAATAATATATTCTATAGTTATTTATTCAAGAAATATTCCAAGAGCCCTTGTCCACTCCGATTCTGCTGTCATCCTTGAAAAAAAAAAAATGTTTCCACGTGGCCATCCCTAAAATGATTTCTATCCGAATGACAGGATTCTTTTAAGGTTTGCTTTCTCTCTAAAGTAACATTTGCAGAAATGGCTGCTATCAATATAAAATGGCTGCTCTATAAACAAAGAAGCAGAAATGAACAAACCAAATAATACAAAGAATTGGACCTGAAAATTCCCAACATTTTCTCCAGATCCTTTTCGATTTGTCTTTACCATCCAAGTGTTCTTGTCTTATACCAATACCAGAATTTTAAATGCTACGGACCGAAATTGAAAAGATTTTCTACAACTGACATGTACAGTCCACTAACACTTTCAGTGCTATTTTTTCTTAAATCCTTTCAACTTTCCATAAGGAAAATATGTTGGAAGGTTTGTGAGGCAAAACAATTGCTGTAACAATCAGTGAAACAAACAGGTATGTGATAAAATGATGAAATGTTTTCTTGGTTGCAACTTGTAAAACTGTAATTGTCATACCAAGAAAAAGACATCTTTCAAGCACAATGGGCTTCTGAAGAGCTTTGTAAGTGAGAAACAAAATAATCCAAGCTGCCACAATCTCCAACTCACTATTTACTCTAAAGAAAAAGAATTCAAAGCATCTGAAATACATTTCTTGCTGATAATGATGATAAAAGTGAATTGTGTAGGTATGAACTGTTTTTTTATTGATTTCTGCAAAAATATGCAAAACACCTTCGCATGAAAATTTGAAGTGACATTAAATTTGAATTGAAAAAAGAGGGTGAGAAGCAGTTGTTAGAATCAACCCAATTACCAGAGCCATTTTAATATCCTTTTAAGTGTAACAGTGACATTGGATGGTGGCATAGCACATATGAGACTCTATTGTCATTTGTTGAGCTGTTATTTCTGCTATAGATCTAGACAGAATCTTATGCTCCTTGTTTTAATATCTATTTTAGATTCCATAATTGCCCTGTGCAGTTTCATGAAGGCTAACAGAATATTCACCTTTAATTTTTCTGTTGATTAATTTTAGTTATTTTTTTTTCTTCTTTTGCTTCTAACTGTAGGTATCAAATTTTATTTGTTGGATATTAATTTCTTTATTTGCACTTTTTTTGTTGGTGCTTGTCTTTGGCATTCTTACCTTTTCCTCTCTATCTGTTGAAGTGTTTTAAGAAAACAGTACTAGCAACATTTAAAAGAAAGAAAAATGTTGGCTTTAAATTCTTTCCATATTGATTTTACAATATGACTTTTTTTTTTTCCAAATATTCTTATCCCTTTTAACTTTTCAGTGCTTGCTGCTGTTTTTACTGTTACTTGATGTTTTTATTTCATTTGAATTTTTTTAACCCACTTGAGAATCCTTTCTGCTAGAAATGAGCTGTTAATTGCTCGATAGATGTTGTAAATCTTTAAATGTTACACACTTTCATTGGTCATCTCTCTGATTTGTTTTGACTATGTTACAAGGAATCGAGCTCAGATTTAATGCTATTCCAACTAGTTAATTTATGTTCTCTATTTAAGGAAAATGTGTTGCTACCTTTTTTAATTTCATGTTTTGTATTTTCTAATGTTTGTGTCAAATGTTAGATAAAATTCTTATTGGTCCTGTTGAGAATCTAATGCTGTCTGTGTGCATTTAAAAAAAAAAACAAACATTTTTTTTAAATAAAGGTTTGCTTCAACTTTTCCACAGGAATTCCACAAATAATCTCAAATGAAATCTTCAATTGATATGCTTTTATTTATAATTTAGCAGCTGAATCAATGTGAGCAATATCCCTTGAAGAAAATAGCCAATAAAATTTAAGCTTCAACAAGTTCATTCAATTTTTTTCCATAAAAACAATAACCCCTCTCTTTATCTAATGGTAAAAGCATTTCCAGTTGGATTCAAGATAACTGCAATGTATCTTATTTAAATGAAGTGTGAAAATCTCTTGAAACTGTTCCCTTTGGTCCATATGTTCAATCTACACTGTTCGAGTTGCAAAAAGTTCCTGGCAAGTTTTTGATAAATAGAAAATGAAAACATAAGTACTTCAGTTGTCTCTTTCTTGTGCTGCCATCTTTCAATGTCAACGTTTTCTGTATAACCTTATTTGAATTTAATTTGGAAGGTTTCTAGGAATTATGTATTTGTGATTTCTCATGTTCGTTTGTATTTCTGCAACTGCTTGACCCATAGTTACTCCCCTTGTCCGGTTCTCTCTCCTTCCATCAGCGGTAGAGTGCTCTTAGGTTAGTACAGACCGAAAAACTTGAATGTCTTCAGTCTAAATATCAACTCTCACAAAACTATTTCTCTTACACCCATCAAAAAGAATTTTTTTTTTGTATATGCAAAGAAAGAGGATATACAAGAGCACTTGATACGTACAAAATTCGAGGATTAAATTAATTTCTCAGGCATTTACATACAATATTCAATCTGGGCATGGTATTCAATGCCCAGTGCCCATATAATAAAACGTGTATGAATTTGTGTAGTAACATACAGCTTTTCAAAACTTTCCAGGCTTAAAATAATTAGGATTTAGATGAAGCAGATTGGCTCTGATATTTGGTTTGTGAAAAAAAAAAGAAAAAATTGGTCATAATAATCTGGCTCCTTCCTGGACAAGCCCAAGTCAAGTAGACAGATGGGCCAAGTGCTATTCTCTACAGCAAAGCCATATCTACAAGTTATCCTGGGATGTTTGGCAATACAGCTCAATGCTTACAAATAAATGTTTTTTTCTTTTCTGCCAACTTAGCCTTTTTATTTTTTCCCCTTTCAGGTGGAGCAACTTTTTAAAAAAAAACTTTTAGTATAAATTCAAAATTACTGAAATGGTATAAATGAAATAAATCCATTATTATACAGATTTATTTGAACTGTTGTCATCTTGATTGTTAATCACATTTTGGCCATTGTACCCTCTAGCCTTCTTCAGGTATCCATTGGAATTGCAAAGCAAACCCTTTATTCAATTCACAAGGGTTTACAGTTTATACTAAGGGGACATCCTGTAGGAAGTTAATTCATTTGTGTGAGCCATTCCCCTGAACACAGAATATGAAATTCACTGTCTCAAAACTACCAAGTAAACAGTGTGCATTTAACCAATACATAATACATGGATCCAACTTGGCCAGTCCTGTTAGACAATCAGGTGGTATGATTATTGGAGCATTTAACCTAATAGCCAGATGAAAGGCTGCCTCCTGTATGTTCAATTCTATTCTAGAATTACAGGAAAGGTTTTATCAAAGCCAAGTTCACTGATTCTTACACTAAGCTACCTCCTTGTTCCATTAGGGGTTGCCCCCCTCCCTCCAGTCTTTTTAGAGGATAGCTGATCTGAGTTATATAAAAAATGCAACAACTGCATCGATTGATTTTAAAGTTTGGTTTAAGAACAGATTTTCATTGATTATAACAGAATCGGATTCAAGTATGTGGCTCATAAGTATATTAACCTAATTAGCTTTTAACAAGTTTTGCAATTTTTATATACTTAGATTTGAATTTTTTTGTTTTATTTAACTTACTTTAGGGCCATTTCTGTGAGAAGTATTTTAAATAAGGAATCTAAATTGTTTCATTTTTCTAATCAGATGTTGATTGTTATTAAAATTTACTGATATTGAATACATGGAAGGGTGGCATTCAATTTCCTAAATATCTCTTCAAAGTTATTTGCTTGAAACTGGTTGGCCAATTCAGGATTGCCCAGAAACTAAAGGAAGACGAGGGCTTTTGATAGTTGGCTTTTGTTATAATAAATGATGGAATAAAGTTAGTGTGATGGGTGTTTATGAAATCTATTGTAAAAGTACTATTTATTTCTAGGATTTAGTATTTACAATATGTATCATGTATGGCTGTATATAAAAATCCAATCTAAATGGTTGGCGTTTTTTCCATTTTTCCTCCTCAACCATGGAAGACCATAAGAGTAAATATCTTCTGTTTATGTATTAATAACTTGGGAGGGGGGGGGGCGTATGGATTTCTTCTAGAAAGTTCAAAAATCTCAATTTCACTTGCTTTCCATGTACACTGGAAAATGGGGGGGGGGGCATTTTTGGTTGATATAGTTATGAATTTGCAAAAGATTTAAAACTAAAACAGGGTTCTTTCTACTTCGAAAATTCTTATATATAAAGATATAGCATGATTACTTTAGATGGGAAAAAAAAATTTAGAAAAGAATATTGTTAAATTTGTTAAATAAGAAAAAAAAATATAGTTAGGGTAAATGTCTGACCACAATATTAAGCAATCTCCTACATGAGGTGATATGTAAAAAGAAAAAAAAATTTTCTACTCTATTTTGATAGAGTTTCAAATGTCAGCTTTGTAATTTTATACTTTCATTTTCACCTGCTATTCCCGTATGAATTCAGCAGGCAAAAGTTTGAAAATCAAGTGGAATTAGTATATTGAAAAAAAAAACCCCAAAAAAACACGCTTATGGTCATCTGTGGTGAAAAGTTGCTAATTGTTCAAGTTTAGCAAATCTTACCTACTTTGTCAATTCTTAAGCGATTTTGCTTCCAGGATTGCCAAAGTAATTTCTTTAATGAGGCTTAGATGTTTGATGTTCTGAACGTTTATCAAGTCTACTAAATCTTCAGTGTAGTCCTCATGCTGTCAATTGTTTCTCTGACAACAAGTAAAATAGAAACACATCAAATCAAAAATCTTCGTAGATGGCTAGAGCTTGCTACTTGGATTCAAGAACTGGAAAATTGGGTCCATGAAAACTGTTCAGTATATAATGGATTACAAAAAAAAAAAAAAAAAAAAAAAAAGTCCTTTAGACCAATTTAGGAAAATTATCAATCCGTTACACCTATGTTTATTAGTTTGTCTCAAAAGTATAATTATAAATTAATTATAATTATATATAATTATAAATTAAACAAATAATTGTAGGTGTAACTAGTTGGAGAATTTTCTTTTTTTTTTCCAGTGTAGAATGAAAACTTTTAGTTAAATTTTTTTTTTTTTTTAGGGGCAATTTAAAAAAAAAAAAATCTTCATTTTTATGGAGGTTTGGCTAGCAAGTATTTTGGCATTAATTCAAGACTTGAAATTTTCTTCATTCATAACTGAATAAACAAAAAAGAAACATTACAGTCCAAGTTTTTAGTGTCATTTTTTGTATTTTGATATAGAATGCAGTGAATGAAGGCTTAATATTTAGTGTATTTCTTGAATCAATTTTAGATAAGAATGATTTCAGTAGTTCAAGAAAATTATCAGCTACAAAAGAGTATAATGCTTTAAAATTTTTTAGCCCAATTCCTTTCAACTATTTAAATGGCCATGAAATCTATCAATGTCTTCCATGCATTTTTGGACCCAATAAAAAAACAAAAAACAACACCAAGCCTTGTACTTAAAACTGGTTATATTGAGTCACAAAATGGGTCTCAAATCTTCAGCAAAGAAATCTTAATATTAAAATTGAGGGGGAAAAAAAAAAAAATGAATTTTAATGATGTTAAGATCTTACTTTATATCAAAACTAAGTTTGCAATTTCTTCCGAAGTCATTTTATTTAAAAGATATGAAACCTCTCCTATAAAAACCATAAAAATAAAAGTATATCCTTTTCTTTTTATAGAAAATTAATTTTCTCCAAAATCAAACCCGAGGGGATTTTACTTTTCAAGACTACTTCACACGAACAGCCTAATAGATAAGCATAGAAACTGTATGGGATGTTCTGTAGCTGTACACAAATGAAAATGGTGTGATAAATGAAAACAAATACAAAAAAATTCATTCTTCCATTTTTATTAGTTTAGATGATGGGGAGGAAAAATGAGGCATTTGTCAGTTATTGAACTTTTTCTAAATGGTTGTGAAGTCAGTCACAGAAGGTCAGACATCCAAGAGGAATGCATAATTGTAGCACAACACGAGTCAGAGAATGAAAAAGTGAACAGTAACAATGGGGGAAGGATACTAACAGTACTTTTCTATAACAAAAAGGGAATTTAATATAAGCCAAACAGAAATAAAGAGCCTAACCTTAAATAAACAGAATACTACAAAAAGGATCGATACACGTGATCATCTATGTACAAGAGAAATAGGTGCATGTCGATCTAAGTTTATACAAGTACCGAGTGTAGAGATAGAATTGTTCAAGGCATAGATGTTCTCATTGAATCAGTCATTGATAGCAGTACCAGTGAAAGAACCTACCTTTATCTATCAAATACAACTACAATATCCTCCCCAATGGATGCATGTATGAGAATTTGGTATACAGACAAAAATACTTGGAAGGCTTCATTAGGTGTTTATACTGAACATTTTCCAAAAGAAACTAATTACAGCAGTAAAAATAGAAATAGCAAGATTTTTTTCCAACAGGTTTAGTAACCTCAAAAAAGTACAAACTTGACAGAATTTCTATATTTGTAGTGGTGTAGAATCAAGAGCTTCATATATCGACCCAGATCATTGAAGTCTAACTGCAAGAACTGAATTAGTTGTTATTTGTGGACTGTGTGTGAAGTGCTACAAGTTGCCAATTCTCTACTTGAACAATACGTCGATAACAGTCATGAAGAATTCTAGTATAATATGCAGTGGAATGGAATAATAAAATGGATGAAGTCCTTTTTGAATCCAATGAAGTCAAATGTACAAATCGTCCTGCTAGGTGCTATTTAATAAACAAAAAAAAAAAAAGAAAAAAGTTATTTCTTCTTCTTAGGTCGACCTCGGCCGTCAGGAGTTCCATCTGCTTTTCGTTTCTGCCCCTAAAGAAAATTGAACAAATCTTCAATCAATATACAATAGATTACAATTAAACATCTATACAAAGGATATATATAGATATATAGTTTTTAACATCTAAGTTCTCCACCCTTATCAAATGGTATGTCCAGCTCATAAAGCTTAACATACCATTTGATAAATAGAACACCAAGTGCAATATTATGTAGAGAAATTATTGAGAGAAAAATTCTTAGTACTATTACTTTGCTTTCCCAAGGCAAATTTCACATTATTAGAACAGGGTAGATAGAAGGTCTTACCTTTGGTGTCCCGGGTTTGGGACCACGACGTTTCTTTTCTTGTTTTTCCTTTTCTTCTAATTCAAGATTCTCTCTCTCGATTAATGTGATCAGAGTATTGCATCTTCTCTGTAACTCCTGCAATAAATAGGAGCAGAAAGAAATAATACTTTGATTTAAAAATTCGTAACTTGTTCAATTATCAACGTAACTTTAAAAAAAAAAAGTTACACTCAAAAATACTTTTTGATACTTTTTTTATGAACAGTTACATTATGAAGAAGAAAAAAAAAAAGCTTTCTCCATTTTAATGAAAAGTGAAATAATCAGAATGTAAAATATGAGATTTGAAATTGTACTGGAAATGAAGACAAGGCTCTCAATCTACTAAGAGTTATTTCCCCTTCCTCTGCTTGAAATAATGTTTCCTTTCCTTTCGAAACACCAAAATACCACTGAAGACAAATAATGATTTAGTTAGACGAAGTATGGCCCTAATAAATATTTAATAGCAACAATATTTTCAGACGAACGTGTGGTCATGTGTAATTAATAGCTATTTTACCATAGCTGTCCTCGACTTGATGAACCAGTCAAAACGAAACTGAGGAGCCTGCCGAACAGCTGTGCGTAATTCATCATAAACATTTTCTTTGTCAAATCCAAGTTTATGCAGCATGCAGACCAGAAAGCGGTCTTCCTCCTCAGTATAGTTTTTGCCTTTGTTGGTGCCATACTGAATCCTTAATTGGTGGAATGGGGCTCGGTAGCGATTCATCTGCAATGAAATGAAGAAAAAAATTTTAGATTAAGAATCAATGACCTGCAATAATAAACATTCATTCTTAAGTGAGCATAGCTATTTGAATTCTAATATTTATAGTAAATAGCATATGTCTGTGTACAAGACAGCAGTGTTCCCTATAAACCAGACCAAGTTTCGAAACAGGCCAAGTTGAATTCTCATAAAAATAGAGAAATTATAAAAACAGAATTGGTTGCAATTACTTTTCATTTTAATTATCAGATTAAGATGTGATTAAGAGTCCTTACATTGTAAATTACTGCCATCTGGTGAAGAGATTTACAATTTTCTGTGTTATTGATCATCATTGCAATAATGGTAGTCAAATGTGCTTCTACACCCAACAATGCTTGAAAAATGTTCAGCAATAATGTTTCTGTAGATAACACACACTGGGATTTTTTTTTTTCCAGCTCAAAGTGTTCAGAGAGAAGAACCCCCCCCCCCAACATCTTCATTAATCATGATGTCAGTGTTTTACTCCAACAGAAGACACAAGGGACATAATCCAGAAGAGTTTTGAACAAAATGTATTCTAGTAGGGGAAAAAAAAAAGAAAAAAAAAATTACTGGAGATGTGTTAAAAAAAAAAATGCATTGTCATCTGCAGCCTCCCATAATTTGAAATAGCAATCGATCAAATATACATCAGGCAAGTATTTATCTCACCATTCCACAATAATTATTTGTCCTTGTTTCAAAGATTTTCACCATTTTTTGAAATCCATACCATTGAGTGACTCAAAAACCTAAATTATGATTAATAGAGTAAAACTGAAAAGTTACCAAGAAATTCTTTCTTTAGTTTCTTTCTAAGAAAAATCTGATTAAAATTGCACTAATAAAGCAACAGACAGTGAAAATCTGTAAAATTTCAATTTTCATCTGTAGTAAATGATACTTCATTATTAATCAAGTACCCATCCCCAAGAGGGTTGGAGGGGGGGATAAAATTGAGCCAATTAAAAGGGTAAAGGAGTGGCTGTTAATTACTATCTTCATTTGTAACAAGAGATGCTTACCTTGGCATCCAAGGCTTTCTTGATACTGATACGCCTCTGAATCTTTGCTTCTCCCCTCTCAATCTGAGCCATGATACGTTCAATATCCTGCAGTTCATTACAACGTTCCCAGAATAAGCTAGAATATTCCATAACCTGCAGACAGAAATAATCACAAATCAGATATTGAAAACATAAAACAATATTCAAAATTATCCATTTCTTTGGAAACTTTTACTAAAATGGAAACAGGAATTTCAATATCAATGAACATATCAGAATTCTTTTCTTTTAGATGCATCTTTTCATTCATTTTTAATGACCAAAAAAAAAAAAAAAAAAATCTTTACTTTCTGGCTTAATTAGAATTATACTGTCATCAATAATAAAATAATTTATTTTTTTCACCTCCTCTGGAGTTTTGCCTTCTACTTCATGGGCAATGCTGTCAATATCATCACGGCCATACTTTTCATTAGCTTTAATGAATTGGTTGAAGTCTCTCTTGGACCAATTGGTAAATCCCTACAAGATAAAAATGTGAATTTTAAAACTAATACATTCAGTTTATCAGGACTAGAGAATACAGAATGATATTTCAAAGAAAAAGAAGAAAAATTATGAAAAATGAAATGAGCCTTAAAACAAAAAGTAGCCGTTTTCTAATAGAATATAATTCTTTCATGTCTTGAGAAAAAAAAGGAAAAAGAAAAAAGTGAGGTTGGCTATCAATATATACAAAGGCATTATTATTTATAGTACAAACCACCAGATATGGTTTTTGTACAAGTTCTGTCATTTGAAAAGCAAACCTGTGTTACTCCCATTTATTAGAAATAAAAATCAATCTATCTTCTATCATAAAAACTTTACATTGAAATATTTTGAAAAATAAATGGATTAATTTTAGCTATTTCTATGGAATATAAACCAAGCTCAAATCTCAATTTTCTCAGTGCAAAATATGACAAACTTGTAAGATTCATCTAATGAAATTCATCTTGTAAGTTTTATAAATATATCTCAAATGAATCTTAAAGGATTTTACAGGCACAAACTAACGACATTACTTCTTTGCTAGATTGGAATTAGAATCATAATTTTCATAACTGTCATTGATTAAATTTTTGTTAAATTTGGATAAGGATGCAATATACATAATTAGAAATTTGATAAAAAACAAAACTGGTCTTCATTTTTATTGAAGCCTTCGTAACAAGTTCCATAGAGCATTGGACAAAAGAAAAGAAAGTCTATTATAGAAAATGAAGAAATTAATAGAATGATAAAGTTTCACCTGTTTGAGAAGCTCTTCTTTCTCGGCCAACTCCTCCTCTGTGAGACTGCAGGCTTCATCGATTCTTTTTTGTTCCTCTCGTCGGATACGCTCAGCATCAGCACCATACTCAGGATTTTTAGGCACCTGGACAGGTTTTGATGAGGGAGTAATTTAAAAATTAGGAAAAAAAAAAAAAAAAGGTTTCAGAAAACAATAGGAGTAAATATGGCCCACAACAAAAGTCAAAGTTTTATAGGATATACAAAACATTACAAGAAAATTTTTTTTTAATCCCTCTAGCCAGCATATATTGACACTTGACTATAAACTGAGTTACGTAGAGGGCTAATATCTCAAATTCCAAAAATTCATTCAACATGATATATTTATTAGGAAAAAAGAAAAGTGATTCTGATAAGATGTACTTGAATTAGTTTAATCAACTTCTAATTCCAAGTGTGCCAGCCATCCTACAATTATCTGACAAAGACTAAATATTTGTGGATCAATATTTCCCCAATGACTTCTCACGAGAGTCCAACTGAAATTTTGATACATGAACAAGGATAGTTTTCCATGACAAAGAGAACATTTTATGAATGGTGTTAGACTTTTCACTTGGGGCAGGACTAACAGAAATCAAAAGAACTTTAATGTCTTCAAGAACTTGAAAAAACAAATTTAACTTCAGAAAAAAAATATTAAAAAAAAAAATACTGAAGAAGAAACATTTCAAGACCGAATGGAACCAAACTGGAAACAAATCTATAAAAGTGATCGTAAGATTTAGAATACAATGAAGAGTTGTAATAAAGTCAAATGAGGAAATTAAAAGACAATAGTTGAAATTTTTATTCCTAAAAAATTTTTTTTTGCTCAAGATTGAAAATATGCTGACAAAAGAGAAATGTTAAGATTTTATGAAAGGTAACTTCACAGAAATTTCACCTCAGTGTTGCAGATTTCTTTTACTAACAAAAGAATGAAAGTAAAATTACTTGGCTGTTTATAGTCAAGTTTTTAACCATAACGTAAAATTCAATACGACAATATAACAGAAAACAAGCAGAAAATAAATCGATAACATAGCATAAAGCCGAAATGAAAATCTTGCAACAATGAATAGAAATGATGTTCTAACAAATCAAATAAAATGTAAATGGTTCAAGCAATAACTCATGTCAATACTAATAACAAAGAAGCAAAATAAGTAGGATTTAAGAAACAAGCAATGTTGGAAAGAGAGAAAGAGAAAATTACGCACAAGTTTTGTGGTTATTTCCAGCATTTGGTCCCAAGGTCAAAGAAGAAGAAAATGACCAACAAGGCTTACCTTATAGCCAATGCTTTTGCGGTAAAAATAAATTTCCTTATCAAGAAGTTCAAACAGTCGAGGGGGGAAGAACTGGAAATCCTGCACATTGGGTTGTTTTGGAGGTCTGGGTGCCTGCATTAAAAGGGAAAGTTAGACAAAAAGCACAATCCGATCGACACAAACATCAATAGTGGTTGTGCCTGGTAGAGTTGGAGACCGAATCATTTAGACAATTCTCTTCAGTTTATTCATTCCTCGTTTTCTTGTGGAACAAGAAATGTCCAAGGATTCCCAAGTGGGGATCAGATTTTCCTGTGCTTTAATATTTTGTAAAAATTTTGAACTGGCAAGTTGGTGAGGACTCTGGGTCTACACCCTGTACCCCTGTGAAATTTGAGAAACTACTGTACAATTATTCTACATAGAAATAATTCAGAAAATATTTCAAAACAGTTCTACACTGAACATTTGCTGCTTGTTTCGAAATAATTCACTTTTTACATAAATTGATCAGAAAAAAATCTGAGCTTTTTGAAAAAGATTCAAAGAAACAATGACAAATCTCAAAGTTTCTAGTGATGGCTGTATTATTGAAATGTAATAAAAATTCAAAAAAACTATTTAGTTTGTTGTAAAGGAATTCACTACATCAGAATTATTAGAGCAAAAAAAATAAAAATAAAAAAATATTAAAGCTATTACAAAAACACCCCCCCACCACCACCAAAAAGCAACTAATTCTCCTCACTTAGTATTTGTAATTTAATTTCAAACATTCAAGAATGATTTCTTTATTAAATAGCCAAAAACAAACAAATGGTGAATGGGAAATCAATTAGTCAGAAGTCCAACCTGGTTGCAAGGAAAGTTTGCTTAACTGTTATGCCACGATTTTTCGACAAAATGCTTTGATCATTTTCACAACTAATAATTGATCTTACTCCAAGCAACACCCTCACATTTCCAAATAAAAAGTTATTCCTGCATTAGCAACAACAATGGACAAACATCCGAGAGAGGCTTTTGATAAAGTTGGTGTTTCATTCAGGGTCTGTATTAAGCCATATACCTAGCGTCAAGTAGAACAAAAAATAAAGAAGGAAGGGGGGGGGGTCAAGAATATCTTCGAAGAATCATAGCAATACATTTATAATGAAATAACTATGTGATTTACCTATATTTTTTCATGGGTAGAGCAGAAACATGCTTAGAAAGCAATCATATAGATTCTCTATGGAATGACACTCGAAGTCAGCAAATAAAATACTTCAAGACAATCACTTGAATTCAGATTAGAAGCCTGCAAAACACAAATTGTCATGCACTTTTTTTCCTATGACAACTTTCTGTGACACTAAAATTTGACATAGGAAATCAAGGTTTTTTTTCAATAAAAACCCAGTAAGCTATCCACAGAATTTGAAATCTTTTGTACACAATTTTCTGTGTGCATTGGTTGTAAAACATGTGCATGAGCATCAGCCTAAAGCCTTTCCCAGCACCTTATATGTCGATCGTCATAGAGCTAACCTCTGCCAGGTCTTACCAGCAAAGCTTTCTATCTCATCTCATCTTATACTTGGTCTCCAACTTGCTATCTTTTGGGCATCAATCTGATGACCTTGAATCATCAGTTATCCTTCTTGCCTCCATTTATATTTCAATCATTTCTATGGTATCCTTTGGTCTGTTCACTGATATTCTTAATATTGCCCTTCCCTTTACACTTAGTGTTATTCAGAGTTGGTATTGAAGGGATTCAGTCAATTCTGTTCACATGAAACATGGAAACCAAAATAAAAGTAATGTTCCACAATAATGTCCTGAATAAGACCATAAATATTGAAGGTAAAGATTTGGAAAAGTTAAATACGTTTACTGAGGTATGGTGATAAAGTTAGAGAAAGACTATGATATTGTTGAAATTCAGAAGCCGATAATTTTATGCTAATATTTCAACTGACTTATACAAAGACGAGTTAACACGATTACAAAATGAATAGGAAAGAAAAATCATTAAACACAATTGCAAAGCAAATATTCTTTCTTGTTAGAATTGAAAGAATTTGAACAAATAGACCAGACTTGAAATTACAATAGTTCAAAGTTTTTTTTTAAAAAGTGTGATTCATTAAATTGAATTGAACTTTTTTTCATTTAGTTTTTTTTTAGTTGTTTTGTCCATTTTTGACTTTCATGTTTGGAAGAAGTAATTAAAAAAATAATACAGCAGATATGAATAGAGAGGTTGAATTCATTTGGGCTTCTCACAAAACTTTTTAGACATACATGAATGTACATGAAGATCCTGTCATATTCTTTGCAACTTACCTTGGGGGCTTTTGGTTCGCTGACTCTTAGGGCCTCTCTGAAGTAAGCGTCGACTGCATAATTTGCTTTCCTCTCACGTTTAGGGGGTTCAATCCAGGAGCCTAAAGGACCGATTTTCTGCTTTTCACGATAATCCTCACCTTCAAATTTGTACACACTTTCATGGGTATCCAGGGAGAAGGTCTTCAAGGTACCTTCACCAAGCTTTTCAAGTTTATTCTTGATTTCCATTGTCTTTACAGAAAAACAGGTTAAAAAGAAAAAAGAAAAAAAAAAAGGTAATAAATTATAGCTTCACAGACACACAAAACATTTCAAGGTTATATTTCAAACTGAATGCTTCCTACTAGAGATACCATTTTCTTTAAACAGGTGGTAGATGTTAACAGCTGAAGATAATGATTCTCTTTCCATAGTATGGATCTCCAAAGGAACACTAAGTCATACAAACAAGCTGCAAATGTTTAAGGAGTATAAGATCTTGTTAATGTATAATATGGTCTCTGTTCATATCTTCCTATTAACGAAGGAGTCTATTGAAATTACAGTGGATAATTTCTCAATTGTTAAGACATTTAATAACATTTCAGATGCAGTGAAAGACGAAGAATAGGACAAGATTTTTAGAACTTTTCAAATCAAGAAATTTCATTAGAAAGGGTTTTTTTTTTTAGTGTGAAAATTTATATATATATATATATATATATTTTTTCTTTTACATACCATAAATCTACAATATCATTTAAAAAATAAATGTTATTCAATATTTTACATTTAAAGTTTTGTTTAGGCATAATTTCAGGATTTTAAATTTACTTTAAAAAAGGCAGAAATAATCAAAATCCATATCCATATAAAAAAAACAAAAAAACAAAAAAAAAATGAACACAAGTTAAAAGATTAACAGAGATAAAATTCAACATTTTCAGTTTCTCCCAAAATGAATGTTTTTTTAATTTTTTTTTATATACCGGAGTGAGAATTAATTGCAGCCTGTCTTAAAGTATTCAATTCTGCCTCACCTTTTTCTCTCCTTTCACCAGAATAGCATCAATGTCATCATCTGTGATTTCACTGTCCTTGGATGCAAACACATGGTTTGCTCCATGTCGGATCATATTCAACACTTCTTCTTTACCTAATTTATGAGTGTTTTGGTCAACCAGGCGGCCTGCAAATAGAAGGGAATATATTTTTTAAATGCTCCATCAGAAAGAGTGACATACACAGCACAGATTTGTCATTTCAATAGTTAGGATCATAAGAGAATAAGAAAATGGCACATTTTATGGTCCTATGATTAAAAGATGTTTTTGACATTATTTGGAAAAAGCATGAAAAACTTACCATATCAGCAAATAATTTAATTTTATACAAAATCTTATTCAAGGAAAATGAATAAAGATTCATCATGTATTTGCCTGCATGATTACCTGGTCATCAATGATATCCTGAAACTCAATGGTAATACCTCAAAGTATCTGGAGACTTCAGATTGCAATCCAGAATCAATTTCAAATTGAACTTATTGATTCAACTAGTTGGATGCCATCCTTCAATTCAACTGCTGTTTTAGTAATTGTATATTTCTCAGACATTCCTTTGAAAATTGAAAATTTCAATCATTCCAAAAATAAAATAAACAGAACAGAATGACAGATACAGTTGGATATGTAATTCTGCAGGATTTGCATGTCCAAAGCAATATTTTTTTTTCATTTTTGGGGCTTCAAGTTTGGTTTGAGGATAAGTCAGGTTAAGCGCTCCTCTTTTTCCCTTCTCAGTGATGGTGGATCTTCTTGGCTCTGTTGGCAGTGGATCTCTATCTCTTTCCATGCCAAATGATAGCTATCAGTATCCCCCAGCCCTCTATCCTTTTTAATTTACAGGTTTTGATGCTAACAGGAAGCACACCTTTCCAGACAGAAGGTACCACATGTTTTATTTACTTATGAGTTTCATGGAAGAAACTCAAAACAAAGCTCACCAGCAGGGAATAATGAGTGAAAAATTTCTAAAAAATAAGATTTAAAAAAAATCAAAAAAAAAAAAAAAAAAAAATCAAACTGGAATAGTTTTAGAAGAATCTTAAAAAGGACACTATTTAAATTTGTTATCTTGATGAAATGCAAATATATTCTATTTTATTTGTTGTTCTTTTCAGCAAATGCACCATAAAACGTGGTTACTTGGGCCACTTTTCAAGTTTGTAACACTGTAATGTTCCTTCAGTTAAAAGAAAAGTGAATATCTAGTAAGACAATCTCTCCAACAACGTAACTTGAATAATTCAAAACATCTTTTCTCAGTAGCATTAAAAACAACAAAAACATCAGTGTTGGGACACTATTTTTTGTTTACCCACTTTATGAACATTTCAATGAATTGCTCAAGACGATTTCTCAAAAAACAAACCTAATTTACCTTTGTTTTATCAACTTTATTTTGATCCAATAAACCATAAATCCAAAAATTTCACGGATATTCATTCAACTTCTTAATTTCGTTATATAAAAATCATTCTAGGTTGAGCAGGTATCAAGTTTATCCACATAGAAATAACTCTTCTTCATTGCCGATAAGTTTGTCAACAAAATTCACTTGATAATTTGTCTTAAATCTAGTTATGAAAATTAAATTGTTTTCTGTGTTCAGATATTCAAATGAATATTATTAGTGAAATTTGTAGGAAATTTCAGAATCATCTTATTTGATAGAACTGGATTCTATGTAGACTCTTATATTTAAATAAAAAGTCTATCAAACTCAACAAAAGCACTGAAAAGTCATTTAAATATCACAGAATACAAAGGAATGTAAATATAAAAAATGGTCAGAAAAAAACAAACAAAAAAAAAACCCTAATATTTATTATTACCTATTAGATGTTACTAAAACAATTCCATCATTCAAATAACATACTAAAAAGGCTTATTTCAGTTTACCACCTATCAGCCTCAATTTTGAATTCCCCTGTGTTGGCCATGTTGCATGATCTAGCAAACATTCTGGTTACAATATTTCTACGGCATAAATGAAGGAGCTCGATTAGGTTGTCTTCTGCACCTCAGGATTTTGCCATGTGCCAGTGCCATGCACAATGGGGCAGAACAGGGTGTTCGAAGTTAACAACATATTAAGGTCAGTGAATTCAGGCATTACCTCGTTCTCAGATAGGTGTGGACATGGTCAACAATACATGCATTTCTATGGTCAAGCTATAGGGTCGAGCCTCACTATTCTTTGCTCAATGACAAGGTCAGAGCTCAGGCCAGCCCAGAACTGGTTGCTGGGGTGAATTACATGGAAACCAACAAGAAAATTTGCCACACACATCAGGATGTTTGTTGTCACAGTCCTTGGATGTATAGATATGCACATTTTTAGATAACGTATGGAGGTGGCAAATATTAGTTAGCAGGCAGTCAACTGTGCCTGCAAGTGCAGTATCCAAGATCTTGCGTGATCCATTCTCATAATCGCTAGAGCAGTCTGCTGCATTCCTTGATGGGTCATCAACAGCTGATTGGTGTTAGATCTTATGTTAAGTTCTGCCTTCTTAGTGTAAATCTTCCCTTTGATTTGGATCAACATATCCATGATGTATCTCAGCAGCTTTCCAATACAGGGACCGATTGAACGTGATGGACAGAGCTTGTTAGTGAGATCATAGATGAAATTTAGTGTTTACAACGCAGGACAAGCCAATCATAGGCAAAATGAATGGCTTTTGATAAATATACATCATTCCTCTCCATCCCAGGGTTTCCTGTTTGAAAAGAGAGAGAGAGAGAGAGAGAGAGAGAGGTCTCACAGTACGTCTATTGTCCTATCATAGTTGATTGATGCTGGGAGTTGTTTGAACACGATGCTTTGGTGCACATGTTTTTACAAAGCAATGTACAAAGAATTTTACTTTGAACTGAAAGTCTAAATGCTTCTCTCCTTTCATTCTGGGACGAGTATTGCTATGATCCGCATTCTGTGGCAGGTCACCATCAAAGCTGAGGATGTAGTGATCAACATCGCAGTGGAAAAATGTTGTATCCAGCAAACAATGTTGTCTGTCAACAAATCTTGAGCAACTGAATTTGCTGCATTCTTTGGAAAATGCTAAACTTCTCCATAAGAAGCAGACCCTGTCAGGTTTCAACAAGGGATAGCAACCAATTCAAATGAGGTTGCTTCATTACAATGGAGCTATAATGATCAAACTGCCTGGAGAATTGTGTACCTTGTGTGCCTTATCCCTACAACTTTTTTTCTTGTATCCTTACCCAGGGAAAAACCATTCATAAATACTTAGAGTATCCAGAACAAACCAAAGGGCAAAATCAAACTGGAATGAATTCTTATTTAGATAGAAAATTTGTAAAGGATGAAATTGTCAACAGTTCTTGTAATCACTTCACTATAATTTAAATATGCTGATTGAATTCCTACAACCCCAAAACTTGTTTAGAATGAATAATGAACCCATAATGGACATTTAATGATTTAGTGATAATTTTGGATACCATATTGAAAAAATTTTTTTTTAAGGATTTAGTGACCATCTTGAAAATTATACCTTTCCAGTTGCTACAAAAATTCTGTTTTTTCTAATCAAAAATACCTTAAAGCCCCTAAAAGAAAAGGGAAAGCAATATTTGGACAATCCCCTCTTTCGTGAAATCAGCATCTCAAAATACAGGTTCAGTTTTTGGCCGATTTCTATGTCTATATTCAAAACATATTTGAAACCATTTATTCATTGCTAGAAATTACAGTTTAAAAAGATTGCATGTAAGTGAAATAAATGATTTTTTCCCAACTCAAATTCCAGTTTTGACAATGAATGATGAGTGAATAAGAAACATTCGCCTTTACCTTGCTGAATGACAATGTTGTCTAATCTTAGTTTCATCTCAGCACGTTCAACAATCCGTTCCTCAACAGTGTTTTCTGTAATCAGTCTGAAGACACGAACTTGCTTGGTCTGCCCAATACGATGAGCCCGATCCTAGAAACCAGAGAGAATTTTGTTCAAACATACCAGAAATAAAGTGGAAAATTATTCTGATGACAATAATAAGGAAAAGGTAGAAAAACTACAATGAACTGTATAAATTACATGAGCAATAGCAACTAAGATCACCATTGGACAAAATTTAAACATTTATGGCAACTTCATAAAACAAACCACAAATAAATACAAGAGAAAAGATAACGTGGTCAGTTATATATCTAAATTGCACCCCCCCCCCCAGAAAAACTATGAAGGAGAAATTTAAAAAGAAAAGAAAGGGTTTTACCTGTGCTTGCAGATCCACCTGGGGATTCCAATCAGAATCAAAAAGGATGACAATATCCGCAGTGGCCAAGTTAATACCTAATCCACCAGCTCGGGTGCTCAACATAAAAACGAATTTGGCACTATTTGGAGCATTGAAATCATTGATTGCAATCTGGAGGAAAAAAAGAAAGAAAGGGGGGTTAATTTGAAGTAATTGTCTAAAAATATTAAAAATATACAATGGTTATTCAGATACCAATCTTATGCACGTACAATTTGTAAGATATGTATCTATCTTTCTGAAGAAAGGGAATTAAGAGGTTGAAGGAATTATTTAGGATACTATTTGTAAAATTTGGTTATTTTATTAAAAATCTAAATATGGTGAAGAAACAGTCAAAAAGAAATGCACTCAAGTGATAGTTTTATTTCCTAATTTGAAGTACATACATCAAGAAACAATCCAGTTGACACAAAATGTTTCCATTTGAAGGATTTATATCAGAGCAATATTTAGAGTGTATAATTTTCACGGTGCATTATATGTAAAAGAAAAGCCAATCAGATATGAAGGCTGACAATATAGATTAGTGAAAATGTTAAGGGCTTGCAAATTATTAGTCTAAGCCTGCTAATAGTTTCATTTATACTTGAACAAGGAACATTATTGCCTTCAAGTAAAATACTATTTTCAGGAGGAAATGGAAAAAAAAAAAATACTGCATTGATTTTTCCCCTTTCTTGTCGATAGTCAATTATCATTAAGACAAATAATATGGTTTCTCATTCAGCATGATAGATTCCAAAATTGGAAGTACAGGTTGAACGGTCTGGCACATTTTGAATCTGCCACCATTGGTTTGTCACTGGGGCAGTGTTGAGTATTTTGATGACAAATTCCATTTCATATATTCAGCTGTATTTCAATACTTCAGGATGTCATTGAGGAGACCAAGAGGTGCTGAAGATGATGCTAGAATAAGCATGAAACATTATGCTTGAAAAGGTGGAGTAACTGAAACAATTAGATGAAGGAGCTTCTGTGAAGTGTGCGCAACTACTACAGGGCTGGATTGTCAACTGTGAATGATTTAAAGGATCAATTTTATGTTGAAAAAGGGGGGGGGGGAGAAAAGGAGAGTGTTTTAAAAGGTCAATTTCTCTAGTCCAGCAATGGCTAGGCCCCAAGCTTGATGGGTTAAAGAGTTTGAATCTACTCAAGAAATTTAAAGAGACAAAATGAGAAAGCAACTGGGTCTAAAAAAATATCCTTTCATTTTTTATGCATCAGGAATATCTACTTTGCTGAAAAAAACCTTCCATTTTATTGCTGCTAGTTATTTGAATATTAACTTGAGTGACTTTATTGCAAGCAATTCTAAAGTTTACCAGAAGCAAAAGCATTAAAGTTACGCTGCAAAAGATACAGCTATGTTGTATCGGTGTTGAGGATGGAAGACTATCATCTACCAAAGATTCTACAGGGAAGTTTCAGCTCACAGAAAAGAGAGGACATCCTAAAAAAGAACCCCAATCTCTCATGGCATCAATAACCACCGATGGGCAGTTGCTGACAGGGTGACTTGGCAATCAAGTCATCCAACTGCCCCCCACCCCGAACCAGACACAAAGCGTCATAAAATCAGACATTCTTCAAATTGCCATTGTAACAGAACTTGCCCATCACATAATGGCATCATCAGTTCTCAGGGGCCTTGCAACTGGCACGGAATGCTCCACTAAATCTTTGATCACAAAGCCAAGCAATAACGTCAAAAGAAAACAAAATATTTGACATTCTTTATTCCAGATTGTCAAGTTTATAGAAACTGGTAGCCATGTAGTTGTAAGCATTTGGAAAATATCTAACTATTGTTGGAATGGCAATTTTATTTTTGTATTCAAGGCACAATGTGATGTGACCTACTTTTTGGTGCTTAAAATCAGTAATATTATATTCTACAGTGGAATATAATGCTTCCATGCAATTTCAACCAATTTTTTTATAATAAATTTCTTGCATCAAGTAAGCAATATCCTTATGTTGAGGCTCATTTTACTCTGGTGGTTGATATATCTAAAGAAATCAATGAATGAGAAGTTCAAAATAATATTTTCATTTACTTCATTAAGTATTTTCAAAGTGCAAGGATTAGACAGGTTTATTCTACAAAGAAAGGAAAGATGGTTCATGCAAAACAAAGACTAAAACTGTAACAAACCTTTCAATAATAAAGCTACAATTTGAATTAAATTTTCATTTATTTGTTTAAATTAATCAAAGTTACCTGTCTGTCTTCATGAGGTGTTTGACCATCCAGACGACAGTAGTTATACTGACGCCACACACAATAATCCTCAAGAATATCCAACATACGAGTCATTTGACTGAATATAAGTACACGGGAGCCTAAAAAAAAAAAGAAAAATTGCACAAATTATTACATTAATAAATTGATTTTTTTTTTACACAATCAGTGATGAAAGAATTTAGAGCCTGGACAAGATTTACTTTTTCTTTAACAATTCCTGAATATTCCCAACTGCTTTCGGTAAAATTTTCTTGATAGAATTTATGGAAGTACATAAAGTTTCAACTGAAAATGGTGTGTGGGTGTGAGTATGGGCCTGGGTGTGGGTGTAAGGGGAGGAAGACACACTGAATAAAACTGAATACCAATACTTACCATTAGCCTGTAATTTTGGTAGCAATTTATCAAGAATTACCATTTTCCCACAATTATCAACCAAATGTTTATCTGTCGTATATGGTGGACCTGAAAAACAAACAAAAGTGAAAATGGTTGCAATGAGGGAAGGGGGGAAAGGGTTTTAAAAATTGTAATGCAAAAGAGAAAGTGTACAGAAGTGATTTTAATCTTTCATACACAAATTAGAATCTTTATATGAAGATAAAAATACAAATGCACATTCAAAAATTGGAATGAAGATTGCACTCATCATGAATACTAATATTTCAATAGTAGTTGGTTATACGTGGGTATGTTCAGACCTTCTTCCATAATATTCAGATTATGAACACGAGATGCCAAAATGAATCGAATGAAGCAGAAAAATCTAGAGTGTTTAAATATTGCTGGTTATTTTCATTTGTCATTTCATTTTACCTGGTTCAGCTCCATCAAATAAGTATGGGTGGTTACAGCATTTCCTCAACTGCATAAGAATGTTGAGCAATCTCATCTTGTCAGATTTGCCTGCTCCATTAACTACATCGATATCCTTCATCAGAATCTTTGTGTACCTATACACCAAAACAAAGTACGATCAGGATTAAAACAGATAAACCATAAAAAAATAATTAACATGCAATATGAGAAGAGCCCAAAACAATTTCATTATAGGTCTTCAAAATTAATGAATATCACTTCATGTTCAACATTAAAAGTATCTTAATCTTGCAAAAATCTTTCACCTACAGCTAAAATTCACAATTTGCATGATGAAAATGCACAATAATTCTGAGATTAAGCCACGTTTTGGGCTCTCGACTATCAAATTACACCAGTTTCAGTTTTCAAGTGTAAAAATTGTCTGTTTCAACCTCCTGAGGTGAAACAAAAAACAAAACAAAAAAATATCATCGCTAAAATGACAGAAAGTTATGAAAAATCTTAATACAATATAAACTGATTACTTACAAACTATACAAAATTTGAAATGATTTAATTGAACAAAAACATGAGAAAAACGTGATTCTTATCCTTTTTTTTACTTCAATACAATCTCAAACTGGATATACACTATGATGTCAGACTTACCTACTTCAATTCGTTATCAAAAAAATGGGTGAGGTTAATCACTCAGTAGACATAGGTATGTGATTGACTAATGTTGGAGGTGATCAATTAAAGAATTGGGAAAAACGGTAATCAATAAATAAGTTACTTCTCTCACATGTTGGAGGGGTGGGGGCACCCAAGTTTCCCCATCTCACCAAGAGGAGTGAGGGAGCAAAATTTCAGGTTGCAACTATGAATAGTTAGGACTACGCTGAGTTTGGATTCATAAATACATATAAAGGTCAGATTACAAAAATAACCTAAATCCAATATCCAAACCATTATTGCGGGTAGCAATGATTAATTATTCATAATCTGTTACAACATGTGTTAATCATATTAGGGCACATTGTAGGAATTCCAAAAATAGTTTCTGGATATTTATAAAATCAATAGAAACTGAAGTGAATAAATTTTGCATTTGATATGTACTAAAATTTTTTTAGGATGACCACTTTAAACAATGCTATAAGCCGATTTCCATTAGTATGAAAACTCACAACATTTATCAAGTGTTACCATGTGATCATGTCAAGTGTGCTAAATTTCAACAGACCATATTTATCATGCTATAAAACAAAAAAAAAAAAGACAAAAAAACATCTAATATTAAGCTGCACCTTATATGCAGGTATTATGGATGGAAGGCCAACAGCAAGTTGTACAATGAGCTGTTATTAAAGTGGGGACAAACTCTTGTAAAAAAGGCCTCTAAATCCCAGCTGCACCACCTTCAATTTGATTAGTACATTATAATGACTAAGTCCATTAATCTAATTGTTCAGTGGATTATTGAAAGAATTTGGATATGAAAATAATTCATCTTATTGAGATTATATAAAACTTTTTAATGGAGTTGGTAACTGGTATTAAAACCAAAAGCAAGTAACGTATGACATTCATAAGGATAGTGGAGAAAAATAAATAAATACATGAATAAATAAAAAAAAAAAAATAAATAACTGCAAAAACTACTTACCATTCTCGCTGCATTTTACTCAAACCAATGAAGATTTTAGTTTCTTTCTTAGGTAAAAGTTTTTTCTCCACATCTGATTTGATACGTCGAAGAAGAAAAGGTCTGAGTACCTAAAAGAAGGAATTGCACAAAATTATAGACATTAATAACAGGTTTCCTTAGGTGAAAGGTAAATCTAGAAATATACAAAATTCTACTTACAGCATGTAATCGATCAACAAGCTGTGTGTCTCCAAAGCAGTTGTTTGTGTTGAACCATGCATCAAAATCCTGAAAGGAAAAATTAAAAAATAACAGAAACTGAACAAAATAAACTGTATTTTGGAATCTGCAGTCATAAGGCAAAAGTTACTTAAGAAAAAAAATGCATTCAGTGTTGGAATGAATTTTTCTTTAAAAAATGTTACCTTTTGCTTGTTAGAAATAATCTGTATCAGAAGTACCAACTAAACATCAGTTTGATATATAAATTACTTCAAGAGTATTCAATTAAAATAAATATCAGATGCTTCCATGAAGAAGTACCAAAATATGTTCTGATCCAATATGCAAAATCCAAGTAAAATAATTTGAATCTTTAGATGAAATCAGAATGAATACTATGATCAAAGCCACCAGAACCAGAATCCAGATTTCCGACTGACATCAACTTCTTAAAGCTTGATGCATATAGGGATAGCTTGGTTGCCAACAGGCATGATTATTTCATCTTTGACAATTTCAATCGTTTCTGTTTAAAAAGATAATGATGCTGAAGCTCGATTCTACAAATGCTATTCGTAGTATGTGCTGACCAGTGCTTTTCACTCATTTCATGACACTTCATAAATTTCAAAATCTTAAAAGTTTGTTGACCAATATCAACTGAAGATTAGTTCAAAATCTGCAAAATAAATTCTCATCTCAATTTCTCGAAGAATCAACTAATTGCAATTCAACAATTTTTTTCATGATCAATGAAATACCATCAACACGTCTGGATTCAAATCAAAATGACAAACAGGCTTATTTACCTCAGAGTATCAACAACATCGATTTCTGGAAACACTTACCTCAGAAGAGTTGAAAACATCAGGCAGTAAAAAATTGAGTAGAGCCCACAATTCATGCAAATTATTTTGTAAAGGAGTTCCAGTTAACAGAAGTCGATTTGTAGACTTGAACTCACGAACGATCTCTGATAACTAAAAAAAAAGAAAAAGTTTTAAAAGCTAACAAAATCTTTTACAAAATGATATATTTCAAGATTCAAGATCCAAACATACAAAAATATTTCTGTAATAGGACCACAAAATGAATGCTTTTTCAACTTCCTTCAGGGGGAAATGGGTGTCTGTGTGACGGGGGGGGAGGGGACACCAACATACCTTAGATTTTTCATTTTTTATTCTGTGGGCTTCATCAATGACTAAGTATCTCCAATTAAACTTCTTGAAAACTGCCTTCTCACGGATTACCATTTCATAAGATGTAATACACACATCCCACTCGCCAGGCATCAGCACATCACGAATAAATGCAGCCTGAAAAAGGAAAAACATTCAAGGAAATGAACAAAACAGAAAAATACAAAACAATATACAATGAAGCGGAGAAATTAGGAAGGAAAACCAAAAACCGTATTCGACTTACTCTCTCATCCTGGTCACCAATCAAAACAACAGCTTTAATACTCGGCACCCATCGTTTAAACTCGTTCTGCCAATTAGCCAAGGTGGATTTGGGAACAATAACAAGATGAGGAGAAGAGATATTTCTATAGTGCTTCATGTAACCCAACAAAGATATGGTTTGCAGGGTTTTTCCCAATCCCTAAAAATGAAAATAAATTCAAACAGTGAGACAGAACCGAATGCAGTTCATCTTTTCATTACTAACAGATCAAGAAATGAATATAAATTCAATAATTCTTCAGACACTGCTTCTGAATAAGTAATTCATACTATTGAATTTTCTACCCTGAGTAACATTTACTGAGTTAATCAGTTGAAAATTTAGAATCTAATTATCTTACAAATAATTCAATATAGAAAAATGCAGATTGATCCAACCAAAAGAGAAGCAAACATGGAAAATTATGAAGGATCTACTGACCATTTCATCAGCCAAAATTCCATTGATGCCATGTTCATAAAGAGAAATCATCCAATTAAGACCACGAATTTGGTAATCCCTCAATTCTCCTGTGTGGACATCTGAAATCAAATGATAAAATTCAATGTTGACTTCAAACTTTGTTTTTTTTCTCAAAGAAGCACCAATTTTTAAAACAGAACAGCAACATCAATAAGATTAGGTATCAAGTAAATGAGTTGTTCCATGTCAAAAACTCTAATTGACCAACTCCGATTTTGCTACAACTTTGGCTATGGGTTCTTTTGGGTCTGTAATAAAGTCCTATAAAATTTTTTTAGCTCAATATCTTTACTCGTTCAGTCACTATGGATCCAAAAACAGCCACTCATTTTGGTGCAATGTTGACCTAATTATTTTTTCCATTTTAATCTTGCCATCATTACATAACAAGAAATTCTACTGGGCTGAAAGTTTATTGCCTAGATCAACTTTTCATGTACATTTTCAAAATGTAATCATCATATCTCTACAAAATATTTTTAGAAAAAGATGTTAAAGTGGGCACTAAATTTCATCAGTATTTTTCAGAAACCATAACTTAAAATCCAGATTCTGGTCTTAAGATACAAAGTTTTAAAAAAAATCGCCTCATTTAAAAAGAAAAAAAAAAAAAAAAGTGATTGAAATGTACAATGTCGGACAAACTGTACAGTTTCCGAATAAAAACCAAAGAAAAGAGCACAGTTTATCCCAAACTGAAATAAAAAAAAAAACTATTGGGATAGTGATTTGTGAGGGACAGCATGTTTGACTTCTCCCTCTGCTGATTGATTGCAGCTTTGATGGAGAACTGACCATCGACTCTGTACTTCCTAAAGTCCTGAGCATTACATCTATTGCTATTGAATTTCAAATCAAAACAATGTCTGGTTCTTGAGATTATTGTCACTAGAACAGATGGTGACCATTTTGAATTTACAGATTCCCCCTATCTACAATTTTTTCTCTTAAGAACAGAAGATACAAAATCAGTTGATATTTTTGTTGTAATTTTACCAGACTAAAAGGGGTTAAAATAAACTAAGAGTACTTAAAAGGAAAAAAGAAGGTTTCTAATACCAGCTGAACTTTGTCTACTCATCACTTAACACCTAATCTGTCCTAGAAATTATGTAACCCTTTAACTCACTGCTTTTTAAGACAAAGTTGAGTTTTTCATGTTCAACAACTTATAGATTGTCAGCTCAAAACTGTAGAGTGGATTTCAGTAATAACAAAAACAACTACGAATGGAATGCAGGGTTTCTTAAAATCAACTTTCAAAATACAAAATGCAGTTTTCAAGAAAAAAAAAAAACAAAAAAAACAAAACCACAACTCACAAGAAGGAGATTTTTCAAACCGGGTTTCAATCTGAGCAGTTTTTTTGCTCTCACTTAGCAGTTCTTCGTCTTCCTCCTGCTCTGTACGACGATGTCTATGACTTTAGAGGTAAGGGAGGGAAAGAAAAAAAAAAAACAAAACAAAAAACATTAAAGCACCTAACCATTAATGATAGTAAAGACAACAATAACTTGTTTGACAAATACATGAGGAGAACAAATATTGATTAAGCATTTAGTTTTTGCAACTGTATCAAGTAAGAACATGGGGAAAAAAAAACAAAAAAACAATTCAATATCTAGACACTTCAGTGAAAACCTTTTGATTATTTTGCAGAAACTTTCTCAGGCTATCTTTATTTTGAGTTTTGTTTTTACTAATGAATCTGCATGTTTATTGTCTCAAAATAATCATATTTAAAAATGAACTAAAAAAAACGTTGATTCTAAAGTAAATTTGTTCCTTTGAAATTTCACTTCGGTCTACTTTTGCTGATGGATGTTGTTTTTATCCATCTGTTTATTTCACCCCTTCAACAACATTGAACAGCATAATCTCATAATATAAAACAAATAAAATAAAATAGAATTTGTAAAGGATTAGAAATATCAGGCAGCAGGACTAGCCACCATTAGAAAAAAATAAATAAAATGAATGAACAAATATTGTGACAAGGGTCCTTCTGAGAATAGATTTTTTGCATTATAAAATATGAATATTCCAAGACAATAAACATAGATTCATGAGTAAACAAGAAAAAAAAATAATGAAAATATCCTTGAGAGAAAGAAAAAAAAAAGAAAAAGGAAAAGAAATAGTTTTGGGCAAAATGTCTGTCAGCATTAGGTCTAAGAGCCTGAATTATAGTAAGCTTGACAGAGATAATGTGTTATCATCAAGTTAAACCATAGTGTGTAGCTAGAGACAAGGTTTAATATAGGATTACCTTCTTTTTGGATAGAATCTGGATGAGACAATTATGAATATCTTTCGTTAATTCTTAGTCCTCAAGACTAAAATCTCCGAGGAGTTAAAATTGCTATTTCAAATCATTCAAATTTTAGACGAAGTAAAAATTGAAATTCTTACATTCCAGTGTCAAGAACTTATATATTTGCCATGAATAGTAATTTGTCTAATTTTTTTTTTAGGCAATTGGCTTGATTAAATGTTTCTTGCAACATCAATTTTAATAAAAGTTCAAAATTTCAAGTGCCAAAAGTAAAGAGGAAATTATCAGACAATAAAAACAATTTTATCCTTGTTATGTAATTTCACACATCTCAACTCCTGATACAAACTTTATTTTTATCATCTGAATTGGAATGTAAAAAGATGGTGTAACAAAGATATTGAAAAAAAAGAAAAAAAAAAAAAGTTTAATCTCAAAAACAGAAAATTTGATTGCTTTTAAAGGGTGATTTCTTTAAATTTTGGCAAACAAAGCAGGCTTAAAACTGCCAACTGCTTAAACCTTGGGGTTTAAAAGGTTAATTAGATACAATTAAGTTCAATGAATTTAATTGGCATGAAACTTAGCAACAGCAGATGTTAGCATGACAACAGAAATAGGGCAGTAGAGGCACACAAGTGATGGTGGTAGTAGTAGTAGTACTAGTCATAAATTTGGTGGAAAAAAAAAAAAGAAAAAAAAAAGAGAAACAATCACTGAACAGACATGCACAACAGCTCTTGGCAGAATTTTTAAGAAACGGGGGAAAAAAAAACCAACAACATTTGGAGGTCATTTATCTGGATCCAGATCCGCATTTTACACCTCGAATATAAAATTCAAATAATTCATCCAGACAGAAAGAAAACGTTTGTTGTAGTCAGAACTTACCAGGATGTTTTTCAGACTTTTAAAAAACAATATAGAAGTAGCAAAGATTAGCAAACAATCCATACTAAAAACCTTTGGAATAACATTGTAAAGTATTTGCAAAATGTTTTATAAATGGAAAATTCTACTCTGTTCAAATCTAATGGTTTTTTTTTAATTTATCAAAGAACTTGAATGATACAGTGATTTAATTCAGTAAAGGTTTGCATCACTATGTTGGAGTTATGTTCCAGCCAATAGGACATCAGGCTCATATCATATAATACTGTACAAACCAATTATGGAATGCTGGACCATAACTACACAACTTGTGCTGACTAAAGAGCTAAAATTATGCACTATACCACAAATAGTCTCACATCATGTACACATTTTTTTTCTCTTTATATAGGATAGATTTTGAATAATCTAGATAACATGCATCTCATCATTCCAATTATAAAGATTATGCTAGTCAAGGATGGCTTATGAACCAACATCAGCTGTCTTTAATTGCCAACCTGCTTTTTTCAACAGAAAATACTGTAACAAGGATTCTTTTAATTTGAAAGAAATATTGTACAAGTATAATCTGTATAATAGTAATTACATACGTGAAGATATAGATGTGGATTGGTAAGTCTAGTGTAGGCTAGCATACATTGACAAAACTTAATAAATTTCAGTATGTAATGATTCAATACCATATGTCTTGCAATTCTGAATAATCATTTTCATAGAGACAAAGCTGATTTCATTTCATGATAAGAAGCAAGTGTCGGGTATTTACTCATAAAAAAAAAAACCCAAAAATAAAAAAAATAAAAAAACCACCTCAAAAATATGGATTAAAGTAACTGTACAATTGAAAATACCTTACGTAATGAAAAAAAAAAAAATTAAAAAAATGATGTAAGCAAAATTGCATAGAATACAGAAGCCTGAAGGACCTTCAATATAAAAACATCACAGCCTACCGTGGGCTACGTTTTCAAAGCATAACAATTCCCTTACTGGGCACAACATACCTCTCAATTTGTACAGTAAACTTCTACCCAAAATTTTTTTTCTGTATACTTCAAAACTTTTGGTTAACACTCTTGCAAAAAAAATCTACCCCTACTCCTAAACATGTTCAGAGTTCACTTTATCATCATTATCATATAAAGCATTGTAACATTATCTTTCAAATTTCCAGCACAATAATTATTATTATAATCAAATTTCCAATACAATCATTATTACTATGTATGCAATTAAACTGGACTTATTTCACTAAATTGATCAAAATTATGTTGTTCAGCCCAATTATTTTGCCCACTATAAATGACTAACTTAGACAATGACAAAACAAATAGTTATACAGCTAACTAAAAATTAAGAACCCCTTTAAAAGGGAGATAATCAAATGTATAAAGTTATTCAGAATTTAAAGAAAAAAAAAAAAGAAGAGCAACAGAACCGTTTCACTTGTAATCTCTTCTGAAAGAGAGAGAAGCTTTACTCACTCATCGCCAGCATCATCACTCTTCATACTGTCAATGCTGATTTTCTTGTCACTGTTATGGAAAAAAAATACTTGGTCAACAATACTAAAAGACAAACATAACAACAACAGTGCTCAAGTTGAATGGTCTGTATCATAAACACTGGTACTTTATAAAAAACTGGTCACCTCTTGTGCTTTTCAATTGTTTTACATTTCTGACTACAATCACTTTTCCTTCTTCACACGAGTCAAACATTGAACGCCAAAATTTCTTAGATAATATCTAAAACCAAAATTTGCCAAGCTAAAGAACAAAAAGAAAGGTTGATAAAGTTGGTTAAATCACAATCTAGAAATGTTCAAAGTGGGCAGGAAAAAAAAAGAAATAAGTTTTCCATTAATGAATGTAATTCTAGGCCTGACGAATCTATGGATTCATACCATCAAGAAAAATGTTTAAAACTTAGATTATCTGTTATAGCAACAGACTGCAAAAATAAATACACTAAATAACTTCATAGAACTGCATGAAGAATATATTCTCATAAAATCTGGTAAATTATATAGTTTGTATGCAAGAAATATGCATCAAATTTGTAATGAAATATTACCAACAAGTAGAAACATATTTTGTAAACATAAAAATAGAAGTGACAAAGAAAAAAGTGCCTTGAATCTAGCAAGTACAAAATCAAGAGATTTGAGCTGACAAATTTTCTGAAACCTATCGCTTACTAAAAGCAGTGAATATCTGGCAAGCATGGTAAATTTATTCTCACAAACAGAGCTTTTTTCCACAATAGCCTATCTCATTGCAAGAAAAAATTATTTGCATAGTCATGTCAGGTTCTTGGTCTAAACATTAATTCCAGTTATTCTTGAAATACCTACAATTCATGAAATATGTCCATTATTTTTCCCTCCATACTTATACGTTTATGATGAATAATCAGACATGCCATTAGAAAATGGCAAATATTATGACCAAAAAATATTCGATTATATATACTATCAGAGTACATTGTAATTGACTATGTAAGACAGCTATTCATCCTCCCCAAGTTTTGGTCCACTTATCAAGAGAGAGAGAGAGGGGAAGGAAAAAAAAAAAAAAAAGATTAACTCCTAGATTGATAATCCTACACAAACTATACTGCATCCAGTTGGGAAACAATGCTTATCCCGCCACTGTAGAGAAAAAAAAAAAAAAAAAAAAAAAAAGGTTGAAATCTTTTAAATGCTTCAAATTTTCAACCCAAAGTGCTTGCTTCCTCATCAACTCAAATGTTTTGAGTGACTAATTTACAAAAGAAATTAAAATCAAACAATTATTGGATGAATAAAAAAAATTTAAAAAAAAAAAAAAAATTTTCATATATTTTCTTCTCTTTTAAAGTATTAGAAAAAAAAAAAAAAAAAAAAAAAAGAAAAAAAAAAGAATACTGATGTACTGGATAACACACATAGGATGCCATATTTTACTCCCAAATCAAAAAGCCAAACCCTTTGAATGGCTATATTGCTGCTGCTACATATGCTTTTTATATCTATAAGAGAAATAACTTTCAGAAATGCAGGAGGGAAATCTGGAAAAGGTAAATAACCAAGACATAGCTGCTGAGCTGCTCAGGAACAAACACAGTTGATTAGTCCAAAAGTATGGCATCAAAACCAAGCTTAACTATCATTCAAAAGCTATTCCTAGTGATGATGATGATTAAAAAGGAAAAAAAAAAGAATAAGACTAAAAAAAAAATAAAAAAAAAAATACACTAAAAGGATCAGAGATAAAGTGGGCTTTTCAATTTTTCTGAAATTGAAAATATACACTGCAGAAGAGAATCAAGGTTAAAAGGTACAAGTTCATGATAGATATTTTCAGCTTGCAAGACTAGACCATAAAATCTATTTTATTCATCATGACGAGAAAGTCAGACAAAAATTTTCATAAACTTTATAAGATTAGAAAAAAAATTAGCAAGTGCCTATCAATCTATCGCACACACAAGGGTTTATATTATGCCCTAAATCAGAAAAATTGAAACTGAAATAAAATAAATAGCTTTTTTTTATGAAGCTATTTTTAGTTTTATTTGTTGAATATTGTAGATTTATGATATGCAAGAACAAATTTATTTTTACTAAAAAGAAATTTCAAAATTGTTCTTTTCCTTCTGCCTTTGATAGCACCTGAAATGTCATTTAATAACATTGCTTTAATTGAGAAATTAAAGAATTCATCAATAATCATTATATTTCAATAGATTTTTTGTTAATAGGAAGGTAAGAATTTAAGATGGTGGTCATATTATACATTAAGCAGAACGTTTGCACCTTGTCCTTCTCTGACGACTGGTTCTCCTGCTAGTTTAATTTTCAGTGGGGACAGATATTTGTAATTTTGTTTGTTTGAATAGCCATAATATGAATGGGAAGTGTTATCTTCAGCTGTAATCACCTACTTCTGTAAAAAGTTTGTAAGAATACTAAATACAAATTAGAGAAGGTATGTAGCTTAAATCTCATACCTTTAAAAGTTTGAATTTAAAATATAACAAAAGAAAAACTCATGCTTATAGGAAGAATTGTGCAAATAGACTTTGCATACATGAAATCAAGTACAATTGATTATATTGTACCAGAACAGAACAAGAAGATTTAAAGTCAATTATTTTTGTGTCCCCTGCTTTTCACCAGATAAATCACACTATTTAAGACACTAGCTGATGGAAAACAATTTGAGAACAAAACCTTTGAACCGTTCTTATTAAATAATGAATCTTTCAAATCTTTATAATATAGACAATAAAAAAAATCCCTACATGATGTATAGAATTAGGAGTTGATGCCAGATTACTTGAGGAAAACAAATCAAAGACATGCAAAAAGGTAACGAGGAAATCAACAAAATTATTTTTAAATTCAAAGCTCTAGGCAGAGTTTTCATGACAAAAAAGGCAAACATTGTGGAAATATTAATAAAAATGAAAAATGTTATCTTCAATTTAAAAACTAAATCAAACTAAGCCAGAATTGTAGTAAAAGCAGCGTAGTGGACGAGCACAACCTAAATCTTCCTGTTGTCACGTTTTGAAAACTGTTTCAAGTAGAAACAGTTCAATCCAGCTGGAAAATCAATTGGGGAAAAAAAAAAAAAAAAAGAAATTTGCATTCTAGACACAGCCTGATATAACATTTTATTGAATAATCAAAATCCCAAAACATTCCTCAGATAACGGTCCTCTGGATAGAGTTGGCAGCAGCTCTTTTGAACACTTCAACCTTTTTGCGAAATTCCTCATTAATTATCATTGGAAAAGCATAATGAATAATCTTTACAGCAGCTATACCAATCATACTAATGCAAGTCAAGCATTCTAATTTGGGGAAAAAAACACACAAACCATCACCAAATGTAAATTTTCTCTAAAATCACAAGTTGATCACATTCATTACGAATCATTCTAGGTTGCAAACAAGAGGAAAAGCAGTTCATCTTTTTGGATTGAGATATTTTTTCAAGAATAACATATTGACCATCAAAATAAGGGACAGTATTATGCATTATCTTGTATTTCAGTTGATAAGCAACCAATACAGACAAATATCTTTCAATAAATTGGGTTTCTGAATCTCAATTGCATTTGTGCGTGTGCTTGAAAAATGTGAAGACTTTTAAGAATAAACAGTTTTTTTTTTCAAGTCAGTCATTAAGCTATGGTAATTCAAATTACACTGTTTACAAAACTTGAAATGCTTGGGAATGCTAATGTATTTGATATTCAAATTCAAGGAAAATTAATATGAAACTAACTTATTGTTTGTATATTGCAGTCATTTCAATTCCTAATTCTGAAAAATAAAATAATGCCATACAACCTAAGTCTATTTTGGTGAGTGCACTAATTGCTGAAACCTATCAAATCAAGTTCACTGAATGCTGCAAAACTGGTGATTTTTATGAGCTCTTATGAAAATTGGAAATTGGAGAGAAACGTCATAAACTTTCCAGCTCATAGTAGTACAAAATATTAGTTAAAATCCAAGCAATGATTTGATAAATTTCAACAACTAGACCAAATACCTACCCTAACTTATTTTGAGGGAGAATTTTCAAAAACTAACTCGCAAAAATTCTGCTTTGGAATCCTGCTAGTGACCATGGAAATTTTTGTGGCAGTTCTTTAGTTTTGCATTCATGGACAGACAGACATTTGGTGAATCATAAAAAGATACAAGGATTTACTTTCATGACAAGTGTACAGAATTCATCTTTCAGCGACAATATCCAAGACAAATAGATCCCATTTTTCTAACAATATTAGACTGAATTACTCAATAGAAATATTGTGAATGGATAGAAGTTTTATTTCAATTTTATCTAACCTACAAATGCAATTTCCACCCAGTGCATTTACCTTCATCTCCCTGTTTTTTCTATTTTTTTTTTTCAAGAAATTCATAAGCATCAAGGGGTGAACCCTTTCCCCAATTTGGAACAGAAAATTCTTGAAAGTAAGTATGGGAAATTTCATTAAATTGAGTAAAAAAAACAAAGTAAAGTATTTTGTGTCGTTGCCATTTTGTTTACATGAAACAACCTCATCATATTTAATTTTATAAAGAGTCTAGTTCTGGACATCAGTCAAAAATTTTTTTAAAAGATTTTTTCCTATCTTCCCTCTCAATAATAACAGACACTATGATGATAAAATCTTTTATACAAGTTTGGCTTTTTTTTCTTCATATGAATTACTGATCAGTTTAATATCAAATTTGGAAATATTCATAACAAGTCCATTTTAGTAAGCTTCATTGAAGCCACCTTACTTTGCCTTAGGATAAAAATGCAACTTAGCAAAAACAGAACAAAACACGCACTCACATGCAGAATGCCCCCCCCCCCATATTCAAATATCATGAAAGATTATCCAAATCTTCATTTTGTTGTTAATGAGCAAAACATGAAGGGAAATGCTTTGAAAATTAAAAACCAACCAAAATGATTGTAAAAAGTAGATAAAATTACACTACTCACTCTCCAACGGCCACTAATTTACTTTTTTCATCATTTTTCTTCAGTTTAGGCCGTCCAGGTTTCATCTTCAATGGACTGGTAGGTCCTTTGTTGCCTTGGCCACCACTTGACATAAAGTGAGCAAACAGCTCAGTTTGTTTCAGCAGAAAATCAAATCGGTTGCTCCTGTCCTCAACCTGATAGGGGAGAAAAAAAAAAAAAAAAAACGGTACCAGGGCTTGAATGAATAGATGAATATTTCCATTATTTCTAATATTATTCGGACCATTTTGGTTGTTTTTCATACTTTTCTATGGACACATAGTGTAGTGGTTACAGAATCAGACAAAATTATTGCAAGTAATCTGATGGTTCTAGGTTCAATCCCAGGGTGAGACAACAATACTACTACTACTAATGCTAAGAGGGGAGTGCGGTCAATATACCCCCGTCATTTAAATAAAGGGTTCGGTTTGTTACTTCCCCACACCTACCAGATGAAGGCCTTAGAGTACAACGGCCAAAATGTATGAAAAACGACCAAGATGAGGATGGTCCAAATAATAATACCTCATCCCAAAAAGTCAGAGAATATTTCTATATTCAGTTTCCAGAAATGTCCAATTTAGTTGAATAAAACAATCAAAATAAAATTCATACGTGTACTTGTCTCAATCCATTAGGAGTCTAAACAAACACATTATTTTATTTATTTATATATATATATATATATACCTGAAGTAAGGAGCATTTGAATACTAATTGAAAAAAATGATGCAATTTGAAAAGTCCTTGATACATCTAAGAATTTAGTTTAATTTGATTATTGTTCATGTTTCATCTGCGTATAATTCCACTGAATGCTAATCGAAATTGTTACACTGATCAAGTGAAGGCAAGCAAACAGAATTAAGTTTTCAAGAGTAAAAAATGATTCGTAAAATTTTGGTAAAATCCGTAAATCATCATTCAATAAGATATTTCTCCTTTGAACACTCATTAACTCTTGAAGACTCATTTGAATTTTTTACTCTTTAAAGTGCAATGATCCTGGTATAGTTATCCACCTGTCATGAAACATTCATTTTGTAGCCATGCCTTATGGAACTTCTGTTTGTATTGTTTACACTTGGGCATTTTGAGAGGCTTAATTACAAATATGTTATTAAGCAAAGGAGATTTATAAGGATACTTTCAGTTAAAAAAACAAAATAAAAACAACTTCTACAATTGAAAATAAAGCAAACATATAGCCGTAATTAGTGAATCAATCAATTTTGCATCAATTTTTGCTTTTTGGTCTAAAAATAACAGTAACTGATTAAAAGGTCAAATGTTCAATTTTTGTTTATATTCAATCCAAAAATACGTAATTTCATTTTAAAACCATGTTTCAAGTCCATAAATTAACTTGAATGAAATTAGCATTAGACTTACATTGTAAATCAAAACTTCCCTAAAGAAGTTTAGATGAATTTCATAAAATTATCCAGATTCATCAGAAGAATCCATTTTCATAATCTACATACAGTTTATCTAGATCGGACAGACATTATTTGTGTTTGTATTTTATTTAGAAAGTAATTAGTACATTATACATTATTTACATGGTCATTATCCAAGTTTCAGGGGTCAGACACTGCTATTTGGAAAAAAATTACTGCTTATTTTGCCGGTATATTCGGAGTATATCTGTCACAACCCTGTTACCAGTGAAGAATAATACCATCTTTTTATATGGGTGCATTAGAATGAGGTTAAATAAATCAATTGTACAGCACCATTATCCAACCTATCAGTGAGAAAGCCTGATCAGGGTAGAGTGTGGGGTTGCATGATGCTAACAAAATGCCTAGAAAAACAAACAAAAACTTACAATATGTTGTTCATAGGCTTCAGCGTCTTCTCCATTCTTTTTAGGCGCTTGCTTCAGAATAATGCCCTTAGCAGCTTTCACAGCTGTTAGTGCAGGTTTCAATTCTTCATCAGGTGCAGTATAATCTGCATCTTCTTCATCATCCTCTTCAGCTCCAGCTTCCTCCTCTTCTTCCTCAGCCTCTTCAGGCTCGCTCTGTTCAGCTTCAACATCCTTGGTAGAAAAGAAATGAAATTTTTAAAAAATACACCTCATAATTAACAAATATTTACATTAAAAAAATTTTCATATCTCACAGCACATAAAAATGCATCTTCGATTAATTAAAAAAAATCCTTCATTAGAGTTATTTAACCTGTACAAACAAAAAAGTGAATCCTATATGCAAAACGGGAAGAAAAAAAAAATTAAAAAAAATAAATAAACAAACCAGAACATTCTGCGACATTGTTTATGTAATAAAACTAATTGTTTCCAATTGATTTTCAATTCAATCTGCTTTAAAATGTTTGAAACAAAATCATCATTGCATCAAAAATAAAACAAAAAAATATCCAGAATTCACTGGAAAATGAGAAAGTTATGAAATGAGTGTTTAATAGATCGTATAGTTGTATTTCTGTCTTGTCTGATTCCTGTTATGATCCTCAAGTTGAATTGGCCCAGATGAAATAGATCAACAGTGCTAATAAAACAATTAGAGCGTTGTAAGAAAATGAGAGGCTGTTACGACAACCATGGAGATTATGTCACAGAAAAGCTCAACATTCAAAACTAAAAGAAAAAAAAAAAAAGAATAAATATGTAAATGCTAAAAAGCATTTATACACCTAATCTTTTAAATATAATGTCTACCAAATTTTCTATGATAAAATAAGTTTCCAATGACTTTTTCTAATACCTCATGTTATCTGATGTTCTTTCTATTGACTATGTCCTATCACCGTATAAAACTGCTGGAGTTGAATTGATAACTTAAAATTATGATACTTGAATAATTAAAAACTAGCTAATATAACTCTCCCCTCCTTACTTTACTCTGGGGAAAAAAAGAGTTCCTCCATCTCCATTCTGACTCTTAAAACTGGAATGATTTTGAACATTGAATATTAAAGGGAAATAAAAAAAATTTAAAAAAGTTTAAAATAAACTGACAAAAAACAATCACTTGCACTTCATTTTAATCCCTAGGAATGATAATGAAATTCTCCTGATTTCGATCACTACAAAAAAAAAAAAAAAAAAAAAAAAAAAAAAATCTCTCCGTCTATCAGCAGAGATCATAAGATGGGTGATATTTTAAAGGTCTTCGGTGGGATTTTATTTACAATGCAATTACAATGCTAAACCAGACCCTGACTTTTTGATGGAACCAGGAGTTAATTTTGCAGTTAGGAAGGTGAAATTTTGCACATCCATTCACAATGGAGGGCATAGGCTATGTGAGGTTGGCCTCAGAAGTCATTCAAAGCCATTTCTAAGTAATTGTAAGGCTATAGTTTTGTCCCTATGAACCTGAAATTTGGCTTTGGGGCAAATCTTCTTACAGCTAAGATAATTATGAGCTCAGAGGTGATATGTAATCATTTCTAGTCAATCAGAACAATGGTAAGACATAATTTTGTAACTGGGGAGCAGATATTTGGGACGTATCTTTTCACAAAGGTAATGAGCAATGAGTGGTTAGTCATTTCTGATAAAATATAAGGGAGACAACTCATTCCCCTTCTCCAAGTAATGAAAATGAAAAGAGAAAAAAAAAAAAAAAATTTTTTTTCAATGTTTTTAAACATTCTCACACAACACAAACCATCTACCAAAAAACTAGTTTGAGTAGACATTTGCGATTAGTATAATCCGTATTTTTGTTCTCATAATGGGTGCTGTGTACCTAACACAGTCTCACATGCAAATATTTGAAAATTTGAAAAAGGAATTTTTGAAAGTAATTTTCTAAGCTTTCAATCCATGACCTCAATTTCCTCTGATAATTTGTCACTTCTCAGGCTTTCAAGAGAGAGGCTTCCATTTATTACACACACACACACACATATATATATATATATATATATATATATATATATATCGTTCAGGTTTCTGCCCTCTTTGGGCCTCATCAGGCAAATGATTGTCTGTTTTTGAATTCTAGTTTAGGGAATTTAATGAGAATCTTGTAGGTGTTGCTGTGAGTGGGAGGAATATTCACTTTGTTTTGTTTTAGTAGTGTGAATATTGTGTGTGTGTGTGTGTATATATATATATATATATATATATGTATGTATATATATATATATATATATATATATATATATATATATACACGCACACACACACACATTAGTTATAAGCTCTGTAGTCAGCTTGCTTTCTTTCGTACTTACTACAGGTAGCCTTCGAGTTAATACACCTGGACTGTCATCAATCATTTTTTTTTTTTTTTCAAGAAATTGTGGTTCATTATAGAAACATTGCCAGTCACCTGTAGAAAAAATTTGTGTATTTAGGGCTGAAATAATCTAATCTTTGGTTACATCATTTTCATAACACCCCCCCCCCCAAAAAAAAACTCAGACACTTTTCAAAGCTACATTCAATTAATTTAGTTTTGTCTCGTTTGGCTTGATAGTTTATTGGCTTTCTCCAATACAAGTGACAGTTGTTTCATCACGCGGATGATATTTTAAAAACATAAATAATCAAAATTCAAGTTTTTTTGGCTTTGCTAGAAAGCAAAAAGTCCAAGGTTAAGATTTGTCTTTTTTTAATCCATACCATCCAGATTCAGAGATTCTAGAGTGTCTCTAATTGATTGAAAGCACATTTAGAACTGCACATGTGAAAGAGGAAGGGAAAAAAAATCTCATCTTTTGAGAAGTATACATAAGTTTCATTCCCTGATTTATCAAATAACTTTCTGTCAATCATCGAGTGTGGATCAACCCACTGCAGTGTAGATCAAAATCTGTCTTGATGAAGTCAGAACATGATTATCACAGCATAGAGGGTATCCCAGGACCATATACTGACTGCTTCAGGTAACCAGATACAGATAGATTTGAACCTGTCTAAAGCTGAACTTGGATATTTTTAGCATCTGTTAATTTTCTTGGAATCCACTGCTGGGACTCATGGAAATTAGCATCTGGCAATTTAGCACCCCTTCATTGCTAGCCATTACAAAGAATTATTTTGGGTACATATTTTGTCTGGACGTTTCGATAGATTTTAATTCATAAAAATATATTGAGCCTTGAATTTGAAATGTCTCATTCTACTTAATAATTTGGGGTTTTTTCCCCCCTAACAATGACAAGAAAAACTCGAAAATGAAATTTTGATTTTGAAATGTGGTGTTGATCAGCGAAATATCTTGATAAGAATGAGAAAAACAAAAATTTTACTTTGAATACTTGTTCAAGTTTATTTTTTGCATTACGAAGGGTGTTGATAAAATATGTCCGGACCGGTTTTTCACAGTATGGGGGCCTCCAAGGACCGTATACTGACCAGTTCGGGTATGTCTAGCCTGACACAGGGAGATTTATAGCATCTATGTTCATTTTTTGGAATCCCTAGCTAAGACTCAGGAAATTGGCACCGGGCATTTTAGCATCTCTACATTGACAGACGTTGACATTCACGAAAGGATGAACATGAAGCAAAAAACGTCTATGTCCAGTTTCGGTCGGGCTCGAATCTATCTGTCCCAGGTTGTACAAACCCGAACTGGTCAGTATAAGGTCCCGGTAGCCCCCCCCCCCTTACAGGTTGGGACTTAACCCTGTCGTTCGGACGGATTTTCACCGAGAACTGCTTTTCATCATCACGGCAACGAGTAAACATTTGACTTCCGACCGCACTGTTTACTCGATGCCGTAGAATGACGACCCCAGTCAATGTTAGGATAAAAGAGCAAGTAGAACCTAGTGAAAATCAATAAAAACACAGTTACTGGACTAAAATTTGACTACCAATGGTTCACATCTGTTCCAACTTACGAACAGACTTAGGAACGGAACTCGCCATTATCCGGGGACTGGATTTTGTGTTTTTTTACTTCAAGAATTGATCTTAAAAAAGCGCTTCCAACAGGGGAAGCGACTCGGTCCATATATTCAAATATTTTCAGGGTAGAATTATATACAAGAACCTATCAAATTGATATTGAATTTATATTTCTTATAACTCGAAAGTGCATGGTTGCCGGTATTGGTCAACAGAGCGGAAAATGGACTGGAAGAGTAGAGTTCGAACTGAGACTAGCACTAATGCCCTCGGGAAAAGCATGAATCTGACTTACAGCTATGGGTAAAAAATAGCGTATGGTGAAGTGAGTGACGCCACTTCCGGTGCTTGTCGCCTCAGTCTATTTTACATGTCGCAAAACCCTCGTGATGAAGCCCTTGCAGAAACGACTGTTGCCATGGCCAGCGTAAGGGTACTCACTCATCTTATTAATCAATTGCATTTTCAAAAAGTTTATTAAACTCAACATGAAGTCTACGTAAGATTTATTCCGATTTACCATTAAAATTATTAATTCTCTACTCGGTGCAAGTACGTAGCCTGTCCCTTGATCAGATCTTGAATGCCTGCAGTTCCAGGACCTAGGAATTTCGAAACATCTTAAATGAAATTAAACATTCACGTTTAAACGGACGGGAAGCACCAGGTCAGAAATAAAGAAAAAATAGATTCAATGTACAGGAAATGGGAAATTTGAGAATAAACTTTACATTCGAGTACATATTTTTTTGTTAATTTCCAGTTCACAGTAGCGGCAGATATAACCTAAAACTCTACAAATCTCTCTCAAATGTTGTCGACTCTTAACAAAAGCCGCATTTCTCACCTCACCCCGCCAGCACTGCTATCAGTCAGTACGCATGCGCGTTTCCGGTTTTTGTTTGAGTTGGGGGAAAAAAAAAAATAATTGTTTTCGCTTCTCTTACGCGATTCAAAGTTGTTTATCGGCTTCCTGGCAGAGATTTTAATGTTCAGAAGAAATAAAAGTATAGCATTCACCAAAGTATCAATAAACCTGTAATCTTGAGCTACATTGGCTGCACCTTCAAACTAGAAGATTACTCAACTATTCCTAATTCAAGTGAGATACATTTCTCAAAGCACACGACGGTGTACGTTTCTGGAGTAATAATCCCCCCCTCACATATGATATCCACAGGGGAGCTACTTTTTCAAATTTTAGAAAAAGACTAAGATCAAACATAAATATCATTAACCCTACTGTAACCATGCATTTATACTTGCGTTAGTAAAACTAAACGATTTGAACAAAAAGATCGAAAACTTGAGCTTCTTGGAAAAAAAAAAAATTCTTCACAGCTTACTGTAATTCTTGATCATCAAAGCAGATATGACTAGAACTACATCTCACTTATGCAAATCCTAGGAAAAAATAATATACTCATAACGTCAGGAATAAAAAGTCAAAAAGTGTATGTTCAGTAGAAAAAATTGTTTTCCTAAAGGGGTGTGGGAAAGAGTTTTTTGTTGATAAATGAAGAAATAAAAATCAATAAAATTAAGGGCTATTTATGACAAGAATATGTGAGTAAGGTAGTATGATTTTTTTTGTTTCAACAAAATAAATCTTAATTATAATATAGATTCTTATAATTTATAAATAATACACTAAAAATAATCTCGTAAAACTCGTGCAATGTAACTAAAAAAAGAAAAAGTATTTGTTTTGATTTTTTTTTTCAAAATAAAAGAATTCTTCATTCAATCTCACTAATTGAGGGGAAAATGTTTCCATCTCAGTTCTTCAGAAACAGTCAATGAATTACATATGGTTTACCTTGAGTATTCGTTGGAAAAAGATTAAGGAATAATTATCATTATTATTATTATTATAACTTGAAAATTCTCTGATGATATAAAATTGAATTGTAATAAATGAGTGATATTACGCGCCATCTTGTGCACATGCGACCGGCAGGAGAAGCGAAGAAACAAAACAAAAGACGATTAAAAAACCAACAAAGATGACTTCTTAGAATTAACAATGACGATAACCAGATTATTTAAGAAAAAAGAATCGCTTTACCTCATCACCTTCTTCTACTGTTTCTTCTTGGGGTATATTCTCCTGATCAGATTCTGACATTATTTATGATTAAACTTGTCAAATAACCTAATCGTTGTAAGAATTCAGATCGTCTCTGTACTTCCTAGCTGCACGACGGACGGTAGTTGGCGGGTAACTAATTTGGCGACTGTACAATGGTGAGATTGATACTTTTTTTTTTTAATGTGGATAATACAAATTTTGTCTAAATTAAATGGATTTTAAGGCGATAAAACAAGCAAAACAAATGTAATATCACATATTGATGTTTTTTAAAAAAATCTCATTTAAACGGGATTTCCTTTTTTTTTCATCTCTTTGTAATCGTCAAGTGTCGCTTATGTACTTTCAATTTAAAACGTTTTGATTATCTCCCTTGATTCTTAAAAGTGCAAATGCTATTGCCTTCTACACTATCCATTTTTTCATTTCTGAGATGATAAAATATTTCAGAACATGATTCACTAGAAAAGTTTGATCAAATAATGTCGACTATCTGAATACCCCAATCATCTATACCATATAAATTGCCCGTTTCATATGCCAGCATCTTGTCCAGATAAGACAAGGGATGAAGATAAATGAAAAAAATTGTAGGCAATCAATATTTGATTAACAAACAAAAGTTATGGATTATGTCAATGTTTATCCCCATCATTCTCTTAATATAATATTTAAAAATTGAATTTCTGTCCATAGGCATGTATAGATGCAGAATAACAAATAATTCAAA
This sequence comes from Thysanoteuthis rhombus, assembly GCA_963457665.1. Classification (NCBI taxonomy): domain Eukaryota; kingdom Metazoa; phylum Mollusca; class Cephalopoda; order Oegopsida; family Thysanoteuthidae; genus Thysanoteuthis; species Thysanoteuthis major. The sequence continues at coordinate 10,403,820 of OY735232.1, read as the reverse complement.
ATAAATCCTGTTCCACAAGGGACTACCCTGTATAAATAGAAGAGGTGAAGAGATGAAGACAGAAATGAGATGCTATAGCCATCAAACTAACACTTGAAGTTTGAATCCTTGAAAAACATGAAATCATTATAATTTTGCAATGACTAACCTCTTGTTCAGTACTATAAATTTCAGCTAACAGTTGGGTTTAATATACATCTATTATCACATGGCTGTTCTGTGAAGGAAGGAAAAAGAAGACCTATTTCATCAACTCAAGAATAAATGCAGACGGTTGTGCACAAAAATATGCACATTATATATCCTCATATAAGGTAGTCGAGTGGTCATCTCATCTTACCTTTCTCTACTTGGATCATTAGTATTCAAAATACAAACATTTATTTGATGATCTAATGTATAAGTATGTGGGTACAGCTATTGAGTTCAGTCTACCTGGAATATTTACACTGCAGGATGATCGATAAAAAAAAGATGCATTTGTGTTAATAGATTTAGATCAAATAAAACTATATTAACCTTCCAGATTTATTATGATTCATTGAATTTCTCAAGTCTATCTAAATTTAATAAAACTTGATGTGATTATTGTCTATTCTCTTTGAATGATAATATGATTACTTACAAATTGTGTTAATTAGGTTTTCAGCAAAATATTTACTATTAATTAGCAGTTCACTGAGTAAGCTAGCTACAACTAAAGTTCAAGCACAACCTGCCACACATATACGTAGATAAACACAATGCAATACGATTAGGTTTAAGAATATATTCATAATGTAAAATGAAAATCAATGAAAAAGAATCATACTTAGGGATCACATAAATCATAAACAAAATTTAATAATCTGATAAATTTTTACATTAATTTTCACATAATGTGGCCATAAAGAACTTCCAAGAGGCTAAAACTATTATTTTTCATAGATATCAACAATAAATCTAATGAAATGATTATTTTATCATTAGTGATAGATCCTATAAGAAATTGATCTGACTAAAATCTAGAAAAAAATTGTAGCAAAATTTTTTTTAACCCGAAAAAGGAAACAACGTCACACAAGATAGTGTAGGGACCACTCAAAGTCAATGAACAAAAATCATTCAAATATAGTCTTCACTGATTTCCCTTCGAAATTGTAACAGAAAAATCAAAAAATTCAAAATCGGAAATATTTATGAATATTCAACCAATCACAAGCCAGCATTTAGCAAGGGCCTCGAAGCCTACCCATTTCACACATATAAGCAATAACAGATGAGAATTGACAGTCTCAACATTTCTTGCTTCTGGTCAATGTCATCAGGCTCATGCCTATGCATTCACATTGGCACCTGACAAGAAAGTCAGTGGACATACATACATATGCATATGTTTGCATTACACATTTATATATATATCAATGAAATGTGAGTAACTTTTTCCCTCACTTATCCTTTCTAATATTTCAACATATGCATATGCTTGTATACGTTTATACATACCTGACACACATGTACGCAACTTAAAGTACACATACACTCTTACATAACCTAAACTTATTTACTTTTCTACATTCATACTGATTTTTATAATCATTAAAGGAAGATGATAATACATACAGACAACTGTCCTTTGTTGATATTATATAAAGAATATATATTCATTTATCTTCACCTTTTTGTCTAATGATTTACTTGAACATGCTTTGAATATTAAACTAGTTGTCGTATATAACCCATGCATAACAATGTGAGATGATAAGTAATCAGAAAGTCAACAGGTCGGATGTTACAAAAAACAGTTTTTTATTGACCAACTTCAACAATGTGTATGCTATTGCAACAAAGAACCAACTGGCTAGTTTTAGAATCACAAAGCTCAAAAAATCAAAAAAACAAATTTCTCGCTTGAAACCAAATTCTCATAATAGCACCAAAATAAATGGCAAAAATTTGAAAATGAATTTTAAAAGTGACATCACTCAGATATTCTGATCAATGAACTCAAAATCAAAATTTGGGAAGAGACTCTTGTAGGATCCTCCAAAAAAGATAAGAATTCCATGCACCAAAAGAATCTTTTGCCATTTCATTCCATGCACTGCAAGGAGATATATGTCTCACAGGAAAACATGATTTTAAATTATGCACAAATACAAACACAGAAAAATCTAACAAGTAAGTTGCAATCTTATTAACTTTGTCAAAAGTTTATTTTTTAAGAACTGGATTCATTTGAACAATTTCTCCTTCTCAAGGACTTTCAAATCAAGGGGACATTCCTTCTAAATAACTTTGATGAAACTTCAAAAGTTATATTATTCATTGAAGTCAACCTGCCTCACTTGCAGAAAGATCTAGGTTCAATTAGGACAAATTTCCCTGTGAATAAAGAATATATATTCACTTATCATCACCTCTTTGTCAACTCAGTAGGTAACTGAGTACACCCTAAGCTGTGTGATTAGGGTAGAAAAAATTGGGAAAGGAGTTGTGTCATTCCCTATTCAAAAGGATTCATTGATCATCCTCGACATGGTATACTGCCAAAAAATGTAGGTCATCTCAGTTTCTATTGACCAGACCTGTATTATGTATTTTATTATGAGAACTGAATGAAATGTGTTTGCATAATTATAATAAACTAGCAGGAATTCCCAGCATTGCCTGAGAAAAAAAACCCTTCAAATGTGACCCCACAGTAAAAATATGTCCTTACACAGAATGATCAGGTACGGGGGTGATGAGTGAAAATATGGTTCAGTGAACAAGAAATGGTTTGATTGAGTATACATTTTTGATGATATTTTACTACTTTATATGTTCATTTTTCATATCAGAATTTAGCATCTTGCAGTGGGCATGTTGGAAATTAGCATATTCCAGTGGCTGTACGTTGGAATTTTGCATTCTCCAGGGCCCAGACATTGAAATACTCACAATACTGGTTTAGATAATGTTGTTGGATTTAAGTTATCCATGTCTTCTGACATTTATCTATGTATCTACATATACATAGATCTATCAAGACTGCACCCACCCTCATCATCCATAGTTGAAACTGGAAATTTTGCATGAACCTTCCTATCAATGAGTAGGGAAGACGTTCCCCTCCAGAATGAGCTTTTAGTGGGGGTTTTAATTTCCAGTGTAAGTTTATGCTAAATTAGTCCCTTAGTTTGTGTCTACCCTTGTCTTTTGAAAATTTGGATATTTTTGTACCCAACAAAAAGCAAGTGAAGTAACTTATTTAATTCATCACCCTAACATAAGATGCTGCCATTAGACATTGGTCACCAGGTGGTTGAGAAAAAAAACACCTTTCATCATATATCTCATTTGTTATGTGTGTTGCTGTCATTGATCACCACAACCCACAACGAACCAGTTTAAACATTTTTGTCAGGTTTGGGTTATTCATGCGTTCTTATATTTATATACGCTCGCTGCACCCATGGGGAAAGTCTGTGGCTGTTGATATCTCAGCTAAAACTAAACCTAAATATTACCTCATGTATTTCCTTTGCATTTCTCCCAACCTATGCCTGTATCTTCTCATTGTCTCCCTTATCCCTTCCAATCTTTGTTGCCAGTCTATGATTTTTATCTAATTGTTTTACAAACATGGATAAGATTTATAAGGTGAAATTTTCCTACCCCCTCAGTAAACAACCTTTCTTTCCTTCCCCTCTCATCCTACCCTCTTATTAAACTAACAAACCTCCCTTTCTCCCCTTCTCTCTCCCTCCCCTTGAGTAAATTACTTGAAATTCTTTTCACACAAAAAGGAGTATTTTAAATGAAATAACATGCTGCCATAAGATGTTGGTTCTCAGGAGGTTTTTATGCATGTAATTGTGGTTATTGTTATTGTTTACCACTACCCACAACAAACCACGTGTACCCTAAGCACATATGTGTCTGGACTCAGCCCAGCTCTAACTGTTCAGAGTAAAAACTTTAAATTCTACGTATACACTCACCACCATGAATAGTGACATTTTTTTTTACCCCTCCCCCTGGTTTTTAGTGGGGGTCTAATTTACAATTCAAGTTCATGCTAAATTTAAATGATAAAAATGAGAATGTATGGGTGGCAGTTATTTTCCTTGGAATGCTAGTCAACCACATATGTATTGGATTCAGAAATAATAGTAAAATTGTGTATTTTTGTGAAATCATCAAAGTTCTTTATTGTTGATAAAATTTATGTTTCTTGAAGTGTTGATTGATTTGCAGCTTATGAGTAGATTTTGATGCAGCCTACATAATTTGTATTTGAATATCTCCATAAAAAATGCGCAATTTTTCTGCCGATATGAAAGGAAAATCAGCAGTGGCAGGGCTAAATGTGGACATAGTAGGGAGCAGTTACATGATCTAAAAATCCCCCTTTTTTGGGGCCAATTCAAACCTTTTAAAATAGGTATAAATGGAGCTTGCTTAGGAAGGGGGATTGTCCATAAATTGATATCCCTTGCGCATATTCTTCAGTCAGTCTCGATCACACTTGCCTTTTGGCTCTTAACGTTCGAGCTCATTGGACGGTAGGTTTGGTCTGGCCTACGCAACAGTCTTTGAACCACTTTGTTGATAGATTTTCACTGCCTTCGTGATCATCTGGGATCACACTAAAAGCCTCACACATCTTCATGTGCACACAATCCATCAAACAGTCAGTTTGGTCTGGCCTACTCAACAGTCTCTGACCCGCTTTGATGATAGATGGATTTTCACTGCCTTTGCAATCATCTGGACTCACACTAAAAACCATATATATCTTCATGTGTACACAAGACAGAAAGGAGACACCACATTCTTTCAGAGTGATATTCATCAACTCAGTGATCTCCACAGATCAACAATCAATATACAAAACTTGTAAGTAATTGTTTCACTTTTATACACACATTCTACAATGATTTCGAAGGGGTGTTAACTGGAATCATTTTGGCTTCCTGTGAAACAACTAAATTTTAGCAAACCTACCCTAACTTCCTTACTTCTCCATTCTTAATCTCTTTTAATAGAAGATTTTGTTTTTTTTTGTTTCATTCCTTTGATTCTGGCAGGTACCAACAGGTATTAATTGAAATGATACCCACATTTTGCGTTAATACTAGAAATTTTCAACAATCTGTAAGAGCATTTGGCTGTTAACTGAAAGGTTTTTGGTTTAAATCCACTTGGGGGCTGGGGACTTTTTAAAAAAAGAAGGGGACATGTTTTTTCAAACAAGAGTTGTTGCAGTTGAGGATGAATTTTTTGGTACTAATAATAATTTGGATTTGTTTATATTTTTCAAGGCTAAAATTTTGATTATGAAAGTAATGAAATGACTTTTGAAATTCAGGCATATATGAGTTGAATTCAGAAATGAATAGCTGTTGAAAAACAGGCATATGTCTACAAAGCATAACTGGTTTGCTCATTCAGCTCTGTTTGATCATGTATATATTAATGATAATTCAATGGTAATGGTTGAGTTCTTACACAAAGCGATGATTTTGATTTTGTAAAACTCAACTAATTTTGATAAAATCTATTTCATCTTGTAGGAAATTTCATACTGAGTAACTTTTTTCTTCAATCAAATAATGAAAATTGCTCTGGAAAATTCTAGATGCAAAGTCTGAGCAAATTTGCATATTCTTCTTATTTTTACTAAAAAATGCTTCAAGATGTTTATAAACATCTAAACCACAGAACTGAATTTGACAAAACTTTGAAAGCATATATAACGTGAATGCCATAGACTACAGAAAAACAAGGATTTCCTCCATTTTTGCGAACATTTAACAAGGTCCAGTTTTTTGCATTACATGTACAAGACAGATAAGCAACACTAAGCCACATTAGATTCATAAGTCTATGTTAGCACTACCTAAGTGTACTTTGAGACATTGGCTAAGTGCATCTAGTGACCTGCCTGGCGGTTGCAGGTTTACACTGAGTAAACAATTTTTTCAAAGATAAAAATCTCTGGTTCTAAGCATGCAAAACAAATAATTTTTAGATTAAAAATTTCTCAATTCATTCTTCTTATGAATGGGGTAAACTTTTTTCACAATGCAAATTACTCTTATACAAGTTTTGAATGCTTTTTTCTCATTACTCATTGCCAAGTCTGGGAGGTGCCTGGATTCTTATGCTAATCCTCTGATGGCATCTATTGAGATTGTTATTTTCTTACGCCAACCCTCCAACGGCGTCTACAGATTGTTATTTTCTTTCAGTCTAAAATTTTTATGAATAGGTAGGGAATTAAATTATTTAAATCATATCACAGAAAGAAGTAGTATTAGAGTATTTTAAACCATATTTATCATTGTAGAGAGATTTTTTTTAGACCACTGGATATTTGACTAAGAAACTGTTCATCAAATGGATAAACAAGATACAATTTTCCCCATTTATCAACAATCTATTTGTTAAAGATGTTATTTTTTTTTCAGTATATTTTGATCCATGTGTTTTCTAATCATCATCAATTGACAATAAAAATGGTGAAACAGCTATTCATTCTCAATGGTTGATTAAGAAGTTTGTTTTCAAAGTTTATACTTGGTATTACTTATCATTTTTTCTACAAACAGAACTCTCAAAAATGGATGCCTTTTCTCTGACAGAGCTGCTGTAGTTGGATCATCCCAGCAGAAAAGCTCCTACTGGAGATCAAAAGCTCAAGAATAGAAATAGTAATAATAATTGTCTCTATCATGAAAAGATAATATCTTAATAACTTTTTAAAATATCAACCAATAACTTTCCGTTTTAGTAAGAGTTGGAAACCAAATTGTATCAAAAGAGAAAATGAGTTTAAAGCCCCAGTTGTGCATCTACAATAACCAGTAACAATACAGGAAGAATTATTGAGTTGATAGAATATACATTTTCAGAAATACTATTTGACTTGATTTTTCTCTATTTAGACTGTTTATTTCAACTTAGACAGGAAAAAAAAGAGATGGTGCAAATAATTATATAAAATTGCCTAAATACACCTAGGTTATCATATTCAATCATGAACTTTGTGTATTTCCGATGGAAAAAGGTCAGTTTTGAAAAAAATGTTTCTTTAGGTTTACTGACAATGTAACTCCAAAGCTGAACTGAATTCTAATTTTCTGCCCTTTATACAGCTTTGAAATGTTTGTCTTTTTTAAATATTCCAATATTGAGAATAATTTATATATTTTATACAAGATGTAAGATATACAGAATGAAATGAATATTCAATCCGGAAATAAGATGAGATTTTTTTGTCAGTTTTTTTGCAAGTAATTTTTTGTGTTTCAGTCTATAAGACCTTCATTTGCAGGCCTACGTGGATCGTGTGCACTCTTTTTGAATTTATGTTATTGTTTTCATTTTCTATTCAATTTGAAGCCCAAAAATATAAACTGCTATGAAAGGAAAATAAATCAAATTTCAAGAAAATCAGGCGATATTTACCCCCAATTTTTAAAATTCAAAACAGAAGTAACTCAAACTCTTCAAAACCATAAGTTTCATACCATGAATGAAAAGTAAGTTCAACATTATAGCTACATCATAAATAGAACCTCTTCCTGAAACCTGAGGAAATCGATTTATTTTCAAAACTGACACTTTTCCAAATGTAATGAAGGTCTTATTTATTGAAAGCACAAAAAAATTTTCTTGGAAATTTTTTTTTATAGTTCTCGGAATTATCTGCTATATCCAATCTTAACCAAGACATCAATATTTAATATCATACAGAATGAAAAAAGTGTCATCTATGGCTTGTAGGTATGAAAAAAAAGGTAAAAGGAAGTTAATTTTTTGCATAATTTAGTAACAATACATGACATTATCAGTGTGCATCTGATTCCAGAGTGTATGAATTGATACAGGAAAAATCACCCTTTTTTCTTTCTTTGCTGATTTTTCATTATTTCAATTAAAAATTTGTATGGTTTGCAAGTATACGCTAGCCAGTTCATACTGTAATAATATTTTTGATACTTTTTCTTTCATCTTATTGATTTTTTCCCTCTGGAAGTTCTTTAAATATTTACCATCAAGTTGAAAAAAATGAGCCATTTCAAAAAAAATTTTCATTTTTGAATGAAATTTGCAATGAAAAGGGTATTTTGTAGAAAACGTATAAAAATATTTTTCAAAGTCAATCAGGCTATCTTTTGGCTTAAAAAGTTGAGTTTATTATTTTTTAAAGGGAAGTTGTATTTATACAGAGAGCAAAATGTTTTTTTTCTTTGTTTTAAAACCGGAAAAAAAAAGAGGAGTGAATGAAAATGTAGTGAATGAAATTCAGCAGGCAAAAATAATTATGCTTTCCATATGAATGTCTTCATCTTTTGACTTTTTTAATTCTTTTTATTCTTATTTGATTTAAAATTCACACATTATCTTCTGCAATAGATATTGCCAATGGTTAAAAAGCTGATTAAAGAGTCATGGGTACCTCAACCGAAAGATAGCCTGGCTGATTTGAAAAAAAATTTCATACATTTTATACAACTTTTTCCAGCCAAAACTCAGTAATTGTTGGAAATAAGTAAGTTTAAACATTATGCTGAATCATCCAGTAAAGCCATTTTGAAATTGTCCATTTGTGAATTCGACTAGAAAGGATATGATTTAGGGTTAGTATTACAACATTCATCAGTATCATCATCATCATCATCATCATCATCATCATCATCATCATCAGTCTTTTAATGTCTGTCGTTGGACATAGACCTTCCCCAGGATTCGCCACAATTCTCTATCATGGGCGTCGCAGAGCCAGTATTTTCTGAATCTGTCCAGTTCATCTCTCCATCTTGTGTTCTGTCAGCCTTGGTTTCTTATGTGATACCTGGGGGTCCATGTTATGAGATGTGATGTCCATCGGTTGTCCTTCATTCTCAGATTGATTCTTAAACCTACCAACTAACCCTAACCTCAGACGTACTTAGTAACCCCAAACCTACCAACTAACCCTAACACTACCTACATGCCGCATTGACTCAAAAGTAAACAGTATTTTGGGATATAAAATGGCGTTATTTGATCATCGGTAAGAATCTAGCCACTTACAGTCATTTAAAGTGGCCACAGCTTCAATCTCTATTACCTTCCCTGCAAAATATCGGTATAATGTTGCCTATTCCAATCAAATACCAAAAATTCATTCAAAAATGAGTACTCAAATTTAAAAAAAAAAATCGGCTCATAAAATCGTTATTGTCATATGATCGGACTCAAAATGGATTTATTGAAATGGAACATATTTTTGCACGACACCGTGATTACGTGACGTAGACTATCTGCTTTCCCATTTTATTTGTTAATAGCTTTTTTTTTCATATTTTTCAATTTTTTGTCTGAATTCTCTTACTTTTTTCAATTCAAAAATTAACCGAAATTAAAATTACACAGATGCAGTATTTAAATCTAATCAATATTTAATGTAAATGAATGTTCTGTTATCTCAAGTATTAATTGTAAACAGATTACTTTCTTTACATTCTTATTCCTTCCTGACCCAACACGTAATTGTTATGGGAAGAAAAAAAGAGTTTAAATGCTTTGTTATCTTTTTGTAAAGTAAATTTAATTAGATGTTCTAAGTAAATCCGAACATGGAATAATGACAAGAAGAGAATACAGTCTGCAGTTACTCCCCTTGAATATAACAACGTGGACATCGTCAGTTAAAGCGGGAATTTCGGAAGTTCGTCAATTCTAAATCTTCATCGTACGTAACATGCATTTCTATTTTTTTTTTTTTTTCAAAGAATTCTGACTGGTAATTGTTCATTAAAAAGTAAACTTGATCACTCTGTATAAATACATTGAAGCGGTGTAAACTATTTTGAACATTGGAACATACATTTCAACTACAAAGGCTATAATTCAATTACAGAAATGAAAGCAGGAAACTTGAACATTTAAATTGTTTTTTCTTGAATTTGACACTTCTGGCATACAAAAGTCCTGCAAAATTTTTTTTAGCAATCCTTGCACTAATGTATCAGGTACTACAATTTTGAATTTGGCTATTAAATTGTTCATTTTGAATGGCTGAAAGTGAAGATAATTGTTTGGAAGAGATAAGATAGAACAGGTGTGTATCAATATTTTGCAAGGGAGGTAATCAAAATAAACTTTATTTTCTATTTTAAATGGGTTGAAGTAGCTATATTTCCACTTGATCAATGTTGAAGCTATTTTCATCTGAAAATCGAAACCTGCAAAATTTCAAAATCTGGCAAAAATCGACATGCTATTTGATTTGAAAATTTTTTTTTCCATATCTATTAAAGGACGAATTTGAAAAAAAAAAAAAAATTCCTTTCCAAATATCAGAAAATAATTTTTTTTTCACTGAACCACACCTTTTTTTGATTATTTATTTTATTTATTCATTGCTGTTTTGATTCATTTTTACACACTTAATGGATTAATCCTGCGAAATATTATATTCAACTTTTAGAAAAGTGCTCAGGGACTACTTCTTGAACTGGGAGTAGTTTATAAGTATATCATTTTTTTTCTAATATTAAGTGAATTTTTTTTGTTCTTATCAAAAGCCTAGATTACAATTACTTGAATAAAACTAGAAAAATTGGTGAGAAGAAAAATATTTTACTTCACTTTTTCTTGTTTTTCAAGTCCCAGAGTAAGATTCCCAGTTCAAGCAGTTCCTGAGCACTTTTCTAAGAAAAGTAAACATAATTATTATCTTGAGTGATTTATCTGTTAACTGCATAGAAAACACAAAAAATCGAATGAAAAAAAATGTATAAATAAAATGAATCCTCCAAATTGTTGGAATCGTATGAAAAGAAAACATCTCTTTTCAATGTTTAGATTGGGGAAATTATTTTCTAAAAAATTCATCGTTTGATAAATTAGAATTGAAGATTTCATTGAAATCGAATGTTTATATTGGCGAGATTTTAGAATTTCTCAGGTGTTGACTTTCCAGTGAAATTGTGGTCATATTGTTCATACCTATCAAATAACTTTTTTTTTTTTTTTCACATTGCTTTTACTGTTCTGTTTACTTAAGAGCCAATATGGCATGAAGATAGGTTTGGGAATAGTGTTTTTACAGAGATACACATTGATTTATATAATTATACTACAACGATCAATTAGTAAACAAAATGATGAAAATAAAACCTTCGTTCAAAACACTGTTCTTTAAATCCTATTGATGATCCAGTGTACTAATTACCTCCCTTCTCTTAAATCTGGCCACTTTTCACAAGACGTCTGTTCAAGAACTGCATTTTGTCAAGTATTGCCTATGATTCAAGATTTTAGGGTTAGTTTATACATTCGGGGTTTGGGTTGGTAGGTTGGCTTAGGTTTTGTGTTTCCAATTTCCAAAATTTCCTGGAAATTAAATCTATCCGATATGGCCACTGATATAAATAATCAATAAAAATCATGAAAAATCTTTCTTTTTTTCAAAAAATATCGAGTGGAAAGAAGTTTTTTTCTCCACATCAAGAACTTAAACTATAACTAATCGAAAAAAAACTAAAAATTTGTCAAGAAGAAAATTGATTGACTTAATTATTCTGTTTTTTTAATTGCAAAGTTATACTTCCCAGTGAGCAGTTCTTTGAAATCTTTCTAAAAAAGTTGAACATACATCTGTAAAATGTGTAAAAATAAAACGAAGGCATGAAAATATAATGATGAGGCTATTTTAGAATGATTTTGAATTGTAAATCAAATTCCCTCCTCAAACGTATTTTGGGGTATGATTTTCAAAATCTTGCTAAGATCCTGCCTATGGCTCAGTGAAGTACCCACAGAAAATTTCATCAGGTTATGTTGAATAGTTTTCATATTAGGCTGTCACACATGGACAGACATTTGGTGAATTATTGTAAGAGTTTTAATAGATTTTGATTTCCAAGTTTTGAGAAGGGAAATTATATAGCTTAAGTATTTTTTATGTGCATTTTCAGATTCATTTGAGAACCTATTTTATGCAGTGATGACTAACTGAATTTCTCCAAATGACTCGATATGGCTTTTTATTTAAGACCACCATCAGGCAATATTTCTCTGGAAAAACTGGAAGCTTTTGCTTGTAAACGGCTTTGGTTTTTGATCAAGATTTTAGAGGCAGACAAAAACAACCTCATCCTCACTGATTTGGTGTATAAAGATGTTTCTTTGGTGGCTGATTCTGACTGTTTGATTGAAGGCACAAAGAAAGACCAAATCTCACACTTTATTCTAAGGTAAGACTTTTCTTACTTACCATTATTTAGCGCTTGTCTTTGTCATTCTGGGATAGTTTTTGGTAGAATTTGCCTCCACAAACTTCCTCTCCTCCTCCTGGAAATGTATGTGTCTACGACATTTTAACAAGAAAACAGCTGAATTAATCTACAATTTACTGAATGGATTCAAATGTAAATTAAAGCTCCCAAGATCATGTAGAAAAGCTTGATTTTTAAAATTTAGATTTTTCTATTTCACAGAAACTGCTGACTGTACAAACCAAAATTTAATACTTGTACCCTTTAATCTGATTGAAATTTTGAAAAAAATGTTGCATTTGAACTATAGGAAGTTGGATTAACAAAATCTATAAATCCTTTAATTTTCAATTTTTAAACTTTTGAACGTCAAGTACTACCAAATTGAATATTTGATGTAAAAATTATTTGATTAAACTTTTTTTTTTTTTTTGTAGAATGGCTTTTAGTGAATTTGATGACACGTGGGAATGGTTTGAAAAAGCTGAAACCATTCTGTTCAACTTCCGTTTCCTCTGCATGAAACCTGATGAAATCTTCCAGTCTTTAAAACCAGTTTGGAGAACAATTGGTAGACTGACGTGGAAGAGTGATTTAAATTTATTGTCATTCAAGGGTGCTCTTAAAGTTCTGCAAGATATTCCATCCACTTGTGGTACGTGGACTGATGTTATTGATAAATATTTTGCTGGCACTGAGAGTGATTATTTTATAGTTCCTTTTCTTTATGCTCTTGAATTAGTGAGTGAAAGGAAGGTGATGTTGGAGAGGGGCAAAGCTCTCGTTCCATTCTGTAAGCTTCATAATGTTATGACTCGCATATTCCAGAACATATTGCAATTCAGTCGGCCAAGATTCCAAGAGATCCAAAGAAAACTTGATGATGAAAGAATAACAAAGCTTTTTAATCAACTCCAGGTAAAAGTTTTTTTATGTTTTTTTCAATCCTTACTTTTAGGAGACTACATTTAATTCATATTTTGAATATTTGTGGATTATTTCAGTTTAAACTACTCTTCAAAAAAGTTGCGTTAAATAAGATGAAAAGAAAATATTGCTAAAAGTGTTTTACTGGTCTCATTTGTCAGTATTGCTTTGTATATTTGGATATTGAGTTATTCTTCATTTTTTTTCCTCAATATTCATGCATTTTTCTATCCTGAGTTTATTTTATCTATTTTAATTCAATTCATGATTTTAAGTGTAATTTTTGAATCTGATCTTTAGTAATCCAGTTGTATTGCTTTTTTTATCTCATTTTCAAGAGGTATTTGAAATTGAAAGTCTTCAAAACCAAGTTTTGCAGTGAAATTGGCTTTGGTCATTTAAATCATGAAACTGTTGATTGTGAAGTTCAGTTCTTCCCACCCTGCATGGCATATAATCATAAACAACTTCGTTTAAAACACAGACTGAAACATCAAGCCAGGGTGAGTTGACATTATACTCTGTGAGTATTGAGTATTTTGATAATATTAAATCCTGAGAAAAAGGACTCTCAACATCTATTGTAATCATTTTTCTTTTTATTGTTTAAATTGGGAAGACTGGTATCTTTGACCTGTAATTAAAATAGGAATCTATGGTCAGCACTCTACCTCTCATGTATCAATCAGTTGTTCAGGTGACACAATTAAGGATTTTAGTTCACAAAATTTAAGCTCACAACATAAGTTAATTTCCCACTATTGATTTAAAAAATCTCATGAAATACATTTTTTTCTCTACACTCTCATACTTGTAGATTTTGATGTCGTTGAATGAAGTTTGTCATTTTATAATCTTACTTATGTATCTCAAAAAAACTCGAAAGCTTCTGTATTTCCTGGTGTCATAGAGAATATTTTCTTCTCTGAGATAAGTCTTGAAAATTGACCTTTGTGTCCTACAGGCCAAACCTGATCCCAAACTGGGGTAATCTTTTCTATACAATAATTTGAGCTTCTGTACATGAGTTGAAAGAAGAATAAATTATATTTTGTATAAAATATCAAAATAAACAGGTCTGGTTAGTCACTCATTAGAAACCACCATGTGACCAACATCTTTTGGCAGCATGTCATCTGGGGGGGGGGGGTCACCAATGAAATTCTGAAAAAAGAGTGATCAATAAATAACTTCTCTTTTGGTGGGTAGTGATCATAAAAAAGTCTGAATATTCCAAAAATAAAAAAATAAAAATCTATTTGGGGATGGGATTTTAGACATAATACAGCTGAAAATTTTTAGATTTTCAGCCTTCTAGTTCCATTGGTGTGGCACATGCATTTACAGCAAGCCAGCCAGTCAGCCACACCAACCTGAACACTGATGAGACCTATGTTAACAGTTTTGGTTTACAGTTTGTAGTATTTCATGACGAAGGAAAAAGCATAAATCATGTGTAATCAGAAAATTTATAGCCAAAGTTTTCACAAATTTAGGATTTGAGTGCTCGGTTTATTCCAGATGCTAGCATAGTACCCATCAAGTATAATGACATCATTTACATATAGATCTTTACTTTTGTCTGTGATGAGAGAATCTGTTGACTCTGCCTCAGATCAAAGTGCTGCTTTCTCCTGCATTTGTGACTCGGATCGAAGTGCTACTCTCTCTGAAGTTACTTCTCTCGTCTTTTGTTGGTTAGTGATCACTGAAAAAAGTCCTAATTTTCAAAAAAAAAAAAAAAGCATTACGAATTTACCCCCCCCCCCCAAAAAAAACTTATTTTAGGTAGCAATTTTTAAAGAACAAGAAAAATGTTCTTTTGTAGACATTATATGGAGTAAATGTTTGAATTTTAAGCCAGCTAGACCAACTTAAAACTGACAAAACCTATATTGACAGTTCTGGTTGATTGTTTCTTTCAAAAGTATCAAAAATATTTGTAATCACAACCCTAACCCTTATAGACTATTTGTAATTTAGATGTTGTATATCAATATCTCTTCAAATGACCTTGACTTTGAGGGGACATTTCTAATTGACAAAAGAAGTAAAACTGAAATATATTAAAAAGCTTTGCAGATAAATCTTATATTAAAAGGACCATCATAAACAAGTACTAACCTACCATCTATTTTGGTTTTGTTCAGTTGTTCTATGATGAAAGATATTGTGTCCTGTAAGTAACACTGGGCTATAATGACAATTGATTTCAACAGTTTTGGATTTAGAATTAGGATCTAGGTGTTACCCACAGAACATCTTGGTGAAAATGTTGAGACCTTAATTATCTGATTATTCTTTTTGTGAACCAAAATTGGGATGTATCCTTGAAACTGGAGAGTTCTTGACTTTGGGAAATATGGTATATGGTAATGTGAGTTTATAAATGATAGCAATTCATTATATATCAATATTATTATTATACAAAATATTACAGTATTTATTTTTGTACAATGCAAGAAATTTCGTGTTAGATTCAAAAGCCAAAATGGAAGGTTGCATTATTCAGGAATATATTTTGGTAATTTTTATTGGTGAAATAACCACTATCTCACATGTACTTTTTTGAGGCAGAGGCTGTCATCTTTACCTTCTTTTCAGGCTGTCATCTTTACCTTCTTTTCAGTGGCCAAAAATACCCAAAATCCATTGAAGTAAGAAATGTGAATCTGAAATTAAGTAGCCTTTAATGAAGCTGAAAGAAAAATTAGTCAAAATTTGATAAGACAATGTATTGCACTAATTCATCATTTTACATCTTCCAAACAGTCAGAAAGCAAGTTAGAATATACAAAAATAAATATAGCGCTACCACTGTGATTCTTGATGATCATCATAATTCAACTGTTGAAGATGTTGGTAGTTGTACCACTACTGCAAGTAACACTCTTATTCAATAACATATCAGACTGTTGATTTAAGAGGAGAAGAGTGATAATGATGGTAGTCCTGAGTAGACGTAGGATGTAGTACATTATAGCAGTACTTTGTAATAATTGCTAATGATGGCGTCCACCATATGTGCAATGTCACAGAGGAGTTTAAGAAGATGGAAGTTGATGGCCTGCCATGACAGTTCAGATGTAAACATTTGTTTGCTATATTTCCTTTGTTAGAAGTAAGAATTCTACTTGCCATTTTTGAATAAATGGATACAAATTAAAACTTAGAGCTCATAAAAGTTGGAATGAAAATGGATTTAGATGTTTCAAGACAAACTAACATTTAATGAATCAACAAGTGAGACATTTGAAAACTATGCACAATCAAGGTTGAAAAAAGAAAATCGATAAACATTAAAACTATCATTTTTATAGCTGGACTGATAGGAGAAATGGAGTTACAAGAAGAGAATAAGATAGAATGAAGCTACGTGGAATGAAAAGGAGATGTGACGTATCTAGTTGTTGTTGTGAATTTATGCTTTTTATCCACAATGTTTTGTTAATAGAGTAATAATGGAAATGGGGTTCAGAATTTTGCTGCAAGGAATTCCGCAGATGATAGGACCACCATATTTTAGATTGTTGAGTAAACTTGTGGACCGAATCTCGATGCCAATTAATACAAATCTCAGAAAGATATACTAAAAGTCAAGAGCTTGAGCAAATAGAATATGTATTTGTGTCTGTTATGTAGGAACGCATTGCCAGTTGATTTACAAAGGACAGGAAAGTGGATATGCCTTAGGCTAGAGACGGTGTTCACGGTTTAGTAGCTGGGCATATGAGAGAAAGATCTCAACATCTGTGAAATGACTGGCAAGGTTTTGCAACAGTGATTGGTCAGGACAAATTATACCAGCCAGGCAGCTGATGAAATAACCTGTTCTTGCAAACTGGGGCTATGTGGCAAGTGAGTGATGATTAAGGGAAGTTTAGGGCTTTCATAGACAGGAGTTAAAGGGAATGATGTCATTAAATATGTGGCTAGCTTTCAAGTTTTGTGGCTAAAGATATGTACTCATTCATATTTATTTTCAAATTAATTTCAACTAAAAATAAACCTGTTACTATGAGTCTATCAAAAATTAGGTATCATGAAGTGAAGTTATGAAATACAGAAAGAGGGTGAAAAGGAAAAAAACTTGTATATAGCAGCAGCTGAAAAGAAAACCAGGTTGGCTTTTATTACTTGAGCAAATGTAATTGTTAAATTTTATGAGAGAAGGTGAGAAAATATCAACACAAATTAAGTAAAGGAAGAATTATGTATCCAAATATGGGTTCGAATCTTGTTGGTTTTAATAGATGTTATTTAATTATCATGCTACTATAATTAATGATTTGTGTGAAAATAGAAAGGAAGAGAAACAAGAAGTGAGAGAGGAGAGAAATTACATAGTCTGTCTCAGCAGTTGTGAGAAAGCATAATCCAGCTTCTAGAGGAAAAGGGTGGATCGATATTTGAGGTAGGTTTACCCCAATAAAATGTTTGTTTGGTCTGACAATTGAATATCTATTGTTATCATATATCTGATATTTTTGAAATAAAAGAAGCATCCTGAACTTTTTTTGTGTGTTGTTTTCAGATTCGCTACACTTTATTTCTAAAGGAAGCAGGCCTTCCTATTAATGAGGCATTGATGTTTTGGAGGAATGAATATTCTCAGAAATGCAAAGATCATAAAGAAATCAAATGTTCGCATAGTTGGGACAAGGATGCCAAACGATTTATGTATAATATCCGTCATTTGTATGGTCTGGAAGGATGCCATACAAACTACAGGGCACATAGCTGTGCTTCATTACAGGTAAATCATAATTTTATCACAATTCTACTCATTTTTCATTATGATTCCACTTGAATATAAAAACATTCATTTTTTCTCTTTCATCTATATATTTATCAACAATGATGTATAATAATGGTATATCACTTTGAATCCAAGAAACTGTGTTAGTCCAAGGATTGCCCCACAAAAGTATACTTTTCTCTCAAGTAGAAAGGTTAGGATTTGGTAGGACTAGCCCCAAATAGTTGGCTTGCTTAGGACAATTCTTTGGATAAACAATATTGCCATAATGTAATTAGGTTTGAGTGAAATATCTCTGACAATTTCAAGAGATGTGTGGAAAGGCGGTTTCACAAGCTTTGTATGGTCATTTGATGGTTGAATCAGCTTTAATGACAAGGCTTAGTGATTTAGTTTTACCCAAGATAGACACTTCTTTGGTTCAAAATGATGTTATATTAATTTATATATAATTTCTTCATAATGTCCTATTGATTTATATTTACTAGAATAAATATGTGCGCTAACAGGCAGAGTAAATTTCTGTCCCAAAAAGAAATAGATGAATAGAAATCAGATAGTGTTTAATTTATTGTTGAAGAAGTGGGGTGCTGATGTGATAGAAGGGTCGGGCTAATGTAAAAAAAGCCCATGAAATGAAAGTAAATGTTCTCCTCTTGATTTTGATCTCTGAAAATCACCCCGTGATTTTGAAAATTTCCACATGATTTTGACTTGGAAATGACAAACATTTATTTCGGAAACATTTATTTTCCCTAAAAATGAAAAAAAACTTCCATTCTTGATTTTTTTTTTGTTTTTTTTTTTGAAAACCCAAAAAAGAAAAAAAATTTCCCCTTTAATTTTAACCCCCAAGAGTAAAAGAAATAAAAAAGAATTCCTTTGAATTGAAAAGAAAAAAAAAATTATCCACGCAATTCTGACACCTAAAATTAAAAAAAAAACCCTTGCAAAATTACCCATCGATTTTAACCCCTCTTAGTGGACAAAATCTTCATCCTTGATTTTGACCCCTGAAGTAAATATTTTTGACTTCCTTCACACAATTGGATCGAAAGCACAAAAAACTGTTTTTTTTTTTCTTATTCATTTTTTGAGATTGGAAAAAAATTTTCTTTTCTTTTCATCAAAAAGTTGTTTTAAGTAACTTCAGTGAACATGCGTTATTTGTTTAGGTTTTTAAAATGGTTGCATTTGAATGACGTCACCTGGTCTCTAGTCAAATATGTCTGTTTACAAAGTGGTCAATCTCAGAGTGCAAAAAGTGGACTCTCCTGTGTTCTTTTTTTTGCTTTCTCAATTTTAACCCCTCAAAAAAAAAGAGAAAGAGAAAAAAAATCTCCCTTTCTGATTTTGACTCCTACAAAAAAAATCTCCTCTAGATTTTGTGCCCTAAAAGTGAAAAATGAAAGCTCCCTCCTAGAGATCGACATAGGCTCTTTTGTGATTTGGGAAAATGTACCTTAAAATTTTTATTCATACTGTTTTCTGAGCATTGTTTGAGTTTTAAATCTTTTAATCTCAACTCATGACAACCATCTTTCTCTTTTGGTAGTCAGAAGCCCATGAAAAATTAATCCTATTAATTGTCACTTTGGAAAATATTTTTTGGGAAGATAATTTAAGTTTGAAACTATCTTATCCATAATCTGGTAACCAAAATCCTTAAGGTCAAATGTGGGAAGGTGAGCTGTAGGGTAAGGCATGATTATTTTTTGAAGCAGATCTGTTTTTGATTGAGAGATTTTTTTTCTGTTTCAATATTTCACACATTTCTATATTTGTTAACTTCTGATCACAATGAATTGCAATGAAATCCTGTTCAGGTTAAAAGGTCTCAAAATGTGGGTGACTTTTTACGTTTTAAATTTTCAGCCACTTTCAGAGTTTGGTGGGAGGAAAAGTCGATAATATGCACCTGATCTGATTACATTTTCTGAATTCTACAGAAAAAGTTAGCCCTAGTTATAAAGCTGTTCATGCCATATCAAATAATATTTGACATTGGATAGAAAAGACATAGAATTGAGTGAAAATTTCCAAGATTTTTAATTTCAAAACTATTAGAGATACAGACCTAATACTTGGATTTCTCCATAAGTTTGGTATAGGAACATCTGTAATTTTTTTTGCTTTGCATAATCTGAGAGGGTGACTTGATGGAAAGTTCCTAAAATTGGGAAATTTGATATGGAAAGACTTGATATATTGTGGACTTGATTTGGAACTCATTAAATTTTGTAGCAGATCTATGCACAATTATCTCCCCTATGTTGTTTTATTTCCAAACCGCATAATATTACCAAAATTTCATGTCTGTCCACACAATGTATCTGAAAGTAAAAAATGAATTTCTATGAAATTTTGTGGAAGGGTGGACAATTGTGTAAGAAGGAGGTGATGAAATTTTGTGTTGGTTCCCATGATGCTGGTGTAGGTGTGCACTCACTGAGTACTTCCTAGTTGTTATATGATTTATAATTTTATTATATACTCTGAGTCAACTTACTCTCAGTACATTCTGCTGGTGCAATACCATAGCCAATGAGGGCTAACTGAAGCTCAGTGTAGAGGCCTAGAATTTATCCTGTGGCCTCCCCCCAAAATTACCTTGTTCAGTATCGGGAGATCAGTAAGTCTTGAGGCAGCACCTCCCTATTGTACTAAAAGGTACTAAAAGGGATAGTTGGGGCTTGTCCTGATGCATTTGTAACAATGGCTATGGGGACTGAAGCAATGTCTTGAACTGTGTTTATGCATACTCAACATTAAATCGACCTCGTGTCACATCCTGCTTTCATAGGGAAGTTGGGTATATGAGTACTTCAAGTCAATAGACTGGATCAAAATAATCGTGTGGCTTTCTATCAATCGCTCTTTCTTAAATGGAATTCATGTTTATCATAATAGAAATAAAATTCCAGAAAGTTTTTATGTGAAGCCTAAATATTTACGATAAATATTCTTAGCCCAAATATTTACGATAGATATTTTTCTGGTATTGTTTTGATTTTCGTGATTTATTTAGCCAACTTTTAAATATATTTGTGCTGGAATATATTCTTAGTATTGTTAATTATTGTCTTTTCATGTTTACTTATTTCAGTCTGGTTGTGGTGGCTGTCCGTTTGTTGATTTTGATGAAGTGCATCTTCAAGATTTATTGTGTGATGAAAAAATTGTCTCTAATCATGAAACCATCATGGCATTGGTGAGACAAAATAAACCCTCAAACGCATGTTCTATGTTTTTCTGGGAAAAATTCAAGACATTTACTCGATTAGAGCAGAAGTTATCTTACAGGAACATTGAGAAGCATCACTCTTCAAGTAAGTTTTCTTCTTAATATTGATTTTAAAATCAATTTCAGTCAAATTTCACACATATATAAAATGACATAATTACCATCTTTACCCTAACATTAAGATCATCCAGTTCCAGGCTGTTACATGCCATCTAAATATAATTACAAAATAGAGATTAACATTAAAACTCCTATTATACCCCTTCTATATATTTTATTTTTGCACAGTTTGTACAGACATTTTTTTCATTGCATTTTATTTCTACATTTTATTTGAACTATGCATTCTACCTGATCTTGGATCAATTACCTACAAGTGTCATATTTGACATATTGTTTTTGCATATGCATTATTCTTTTGGGTACTTGAATGATACGTAAATGGTTTGGGATCAATTGTAGAATCTGGACCCCAAAATTGAATTGAGTCAGTTGCAAATTTCAAGATGACACATGGTATATGATGTGTTGGGTTGGGGTTTAATATTCATAGATTGTTTATACAGACTTTTTTGTTTTGTTTTTTGCATGAAATAGAAAGATACGTAGTTTTAACTGAAATTTGATTTAATCTGAGCAAAAAATATTTATTGTTCATGTGTGTGTGCCTCAGTATTCTTGTCAACAAAGCAAAGTAAATAATTCTGTTTTATGAGTAATTTTGAAATTTTCAATTTCCCTTATACCTGAGCGCATTAATGTCAAAAATGGTGTATAAAGAGTTCAATATTCAATTCTGTTAACCAAGTTGAAAAAAAAAGAAAAAAATTTTCGCCTTCAGAATTTCTCCAGGTAGATCTACATGGAGCCTCAGGTAGCCCTGCATGCTATCTCAAAAAGCCTTAATGAAAGCACAAAAAATATTGTCATTAGAGTATCAAAGAAGCTACACAAGGGGAGCCTTGCTCCATACAACGGCCAGAAAAAGTAATGGTCCAGTCTACCATTATAGTTACATTGTAAATAGAAACCACACCTCATAAAAATTTTGTTGAAGATTCTAGGGTAATGTTTTTCTGTTTTTTTTTTTCAACTTGGTTTACTAAAATGAATCCTAACAGAAAAAGAAATGTTAGAATTCCTGAAAGAAAAATTCTGGATTCTAGATTCTAGATTTTGGTAAGCATATTGAATATCGGTGAAGACTAAGCTAAACTTAATGAATATCATAATTACCTGAAACAACAAAGAAGGTATGAATGAAAAGCTATGAATTTCTTTCTTTCTATCTTGGATTTGCGTCACAACAAAAAAAATGTGAACAACTTTTCCACAAATTTTAGGTATGTGTAAATAAATGTATTTAAAATTGTCAGTATTTTGTAATCAATACCAACAAGGAGAATTGCTAGCAAAATCTACCTTTTCTTCTGTACCATTTTAAATCCATGCTATTTTGATTCAGTAGCAGTCTGTTGATGTTGACTCTACCTTGACATGGCATTCGATCCATGATTTTATTTATGGTGTCATCTGAGAATTTGCACCTTTGATTTGAATCTGTTTTTGAGTCTGGATTCTACATACGATCCATGGTTCCTTTAACCGTTCATTCAAATAGAAAAGTCTTATATTTAACTGTTCAAATGAATTTGGTTGGGTAAACTATCTAAGTCTCTATCTATTGGTGAAAACATCCAAGACTGGACTTAAAATGAATCAAATATTATCTTAATCTTATATGATGAAATCTTATATTTTTCAGCAGATGTCCTAACGTCCATGGAGACTCTTTTCAAAGAAGAAAGAATATGTTCCAGAAGTCGATCATCTCTGAAGTTAACACCTCCTCCAACCATTCCTGGTTCTAGTTGCAAAAAACCTGACTGTTTTCAAATTGAGAAACCTAACCAGTTCTTTTTGGATGACCCTTCAAAATCTCCCTGGAAAATTGCTGCTCATGAAAGAAAAAACGTTGATAATTCTTTGCAAAGTGATACAGAATTGTATAAAAAAGTCACTCATATTAAAGACAATGATAGTGATTTACATCAAGAACAACAAACAGTTTCTAGGCATAAATGGTTTGAAGATGTTTCTAAAAGCTCATTTTTGAAACAAAACAGTAGAATTGAATCTTTATTTGAGGAGTCTGAGACATCTCTTCTCACTAAAAATATATCTTGTCTCTCCACTTCTGATCAGCTCTCAGAATCCTTTCACAAAGGAAATCATCTACCAAATTCTATCCTGAATGCAGACTCATATATTCATCCTAATTTTTCAGATTTTGTTTGCCCACTTCAGTTGCCATTATCCAGATTACATCAGGATTTAAGTTGTACTGGTAACAATTTTTCGAAAGAACCCTCTCATGCTCGACCTATAGAGTTTTATAAATACTTGAAAAAAATCTTTCTTCAATTGGAAAATTGATGTACATATTTTGCAATGGATTAATAAGTGAAAAACCTACAGAACGCACTTGTCTTGCTTTGTAAATTTTACTCTTAATTTAACACCCTTCACAAATTCTGATGCTGTTCTATAATGGTTGCAAATACTAACATGTTGATGAAAGTGACAATTGGAAGATTAGGAGAAAAAACTTGAAGAAAAGCAGGTGTTACATTTTGTAAATTTCTATTATCATGTGAGCATGTTTTGATACATTGCAACGAGTGCCAGCCATCTTTTTCAGAGAAACTTGTAGCGGTGCAGAGAAAATTGTGTGCTGTTTACATGATTGAGGACAAGGAAAGAAATGGGGATATTTCTGTGTTGTTTGGTTGTTTAGTGGGAGGGGAAGTGTTTGTATCTCTGCAGGTGAGTCAAAACTTTAATGGATTAAATAACAATGTAAATAAATTTAGGGTATATACGTAGAACTTTGCTAAAATTGTAAATTTTTAAGGATTTTAAACTTTTCTTTTTTCTTTGTAGCTCTTTCTACTTTCTATAAGTCATTTTTGCAATAATACTCGGGTGTATTTTAGACCATATTTCTTATTCTTCCCAAAATATTTATTATAATTATAGGGCACCATTTATAGGTGATCCCTATAATGAGTTTGAGAGAATAGTAATTGTAATTGGGTTCTATGTAGCGACGAGATGGAGTAATTGTTGGGGACATAGGATTTTGTCTAATGTCTAATGTAGTCTGGTTTATCTATCGAATGGAGCCTAATTGGTGATGCCTTTAATATTGAGTGATATAATTGACCTAACTAGGTTATCAATTCAGTTTTAGGGGTGAAGTAATAATTGAATTGATTGCAGTGTTTGTGTTGTCTCCTAAAATGAGATAATTGCAGTGCTTTCATTGAATAGCTATAAAGCTCTTACAGATTTTAGCACAGAGGAAGATTAGTGACAAAAAACGATTATATATTGTCAAAGAAAGAAAACTTTGTCAGCCATCAGCCATAAAGTTAGAGAGAAAGGAAGGAAGTAACCAAGAAAGCTGGGGCAAACGAGTGAGTGAATACATGCATTTTAGAGCTCCCTTTATTTTTCAAAGCAATAAAGTACATAGGTTTGAACTGGTTACCTTTTGAAAATTTTCTCTTCTAAGAAAGTAAAAACGGTAGTTGATGGTTCCAAATTTGATCATTTTTGTTTTTCCTACATGTATATACTGTTTGTGAAAATTCTCAGTTGATAAAATATGAAAGAAAAAAATAGATATGTGCTAGTCAATATCAATTATTGGCACCACCATAATAAAACTGACAAAGCGATTCAGGATTCAGTAACATAAATTAAGAACTGATGTAATTTGCAAAAAGTAATGACTTGGATGAGGCAATTTTAAAAACCAGTTGCAAGCCACTCCCTACTGCAGGTAGGTAAGGCTTTCATTAAAGCTTGACAAACCCTCCTTAAAGATGCCTCTGGCTACTAAATGTGCATCAATTTTCCCTGTAAGGATCCAATGTGAAAACAAAGTCTTTTGATCAATGGATAGAATTCCCTCTTTCTCTCTCTCTCTCTCTCAAACACACCATTGCTGATCATGTTGTTTATTTCCACATTCTTGGCATCCACGACTTCCTGAGATATTTCTTGGTCATTGGTCAGAGGGCCTCTCCAGGACATGGCAATTCATACAATTTTCTTTATGTTCACAGTCAACACCCGTATGTTTGTTGTGACCATCTGTATAGACATTTATCCAGTCACCATACTATCCAGTTTGTTTAGGTTTATGCTCAAAACTCTTGCCTGTTTCAAAGCGTCATTTTCACTGAGCTCGTGAAAGAATGCACTCAGAAAATGGAGGATATTGACAAAGAAAGGACGCTCATAGAAAGAATGGGAGATTTCCGAGTATGGTCAAACTTTCCTTGGAAAACCGTGCATAACTGAAACTCGTTTCTCTGTAGGTCGAGATGACGGCAAGGGAGGTAATTCCAGGTAGTTAGCTCCCTTTTAACTTGGAATGGATGAGATGCAACAGCATATCTTTCCTCTTCGAGAGAAGGAGAGATTTAAAAGTCCTCAGTTTATTTATTCTGTCAAAAATTCCTTTTGCATATGTCTAGTCTATAGATCTATGTATGTCATTATGTTGAAAGTTCAATTTTGTGCGTGTGTGCACGCATCTAATTATGTTATTCTTTTGATGTCTCGTATTCATTTCAAGTAGAAACTTTGGGCAAGCTAAGTTGTTATGACTTAGTAAGCACTAGCAGTGTTATATATATATATATATATATATATATAAATACACACATACACATTATATATACACATATATATATATATATACACATCTATATACATACACACGCACACATATATATATATACATATACATACACACACATATATATATACATACACACACACACACATATATATATATATATATTTATATACATATATATATATATACATTTATATATATATATTTATATACATACACACACATATATATACATACATATATATATATATATATACTCACATATATATACATGATGATTGCTAGCATCTTTACAGATGATTGCCGTCTCAAGATTCATGCTCTGCATCAAGTAGACCCTCATGTGTCCTAAGGTGACTTTGAAGGCTGGTAGCTGATTTACAAGGACGATGACAGCCATGGCACACAAAAGTCAAAGTCTTAACAGGATTGATTGGATCTTGATGTGGAATGCTGTCCTTGTGCACAACCATATGTCTTTTCAGTCCAGATGCAGACTTGGATATCTTACTGCATTTAACGTACACTGTGCTATCAGGTCACTGCAGAACATTGGATGATGGTGGTCTGTCAATGTGAGATTTCAGATGGTTCAAATACCCTCCCTTCGAAAGAACAAGTCCACATGTTTCACAGATCCAATTTGCATGGTCGCATGACAAATTTTCTAGATTTCTTTTCCCAAGTGCTCTTTTCAGCTTTGTATGCTCCATCCTCTTCACATGAAGAGAACCACAGCCAACTTTTAACAATCTTTGCCAAGCGTTGCGTTCAACTGCAGTTGCTTCCCAGGCGTCGGTATCAATATCTGTATCCATCAGAATGCTTTTAAGGCCATCCTTGTAGCGCTTTCTGGGCTTATGTTGCAGACGCTTACCATTTGCAAGTTATCCATTGATGAGTCGCTTTTGCAGACAACTGTCATCCATACGTATAAGGTGACCTACCCAGCGTAACTGTGCGGTGGTAATCATGGATTCAAGGTTCGGACACAGTGCTTTTTCTAGTACCTCTGTGTCCGGTGTGTGCATTTGCCATTTGATATTCAAATTTTTCCTCAAGCACTTTAGATGGAAATGTTGTAGAACCCTGATGTGTCTCTGGTGGGTTGTCCAAGTTTCTGCAGCATAAAGGAGCATTGTGATAACACACACCATATATACATCAACTTTGGTGTTAATGGTGAGTCCATGATCATTCCACACCCTCTTCTCCAGTTTCCCAAATATGATTTTGAATGCGGGTATATATCTCAGCATTCAAGGAACCATCTCAGGATAAAATACTTCCAAGGTAGACAAAGATACCCACCACATCAAGCCTAGTACCATTAACCAAGATGTTTGGTTCAATGTACTCTTCTCCAGGGGCAGGTGTGAACATCACCTTATTTTTCTTCAAGCTGATTTTGAGTCTGAATGCATCACAAGCCTGCAAAAAGTTGTCCATAATCACCTGCATATCATTCTCAGTGTGAGCAAGAAAGTCTGCATCATCTGCAAAAAGAAGTTCCCTGATTAGATCTTGGAACACTTTCGATTTTGCATTGAACCTCCTTAAGTTAAAAACCTGAAGAGTAATTGGACACCTACGTCACAATTTGAGAATGCATACATAAAAAAAAAGCAAAATAGATAGAAAAAAAAGTAGGGGCAAGAATATCTCTTTGCTTTACACCATTGTCAATAGATATTTCATCTGAGAGCTGACCATTGAATGCAACTTGAGCCTTCATATCCCGGTGCAATTCCCCAAACATGCACAAATGTCGGCGGACAACCAAGCTTACGAAGCACCTACCACAAAGCATCCCTATTGACTGTGTCAAACGCTTTTGTCAGGTCAACAAAGACCTGATACAAGGGCATTTGTTGCTCAATGCATTTCTCCTGTACCTGACGAGCGGAAATTATCATATCCACACAACTTCTTCCTGATCTAAAGCCACACTGACTTTCAGGTACCACCATTGGCCAGATTTCCTTTTGCAATTGGTCAAGTAAAACTCGTGCAAGAACTTTACCAACAGATTCAAGAAGAGTAATTCCACGGTGATTGTCACAGACCGATTTTTCTCCTTTACTCTAGTAGAGAGGCATTAGAATTCCATCGATCCAGTCTTGTGGAATGGTTTCACCCCAGTTCTACACAATGTGCAAAGGTCAAAAGTCACCTGACGCACATTCTCACTACCGATTTTCATGAGCTCCACTGGTATGTGTACTGGTGCTTTTCCATTTTTGATTTGGGTCGCAGCCTTATCCACTTCCTCCATTGTTGGAACGCTATCCATTGAGTGCTTTATCTCTAATTGAGGTAAACCTTCAATCACAGCTTCATCAACAACAGATGGATTGTAGAAGAGGTCACGGAAATGTTCTTGCCAGCATTCCAAAATATTGGAAGGGTCCTTGATGAGTGATGTATTATCTTTTGACTTCAAAGGAACCATCGAGGACGAAGAGGGGCCAGACACATGAAGAAGTCCAAACATTGTTTTTGAGTCTTTTTTGTTTGCGGCAGACTGTATTTCCGATGATATGTTAGACGACCATGTGTTTTTCATCCGCCTTAGTTCCCTTTGCAGAGTAGCCTTGTGTTCCTTGTAGTCCTTAATAACAGATGTATTACCTTGCGTGCCTTGGTTAAGGACCTTCTCATAAAGACAGTGTTTTTCTTGAAGTAGGTTAATGATTTCCTGATCATTTTCTTCAAACCAATCTTTATTCTTCCTTTTTTGAAGCCTAACATCTGAACCAGCCGAATATATTTGTTCTTTGTAGTTTTCCCACGATTCATCAAAAACAACACTGTCCAATCTCTCCTTTACATGAACCAGTAACTTCGGATTCTTTAGCTTGTCAACATCAATATGTTTAGGAACCTGAACTCCTGTCATGCGTACCTTCTTGCATATGCACAGCTTGAACTTTCCTCAAACCAACCTGTGATCCGAATCACACACACACACACACATATATATATGTATATACAGATTTTTTTTGTCTAATGGAATTGGTATCCTTTATACTTGATTATATCTGACCAGTTGTCTTTGATGGTTTGATCCATATCTTCTGGGAAATCTCATGATATTGCCCCATATTTTGTTTCTGTTCTGGGAGGTATTCATATGTGCAGTGTGTGGTACGCCATAGCGCTTACAAACTATCCAGTGGAGGTACAGTGGCATACTCTATAATGTCTGAGTCTGTATTCATTTAGGGCTAGAATAGAACATCCAGATATGATGTGGTCAATAGCCATTAATGGGTTTGGGAATTATCTACATCAGCATCTTGGGTGTGAAGTAGATATTGGCCGTGCAGGGGTTTCTGCTCCCAGTGTTCTTTTAGCATTGATATTTTTGTTGTTTAGCTGTAACTTTTACATTTTTTTTTTTTTTTTGCACCCTTTGTTGCAGCTTGTGTTGGGGCTTGTTGGTTTATGTCATCCCTGTTCAGTTCATCTTGAAATTCCTTGCATTCCCCCACAACTGAGTGGAGCCTTTTTGCTATATCATAGTTTTTCATCAGGGTCAACATCCAGTTGTCACTTGCCTGCAGGTAAACGTGAAGACCAATGGTTGCAGTTTTGTATGCTGTTCTAACTGGATCATACCTCTACCGCCTTCTTTTCAGGAGAGGTAGAGTTGGTCTATATCTGTTTTTCGGTGGTACATTTGGTTGTTAGTGAGGAGTTTCCTTGTATTTGCATCCATTCTGCATATGTCAATTATGTTCCGGTAAATGATGTTGAAACTGAACTGTACTAAAGGTATTTCCAAAGTGTTGATTGCTTGGATACAGTTAGAGTGAAGCCCAGTTTTAAGGATAGCTTGAACCCTTCTGTAGTCCTATTTTTAAAAAATTCTTTCTTTTGTGAATGCATATTAGATTTCATTGCCTTCGTTAATTCCGATGTATTCATAGGTACCTTCCTGTTCAAGTTCTTGAATGGTTGTCTCCAGATCTGGAAGGATATCCTTTGTTGTGTCGCCTGAAAGTTGCTTTTGCACACTTATTAAGGCCAAATTTCATCCCTATATCATCACTGAACCTTTAACAGTTTGCAACAGCCTTCTTAGATTATTGTTCGGACTATCCTCATCTTGGTTGTTTTCCATACAACGTTTTGGCCGTTGTACTCTACGGCCTTCATCAGGTATCATCTAGTAGGTATGGGAAAGTAACGGACTGAACCCTTTATTTAACCGACGGAGTGTCCATAGTGGTTAGAGAATCAGACAGAATTACTGTAAGTAATCTAATGGTTCTAGGTTCAATCCCAGTGTAAGACAATAATAATTCGAAAATACTACTACTGCTAAGAGGGGAGTGCGGTTTATATACCCCCATTGATTAAATAAAGGGTTCGGTTTGTTACTTCCCCCACACCTACCAGATGATACCCGATGAAGGCTGTAGAGTGCAACGGGCAAAGCGTTGTATGGAAAACAACCAAGATGAGGATAGTCCAAACAATAATAAAGATAATAATAATACCTCATCTAAAAAATTCAGAGAAACAGCCTTCTTAGAATCATCCTTTGCGTAGTGTTTAAGATCATCCATGAAGATGGGGGATGGTTTATTCTCTTGTTATCGGTCTTATATCCATAGATGGTGTTGTTGAGCTTCACTTGAAAGGGGGATGAGGGATAATCAGAAAAATAGGAGTGAAAAAGAATCTCCTTGAAAGATTCCACATGGCAATATTCCTGGATTCAGAGGTACCTTTATTGTGGTTAAGGAAGAGTTTGAAGTTCCATAGTATCATGCCATGTTTAAGGAAAATAATTATAGCTTGTACTATTTTACATACTTCAAAGACTTTTACTATTCAAGAAAGTGGAGCACTATCAAACGCCTTTTGGTTATCTCCCTTGGCTGTATTCAGATTTCGGCATTCGGTTCGACAGTTCTTGAGTATCATCTTATTAATTAGAAGCTGGTCTTTGCACCCATAAGAACTTTTTTTGCAGTCTTTTTCTCGGGGGGCAAAGATATTATTAGACGGGATTACATTCTATTCGATGGCATTATCGTGATTAGTTTATTGATGGTTGTGAGGCAGGTGATTGGCCTCTCAATTTTTTGTCTTTTTTTCTTTCCCCAACTTTTGGGTAAGAGGTAAGTGGTGTCATTGCTTAACCATGCTGATACTTCATATGGTTTGTTTATGTTGTTATGTTTATGTAGGAATAAGAGAGTATGTTTAGCCAGAAATTGGGGATTTTATTCATTCCAGGTAATTTCCATTTGTGTGCCTTCTGTAGAACATCATGGACGTTTTCCATTGTTAAATTGCTCCCTTCCTATAAGGTTTTACCTTCCATTCTTTCATCTTCTTTTCTAAGCCATTCTGCATTTCTGTTGAACCCAGAATCTCTCTACATTATCTATTGAAGGTGGTCCTTTAATCTCCTTTGGCTGTCTGTCCTTTTCTCTCTTGAATTTCTTGGCGTCTGAAACGTTCCCCAGGTTTGGGCGATAAAATTCAATTCTTTTCACAAACTTTCTTACCTTTTGGGCTTTAACTTCTATCTTCTGTTTAATCATTTCTTCAGTTGGTCCTTTTCTGTTGTTAGTTAATATTTCCTCTTGACTTTTTGCATTTTTTGGTTTTAATGTTCACTCCTCAAGAGAACTCATCAATTATTAGTAACTCCCCCTTCAGGTATTCTATCTACCTCTGTATCTTTTCCTTCTACGTTGATTGTATATTCCTGTTTGTTTTTGTTTCTTTATTTTATACCTGATGGCATTTGTTGCTGTATATGCAGTAGCGTATATTATATCATTCAGACTAGTTATATTTATGATATTCATTCTCCCTGATAGGATTTCAAGCGCTTTATTGTACTTTTTTTTATTGTAAAGAGATTATCTATTGTTTTGATTGTTTATTGTGGAAACTTTGGTTTTCTATTTTACCTAATTCCCTATGTTCTCTTCCGCTTTTTTTTAGGAATTAATCGTTTGCCTTGTTTGTTGTTACAGGTGATCCCTCACTTCCAGGTTTCATGTCTTATTTCTTCCACTTTCAGGTCCTGGATATGTACTGATGGTTCTTTTGTCATTGTTTCATTTACATGTTCTGGCTGCTTTATCATCTTTGGTCTTGTTGTTGATGTTCTTTATTCCATTGATTTCTGCTTCTGTCAAATGGTTGTTTCTTAAAGTGTCTCTACAGATGCTCGCTGGATCATCCACATCAATGTAAGTGCTGGTGTTTTTACCCACTTTTTTCCCTCCATACAGGATATGTCTGGGCTGTTGGGTTGTTCAAAACTGTGTTGAATGCAGCCAGAATTATTTCATACTCCTCGTGTGACCATTTTGTACATGTTCCATTGTGATGTTTGCTGGGTGATAAATCAGATTGGCCAGGGTTGGAATTGTTTCAGTTCTGGGCATCTATCTGAAATTGGGAGGTGGAGTTTGTTCCAATAGAAAATTTATTGACCCCAGGTTGGTTCCTCCCTGAGGGTAGAGATCCTTGTTGTATCTCCTATATGCTGGGCTTTCCTGGTATTCTGTTGTCAAATTCACTGGCTCCTTTTTCAAGTAACCCAAGCGATCTAACAACAATCAATATTATTTCAGTCCTGTGTTGCCACATTCTACTGGTTTTTATTTCAAGGTTTTTATATTTTGAGAGTTTCGCAAATTCTTTGACAATATTATCTTTATCTTCTGGGGTAGCCCTATCTACTAGGGGGCATGTTTTTTCTTTAAAGTCTCTCACTATAATCTCTGGCCTGTTTGTGTTTATAGTCCTATCAGTATGTATAGTGAAATCCCATACTATTGTCATATCTTCTGCTTCTGTGACTGGTTCAGGCCGGCATTCATACCAGTTCTTGTCTGGTATTATAATATTTGCAGATGTAGTTTAGATACTGCTGAATTCTGTCGTGTCTCATATTCATTTGCTGCAAGGATCAAGCTCTCTGCTACTATGTGCTCCATTGTTTTGGTCTTATCCAGCATTTCTCAAATGATCTCTGCTAACTTTTGAGTCTGTTGCACTGGCCTTGCCATCCTGTGAAATATGGATCAGCTCTGCCTTCTTTAAAGTAATCTCTGCAATGCAAAGGGCATCTATGTAAGATTCCTCCCCTCTTTGAGTGAAGATTTTTTGGTTGATTTTAAATGTATCCCAAATATGAACAGATCTACCAAGATTATTTCCTCAACTCATATTGTTTCATTGTCAGATGCAGTTTTTCGAGAAAAGCGTGAGCAAATGGATTTGCCTCCTTACCGGCATATGCAAACAATAAATAAAACAAAATAAATGTGAAACCAGTCAAAAAAGTATAATGAAATCCACAAATGTAACCAGGTGTCTCAAATATATTTGAGTTATGAACTCACTACTTATTGGCTAAAATACAGCCAATGAGAATGCCAGGAAAAATCCATGACAGGATCACCGTGTGTCTCTTACCTTCTTTTGCTTGTGGGGCCTCGTCCTGACCACACATACTCACAAGGTTGATCCAGTGGTTCACCTGTAGAGAGTCAGACAAACAATGAAACAACCCAAATCAATCCCTCCTATCTGGGATTTATAAAGAGTTTCTACTAAGAAAAACTCGACAGAAGAAATTACCTATGAATACCTCACTCAAAGTCATCTTGGCCGGGTCATCAAAAACTTCGACATGTAGGTCGCTTAAAGAATACTTGTATAAACATCAAGAACTTTAACCAATATTTGCACTGTAAAACCCCTTTCTTCCTTTACCATTCAACCTAACACATTTCTTTCCTATAAAATTTTCTTGAACAATATTTAACAGCACTACCCCAAAAGAGTAAGTCGCAGGAAAATGGAATCTTTTTGCAACAAATTTGTCTGTGCTGATTTTATTCTTTCATCATTGAATTATTACCATTTGTATTCTATAAATCAACTCATTTCATTTCATTTCATTTTATTTATCTGTTTGTTCTGAGTTCTTTGATGTGTGTTTTACCCTCATATTCCAACAGATGCCTAGTTACTTGAAAATCTGATTTGCAGCTGAAGGTAAGCTCAAAAATGTTCAGTATAATTATAAGTGTGTTTTATCTCCTTGCCTTGAGAGGCGAATACATCACTACTTCACCGGTTCAAAGGAGGAGACTATTTATTTTACATCATCATTGATGACATGAAGTGGTCTGTTAAAGTCGAGTTCAACCTGTTGTCAAAAATTATCCATCTCTTCAACTAAATTGGGACGGTGCCATTTAATAATTGGAAGAGGTAATTGACAGTTTGCAATGATGATAAACAGAGTTGTCCGTCTTACCTTACAATGACTAATAACTGTTAATCACCTGGGCTCCTTTTGTGCATGATAAATTTATCAAAAATATCACTGAAAAACCATGATTTTCAGCATGTAAGTCCTTTATTTAAGTTCATCATTCTTGTTTCTCCATCCTGATGTCATGTTATAATGATTCGTATTATGTACGGCTTTGGATTGATAAGAAAATTGTTGGGTGAAGTTGACTTGTGCTTTATTTTCTGTAGTCTAGCCATTTTTAATACCTGACGGTGGTTATACAGGAATGGAGTCAAGGGAACTTTCAATGAATAAGTGTCCTACAAGGGAATGGTCAGTCAAGGACCAAACTGCTGACACAACAGTATTGGATTAATAAAGCTTGGAAAATTAAAAGAAGGTTGAAGATGGCTGCCTTTTTTTTTCCATTTGTTTTGTTTGTGATGTCCTCTTTGAATAATGTAATTTTGTCGTGTATAGTAGGAACTGGAAATAACTTAAATAGGATTTATAGTGCTACCAATGTGAATTATATGAAGAAACTATCAAAAGTACTGCATGAATTGCTTTAAAAAGATGCTGAGAATCTCTTGGTCTAAGAATGTTGATTCTATCAGAACATTTTCTTCTAAGCAATTAAGAAAATTATTCTATTATACCTTTTTATAAAAATTTGCAAAAGCATAAACATAAACAAATACAGGGCCAAAAATGAAATTTTATTCTTACAAGTTATTTTCAATTAAATTTCAAGGAAACATCCTGTTTTCTCCAAATCCTTTACCAATTCATCCTTCATTAATGATCCTGAAATAGAGATAAAAAACCGTCATTATAACATGTTTGAATTTACTATCAGTAATTTGATATAACTATACAGTAATGACTAGATGCTTGAAAATACCTTGTTGCTTGAAAATACCTTGTTGCTTGAAAATACCTTGTTGCTTGAAAATACCTTGTTGCTTGAAAATCAAAAAATCAAAAGCTCAACTAAGTATAAAAATTAATTTAATTAAGATTTTTGTACCACTAGTAAGGCTTTTGATCTGTAGAGAAAAATTCCCATTCCATATTTTTATTGAATATTTTGATTGTTTTGAAAAGTTTTCTCTATCCTGTGTTGACTGAAATTTTGTTATTAATAATATAACAATGTTTTATTACTTTGATTTTACAATGTACCATATTTTTCATCTTTAAATGAAATTTATTAAAATTATGTATAAAATTAAAATTCAATATTCTTTATTCTATATCATTATTCTTGATAATGTTTAATTTTTCGTATGATCTCTATCCATTATTCTCTCTTTGATCAATTTGTCAAAAACTTAACAAACTCAGAGATTTGAATAAAGCAGTTAAGAACAAGTTTTTGTTCTTTTCTTATGGAATTACAAGGTTTCATAAACCAGAGATATTTTGAAAATCTATTAAAAAGCATGAAGCAAAATTATCTACATAGCCTAACCAATTTCAAATCTGAAGAAACCTATCTATTTATCAATGGAGCTAGATGGATGAAAATTTAAATATCTACATCCTATTATGTCTAGGAAGAAAACCTTTTTTTTTTTTTTAATTCTCCACCAAAATATGTTGGGGTGGGGGGGTCAATTAGCAATGTAAGCTTTTGTTAAATTGGT
Organism: Thysanoteuthis rhombus; assembly: GCA_963457665.1. NCBI lineage: Eukaryota > Metazoa > Mollusca > Cephalopoda > Oegopsida > Thysanoteuthidae > Thysanoteuthis > Thysanoteuthis major. The sequence continues at coordinate 10,368,007 of OY735232.1, read as the reverse complement.
TAATTAGTTTGTGTCTGGCAGCATTTATCAAAGATATTTTACTATAAATTATATGAGTGAAAATATTACTTATTTTATTTTGAAAAAAAGAGGAGAGAAAAGTGAGTTAGGTAGTTTAATAGGACGGTAGGAAGAAGGAGGAAAGAAATTTTACTGAGAGTGTAGAGAGAGAGGAGAGAAAGTTATGTAGTTTAATAATATGATAGGAAGGGAAAAAGATTAATAAATTGATCACAATCTTAAAACAAAGTCAGAAAAACAACTTTACTTCTGAAAGTTTCTCTGTTATAGATCTTGATTCACTTTGCAATTAGTTGTGATTGCAGGTAATCCATTTCTCTTTGTTTTCATTTCTTGAATGATGTAGGTGTTGAAGGATAATTATTAAATCTTTGATTTCTTGAAAATATTCAATCCAGAAGATAAAAATTAACCCACCCACTGCACACCTTTATCTTTATAAATTTAAAAACCCTTAAATAAATTTCATATTTGACACTTATTTTATTTTTTAAAGCTTATGACTTTAGTACCAAATAAAGGTATCTGTTTTAGAGTCTTAGGAAAGTTTTTGGTCCCAATAGTTTGAAAACATCCTTATATTGGTGTCATTCTTGTTGGATTATAGTCTAATCTTAGATTATCCAAACAAGACTTCAAGGTCCTGTAATTAAGTATGGCTTCAGAACTTAGAGTGTTCTAAAAGATTTTTGCAGTACTGCTTCTCTCCCGATTTTAGATGAAATGCTGGCTCCAACTAAGATAATCACTTACTATTAAGCCAGAAGTTTGCCCTGAGTTATGTCCCTTGCATTTGGGTTGCCGGGGAAATGTTTTGCACAACACAAGACAAGTTGTGTGGAAATTTCTGTTTTATTGGATCAAAACACACGAAGCAAAGGATCAGACTGAAGAAAACGTGTGTTACAAATTTGTGACACAAAAAAAGATAGATTTTCTGGGTATTTAGCATAAGAAAAGCCTTATGTGAAGGTTTGTTGGAACTAAAGATAAAAGATGTGGATAAAAATTGATTAAACATAAGAATTCTTCCTTACAACTATTTCAATTTGTATTATCACCTACGAGACTTTATATCTCGAGAATTATTATTGCATATATGCTATGAGTTTTCGTCTGTTCTTGTAAAAGGCCTCTACATTTAAAATGATCTTGAACTTATTTAAAGCTACAGTGTTTAGGTATTCTATGAGGATTGAACTTGCTACACTAATGAACTGCTAATCCATCCCACTAAGCTGCACCATTAAAACCTGAAGAAGCATCATCTGAAAGCTTTGCAAAGTTTTTATAACAAATATCAATTTCTAATCCTTTCAGTCAAGTATCAACATATTGATACTTCCTGTAATGTTTACAATGTCTTAAATGTTGTTAAGTTAGATCTTTCTTTATGTCCAAAAAACTACTTCAAAAGAATTCCCTGTCATTCAATGAATCTTTATTCACTGTTAATCCAGTTGTTTTGGAAAGAGAACAACTTCAAAGGAGTGTATGTACTAGAGTAAAAATGCAAAAACCTTCATCTCTTTCTTGTGCACCATGAGTTTTAATGCTAGATATTAGGACAGTGATGTGTGACTATTTGTACAGTAGTACAGGATTTTGGCCAAATAAGGGAAACACCTGCAGATTTCACTTGTATTTCTGGACTCATCATCATCATCAGTCTTTTAGCGTCCGTCGTTGGACATAGACCTTCCCCAGGATTTGCCACACTTCTCTATCATGGGCGTCACGGAGCCAGTACTTCCTGAACTTGTCTAGCTTGTCTCTCCATCCAACATTTTGCCGGCCTCGGTTGCGCATGTGGTCTCGGGGAATCCATGTTGTGAGTCGTGATGTCCATCAATTGTCAGCCATTCTTGCAACATGGCCAGCCCACCGCCATTTCAGATTTTTTATGTATTCTATGATGTCTCTAACTCTTGTCTTTTCCCCGCATGTGCTGTGCTGTTTTGTGATCTCTCCATGTGAGGCCCAGCATTATTCTTTCATGCGCACGTTGCATGGTTCTCAGCTTATGGGTCTGTCTCTCGGTTAAGTTCCATGTTTCAGCTCCATAAGTGACTATTGGGAGGATGCATTGGTTGTACACCCTTCTCTTTAGGATTAATGGGATCTTATTATTTTTGAAGGTTGAGCTAGCTCTGCCAAAGGCTTGCCATCCTAGTGTGATTCTTCGCTTGATTTCTTCTTCTTTTGAGGGTCTCATGGAGATTCGTTGCCCTAGGTAGATGTAGTGGTCTACTTTCTCGAGTTCTGTGTCGTCGATTTCGATCTTAGTGTTTTTATCTCCAATGTGGTTGTTGCACATGATCTTCGTCTTGCTGAAGTTCATGTGTAGGCCGACTTTCTTGCTCTCTTCATTTAGTTCATCTATCATTAGTTGGAGGTTGTGTAGGTTCTCTGCGAAAAGGGCTATGTCGTCTGCAAATCTGAGGTTGCTGAGATACTCGCCGTCTATTTTAATTCCTTTACTCTCCCAGTCTAGTCTTCTGAAGATCATCCAATGACTGAAAGACCTCTTTGAATATGTTGCAGATTATTACATATAATGTTATGTCACAATTCCCAAATTGATTCATTTATCTTCATGGTGTTAGCTACAATGGGAGAGCTACTATTGCCAAACCTTTGCTGGTGCAAATCAACGTAAAATGTTGTTTAGTGACCATAAGAATTGGACAATGGACCAATGGAAGAATGTGATATGCTCGGATAAATCTTCTTTTACATTATTTTCATGTAATGGTCATTCGGAGGCAGCCTAAAGAAGCTTCTGATTCTGACTGTTTCACTCCAACAGTTAAGCACGGTGGTAGATCTGTAATGATTTGAGCAACAACCTCATGGAATTCTCTTGGTCCAGCAATAGCATTGCATGACAGGGTGAATTCTCAAGACCATCTATCCAGATGCATGCCATGGTGAAAACACTCTTTCCCAAAGATGATACCCATTCACACTGCTAGAGTTGCTAAAAACTAGTTTGAAATGCATGAAAGTAAACTGGACATTAATTGACCCCCTACCCCAATGCAATCATCAGATCTTGATATAAATGAGCATTTGTGGTATCAATTGGAGCAGCAACTAAGGAACCAATTCCCTCCATCATTGTCCCTGAAAGAACTGGAGCTAATTTTGCTCAAGGTGTTGCTCAAAATTCCAGTAGATACTGTCCAAAAGCTGTATGAATCAATTTTGAGATGTATTTTTACTGTTATTAATGCTAAAGGAGGGCCAACACCATATTGAAAATATTTAAAGAATTCAATAAAAAATTGGTAACTTTGTCCAACCCTTATGTACATACAGTAGTATTAATATTTGCTTATTTAAGATTTAGGCATGACGTTAAATGATGATCAGTTTCCTTTGCCTTAAGGCTTAGTAATCTATTAATATCTACTAAAAATGTAGTAGATATTTTTCCACTTTTTTTGTCATACTGCTGTCATGAGCAGAAATCTGTTTTTATAAGCTGTTGGATACTTGCATTTGCTGCTTGAAAAAAAAAAGTCAATCTTTAAATTCATCCTTCATTTTCTACAAGGTTAATTCTTTCCTAAATTATTCCCTGGAAAGATTGTGCAATTTTTTCTACACAAGATGCTTTTATGATTTCAATTGATTTGATCTGTATCTAGGTTCAGCTGAATTAAGACTATAGATTTGCATGTGTTGATCTCTTTATAAAAGCAAATATCTATACTTTTCTATTTATTCTCACGGATTATTTATCATAAATGAAATTCAATTTTCATAAACTTTATGCCATGAAAGAAAAAGAATTGGATGATATTCTGTTATGATTTTGTTTTGTTCAATATCATGAAATTGAAATGGAGGAATTTGCATTCTTATTTATTTATTTGTTGAAAAATCATCTTATATTTTATTACAAATACCCTGCCACTGTTGTAAAATCTCAGTAAAATGTTGCTCAATTATGAATGAGGTTTACATGTTTTAGAAGACAAGTTGATCTTGATATGGCATGTACAGTTTGAAACTTTGTGACTTGGGCTAACTCTCTCTGTAGAATTCAGAAATGTAATCATATTAAATGTATCTCATGTACTTTTCTTCCTACAGGGCTCTGAAAATGGCCCAGAATCCCAAATGTAAAAAGAAAATTTCCACTTGGAGAACTAATCACTCAAACAATCTGCAAGACAAAGCACTCATAGTTTCTTCCTGTCATCTATAACAGGTTATGTGTATGCAATGACAATATTTATTGCTGTCATAAGAATGTAAGAATGCTTATTGGAAATGTGATTGATTTTTGATGTCCTCAATTACCTATTTCATATCTACTTTTGACAATGTGGGAAGTCAAACACCATTTTCATATTTTTACAATATCATATATATCCAAACATGATCTGACAAATATTTGGTGTTACTTAGCTTCCTTGTGGTGTAATGATTTTTTAATGCATTGGACAGGGATAGTAAAAAGTTCTCAGCTTGAGAAATGATGTCAGTTATTGGTCCAACCTACTTCTAAAATTTGATTTTGTCACTCAGATTTTTTTTGTATATTGTAAAGTGTCATTAGCTTTTTAAAAAAAATTGTATCTACGTTCATTCCCTTCTTGGTCAGGTGGAGAACCTTTCAGCAACCAGAATTTGATAGTTCAACTTTTAACAAAATTATAAGTCCAGAAAGAAGCTGAGCAATAAAACTAAACCTTTGTCAGATCATCTTCAATTTTTTTCTCTTTTTCAGTGATCATGATCAATAGAAGGAAAAATAGATTGCAACTGTTTTATGTTGGTGATTGGAAGGGAAAATTATAAATTCAGCAGATGTTTTGAATAAAACAATGATTATTTTGTTTGAATCAAATGTATCTGAGGATGATCTGACAACGATTGGGTCCTGTTGCTTCTTGAATTTAAGAATTAACATTGCTATTCTCAGAGCCAAAACCTTAAAGTATTCAATATGGATGTTAGCTAACACTGCTGAAAGCAATGAAAACACAGCTAACTTTTCTTGTTTATGTATTTGGAATAGGAAATCTCATCTGTGTACAGAACATCAGCATTTTCAACAGATTGTGCACAAGGATGTTGGTATGTTTAAATTTGGATCTAACTTTGATCAATGGGTTTCTTTTGGGTCCGAATGGAAGCTCAGTAACACCACCAAGTCACTATAGATCTATGAGAATACGCCCCGTACAAAGGGAACATTTATGGATAGAATCAGTAATATTTTAGGACATTTTTTTTATGGATAAAATCAGTAATATTTTAGGAGATTTTTATGGATAAATCAATAATATTTTAGGATATCTTTTTTATGGACATTTTTTATGGATAAAATCAGTAATATTTTAGGACATTTTTTTTATGGAAAAATCAGTAATATTTTTGGACATTTTTTTTATGGATAAAATCAGTAATATTTTTGGACATTTTTTTTATGGATAAAATCAGTAATATTTTTGGACATTTTTTTATGGAAAAATCAGTAATATTTTTGGACATATTTTAATGGATAAAATCAGTAATATTTTAGGAGATTTTTATGGATAAATCAATAATATTTTAGGATATTTTTTTATGGACATTTTTTATGGATAAAATCAGTAATATTTTAGGACATTTTTTTTATGGAAAAATCAGTAATATTTTTGAACATTTTTTTTATGGATAAAATCAGTAATATTTTTGGACATTTTTTTTATGGATAAAATCAGTAATATTTTTGGACATTTTTTTTATGGAAAAATCAGTAATATTTTTGGACATATTTTAATGGATAAAATCAGTAATATTTTAGGAGATTTTTATGGATAAATCAATAATATTTTAGGATATTTTTTTTATGGACATTTTTTATGGATAAAATCAGTAATATTTTAGGACATTTTTTTTATGGAAAAATCAGTAATATTTTTGGACATTTTTTTTATGGATAAAATCAGTAATATTTTTGGACATTTTTTTTATGGATAAAATCAGTAATATTTTTGGACATTTTTTTTATGGAAAAATCAGTAATATTTTTGGACATATTTTAATGGATAAAATCAGTAATATTTTAGGAGATTTTTATGGATAAATCAATAATATTTTAGGATATTTTTTTTATGGACATTTTTTATGGATAAAATCAGTAATATTTTAGGACATTTTTTTTATGGAAAAATCAGTAATATTTTTGGACATTTTTTTTATGGATAAAATCAATAATATTTTTGGACATTTTTTTTATGGATAAAATCAGTAATATTTTTGGACATATTTTAATGGATAAAATCAGTAATATTTTAGGAGATTTTTATGGATAAATCAATAATATTTTAGGATATTTTTTTTATGGACATTTTTTATGGATAAAATCAGTAATATTTTAGGACATTTTTTTTATGGAAAAATCAGTAATATTTTTGGACATTTTTTTTATGGAAAAATCAGTAATATTTTTGGACATTTTTTTTATGGATAAAATCAGTAATATTTTTGGACATTTTTTTTATGGATAAAATCAGTAATATTTTTGGACATTTTTTTTATGGATAAAATCAGTAATATTTTTGGACATTTTTTTTATGGATAAAATCAGTAATATTTTTGGACATTTTTTTTATGGAAAAATCAGTAATATTTTTGGACATTTTTTTTATGGATAAAATCAGTAATATTTTAGGAGATTTTTATGGATAAATCAATAATATTTTAGGATATTTTTTTTATGGACATTTTTTATGGATAAAATCAGTAATATTTTAGGACATTTTTTTTATGGAAAAATCAGTAATATTTTTGGACATTTTTTTTATGGATAAAATCAGTAATATTTTTGGACATTTTTTTTATGGATAAAATCAGTAATATTTTTGGACATATTTTAATGGATAAAATCAGTAATATTTTAGGAGATTTTTATGGATAAATCAATAATATTTTAGGATATTTTTTTTATGGACATTTTTTATGGATAAAATCAGTAATATTTTAGGACATTTTTTTTATGGAAAAATCAGTAATATTTTTGGACATTTTTTTTATGGATAAAATCAGTAATATTTTTGGACATTTTTTTTATGGATAAAATCAGTAATATTTTTGGACATTTTTTTTATGGATAAAATCAGTAATATTTTTGGACATTTTTTTTATGGAAAAATCAGTAATATTTTTGGACATTTTTTTTATGGATAAAATCAGTAATATTTTAGGAGATTTTTATGGATAAATCAATAATATTTTAGGATATTTTTTTTATGGACATTTTTTATGGATAAAATCAGTAATATTTTTGGACATTTTTTTTATGGATAAAATCAGTAATATTTTTGGACATTTTTTTTATGGATAAAATCAGTAATTTTTAGGACATTTTTTTAATGAAAAAATCAGTAATATTTTTAGGACATTTTTTTTATGGATAATTGTCCTTCGCATGAACTGTCAATTAGAACGATCACCAATCTGCGTTCTACAAAGAACAGAAACCGTACTGAACGAAGATCGTGATTTTCATTTGAAATTGTATATAAGGGTTGGTGGCTCATCGCTGGAATCTTCAGTTTTTGGCTTGTTTTGTGCCACATCTTTAAAAGATAATTGGAATCGAAAAGAAGATGGACTTTCTTAATCTCAATGTTTCCAATGAGTATCATCTTACACCTTTTCGGAGCGAATGTGGCTAGAAAGATTTATATTATCTATGAATGTTCTTGTGTGCAGATATGAGGTTCAAGAATTTCTAAACTTAGGTGTCCAGCCACACATCTGTTTTCATTATTTTGCTTTATTTTGTTTTGTTTTTACTTATCAGCTTTCTGGGGTTCACTATGAAAGAGATATATATCCTGGATGGCTGGTCAAAGGTATCGAGTCAAAAGACATCAGACAAAAGAACAACAACGTAATATAGATTAATGCAAGTTACAATCGTATTCGGACAAAAAGCATCAGGAAAACAGGAGTTTCGAATATTTAACTGAATTTGAAATATTTAATGAGTCAAATCATTATTTCTTGAAAAATTCAAATTAATTAATGCTTTATTGTTGCTTTCAAACCCTGGATTCGTATGAGACTTTAAATCAAAATATATAATCATGTCTTCAATAGTAGAATTTATTATGTAAATATGGAGGAACAAAAGGTTTTAATTGTATCTTCGCATTAATATCTTAGGAATGTTTGATGCTATAATGAAAAAAATATACTTTAAACGATTGAAGAGTTTAGAGTGATTTCATTTTTATTCCGTGCCGTATGTCACGGAAAGACTAGAATAAATGATTTATATTTTTCAAATCATAACTTTGAAAATTTTATGATGAAAGTTTTTTACGATTAAGATATCTATGTTGATATGGTATTCTTAGCTTTAAAGTCACGCCAAAGTCTCGAAAAAGAATATACGTTTTTCATTTAAAAGGTATAATTAAGGAACATAGTCTCCAGAAATCAACACGAATCACATAAGAACATTGTTTTGGGGCATAATCACGACATCGACGACAACGCATCATTATGAATTTAAATGAATTTATTATTTAGTAATTCCAATGATTTTAAAATGGTGTAAATAACTTTATAAAAAAAAGGGAACGAGTTGGAAGACTAGAATAATTAATAATTTATATTTTTCAAATCATAACTTTCATGATGGAATCAGCTTCATATAACCGAAAAATCGCTGACATCATTCTTCAACTTTCGCAAGTCGCCTCACAAGAAAAGTATTTATAGACCAAGTTCAAACTCTCCTGAACGGCTAGACCACCTCTGAAAACATTAAGTACATCGCTGCATTTTAATTTGCATTCACTTTTGTAAACTGTTAAAGCAGATGCAACACTAAGTACATCATTCAATTCTAATTTGCACTCACTTCTTTAGTATTTTAGGGCAGAAACAACACAATATATCCTTCCATTTTGATTAACACTCACTACTGTAAACTTTTAAGATAGAAGCAAAACAAAATACACCGTTCCATTCGAATTCACTTCTGTTACCTTTTAGGATAGATGCAACAGTAAATATTTTCAATTCTAATTTGCAACCAACTTCTGTAACCTTTTAGGGCAAAAGCAAGACCAAATACATCACTCCATTCTAATTTGTACTCAATTCTATAACATATCAGGGCTGGAACAACACTAAATACATCGCTCCATTCTAATTTGCATTCACTTCTGTAAGCTTTTTTGGGGCAGAAGCAACAGTTAACACATTGGTCCATTCTAATTTGCATCTATCTTCTGTAAACTTCTAGGACATTATCAAGATTTGATGCATCACTCCATTCTAATTTAAACCCATTTGATGTAACTTTTCAGGCAGTACCGAAATTGAATCGCTCCCTTCTAATTTGCACTCACTTTTGAAACCCTTAAGGGCAGAAACACTGCTGAATACATCGCCCCATTGTAATTTGCATTCACTTTTGTGTCCTTTTAGGGTTGAAACAAGCCTAAATACACCGTTTGATTCTGATTTGCATTTACTTGTGTTTTAGAGCAGGAATAACACTCAATACACCATTCCATTCTAATTTACACTCAATTTCGCAACATTTTACGACAGAAGTGACACTGAATACATCGGTGCATTCTAATTTGGACTCAGATCTATAACTTTTTATGTAAAAATAAATTCATAGTTTCATTGTAATTTGCATTTGCTTCTTCAACATTTTGTGACAGAAACAACAGTTAACACACCGTTCCATTCTAATTAGAACCCATCTTCAGTAACTTTTCAGGGCAGAAGCAAGACTAGATACATTGCTCCATTCTAATTTGCACTTACTTTAGTAAACTTTTAGGGGTGAAGCAACCTTGAATATCGTTCGATTTTTATTTGCATTCACTTCTGTACCATTTTAGGGCAGAAGCAACACTCTCAACACCGCTTTATTGATATTTGCCCTCACTTACGTAAACTATTTGAGCTGCAACACTAAATAAGTTGTTCCAATCAAATTTACATTCACTTGTGTAAGGTTTTTATTTTAGAAACGACAGTAAGTACATCGGTCCATTGTAATTTGCACCCTATTCTGTGATATCTGAGGTTAAGAAGGAACACCAAATGCATAATTTAATTCAAATATTAACTCATGTCTGTAACATTTTAGGGCAGAAGCACCACCAAATACATCACTCCATTCTGATTTGCACCCATCTTCTACGATATTTTAGGGCAGAAGCAACGATAAATAAATCGTTCCAATCTAAGTTGCATTCACTTCTGAATCATTTGAGGGAAGAAGGAAAACTAAATAAATCCTTTCATTTTAATTTTCACCAACTTCTGTAACATCTCAGGGTAGAGGAAACACTAAATAAATCTGTCTGTTAGTTGGAGCAGATCCATGCTCAATTACCTCACTTACATCATAGCTATCAATCCATACAGGCATTTCATTTTCAGAACAAGATTTATGTGATGGTTTTTTATGATTCAGAATATCTTGCTCTGAGGTATATGATTATTCTGTAAACTTTACTTAACATGAAATTTCCTTTCAAATGACGTACAATACGCACATATTTGATAATGAAATGTTTCTGACCGGTGCAACACAGCAAAAATCCGCCATCATGAAAAATGGTCCCAAAGCTTTTTTTGCAGCTAAGTTGGAAAGTCTACCCAAGTTATTTTAACTCTCTGAAAGTCCTTTTAGCATACCCAATTGTGTCATTAGTCAACTGGAAAATTTTGCACGGAACCTCATTATAGCGCCAGGGCTAATGAGATATACTAATAAAAACTAATTATGTCTCCAAAATACTGATGGGTACTGAACCTTTCGTGATTGCAAGCGCTACATAGCCCCATCCTGAGGAATAAATAACAGATAATAAAACCTGAAATAAGTATATCAAGTTGAGAAATGATGCTAACTTTTTAATGCTCTCTCCCTTTCTCACAGATACACGCACAGCACTCAATAACCGCAATTTTTAAAACATGAGGGTCACAGATAAATGAAGTGTGTACCAAGCGACTGTGTTTTCCTGCAATATTCGACGTAGTTCCACCATGCACAGCAGTCTCAGTCAGTGGCATTACAAGCTCTCTTATCTTTTTATGGTTAGAATGTATAAATAAACCATTGAATGATGATTTTTACAAATATGTAGATGCTTTCACTACTGGAGAATTTTCTCAGGTTTGAGACGAAGAGGAATGTTTACGAGTGAAGTTGCTGTTTGATAAGGACAGCAATTCCTGTCTGTCTGTCCAGCAAATCTGTCGTTCTTCTTCTTCTCTCCTTACATCATTTTCAATCATTCTTCTGGAAATCATAAGGATTCCTTATCCAACAATTCATCCTGTCTTTTTTAGGCCCCTCTCTTTTTTTTCATGATTTTCTGCCTTATTTTATTGCGATCCCAACCTCATTTGGAACAAGTGCTGCTATTCCTTTTTCATTTTTCAAAAATACATCCCTTCCTTTACATTACCGTCGCTTTACAGAATTCCTTCTTTCTTTCAGATAAGGTAATCTTTCTTTCGTTCTTTCTTTCAGATAAGGTAATCTTTTTTCTTTCTTTCTTTTAGATAAGGTAATCTTTCTTTCTTTCTTCGGATAAGGTAATCTTTTTTTCTTTCATTCAGATAGGGTAATATTTCTTTCTTTCTTTCTTTCTTTCTTCCAGATAGGGTAATGTTTCTTTATTTGTTTCATTCAGATAGACTAATGCTTTTTTCTTCCTTTCAGAGGGTAATGTTTATTTCATTCTTGCTGTCATTCAGATAGCGTTAGGTTTCTTTCTTTCTTTCTTTCTTTCTTTCTTTCTTTCTTTCTTTCTTTCTTTCTTTCTTTCTTTCTTTCTTTCTTTCTTTCTTTCTTTCTTTCTTTCTTTCTTTCTTTCTTTCTTTCTTTCTTTCTTTCTTTCTTTCTTTCTTTCTTTCTTTCTTTCTTTCTTTCTTTCTTTCTTTCTTTCTTTCTTTCTTTCTTTCAGATAGAGCAATATTTCTTTCTTCCTTTTATCCAGAATAGGTGATTTTCTTTCTTTCTTTCTTTTTTATTTAAACTAGTGTAATATTTCTTTCTTTCTTTTATTCAGATAGAGTAATGTTCCTTTCTTTCTTTCTTTTTTTCTTTCTTTCTGATAGGTACGGTTTCTTTCTTTCTTTTATTCAGATTGAGTAATGTTCCTTTCTTTCTTTTTTTTCTTTCTTTCTGATAGGTACGGTTTCTTTCTTTCTTTTAGATAAAGTAATCTTTCTTTCTTTCTTTCTTCCTTTCTTTCATGCAGATAGGATAATGTTTCTTTCTCTCTTCATTTCATTCAGATAAAGTAAAGTTTCTTTCTCTCATTCAGATTGGGCAATGTTTCTTTCTTTCTTTCATTCAGATAGAGAAACCTTTCTGTCTTTTTTTCATTCAGATAGGATAATGTTTATTCCTTTTTCATTCTGATAAGGTAATGTTTTCATTTTTGTTGTTGTTTGTTTTCTCATCTTCTGTGAACTTACTTCCGTATTGCCGTCTTCTTGTGAACATTATTGAACTGTGGTTTGTTATCACAGTTTCTATTCTGAGAATATTGTAAATAAAAATGATATCTTTGAACCTCCCGCTGCAATTTCTCAGAAATTTGCTGGTCCGATTTCCATTGCAAAAATCTACTACGCCCAGAGCTATGACCAGCAGGATTTGAGCAGTACGTTTTGACTTTCCACCATGAGGCGAAAGTGTTCAATTTACAATGTAAGTGTATGTTAAACTGGTCCTTTAGTTTGTGTTCGGTAGCGTTCACCCTCACTTAAAAAATGTTTATCTTTACTGTAATACACCAAATGTTAGTCTGTCCGTTAGTTAGTCATCGTAAAAGTCAAGTACCACACATTTCCATGAAAATATGTGCATGTCCTAATGGGACCCTAAAGCATGTTTAAACCAATTAGCTTTTGAAGATTTAAACACTTTTTAAGTTTTTGGTGGTAGATTCTTTTTACAATATAAGTATTATGCTAAATTAGTTTCTTATTTTGTGTCCGGCTGCGCTCACACTTACCTAAAAATAGTCTTTTACTTCAATTCGCCAAATATTTGTCCGCCCGTCTGAGTGAGTATAATTCAAAGACGTCAAGAGCAATGGCTGCCAATTTTTCTTCAGAAAAAAAAGGGTTCTGCATTTGTGTTCTCTTCGATGATAATGGTCTAATTTCTATGTATCTATATGTCTATCTATATGTCTATCTATATGATATTAAATCCACTTCCGTTTATCTGTGTTTGACCTCTAAGATGGCGAAATGATGCTCTGTAGCCAGAAGTATAGAATTAAGCTGACCCTTGGAAACAGTTTTGCTCTCTTATTAGTGTCAAAGTCCCCATTTGGGGCTCCCATTGGAACTATCTGTAATGCCGCCCATAAGCCGAGATTACAACCAGTTCATCCTAAAATAAAATTCGTCCATTCAATTATACAGATGCAGTAGTGGAAAGGGGGGGGAGGTGAAATATGTACAAACCTCTCGATTTCCAGTTTTTTTGTTGTCTGTTTAATGTCTACTAATGGAGACATTACAGTATACCAAATTCACTAAACCCAGCTTTTTCATATACCTAGTACCGTTTACCCATTTCCACCTCTGCATGGAGATTTCAGTAATGTGCATTTTATTGGAGCAGATGATCAAAAAAACATTGAAGTTCTCATACGTAGAATCAGTACACACACGGGAGAAGAACAGATACAACACTTAAATCTAGAACTAAAGGCTGCAAAAGGCACATTCCCATTGGGCGCCACTGCTCTGATAGTCATCATCATCATCAGCAGCAGCAGCAGCCCTTTACCGTCTGTGATTGGGTAGTTGAACTTAACCAAGATTCGTCAGACCTCACTATCATGGGTATCGCTGAGCTAGTACTTTCTGAATTTGTCTAGCTCGTCACGCCATCTTACTTTCTGTCACCACAATTTCGTATATGATCTCTGGAGGTCCATGTTGCGATTTGTGATGTCCATCGGTTGTCTGCCAATCTTGCAACAAGTCTATCCCGTTGCCATTTGAATTCTCTAATGGTTTCTATTATATCTCAAACTCATGCCTTTTCTCTAATATACTGTGCTATCTTGTGATCTCTTCTTGCGAGGTTGAGCATGATTCTCTCATGTGCACGTTGCATGGTTCTCAGTGTAAGGGTCAAACTTTTGGTCAAGTTTCATGCCTTTACTCCATTGGTGACTATCGAGAGGTTGCATTGGTTTATATCCTCCTTGTAAGAACTAGTGGGATTTGTATGTCCTTGAAAGTTGTGCTTGCTCCACCGGATGAGGTCGCGTATGTGTGTGTCGCTCTGATAGAGTCTATATATAAATATCTCAGTAAATGTATTCGTCAGCTTCTCCTACAGCTTCGCCCTCTATTCTTATGGCTTTTTGGGGATTTTGTCTTTGAAAAAAAAAAAAACAGAGAAAAACAATGAAATCGAAATAAAACAACGCAAATCGATCGACTGGAAATCCTTTGCTATGAAAAGAGACAGATTGAAGAGCATCTTATCAATGTTATTAAGCGTAAAGAATAGAATGAATACATAATACCAGCGATGACTTACGGATGCGACACATGAAAAATCAACAACACGAACCAAGAATCAACTTGGAATCACACAAGTAACGAACCGAACCCTTTATTTAACCGACGGGCGTATATTGACTGCACTTCCCCCTTAGCATTAGTAGTATTATTATTGTCTCACACTGGGATTGAACCTAGAACCATCAGATTACTTGCAGTAATTTTGTCTGATTCTATAACCACTACGCTTTTAGGAGCCTTAAACCTCAGGTGACAAATACCAAAAACTGTCACCTGAGGTTACTTCCCCACACCTACCAGATGATACCTGATGAAGGCCGTAGAGTACAACGGCCGAAACGTTGTATGAAAAACAACAAAGATGTGGATAGTCCGAATTATAATAGAAATAATAACAATACCTCATCTAAAAAATTCAGAGATATACAAACCTGGTTTTTTACGATGAAAAGAATATTTCAACTTACTGAGAATTGTTTAGAGACTTAAATTAGATTTTTTTAATCAACTTTGTTGATTTAAAGTTTATGAAGTTCCGAAGAAAATAAATTGTCGCTATTAAATGAATAATCTTGAGAAAAAAAAGTACTTAACTTCATCGTTTTTTTATATTCAACACTAAGGAATCTATTCAAATGATATAAAGATATTCGTACAGTCAATTTATTTTTAACATTTCCATATTTCGAAATTGTCTTTTGACATAATCTACAAGTGTTTGGTACTATTTGGCGAAGCCGA
Source organism: Thysanoteuthis rhombus (assembly GCA_963457665.1). NCBI lineage: Eukaryota > Metazoa > Mollusca > Cephalopoda > Oegopsida > Thysanoteuthidae > Thysanoteuthis > Thysanoteuthis major. Next base: position 10,352,689 of record OY735232.1, on the reverse strand, counting down.
TTTGGCGTGAGCGTTTCGGCGTCACACCTATTTTAGCGTCTACCTATGTGGCGACGGGCGTTATGGCGTTCAGAACATCATTTTATTTGTAAAATCTATCTGTGTGGACAATTTTTATACAAATTGCAATATATTTATTATTTTACGACAAAAAATGTCATCATTTTATTCTTGAGTATAATGATATCCACCAATTTTGACTCTGATCTTTTCATATTAAATTTCTCGCATCATACACGTATAAATACGGTCATTTGTTTAACTTTCAGGTTGAAAAACGTACCTGGTAAAAAAAGAAAGAAATGAAATGTTATATATGTTTGGTGGTAGTGGTATTTTCAATATCTTTTTTGTACAAATAATTAGCAGAAATATGTTTAATGTGAATATCCCCCATTTTTGAAATCTCAATATAATATAACTTGGTCAGAAGAAGTCTTGAATTGCTTAAAAGAAAAATCTCTGGATAATTAAAGTCAGTTTAATTTTTATCGTATGACAAAAAACAAAAACGACACACGATAGAGGTTAAAACTACGCTTCAAACCGGCTTATTTAAAGCTGCAAAATAAAGTATAATATTTCTTGGTCAACTTTTCAGATCTTGTTTTTACTTTCGTACGTAAAAAGATACAGTTTTTTCCAAAGATTTTAAAAAGTTCAATAAAATTTCAACGAATTTAAAAATGTTTCAGAAGACTCGCTCATAATTATCCAATGATCTAAATCAGGACCTCTAAGTAGTCACTAACAAAAAAAAAAACAAAACTGTTTTAGTAAATTCAATTAAAAAATCTTTTTAATAAGCACGGTTTTTTGTTTATACATTAGGTTACTGTTAGATTTCAGCGAAAGACTAATTATGAATGATCTTGGTATTACCTATTGTTTTTAGTGAGTAAGGGGCCGCCTAAAGTTTTGTCTTATTGAAAGGGTTCGTAAATAGAAAAAATGGAGAAGCTCTGATATATGTATATATCACATGACATTGTGATTAACATATTTGATTTATTCATTCATCAGTAGATGAGGTTTTGTAAATTATTGATGAAAATTTTAAAATCTTTGTGCAGCTATTTATCTTCATTACAATCTTAATATTTTTATCGCTTTTTATTATAACTTGACCCAGCATAAGATGAAGGTGAATAGTAGCATAGAAATTAAACAGATTGTTAAATGAATTTAATGTTTTTATTGTTCAAAAAACATTTATAGCTTTTTAACATTTCAACATCTTTCTTAACGCCAAAACGTCTGTCGCCGAATGAGCTAACGCCAAATCAGATATTGCCTAAACGCCCACGCCAAAATGGCCACGCCTAATCACTTATGCCAGATATTTCTTTTCCGTTCTATAAATTGTGCCACTTTTGACACCTGTTTTTAAATCTTCTGACGATTTTTATAATATAAAAAGCATTACATTATTACGGAGACAGTCTGCCCTCTGAAGAGATAATATTCGTGGACATTATTTTTCAAAACAAATATTTCACCAATAAACAAGATGCCAGAATTTTTGATTGTAGGAAAGAAGACATAGTGAAATATTACTAATATTTCTTCCTATCCAGGAACCAAAGTTATGACGTTTTCCCCATCACTCATTACCGTACAGTATGACTTTTCACATTTTCTATGGCTTTTTTCAACCCAAACCTTTAGTGCAAGAATTCACATAAAAAATGCCATATATATAACATTTCAATGAGCGCACAGATGCTAGATAAAAATGCCGATCAATACGTAACTCCGTCATTTTCGACGGGTGCTATGCGAATATATATATATATATATATATATATATATATATATATATATATATATATATATATATATATATATATATATATATAATAATTATGAATTGCATTATATCATATTGGAACTATATTTGAAATGATCTCCAGTCATTACATGGTGTATGTATCATTTGGTTTGGACAACGTAAATAGAATAAACTATCTACGTTCTCTAGGCCAAATAAAACATCAGTCGTAATGTATTAGAAAGCGGGTAAACCACTATATCAGAACTTCTCAAAGTGTAAAGTTTATTGAATATGAGTTGCAGAAATAATTGAAACTGAGCAATTATGTAACTAATTTTTTTTCATTTATCTCAGTACAAAAATGTACTTCTTTTGGAGATTTTTTTTTATAAAAAAGGTACGATGCAAGTCACTAATTTAAAGGATAGATTCGTTTTATCACGTTTTAGTAAATCATTTTCAAAAAGTATCTTATTTTTAAAAAGTGATTCATCTTTTGTAATAAACATTGTAAAACTTAATATAGATTATAAATAAGTTGCAATTTCTTTTTATATATTTGTGTATTCATTTGTTTCTTTGTTCAATTACTGTTGAATATCGACTAAATACTTGATAGTTTATGGTACTATTTACCTTTTGATTTTATAACAATGTATGAAGGTTCACAAAAATATGCCATATCAAACGGGTCACGAAGAAGAGAAGGTTGATAAACCCTGCATTACATGAATCTAGATGAATATGGTATTGTGTCAATATTAGAATCATCTATTTATCTATCTATCTATCTATTTTTCGCGCCCCTCTCTAATTGTTCTACCTCACTAAACTCAGCAGATAAAAATGAATTCATGAAGAGTGATGCAGGTTTCTAACGTACCCAATAACAATCGCATGCACCATTATAGACTAGTAAAATCAGCCGACAACTGTAAAACGAGTAAAATGTCAAAAATAAAATGAATGGCCAGAATCTATACGAGAATCGCGGAAACAGTTTTCAGTCGAGACGACTGAAGATTGTTTTCACAGTCCTGATATAGATTATTTCTCTACTTGACTGTTTTCTCAGCAATCATACGTAATTGCATCATTATTTTTGTTACAACAGATTACATTCCTTCAATAGATGCAAGAGTGAAAGGTTTGTAATCTCGACTGAGAAGTATTTTTCCAGGACAAGCTAGTTAAGTTAAAGAAAGATATGGGTCCGAAACACAAGTTTCATCGTACGTTAATTTTTTCAACGTCTTTCTAGTCGCATAGTCTGCTTTTCGCATTTTTTTTTAGTTCACGTCTACGAAGAGCGATTCAAAATGTCTTCATGGGCTTACATAAACTGGATTTGGGGGATTGGTACGTCCTTTTTAATCATACTTTTTATATTTCCTTCGTAATTTTTTTTCAAGCAGTGCATGAATTCTCCCGGGGAAAAAAACTTTGAAGAACGCCCCCCACCCAATATCATAATAACTTGCATGAAACATTTTTCATGGATTTAGGAAAAATGGAAATCATACGATAGAAACCAAACAAAGTCATACGATGCATTAACATTGTCTAGGTCGAAGATCAGTACGCTTAGCTTTGATACTGCTTTAACAGGGTAAATATTTGTCTTCTCTAAAATATTTCCATTGATTTAGTTGTTGGTTGATTCATAGTTAAAAGTGGAGGCCCTAACAAATGAAGTGGCTGTAGACCTGTATTGAAATGAAATAAAGACTAATGAGCGAGCTTCATTAGCTCGTAAGTGAGTATTTTTTCGACAAAACCAACTTTGAAACAAGGTCATATTCGTGGAGCAGCCAGTAAGGATCGAACTCACTAGGCTTGTATGACAAATATACGTTGTTCCACGGCAGTTGCTCTATGAGGATCAGAGAAACAGTTGTGAAAGAAATGATTCATAAGCACACACACACCGCTACACTGCATGTGATTTTCTTTCATCATTGAAATACTCTCGCTTTCATTTATTCCCAAAGGGCTGTAATGAAAAAAAGACAAACAGCCCGCCGAATCTTTACTATTGAACGACTGCCTACTGCGTTTGTATGAATGGTAAATTCATCACTTCTCCCTATTAAGCTTCAATTCAGAATTCTTTATTTTCCTTTCATAATATCACATTTTACATTCAAATGTAACACCCCTCTTCTGTTCCTGGGCAATAAGGGTTATTTTCTGATTGATTATCTCTAAACAAGTGTAGAAATAGCCATTATCCCCAAAACTCGAGGAAAGTGCTTGAAAGCTGCAAACTCCTTATTTAAAACCGTGTTTCATGGGCCTGGTTTCAAATTATGTGAATTAGTGACATCGACACCTTCCAGGCGTCAACCAGTAGCTCCCACGACGTTGTTCATCCCCCACATAGAATTCGGGCAGTTTTGGTCAGCACCACCTTTAATAGTGCACCAAGGTGTACCTACTGCCCCAAAGGCAAAGATAGCTTGAAAATATGATAAAACCGCCTTGGTGACCCATCAGCATGCGACCATTTTGAAGTCTTCATAACCTCACAGCTCGACTCATCATACTTCAAGGCGTCTAGTGATATTTTAACCATGTTACATTGCAAGTGGAATGGGGTGCTCACAAGATCGATAATGTGGAACTGGTTGAGACTATGATGAACAAAGGTAAAATGGGCTGCAGACTGTCCTTCAGAGCCCATATCCTCATATCATCTTGATAAATTCAAGGCGAACATTGGAGCGTATTCAAAGGGGCAAGGTGAACGTGTTCGTTTGAACTGGTTCGTGAAAGTGAATTATTGTACAATCGAAAACTACTCGTAAATATTTCGTGATCACTTTTGTTCAACATTTGTGAGAAAAGCTCTTAATTCAGAGTCATACGTTGTTGTCTTCCTGAAAAAACGTTATTTAAAAAAAATGTGAAGTAAAAAAATGCAAAATTCACCCGTTGTGCAAATGGAAATCAGTAAAATTCAAAATATCGCCGCCCTGGCCACAAAAGAAACGTTTGAAGAGATCATTCTCTTCAAATATCCATTTTATTCCTTTTACATTTTACAGCAATTACAAAATAACACTCACTACCCAGGAACAAAAATAACGTTGCACGGTGTAAAATTTCAAATTTGAATCCTTGTAATCTTTTCTTTCTTTTTTTCCTTCTTTTTTCAACATTCATTAATTCCTTGATTCTTCCTATTTTGGCTCTTCACCAAGACCCCATGCTACGCATGAGTGACACTTTTGCCATTTTACCTTTTTCGTATTTGGTAAACTTGACAGACTATTTCTAAGATTCATGTTATTTGCTGCAAACCATCCGTTGTATGATGATGGTGATTGCTTCTTTGGATAGTTTTCTCTAGAAGTACATAATCCATCAGTAAGAACTCGCTTGAAAACCATATCGGATTCCACATTAGTGCGACCCTACATAGTCAATGCTTCAAAGAATTTTCCAAATGTACAGGTAAAATTCTTAACTGACCACGCGTTCGGTAATGGTTGAGAACAGAGTTTCAAGTAAATTATATATGTTTAAAAGATCCCTTCAAAATCAAATCACTTGAAAATAAATCTAAATATACACAGGTATGACAAAAATAAACAGGCTATTTCATCTTCAAATAAGTGCCTATTTCAAACAATCTAAACAATTAGAAATATTTTATTGTGGAGGTTCAGATGCGATAAACTTATCAAAAGATTTCCAGGTTTTTACTCTTTCATGAATCAAAGTCAAAAGATCTATAATCACTTCATACATAATCTATTCACAAAATTCCATTGAAATTCATTGAGAGCTTTTGGAGATATCGTGTGATCAGACATTTTTGGGGGTTGTCAGATATAATCAATGTAGGGGAGATAATATTTCACAGATCTGCCCCAGAATTTGCTGACTTTTTTCATGGTCTATTGACTGCTTTACCACAAAATTCCATAGAAATTTATTGAAAACTTTAGGAGATATCATGTGGACAGACAAAGAACGTTTGGAGATATTTTGAGGTTACCAACAGTTAGGTAGGATGTAATGGAGGTCGCTGTGCATTGATCTGCACCCAAATTGTCTGACTCCCATCACAGCCTATTGTCCACACTTTCGCGACAGTTCATCGAAATCCATTGAGATCTTTTGGAGATAATTTATGGAAAGACAGACAGAAAGAACATCCAGGACTAAATGAAATACCCGAACTAAAATTTTGATACTGTTTTCCACACGATATCTCCAAATGTTCTCAATGAATTTCAATGAAATTTTGTGGAAGGACAATACATTATACAAGAAGTAGTACATTTTGGAGCGGATCCATCAACAATTACTTCCCCTTTGTCATAGCTATCAGTCCACACGGTTGTTTCATTTTAAAGCAAGGGTTTATGACATTTTATTGTGATTATCTCAAGATGACTTGTTCAGAGGTATATGGTTTTCTTCTAAACTTTACTCAGTATGAAATTCCCTCCCCGACCATCTGAAATATAAAATATGCCCATGTTAGACTAAATCTTTTTTTACTTGGGGATCACAGCAAAAATCAACCGTTATGAAAATGGTGTTAAAATGTTTTTGAAATTGATTTGGAATATCTACTCAAGTTTTTGGACTAACAGACGTTCCCTCAAGCATGACCGAATGGTTTCATTGAGCAATTTGAAAAAATTCTTACGGAGCCCAATCACAGCACCAGGACTATGTTAAGAAGTCTCACAAAAGTCTCTACTTTTAAAAGGTGTAACATTTATTGTTCAAAATGACTGTCAAATAGACCGAGCAATACTTGAATCTATTCGAAAAAAACCCAGCAAGGTTCATTTGTTATGGCACAAATTGCTTATGGCAGAAACAGAAGTGCTCGAATAAGAGGTCGAAAGAGAACGAAAGCGAATTATCCTTGAAAGCAAATTAGGTCGGACAGATTTTCATAATTATGCGAATAAACACTTTCTTGCAGTTGAAATGGGAAACATGATGATACGAAATACTCAGAGCTAATCATGTAAAATGTGCTCTAGTTTATTGTTTCTATTTAGAATTTGGATTCACTCTGATCACCCGGAATTCACTCACTGTTAATATGATTTCAACACTTTTCAACTCATTGAATTTTAAATTGTTGATATTCATTTTTCTATTTAGCCATCAGTCTTATAAATTATTCAAGTATACGCATTTTTCATCGATTATTTGAGATCAGCTTTACGTACTTATTATTAGCTGAATCTGAATTTTTCTCAATTTAATGTTCCACCTACGTGACTGATATTCTGCACCGAGTTAACTATATTGACATTATGTTGAAAAATATTTGTTGTGAAAATTAAATTCTTTTCTCAACGTTTGGGTACGGACTTATTGATGCATCCAAGTAAATTTAGATGGCTGCTTGCAAGTAAACGTTGTTGGCCTGATATTAATGATATCTGTCAAGGGAATATCCCCTGTAAAAGAAAAACAATAAAAATATTTGTATCTATTGACTTTTAAAATATTAAATACTTGAAATATTTTCTCGTGGCGTGGATTTACTAGAAGTAAAGTAAAATACATTATTTGACAAAGCACGCGCCTATTTCATCAAATATTAAGTACGTCGTGATTAAAATAGTCTCTGATGATAAAACACGTCGCCTATCGAGTCAATATATATTTGTTTACTATTCGGAGCTCATGGTCTATGGTATCAGGGAAACTATATTTTGATCAACTATTGGATAGTCTGTGCAGATAATTTTGTCCAACATTCCTAACCTGCTCATAGTGAATCTTTCCTCTTAAGTTTGCCAGTCTTTTTCACTTAATAGTGAAGTCATTGTTCCTTGCTTGCGGCTGTATTCATTGCAAGGCTAACCTGTCTGCTTGTTGATTTATATTTTCTAACTTTGAACAGTCAAATTGTGTGTGAGGATTCCAAGCATTCGATGCTTACTCGACTACAGGACGCTCTAGATTGTTGTAGCTTAGGAGCCGAGTGAGTAGCACTGGTAAAGTTGTAAAAAATTTCTTCAATAACTTTACTATTTCTCATGCTTTATTAGCTGTTTTAGTAACATGAGCACTCCAGTTCATTTTTTCCATTTAGTGTAACACCAAAAGGTATTCTATGTATGTGCCAGGTTTCAGGTTCTTTTTTTCTGTGTTTCGGGGTAAAATTTCTCTTCTTTGATGAACATCGCACAAGTTGCAGCAAAATTTATCTGCTTTTGTTCGAAGTTCAAAATAGACTATGTACGTCATGTAAATGTATTCATTAAGTAAATAGACTTTTCACTCCATTGTAAAATAAATGAGAAGATTTGGAAGATATTTCAGGCGAATTTCGTTTAAAAAAATATTTGCCCTTGACTATTGTTAAGACAAACTTCCATCTCTATAAACAGATTGCATGAGGAGATGTTTCAGAAGAGTGAATACAGATTTTGTTCTAGGTCAGATTTGATAAGGGGGATGAACGCATTTCGCATCCTAGAAAACGGAAAAAGGAAAAGGCTAATCTAGAAAGGTTGATCCTTCCCAGAATGGAGAATTTCAGGTTGATTACTAAAGAATGAGATTAAAGATGTTGTTGCTCAGACAGAAATCTTAGCGGGTCGGTCGGTGAGTGGTTGTTGCAACAAAGTTTACAGTTGCGAACCAGGAAGGTGTGAAGAAAAGTAAGAATATATTGGAAGCGTGAGGAGATGCGGGCGCCAAACGACACAAGATAAGTAAAGAAGGAATGTAGGCATTGCTTGGTGATTAGTCATGTAAGTATGCTATGAGGCGAAGGAAGTTGGAATAAAGAGTGAAGGATAAAAAAAGAAAGGAAATAGCGACAAGAATAGAAAAGGCCGAAGAAAAATGAGAAAAAGAAAAAAAAGTATGAATAAAGAATTGAACGAAGAAGACGAATTCGGAATAAACGAATGAAGCGAGAAAGACAAATATTAAATCGGAAGAGAAAGAAAGGAAAATATAGACTAAAAAAAAGAGAATAATACATAGACAATGCCAACTGACTAATTATTACTTACCAACTTTTATTTGGACTATCTTTGTTAATGACTCGTCTAAAAGTTATAGACAATAAATTACTTATTATTTGCAGAACAAATCAATCTATAAACTAGAAAACCCCTGAGAAAAAAAGATTCACGGGCATACTGATTTCTCACACCATCTGAAAGAAGAGCGACCCTATAAAAGCCTTTCCTAGGCTGAAACTGAGGAAGCGATTCCCATTAATTTATGTGGGGAACAATTTTGAGCGTCCCCAGACTCCCATTAATTTATATAGGAAACATTTTTGAGCGACTCAGACACTCCAAAATGGTACGTCAGGCTGAGTCATTGGATGTCGTCTTAGTGGGGCTACAGGAGACTCAGTGTAGAAGAGAGAGGGGGAGAGGGTTTGCACTGCCTCTATTTTTGCTTTTTGCCTTTTTCCGAAATAGCGAGAGGTTGACGTAAAGTAGACTCTCGAAAAGTGGAAGAGTCCATGGCCACAGAGAATTAAGAAAACACACCATTCTGATAATATCATCATTGAAAGTACTTTTGTAGTGGGGGAATGCTTTGACTATCGGTCGAATCTAGATAAGTTTCTAGTTTGAACGAAATTAAAACTAATTCTCCTGGCTCATTTTATAAGGGTACCATTCATCGAGTTCACCTTTAGCAGTAAAATGTACATCAACATATTCCACACATTTATTCCACGTATCTACTATTTGTCACAAATAATTTCGAAAGTGATTCAGACAACACATATAGAATGAATTAGTCATTGATCGTCGAAATAAAGGCTATGTACAATGGAATACTTGACGGCAGAATACCAAGCAGCTTGTAAAAAGCTTTTTGCGGGTTGTTCTAATTTTAACCTACAAGGTAGCTTCGTTTCATTCGTCTCTTAAGGACCAGTATCTACACTGAATATGAAGAATATGGTTCATATTCTATTATTGGGCTAAAAAGTGATGCATAGGTTTTTATGAAATTAGAAATGATTTAATTTTGACCACATTATGAAGAAACATCCTCACACGCACATGCACACTCACTCATCTACATCACTGTACACTACTTCGCATAGACAACTACTGCAGTAAAACATCAACAGCGCCCTGAGAGAGCCCTCATCAGATGCTGACCCTGTGGCCATCATGGGATGATGAATCTAACGATGTGAAACTTTTTTTTGATTAACCGAGATGAAAATGTCAGGATGCAAGGCAATTAATGTGACCTAAGCTTGGAAGTCGGTCGAGACAATATTCTGAATCTGCCAGTAAAACCATTAAACAACAATGAATTGCACTTTTTTCTCAAATACCAGCTGGAATGTTTTATTTTCCTGGTTAGGTAATTCAAATTCTATTGACAGTCATGTGATATCTATTTGTAGTTTTGGCAAAGACCTCTAGTACCTGATTTTTTCAACATGCTTCTTTTGAGAATACTCGCAACACCAATGTTGCTAAAAGTCTCACCACATACATCAAATCGTTCAGACCTTATTCATTTTCACGATTTGAAGTCAACTGACGTGTTGTATGTTACCTATATTAGGAAACGCGCATTTTATTGGGGTCTATTTGTTTTATGTCACTCTGCATCGTCATTCCTGGGTGGTTCATCGTTTGGTCCATACTCGTTTTGAATGTCCGGAGCTGGAGCAGACACATGATCTGCTCAATGCAGCACATCTGATCTGTCGCTAAATTCCCGTTCATTGTGGTCTTAAACGTTATGGATGAGAAGTAATTCATACTCTACCAGCTGCCACAGCATCGACCACTTCCTTTATCTTATGGTATAATTCTGAATTTTCCCTGATGACTTTGATATTTCATTTTCGACTGGCTTTGTTGGGCGCTTTTGACCAGTAGGTATTTGGCCTTACGAATCATTGGATCCACGTTTTCCTTACCTAATAGAATTAATGTCGATGGTAGTTACCCCTTTGATGTTGAGTTGTATATTTCCACATTTGTCCAGAGTACAGGTAATTCGGACCATTTTTAGATATATTCACTGACTAAATGTTTCGTCATTTAAAAAAAAGCAAATGACATGTATTACAATTTATCTACAATAAGACGGCACTCCTTCAAGAGCGTAGGGCTTATTTTAGCTACTGCATCTCTCTTCCAGTAATGATGATTAGTAATAAATAGGGGATAGCAATGACTGTGACTCTTGACGTTTCTTTCAACGGATTGTTGAGACTTTTTATCGGTCGATGTAAAAATTGATTTCCCTGACCAGTCTTTTTTTTTTCATTATCAAGGATAGACAGTGACATTTAATAGGATTCATTCTCGTTCAACTGAAGAGTTCTTGTAGACAGTTCACAAAATGTTTCATGTGAAATTTTGGCTTTGCTCCCAAATGAGTCGTATATATTCCATAAAAGCCTTCATTGAACTTTCATTATTCACAATATTGTCCTCTAGACTGTGAACACAAAAAACAATATCTCTGAATTTTTGAGATGAGGTATTATTATTATTATTTCTATTATTATTCGGACCATCCTCATCTATAGGTATGGGGAAGTAACGAACCGAACCCTTTATTTATTTCGTTACTTCCCCACACCTACCAGATGATACCTGATGAAGGCCGTAGAGTACAACGGCCGAAACGTTGTATGAAAAGAAACCAAGATGAGGATGGTTCGAATAATGATAGAAATAACAAAAAACAATGTTTACGTTGTCTAGAGCGAGTGATACATTAACCGTGTAATGACGGGAGATCATTTCAAATAAGTTTATATGTATTACAATTAAATTTATAATCATTCTGACGGATCATATACATCCATTTCTTGATACATATATATATTTATGTAGCAAAAACGCAGAAGAAAAGTTGGAACAGTGTATATACTACATTTCAAGTAGCTTCTATCGGAACTTTTCCTTGTGATAGAATGAAAATAAAACTATATTTTTGGGGCTGGTTGGTACTCTGCAAGTGGGGCTACTTGGTCTTCTGTAATTGCAAACAGAATAGCAAAACAAACTTCAAACAAGTCATTGGTGTCATCGTTCTTATCTTAAACTTCTTTTCCCATCTTTCATCTTATGACAACGCATCCTAGAGGTCTACTCACATACGAATCCACTTGTCCTACCAAATGGTATTTTATTACGAAGATCTTTCTTTTCACTCAAGTATATTTTTCTGTCTGGTTTTAAAAAGTATTTCTCCTTATCACATCTGTACCTATGAGCAAAAGAATTAACGTGCCCAATCAGATACGACCAACGAACCCTACTGTTGGGATAGGCTTTATAAAGGTGCACTTGGGAATCTAAAAGAAAAAAAATTGTCTGTTTTGAGAGAGAGAGAGAGAGAGAGAGAGAGAGAGAGAGAGAGAGAGAGAGAGAGAGAGAGAGAGAGAGAGAGAGAGAGAGAGAGAGAGAGAGAGGAAACAAAAGTCGCATGAAATACTTGCTAAAATTTCCGTTTTAATATGATATTTAATTTCATTTTTTCCTCTATTTTTAGTGTCAACATTATCATAGTTATGGTATAATCGATCTATCACAACATTTCTGCAATAATTTGATCGGCTCATTTGAATGAATGTTTCCTGATCATGGTGATGCACAGAAATTTTCATATGAGGGTTGCAAAAGAAAGATGCGAATGGCATCAAAATCCAATAGCGAGGAATGAAACATCACAAAACTTAATTTTTTTCGGTATGTCAAGTTTCTCAAGATCGATGAAGACTATGCTTATTACTGCATATGTGTGAAAGATTATTTACTCGTTAAAGAATCATGTTATTTTGAAAAATTATGTTTTCATTCAGCCTTATTGTGAAAAAGACCGAAGAATTTTAGAAATATGTGTCCCGTATGGAACAAGAGATGATTGTTTCAAAGAAGGCATTTAAAGTAATTTTTCGAATGTATTGTATCGTTCGTTTCAACCATTTTCTCGTAAATGTCACTCGTTGGATGTCTACCCATTTGACCTCCATGTCTCCTCTAACATTTCTTCTTCTCTCACGGATGTTGTATCGCTTTTCACTTTAACCTTTCTTTTTTAATGCATTTGTATTTTAAGAAGGAAATCTTTGAGGTTGGGGAATTAGACAATATAGACAGATATAATCTCTTTGTGGAAAATATACAGGTTCCTAATCAGGCACGCACACACACTTTCTTGTGGAATAAAAAGAAACAATGTGAATAGATGTGAGTAAATGCACATAAATATATAAGCCCAACCCGGAAGAATACAAGGAAAATTGTATATGCAAGAAATGATGGTATCTGACATTAGTCCAACCTCTTCTCATACCGTCGTCTTCTATCCTCATTGCTCCTGGCATCAGGAATAACATAGACATTATCCTTATCAACATTACTGTAGCGACCATCATCATCTGTAAACACATTACTTGCAAGGAAGTAGGAAAATACTCTCTGTGTGTATGTGTGTTTTTTCTGCGTGATTATGCATGTGTTTGTGCGCGAGCGTGCACCCGCCGGCGCCCCTGTGTATGTGTGTATGTGTATATATATGTGTGTGTGTGTGTGTGTGTGTGGTGTTGCCTGCTGCTCTCAGCTACTCGACGAATATATCCCAGTCCCCCCCCCATGCCTCATATGGACAGGTAAAAATTCGTTTGGTCTTATTGAAAACTCGTGCTGTTGTTGGTGTTGGCAATTTTCCATGATCAAGGAAGATTAAAAAAAAAAAAAACCTTGCACAATATGGAGACATAATGATGGAAGAATGTAGGAAGAGGGCAGCAAAGAAGAAGGAGAAAGAGGAAGAGGGAGTGGAAGGAGGAAAAGCAGAAACCTTCTCTACCGGTTAAACATTCATCACGGACTGCGACCCATGAACGGTTACAGACATACACCCGTGCGCCCCAACGAACGCACAAACATGCGCGTGTGCGCACACATACACATGCGTGTGTGCACACACACACACACACACACACACACACACACACACATCCACACACACACACACACATACATCCACACACATACCATGCGTGTGCGCACATACACACTGAGTAGTGTCGTGAACATGTGCGAACACTTGATGTTCATAAAAGACATACAATGGCACGCCATTGCACACTTGCCAAAAGACGTTCACGAGTTGGGAAATGCGAAAAACAGTGCATACACACACGAAGCACACGTGTATATTTGAGTGTGTATGTCTTCATGAACATGTATATGTAAATGTAAAGTGAAGTCACACTCACCGTAAATTAAAACAGGTAGATATGCATAATCAGTGATGGTCGAAGATGCAGATTCATATTTACACACACAGATCAATGTAAGGGCCGTGCATTGCTCAATATGTGGACATATTTCGCCTGATTTCCAAAGAAGAAAGTCTGATATTTGATTGAACTCGGAAGTGATGCTAATGTTTTTATTATTACTAATTTCTATAACCTGCCATGTTTATGTCGACCATGTTAGAATTGGGTTTTATACACGCAGTTTATTGCGTACACATGTTCCCCTTCAAATTTGTACAGTGTTGGTCACAATTATTGGCACGTATGAATTTTTTTCGATAACTTTTACAATATCTTCAGAAGTAAATGCAAACTTACTAAATTTGTATCATCAGAATATTTTATAGAATTCCAATGTAATTTGACAAAGACCCCCCCCCCCCCAATGATAATTCAACTTTCTTGTAGTAATTCTTATTAATCAAAAGTCAAGGAGGGTTTCTGAGTGCTGAAAAATAAGAACATGAGTTTTGATGCGTCCATCATACTTACGCCCATATTTGTCAATGCTTTTGCCTCAATTACTAGCAACCTACAATTTGGACGAACTTTTTAGCAAGGGATTCTTAGCAAGGGATACCCAGTAATTAGCTACTAAAGTAATTCATGACTTGTTTTTATAAACAAAAAAATATGAATGAAGAGCAAAAATAAAAGTAATTAAGCATAAACAAATGCAAATGTGAACATTTTCTTGAACATATTCAACAAATGGGGTGAGAGAGAGAGAGAGAAAGAGAGAGAGAGAGGGAGAGAGAGAGGGAGAGAGAGGGAGAGAGAGATGGAGAGAGAGAGAGGGAGAGAGAGAGAGGGAGAGAGTAGCAGTAGCAGTTGCATTACTAGCTGTGGTTGTGGTAGTAGGAGGGAGAGGATGAAGAAGAGGAGGAGGAAGAGCTTATAGATGATTGCAAAAAACAAAAAAACAAAAAACAACAAGTCAGTCATCACAGCCAAAAGGTATGCAACGAAATATGGGGGAACGTTGCAAATATTATTGTTCAGGTCATATTTTCAATTTCTTCTTTAAGATGCCTTGGCGTAAGTTTAAATTGCTTCTTTGGGCATTGTATTAGAGTATTCAACTTCGGTAGATTTCCATCTGTTTCTGAAGACATTCTTCAGGTTATACAAACAATTCAATAATGCCAGTAATTGTGACCGGCACTATAACAGACGAAATGAACAATTTGAGGCAGAAGGACAATAAGTAATATCATGGATGATACATTAAACAAAATTTATGGTCTCATACAAAAACCATAAAGGTTTAATCTGGAAGTATTTTTTCAAAATCTCCACACAATCAAAAAAGTATCACGAAATCCCACCCAAAGTTACTAAAATAGAAGAACATATCTTTTAAAAAGTGCAATTTTAATCAGAAACCCCAAATAAGACCCTCACGTATTTCCGTCCAGTCCTGCCCGGGAAATCCTCACGGCTTGGCAAATTGAAGCATGAGGCCGATAAAACTCACCGGAAGTTACTAAAATAAATAAGTTGAAGAATTTATCTTTAAAAAAATCACAACTTCCAAATAAGACCCCCATCGGTATATCTATGTACGTGTATCAAAACTCGGTAAATTGCAGGATATCAGGGCTTAAACTCACGAAAGCCTCTGTGCATTCAATGAAGTAGAAGAATATACCTTAAAAAAATTCTAAATAAAATTCCTATCGGTACACTAAATATCTCCACTCGGTTCCGTTCGGCTCCATCTGGTAAATCTTCTCCGTCCGCCGATTAGTCTCACTCGTTATCATCGCCGTTCTCTCAGAAATAAATCTTTTAGTTTTATATACTTTCAATTCATTAGACCCTTCCGGAAATTTGTCGATTTTGGGGATGAATTTTGATTTTTTTTTTTAGGGTGTCTAATTACAATGTAACTACTATGCTAAACTGGACTCTTGCCTTCCCTTCGTCGTCCAAAACAGCCGATGTGAAATATCAAGTTACTTTCTTTACAACCATCCAGTGAAGATAGTTATCTAGACTAATTTGATTGGATTAAGATGTTTTATAAAGACAATGAAATGATTGTTTTTGCTTTTATACATTTATGATTTTTATAAATTATACAAGGCTTTCAGATTTTGGCTTTCGTTGTAAGTGTGACATGAGGTGCACCTTTTCTTTACAAATGTAAAGACGCAAAATCCAGAAATTTTCCTGTCCTTTCCCTGTGCCGATCTATCAAAATACCTGGATAAAACGTTAAGCCTCCAAACATTTAAAGGAATAAATTGTGTCTTATAATTTGAAGAACTCATTTCTTATTCCCAGATTATCTATCTGTGTTATTTCATTTGTATTTTCTTAATTTTCCTTAATCTTAGAGTTTGGGTTAGGGCCAGATTATTTAGAAAAAAAATGTCAACATGAAGATCGAGAAAGAAAAATTCACGTACAGCACACTGAAAGTAAGGGTCCAGTTTAGCATTACACTAATACTGTAAGTAGAACGCCCCACTTGGAACATTTTTCATCCAATTTTTCATTTTTTTAAAATCCAAGGTAATGCATCTTCTTTAGCCCCTTCCCCTCTTTCTTGTTTGGTGTGAGGGACAAATGGCTCGCAAAATATAATAAGCATAGGAGTAGAGAGCTCGTCAAAGTTAACAGGTAACATTTTTGCTGTATTATGTTTACAAACCGACAAATTACAGAATTTGGATTTCCAGGTAAATTCAAATCAAAAGTACAGAACAAAAACAAGAACCATATCAGGTTTAGTGTTTGGGTTTATGTTTTTTTAGTTTTTGTGTTCTAAGTATTTTCATATTTGCAGTTCTAATGTCGGCCATACTTCGCTAAAAAGCCTTGAAAATGATTTAATGATCCTTAACCAATGTAAGAGAAAAGTAATAAAATTATAAAAATTCCAGAACAGTCGATTTTGTTAAACGTTACATTTCTCCATAAATAAAATAGTCTTATTTGATAATAACGTTTCATATTTATCCACAGAGTAAAGATTTTTAAAACGTTTTAAAAGATTCACCAATAAAACGAGTTTTAAAGCGTTCTTTATTTGTACAATCTTGAAGACTATAATATGTCTTATCAAATAAAAGCTACGACAAACTTCCTCAATAAAAGAATTTTTTTTCGTCTTATCGCATAATATTTCCCAGATTGAGGTTAATTTCTACATTTTTCGAAAAAGGTTTCTCATATAATTTTAACTAATCTCATTTCTGCGCGCAGGCGGTACCAATTAAGTGAAAACGCCTGAAATGTAAAGCACCTATCAGATGTAATGTTTTTATGCATACAAGAAATGTGAAAGTAAAACTTAGAGAAATTAGAAATATATACAAAGCTTCCAAACATGTGTATATGTGTATATATATATATATATATATATATATATATATATATATATATATATATATATATATTAATAAGTATAATTAAAGTATCTATCAGAAAATAACGCAAATAAAATTAAACGTTTGTCTTCTGTTCCTTAACCCACGAATACGTCCATTTACGATATTTTGAATCCAGGATGGATTCATGGTGCACCATCTGATGAAGAACAGAAGACAAGTCTTGAATTTGATGACTGCATTATTTTCTGATGAATATTTTGTTCCTGATAAAAATCGTAAACGGAAAAATAATTTTGGCTTTTATCGCAAAGCATTTTTCATGGAACCGTTTGTTTCTCTTTCATTGCAACTCTTTAATAATGGTCAAGTATATTAGACCAAAAACCTTCATTGTAAACAGAGCTTTTGGTTTCCGATGTATCAATCTGAATTTATAAGGAGTCCTATCTAAAACACAACCATATATATATATATATATATATATATATATATATATATATATATATATATATATATATATATATATATATATATATATATATAGAGAGAGAGAGAGAGAGAGAGAGAGATTAATGTGTTTAATTGATTCCTGTTATAACTCTGACGTTATAATGGATTGGTTGATGTAATAGATTAGCACAGGCAATAAAAACAATTGTAAAGTTTTAAAATGAGCTGTTGGGATATAACAATGAAGATTACGTCGTAGAAACTTTCAAGACTTTATGTCTGATCACACATTTAAACAGTTGAGACTTTTAAAATAACTTCAGATAAGGATACTTGAATTGTTGGAAATAAATAAACAAAATAGCTACACACACACACACACATATATATATATATATATATATATATATATATATATATATATATATATATATATATATATATATATATATATATTCCCCTCAGTTTTTACTCACTTTTGAATGCGAATCATACATGATAAAGCTACATCAGCGACACACGACCTGAATCAAGCTTTATCTGATTGAATCAAAACATCAAAATAAGACATTGTATTCAAAATAAATTGCATCACTCGAGAATAGGAGCCAAATCACAAGAACGGGAATCTTGCTCGATACCACTACACCAGCAATGCACGCACCTAGTCTACGTCAGATTGAACAATAAACTTTAAAATGGATGGAATCCAGATCACAGAAATGAGAATCTCCCATGATATCACTACACCAGAAACGCATGTCCTGATTAGACTTTTCTCTGATTGAATCGAAAACTATTTTATACACACACACACACACACACACACACATATATATATATATATATATATATATATATATATATATATAACGCTGTATCTAAAGCGAATTGCATGGCCTTAGAATCGAACCCAGATTACAAACTTTCTCTAACGATCAACAACATAAATAAGTAGCGCTGTATTCCAAATAAATTGCTTCGTCCGGGAATCGAACCAGGAATGCAAGCATAAGAATCTTGTGATGGTATCTTTACATCAGCGATGCACGCCATGTGTCTCTCTGATTGAATCGAAAACTTTAAAATGTAATGAGTTGTTCAAAGAAAGTTGCATCGTCGGGAATCGGACTTGGAGAACAAGAATCGAAATCTTGCAAGATCCTAAAGCATTGATGCGTACCCTGATTCATCTTCGGTCTGATTGAATAATAAACTCCAAATGGCATAACCCAAGAATCGACCGCGGATAACAGATATGGGAATTTTCATTGATACCTTTACACCAGAGAATCACATCCTGGCTGAACATCCTTTAATATTGAATTAAAAACTTTAGAATGTAACGCTGTGTCGAGGATTAAAACTGGATCATAGTTCTGCATGCTACCACTCTTTCTACGTATTTATTGCCTGCATGTTTGGTTTTCAAACTCCTTCTGGAGATTTTAAAAAAGTGTGACTGGACATGAAATTAAAGTAAACTATTCAACACTCAACAGAATTCCAAAGTGGTAATATTGGTCAAATATAGACCGAAGTTTATGTTACAGAGTGGGTACTAATGTACCATAAGGTTCTTGCAATTAGAAAATTGACTAATAGTGAAGTTGAAGTCTCACTACGCCATGAACTGTCTGAATCCATGAATTACGGATTGAATGGTGCAGTATATAAGGTTGTGAGATCCACCAATCAGCGTAATGATCCATACTTTCATAACAAATCGAATGTACCACCAAATGGAGCAACAAACACCTACCCAGGCAAGAAATGAGAGTCTATCATTATCATCAGTCATTTAATGTCCATCGTTGAACATAGACCTTCCCCAGGATTTGCAACACTTCTCTATCATGGGTGTCACAGAGCCAGTACTTCCTGAACTTGTCTAGCTAATCTCTCCACCAAACATTCTGCCGGCTTCGGTTGCACATGTGATCTCGGGGGATCCATGTCGTGAGTCGTGATATCCATCGGTTGTCTGCCATTTTTGCAACATGGCCAGCCCACCGCCATTTGAGATTTGTAATAGATTCTATGATGTCCCTAACTCTTGTCTTCCCTCGGATGTACTGTGCTGTCTTGTGGAAGACCTCAACAACTCTAGGCCTATAAGCCTACTCAACTGTGTACATAAACTTTTCACAAAGATCGTCACCAACCGAATCACAAGAACACTCGATGAAAACCAGCCACGTGAACAAGCTGGCTTTCGGAGAAGCTACTCGACCATGGACCACTTGGCAAATAATAAAATGAATCAAATAAATGATGCATTTGATTCCATTTAGGGTTTGATAAAATCAGTTGTTGACAAAAACCTTGTTCACATAATTCATAGTGGTCATCTGGAGGACTCCATAAAAGAGTGTGAGCGGATGACAAGTGCTAGAGTAGAACCACTTACCTTTGTCATCCCCAGTGCCTGTGCTCAAAGAACAAAGAAAATCTTCAGATTCTGAGTCACCAGTTTTTCATAACCAAAGGTTACGAAGTGGAAAAGGTCATTCTTAGTGGTTATGTTACGGATACAGATAGTGCGCACGATTGCAGGTTAGCAGCGACCAACAAACTGTGCGAGATGGATTGAGTCCTAGTATCAAATAGGCTAATTCAAGATTCATTTCACATGTGTATGGCTCAATCAAGGACTGGTGACATCGAATTGTTGTCCTGTCTAAGCATACAGATGTGTTGGTATTGTGACTTCACTTCTTCAATGATTTTGCAACCTCTTGGGTTCAAGAACTTTGGATCAAGTATGGTATTGGAGAAAACCACATTATATTCCAATCCATACCCTTGCCGGGAGATTGGGTGAAGACGCATGTGGTGTATTACTTTAATCTGCTCCCTCGGTGTGATGTCATAAACTAGGGACAAAAAATCTGCCCTTGACAAAACAAATTTCCATCATTCAACCAATTTTAGGGTTGAAGATTTACCAGATCCGTCACTCATCCTGAGAAGTACTTGTCCTTAATGCTTTATCCTGGGGACAAAGCAAGAGCTTTTCTGAGACTGAAAAGCAGCTTTTCCAAGGAAAAGAAGCAGTTTTTATTAGACAAAGTGGTAGTTTCTCTGAGACGAAACAGCAGCACTTTGTTGGCTAATGTTAAAGTTGGTTGGAGTTTTCCTACTACAGCGAATCTTAATTATCGAATTGCTAATAGCCGAAAGGCAAGAACCCTTGCCTGCTTTGGACGGAAAATGTAGAGAAAGAGAAGATTTGAAAATCATTATTGTGATGACTAATTACTTGAGTTAGTTTCCTCCAAGAGCCTAAATCTCGTACACAATAGAAGGTACATCTATATACGTTTTACAGTTTTTCAAGAGAGACAAATCAGGTAAAATGAACACAGAGAAAATGAGAAGAAACAGTGAAAGTGGAGAATCGATGACGAACATACTAATAGCAACTGAATGCCAATTGTTATGCGCACCTTCACAGTTGGAAAATATATTCCAAAGGCACACCACGGCACACCAGATACACTAGAGTACATCGCATGCCCAGTGGTCAGAGTATACTATCTCAGACATATTTCAAAGATGATTTGTCACTTCATCAATCCTTTGGAACAATTTTTAAAAATATTTTAAGAGGAAAATTCTTCAACTATAACTTGTAACATTCAGTTTATTTGTGGGACATTGGTCCAATAATAACTAAATGGTAACAACTAAGAATAGCTGGTCTTCCCTGTAATTATCATCTTTTGTCTAAGTTACTTAATACTCAAATGGTAAATATTGTAATTGCACATTCACATAAAAAACAGAAATGTTAATAGATTGTTCTTCCCTGCGTTATAATAGCAAGAAAACTAAACCGTATTTCATATTCGAGTATTCCACACAGTTGATAAGATTGCAATCGGATCATCGGACTAAGTCAAGAAATGATGAGAAGAGAAATTTAAGTATAAATCAATTTCAGCTCGCACAATAGAAACTTGGACACCATAGTGTATTGGAAAGGTCAAGGATTAATTATCAGAATTCCGTAGAAAGTAGTAATTGAATGATTTTTTTTTAATTCTTGCATTCTGTGAGTGTGTGTTCCAGCAAATACACATGATCAGACATCTCATCGATACAGTCCCGGTAACCAAAGGTTCTATTTCACGTGTGGAATACTGAGACACATGGCTGCTTGAGCGTCGATTAGTCTGTTTAAACCCGAATGAGAAGTCGCCTGAAGTTTCATCTAACTTACCGGGGAAGTTCTAAAGATTGAAAAAGACTTCATATCTATGTTTTTCAGCCGTAAAATTTACTCTCTACTAGCTGAGTGTCGGCAATCTCATACCTGTCTCGTTTTTATGACATATTCATCCTCTTCATCTAAACTCTGGAATGATTCGTGGAGTATGATCGTGACACATAAGTGATGATATCGAAAATAAATTATGGAGAGGTTGCAAAGACTTGTTAGATCTACTAATTGATGATTCATGGATTTTTTAAATCAATTTCAGGAGTTCAGCCAATGATTGATCGATCCGTATGAAAAGAAATAAATGTTCTTTGAAGAATTCGAATCTTGATCACTTATTTGTTAAAGATTCATACAGTTGAATGGGTCAACGCAGAATTGGATAAAAATCTTTTTCTTGTTGGGGTATCAGATATTATTAGGAGAAAGCCAACTCTTTCAATTCATTCTCTTTAGCAAATTATCTCACCATTCGGATATTTAGGTTACAGACATGAATTAATGTGCCTGGACAGTGTGATAGATGGAAAGTTGAAACTAGTACTGCAAAAATGATTGCAACACACACACACACACACACACACACACACACACATATATATATATATATATATATATATATATATATATATAGGTATAAATGATGAAAGCATACATACTTATATGCATGAACAAATACGTTTATATATTTTTGATCAATCGATTACACTGGTACTCTGAAAGAAATTTGTCAAAACATAATCAGGTAAAACATCCATAAAGACATTTTCCATAGAACCATTTTACGATTACAAAATACCACACTAGTCGACGAAAACAACAACAGCAACAATATCAACAAAGCCGAAGAAATGTATAAATCAGTTAAAGATTAGCCATTCATTGTTTTGCAAGTTACCTAGACCTCACAATTACGTCGTGAGAGGTGATGTGTTTCGCTTTGACCAAGACATTACAATTACGCCGTGGAAGTTATGGATTCCGCTTTGATCTAGACATTGCAATTACGATATAAAATGTTATGACACCCATTTAACCTTACAATCACGCCATAGAAGTCTATGCATTACACTTTGACCTCGACTTTACAATTAGGCCGTAGCAGTCTTCCGCGTTGATGTACACCTTGCAATTCCATCGTAGAAAGCTATTTGTTCCGCTTGGACCAAGGCCTTATCATTATGCCGTAAAAGGTTCCACTCTGAACTCGACCTTACAGTCACGCCGTGAAAGGTCATGTGTTCCCCTTGGACGCACATCCTACAATTACGTCGGAAAAGATTAAATATTCCGCTTTGACCTAGACTTTACAATTACGCTGTGAAAGTTTATGCGTTCTACTTTGACCTCGACCCCACGATTACGCTGTAAAGGGATGAGTGTTCCGCGTTGACGTAGTCCTTACAGTTCCGCCGTAAAAATCAACGCATTTCGCTTTGAACTCGATCCTACAGTTATAGCATAAAGGCTATTCGTTCTACTTTGATCTAGACCTTATTATTACGATGTACTATCGATGTGTTCCGTTTTGACCTTGATCTTACAAAAAGACTTCGTGTTCTTCTCCGATGTATGCCTTACGATTACAACGTAGAAGGTTAGGTCCCGCTTTCACCTAAACCTTTCAATTACGTCGTGAAAGGGTATGTGTTCTGCTATGAACTAGACCTTACAGTTAGGGCGTAAAAGACTTTGTTCCGCTTTGAAATCGACCTTGCGATCACGATATAACAGCTACGTGTTCTGCTTTGTCCTAGACTTTACGATTACACAGTGAAATCTATGTCTCCCTGTGACTTCGACAGCACAATTACGCTGTGACAGACTATGTACTCTATTCTGACCTAAACCTTACAATTACACCGTATAAAGGCTGTATTTCGGTTTGACCTTATACCTCCATACAAACCAATTGTCTCTGTAATTCAATTATTCGTTATTGCTGGTCGAATAATTTCGCATCGTATGTAACGATCAAATAAATCACCGACGACCCCCTCCTTTCCAGACGGGGGCGTAAACCAAAGAAAGTAATACATTTACCTATTAGAAGAACACAATCACATTCCTTCTTCATTGTCGTAGAGTCGAGCTGACCTTAAGAAAGCAGATTGTAATCTGCATTAAATAAACCTTGCAGTAAATTACAACTGACAACATTTCTCCTCCCTGTGAGAAACAAGAAGGGTGAAACAATAACTAGACAGCAAAGATCACTGCAACGATTAGGTCCTTCATGTACGATACCCTTGCCCTGTCTTGAGAATGAAAAAAAGAAAGAGAAACAACACCATGAAGAAGAAAAGGGAGACATATGCCACTTAGGAAAGAGGCCGGTGGCACTCGTAGAATTCAATGGGCCTTTGGGGAATTACATATATATATCGATACACCAACTGATATAAAAAAAAATAGATTCATCTGAATTTCATGGAAAGCAAACAGACAGGAAAACAAGTTAATGTTAAAAGCTTTACATATTTTTTTTTACTGCTATTGAAAAGACAAGTACAAAATTATTCCCCCCAGCTCAGATGTGAATGAAATTTTCTGAAACCTAACAATTTAGTTCTTTTGAAAAAGTCACCATCCTCGATAATAAGAAATTTCTCCTTGCTTAAACATCCACTGACTTTTGGGGGCCTTGTTCAATCTTCACCCCAAGGTACTATGCTGCTGTTTCTGTAACGAGATATCAATTCCAACTTCTTTCCTGTTTGGCGTTGACAGGGAGTAAAGAATGTTGCAGTTTTCAACCACACATGGTTCAAATTCAAAGCAGAAAAAGGGTATTATAAGATTACAAGATGTTTAGGAACGAATAAATTTCATCAGGTGATGAAAATACACCAGTGAGATGAAGGTACAAATATTTGTAATAGGAAATGTTTATCCCAACCAAAAGAGTTTAAACGATTTCTATTTGAACATATGGATTCATTGTGATCAAGTTATTCTTTCTTTTTAAAGAAACAAATGTGGACCAGTTTGAATTTCATTTGAAATATAAGGAATTGTAGTGGAAAGAATTGGAGGAAGATCCTTTCCGTCGCAAGGACTTGAAAAATGTTCACTGCATTTGTGTTGTGTGAAATTTTTCGGAACAAAATATCTGATATGAAAAATTATGAAGAGTTTTAATATCTGCATGCATATATAGAATTTGGGTCGATTGGAAACGGCCGCCTGTAAGAAGCAAAGTTCTAGACTGTTGAGAAAAGCTGCGTTCGGGGGAAAAAATCTCAGACTCTCTGGCTAGGTGTTTAGCTCTGATTGACAAAAGTGCCGACAACAGTCCCTCGCCAGATTCGAGCAAGCATCCTATGAAGAATTGACACAACGAGTTGACATAAGCCACTTGAACTTCCGATCGTAATTGTATCTGTACAGCCATTTCTTCCAATAGTAAAACACTTCTCTGCTTTATCGAGAACATAAAAGACGCCATCGTATACCAACCGAAGAGATTTTTTTAACAGAATCTCATAAATCGACTAAAAATTTGCTGTTGAAACGATCCTTGAGTATTTATGTGTTTTGAAAATTGCAGATTGAAATTGAAGTCGTCAATTCGTTATAATTGTTGCTTGTATGCAAAAATTGGATGTCCACGTGTGGACAAATTCTGGCTCCTCTGATTCACCTCTCTAAGGGGAATTTCCACTAGCCAAAGTGTGAAACGGTTCATAACTGTCCATAAGTGAGTGAGACCGTTAGGCAATGGTAGCGATCCAACTAGATCTAGATATACATGCGCGAAATGATGACCTGGCTCGTTAAATTCAACTGGTGGTCATTTCATGTATCTATGAATTATTCTGCCTTTTACACAACAGTCAGTTCTGTGTCCTAAAACGGACATCTTTGTTCATATTGAACCAAACAAAATAATCGCTGATCAATCGTGGCCATCTTACCAGGATGAGCCAGATTATGGAAGCGTTCAAAAATGCTTCTACATATAGTAGCTGGAATGCATTGTCTTGGTTTTGAAGTAGATGTGTTGTGCCAAATATTAACAGTACTGAAGGGAAAAGGGATCTTCGTTAACTTCAAGGAAGTGTCCGTCTGCATCAGCGGGGCCTTGCCCTTGCCCCATGCCAGGTGTTTGTAATCAAATTGAGATGACTTATCACGACAAACTGAGTTCAGCGTTGTCCGAGAAAAGACATTAAAGATTATATCATCTTTATCGGAGATGTGTTTTGTAACTGAATAATTGGGCCATAAATTGTAGTAATTCTCTATCAAAAGCACTGTATCTTTGTTGTGCAGTGAACAGTTTTACAGAGTAAAATGATATAGGCGTTGTTTCGTAGTTCAATTTTTATTGTATCACGGCCTCTTGCTGAGGATAGTGTTGTGCCAGGCTTAATGCGATGTAGTTTAGTGCACCTCTCCATGGCATCTTTGGTGCCACTGAATGTCTGTCTTGCTCCACCCATCTATCGTACTTTTGCCTAGTAGTCAAAGTTGCAAGAATTTGAGAACAGTATGATATGGAACTTCTATAGTAGTTGAACATAACAATAAACCAGTGCAATTGTCGGATTTAAGTAGTCATTGGGTATAATCTCGGGTAGAGGGGTGATACTCGTGTAATATATTTTGTGTTTGAGGAAAGATAATGTAGCAACGCCGCAAAACGCACTTACGAAGACCACAGTGTTGAAGACGTTGGAAATTTTCCTGAAGATGAATTTTATGTTTTTCTCCGTTCTGTCTATGAGTAAGTCATCTGCAGATGCATGCACAGAATCCAATCTACTGAGTGTTCCATAGATGAAGCGTTGGAAAGTTTGTGTCGTGTTTTTATGGCCAAAAGGCAGTTTAAGAAACTCGAATGTTCTAAAAGATGTAATTGTCACAGTTTTGCTGATGTCCTCCGCAGCCATGGGTATTTAGTTCTAGATCCAGAAAATATTTTCTGAAATGCTGCAGTAAAATCTTGCGAGTGTAAATGGAGCAGGAATAATCATTCCATTTAGTCCTCGATAATTTTCGTAAGATCTTCAGTCATGGCTGTTTTCTTGGGCTAGAATGTGTAGAGAAGATGCACAGGAACTGTTTGATGTGCGGATTATTTCCAGGTCAAGCATCCTCTGGAACTCTGCTTCTGCTAATCTTAGTTTGTCAGGTGACAAACGTCGGGTACTGTCTGCACAGATTGACCTGTTATAATAATTCCATGTGTTGAATTATGTTGAATGTGTTCTTAATGTGATACTGGTTCATAATATTCTCGATTTTTCAGAATGTAATTGTATGTCGTGTTGTTCGGTAATGCAGTACTTATCTCAGTGAACGGGGCGTATGCTTGGGAACCTTTTGGTAATATGGAAGCTATACTGTATATTGGGTACTGCTTTTTCATATCCACCATGAGCACGTAATGGGAAAAGATCAGTAACCAAGCTAATAGTTAACTCCACTACAATGATCTCCTGAGGCCAATATCAGGAGTGAGAGACTTCTCACCGTACGTGTCTATGGTAGCATCGTTCACTGCCACTAGAGGATATTTATCAAGGATTTGCTTGTTCTTGTCCACTAACACGCTGTTGTCTGTGCATGTGTACTAAAAATCGGAGACCAGAAATCTTATCTGTGAGAGAAAATAGTGGGATTCGCCAAGTACAATTCCCGCTGTTATCTTGTTTCCCTGATTCGTCGTTGAGACATCGCACGCAGATTTACATTTAGTAGTTTTCTGACCAAAACGCCGGTGGTACCAACAGTAATTTTTGCTGCTCTTGTAAGTTTGACTTCTACTGTAGTGCTGATTTCCCTATGGTTGCTTGTATGATGACTGCGAGTTGCATCTAGTATTAGTTTGTTCACAGTTCCTGTAATGTTGGCGCCTGTTACAATGTTCTATGAATCTTACCGTAGTTTCTGTCTGTATTTCGGTGAGTTTGCTGAGACCAGTGGTTTCAATTTGCAGTAGAAATAGTATGCCAACAGAGACTGAATTTTCAGGTAACATTGATGGTCCTTCATTACAACAGAGCTAAGGCTTAACATTTTGAAAAACAGGAACAGAATTCGTCACTCAAATCATATTATTTCAACGAACTGAATTTAGTGCAAGCATACAGGCCATTAACAGCGAGTACATTCCAAGATTCACATCTAAGAAAATCCATATGCATTATGAAGGTTGTTTGCTCAGCAGAAATAAGACGATGAGAATATTAAATACTGTAATAATCCAATATGATTTAGAAATCAATCGTGTTTTTTTTTTCATTTATCCATATTCTAATGACAGATTTTATGGAATGATTTTCTAGGCCAGAAGTGAAATCTGAGTAAAAACACCTAAATAGAAGTTGAAGTGGAAGGCAAAGAACTGTAATGGCATCTTTGGTGCCACTGAATGTCTGTCTTGCTCCACCCATCTATCGTACTTTTGCCTAGTAGTCAAAGTTGCAAGAATTTGAGAACAGTATGATATGGAACTTCTATAGTAGTTGAACATAACAATAAACCAGTGCAATTGTCGGATTTAAGTAGTCATTGGGTATAATCTCGGGTAGAGGGGTGATACTCGTGTAATATATTTTGTGTTTGAGGAAAGATAATGTAGCAACGCCGCAAAACGCACTTACGAAGACCACAGTGTTGAAGACGTTGGAAATTTTCCTGAAGATGAATTTTATGTTTTTCTCCGTTCTGTCTATGAGTAAGTCATCTGCAGATGCATGCACAGAATCCAATCTACTGAGTGTTCCATAGATGAAGCGTTGGAAAGTTTGTGTCGTGTTTTTATGGCCAAAAGGCAGTTTAAGAAACTCGAATGTTCTAAAAGATGTAATTGTCACAGTTTTGCTGATGTCCTCCGCAGCCATGGGTATTTAGTTCTAGATCCAGAAAATATTTTCTGAAATGCTGCAGTAAAATCTTGCGAGTGTAAATGGAGCAGGAATAATCATTCCATTTAGTCCTCGATAATTTTCGTAAGATCTTCAGTCATGGCTGTTTTCTTGGGCTAGAATGTGTAGAGAAGATGCACAGGAACTGTTTGATGTGCGGATTATTTCCAGGTCAAGCATCCTCTGGAACTCTGCTTCTGCTAATCTTAGTTTGTCAGGTGACAAACGTCGGGTACTGTCTGCACAGATTGACCTGTTATAATAATTCCATGTGTTGAATTATGTTGAATGTGTTCTTAATGTGATACTGGTTCATAATATTCTCGATTTTTCAGAATGTAATTGTATGTCGTGTTGTTCGGTAATGCAGTACTTATCTCAGTGAACGGGGCGTATGCTTGGGAACCTTTTGGTAATATGGAAGCTATACTGTATATTGGGTACTGCTTTTTCATATCCACCATGAGCACGTAATGGGAAAAGATCAGTAACCAAGCTAATAGTTAACTCCACTACAATGATCTCCTGAGGCCAATATCAGGAGTGAGAGACTTCTCACCGTACGTGTCTATGGTAGCATCGTTCACTGCCACTAGAGGATATTTATCAAGGATTTGCTTGTTCTTGTCCACTAACACGCTGTTGTCTGTGCATGTGTACTAAAAATCGGAGACCAGAAATCTTATCTGTGAGAGAAAATAGTGGGATTCGCCAAGTACAATTCCCGCTGTTATCTTGTTTCCCTGATTCGTCGTTGAGACATCGCACGCAGATTTACATTTAGTAGTTTTCTGACCAAAACGCCGGTGGTACCAACAGTAATTTTTGCTGCTCTTGTAAGTTTGACTTCTACTGTAGTGCTGATTTCCCTATGGTTGCTTGTATGATGACTGCGAGTTGCATCTAGTATTAGTTTGTTCACAGTTCCTGTAATGTTGGCGCCTGTTACAATGTTCTATGAATCTTACCGTAGTTTCTGTCTGTATTTCGGTGAGTTTGCTGAGACCAGTGGTTTCAATTTGCAGTAGAAATAGTATGCCAACAGAGACTGAATTTTCAGGTAACATTGATGGTCCTTCATTACAACAGAGCTAAGGCTTAACATTTTGAAAAACAGGAACAGAATTCGTCACTCAAATCATATTATTTCAACGAACTGAATTTAGTGCAAGCATACAGGCCATTAACAGCGAGTACATTCCAAGATTCACATCTAAGAAAATCCATATGCATTATGAAGGTTGTTTGCTCAGCAGAAATAAGACGATGAGAATATTAAATACTGTAATAATCCAATATGATTTAGAAATCAATCGTGTTTTTTTTTTCATTTATCCATATTCTAATGACAGATTTTATGGAATGATTTTCTAGGCCAGAAGTGAAATCTGAGTAAAAACACCTAAATAGAAGTTGAAGTGGAAGGCAAAGAACTGTAATAAAAAGAAATAAAAGTAATGGGGGGGAGGGCGTATCAAAAATAGATGAATTGAGAGGATGAAGACGTACAGCGCTTGCCGATTGGATAGAATCAGACCACACCTCTCTTCTTTCCTTCTTGAAGATTCACTTGTGACGCTCCCAGCTCAGAATGAGTTCTGAAATCGACGGATTTAACAACTTTCCTCAACAAATGAATTCGTTCTGTAGATCAACAAAGGACATTGTCAAAGAAAGCAAGGAATATATATATATATATATATATATATATATATATATATATATATATATATATATATATATATATATATTGAGAGAAAGAGAGAGAAAGATTTTGTAAGGATTGGTTACTTCTCTTGACAGGTGCCTATTATATGACAAATTGCTCATGATTCTCGGTAGGTGTCGCTATATTAGGAATTGCAATGGGAATGTTTCACGTTAGGAGGGAGTGTGGAACGAATTTCGGCACATCCTAACTTCTTAATCACTTGAATCTATCAACTTCCTTCTCTCGATCCGATGCACCCAAGCCTTTTCTTGATTCTTTTTTTATGTCTCACTCATTTGAATACATAAAGATATAGAATACGCACACATGTCTGGATATTTGTGAGAAGGAAGCTAGTTACTATGCAAATTATAACCATATTATCTAAATGTATGCAAATTATACTTATAATATCTGAAGTGAACAACCACGTAGGAGCAGTACGGATCATGTAAAGACAATTGGGGTCCATAGAAACATTTAAAGAACTTTTCCAGGGATAATTCGGTTACTAGAGGTTTTTTTATCCCTATACAACGATCAAAGTTTTGTTCCTTGTCTACTGCCGCGTAAATCAAATATATTTTATAGTGCGCCTTATACAATAAAGTTTGAGAACGATTGGAATCAGTAGGCTGCCTGGCTGCTACACCTCGGAAAAGAGAGAAAGCAGGGTAGCTAAACTGGCTACACATACCGCGAAAGGGGGGGGGGCAGAAATTTCTTTACAACCTTCACCCTCCTTCTGAAGCTCCAGCTATAGTGAGCACTCTGATTTCACATCGGGGAATTTTCTCATTTTACCATATGTATATGAAAATTCCTACTGTCTCAGACATGTGACAGACGTCTACTTGCACTTGGCGCCCCAGGTGATTACCCGAGTTGACAATACCTTGGATTGGCCCTGTATAAACATAGCATTTGCTGGCATATTGCCGAATTTGCCTCATGTAAATTACCATTTTTCTGTAATTACGAACAATATATTACATACGTATTCACGCATTGTGCAAGTGTGTGTGTGTGTGTGTGTGTGTGTGTGTGTGTGTGTGTGTGTATGCACGTGTGTGTACGTTTCAACTCATGCATTGATCTCCGACTTTTTTTCTGGAATTTGTATCTGTGTGTTATGTCAGTTTACCTATTTCTTTATTGTTTAGTTCATGTTAAGGAAATTTGAATCCAACTTCAATACATTAAAGCATTCTAATTAGAGAGATAAAAAAAATGTAAGAAATCAGCTTCGAAAAGTCTGGAAAAAATAGCCCAGCAGTTTACAACAACGTTTTCGTCTCCAGCAGAAGTTTTCAGCGGAGACTATGATTCGCTACCGAATTAAGAAAAATGGCATCGTCTGTGTTTTTAAAGTGGATAACTTCTTTAGTTCAAAAGAGAATAATACCTGAAATTTGATTATATATTTCAATGAAATCTTGTATGAAGACCAGGGAATGTATGAAGACTTTGGTATTGTGAGTTATGGGCGATCTGCTTGTTTGCTTACGTTTTATGAACAAAAAAAACATGATTTTCTTCCCCCAATCCATGTTTTAGGTTCTAATTAATTTGATTTTTTTAGTATCTTGTCTGATTTTGCTGAGATTTGGTTAGACTGCCGAGGAAACCTCTGGGATTAAAACATGGTTAGATCCGACTTCTTTTACATTTTATATGTGATTAAAATTGAATACCTTTAATCTAAAATTGCATAACACCTCAAATTTTGAGCATATTACGATTAAATTTTGTAGGAAGGTTACGGTATGTATCAAGAATTTGGTTTAGAGTTATGGACAATTCGGTTGTTAACGTTTTATGAACGATGAACATGATTTTAGTTCCAGTTGGTTTAATCTTTAAAATTCTTAATCAGTTTGGCTGAACTTTGTTTAGAGCGTCGGGGAAACGGCCAGAATTGAAAAGATTGTTAGTTATGGCCAATCCGTTTGTTTGTTTACATTCTACATGCAATTTAAAATGACATAACATCTTTAATTTGAAATCAAATTCTTAAAAAAAACAAGATATTTCAATGAAATTTTGTATGGCGTTTGGGAGAGATACAAAAACTCTAGTATGGTTATTTATTCCCTATCTGATTGTGTAAGTTTTATATATAAAAAGTAACATGTTTTTCTTTACAGTTCGAAAGTTTATTCAATTTTTCAGCAAATTTGATGAAAAAGTTCCGAAATTTGAAACGCGGAGAAGACGCCTTCATTGTCTATAACATATCTTATTTTAAACTAATTTTCGATGTATGCAGGTGAAAGGTAAGTGAAATGATGTAGGAATTTTACTAAGGAGATGAATATATGCGAAAAGAAGTATAGCAATATAGAGTGACAATATGGTAATCAAAATAAGTCTTCCACTGGAGACCTTTAGATTTTCGTTTGTTTTTTCTAATACAGTGAATGAGATATTTTCTATCAGCCTTTCAGTGTTTGTTGTTGGATGTAGGCTTTTCCCAAGTAAGACATAGGGGTGATGTGCCCTAACCTGTCACGGAGGCCCATGACGTGTTGAGGCAGGGAAAAGATGGATTTCCCAAGGGAAGTAGAGTGAGATGAACGAAAACTATCTCAGTTGGAACTTGGTTCACCGATCCCATTTTGCATGCTATTAACCGTTCAGCCACCTCGAACCCCCTGTTTATTAACTCCTATTTTGTCGTGAAATAGACGCTCAAATTGTCTGTCGGAAATATTTGCACTTGGGTTAATAACCGAAGTAAATCAACAATTAAGCACCGACATTTTGCAAAATTCACTCTGATTTATCCAACCGAACAATTGTGAAAAAATGATCATTGGTCATAGGCTGAAATACACTTGATCCATCTGACAGTGAGATATTTTGACCTCACTGGAGCGAAAGAAAATATCTATTTGATGAAAGTTGCCCACTTCACTCAACTGGATCTTTAGATTTCAACATTCATTCAAGATTCAGTTCTTGCCAATAAAGTCTAAAAGAAAGATGGTCACCTGCCATAGAAACTGAATGAGAAAGAACAGTATTTCACTTGTTAAATTGCTATTAATAAGTAGAAAAATTAATCTGAATTTCTTAATGTTTCTGCTCTCCTTATCCCTTCTGCCTTTTCCTTTTCTCTCTCTCTCCCCCACGCCTCTCTCTCTTTCTCTCACACGCAACCCACTCCCCCAATCTCAGCATATGCTATTACACAACCAATTTTATTTTGCTCTCTACGCAACTCTTTAACTCTTTCTTAAATAAGTTTTGCACTTGGACTGCTTGGCTGATTAACTTGCCAGCTATTTGGTTATCTTGCCCTTCTTATATCTTTATTTACTTTTTTTTTTATCCCCCATCTCTTTCATGTCTTCTTCACGTCTGCCTTTCACCATTTATTTTGTTTCTCTCTCAAGTTTTCTCTTTGTCCCTTTCGGCTTTTCCTTTCTTTGCTTTCATTCCTTTCTCCTTCATTTTCATCTAAAGACTAATACTCTCCCTTTTGCCCCCTTTCTTTTTCAAATCTTCCCTCTATAATGACATTCTTTTTTTCTTCCTCCCCTCTCTCTTTTTTTTTAGGTCACTGACTTTTGTTACCTCTCAGACAATCTCCTCCCACCATTCTGCTAATTCATTCGTTTACCTTTTTATCTCGTCCTTCTCGCTCATCTCCTCCTCTTTTCACAACCTTAAAATATCCGTTGGTCACGAGAGCTCTCCTCCCCTAGAACTTTACTTCTTTGAAAGAATTCTGCCAGTGGTTCCTTGTTAGATTCGCCAATGGTTGGCTTCGTGGTAAAGTGAAAGGAGGAGGAGGAAGAAGACGATTAGCCGAGAAAATAGTCCGCAATCAATACGTGAATCAAGAAAAAAAAAAAATTTGCATGAAGTTGAGATGAAATTCGCCCAAGGCTATGATGGCTACGGTAACATGAATGAGCCAATATAGTAGCTGTAAAATTCAGATTTGGAACCAATTTGTGGAAAATTTCAATCTTGAATTAAAAAAGTAAATAAGAAGTATTTCTATGTCTTAGGTGTTTAGATAGAAAAGGAGTAGATTAAGGCAGACGATAAAGATGCAATAGAAAGAGAAAAGAAACGGGGTGAGCAGGATGGAAATATGCAGAAGCAATAGAAGGTGAGTGGGTGAGAACGGATCAAATTTCTTCTTGAAGTTTCGAAGAGCCTATTTTAGGTGTGGTTTAGTGTCAGTTATCAAGAGAGCAGGATTAGTGTCGAGGTAGGAGTGAAAAGGAAAAAGAAAGACCACGTGGATAGTTAGAGACTAGAAAGAAAAAAGGAAGAAAGAAAAATGGATACGAAATCAGCAGAGAATGGGAAAATGGCTTCAAAGAAAGAAAAGTAAAATAATGAATAACGGTTTCTTGGGTGCAGATCAAGGAGAAAAGGTAGACAGAAACGATGAGAATGGGGTAAGCGACAGTGAAGAATGCAGCAGCTGCTGGCTTCCACCGTCAAATGAGGAAAGAAAAAAAATTTAGATGTTCTGAGGTAAAAACGCCAGAAATCGGCAAAGGGCTGTGGTAGCAAAGATAGAGGAAGGAAGAAGCTCTTGGTTGGCTTAAAACATACCACAGGTACGTCTCAGTTGTACCGAAATAAAACAGGATTGATTGGTAGCCGGCTGGCAGGCGAACAGGAAGGTAGGCTGTAAAGCTGGCTCTATGATTTCTCTCACCATCCATTGCCTCATGACATAGATATGCGGTGACTGACATAGATATGCGGTGGATAGATAGATAGATAGATAGAATGAGAGAGAGAGAGAGAGAGAGAGAGAGAGAGAGAGAGAGAGAGAGAGAGAGAGAAAGAAAGAGAGAAAGAGAGAGAGAGAGAGAGAGAGAGAGAAAGAAAGAGAGCACCTAACGACTGTTTAAATATACATAGTTTATCGTAGTGCAATTCCATTGGCATAAAACTCTGTTCTGTGCATTTTTGCAGTAATGCTGTTTATTAACGCTTTCTTTCTATCTAAAAATAAAAGATAATTGGTGGACTGTTCTGTTTTGGGCAAATTTCAAACATTTATGAAGCAATTGAAACATCGTTATAGATTTATGATTCCATCTTATAATATGAAGCAAATCGATAAAGAAGGGATCCTCAACTTGTATGCGAAACCAAAGTATTTTTATATCATAATTATTATCCCAAATTATTTCTCAATTGAATCAAATTTGATTTCCTACATATTTTCACACTGAAAGAAGCTGATCCATGTATTGGCACCATCTAGGGTGGCCAAATATTAGTGGTACCAGGATGTTAATAGTGTTAATATGAAAATATTGATGTATGATAACATCTTAAGCCTATTAGTTCGTTTAATAGACAATTAAGAATGGAGCCTTACTCGACAACCACACAAGAGATGATTCAGTGATATTTTTAACTTGACTTCTCACAAATTGCAACAAAAGCTATACCATTTGTATCCTAACCCTAAAGTTATCCTCTTTGACACACAATAAGTCTTAACGAGAAATTCACGATGGTCACCATCGACCCTTGTGACAATAATCTATCTTGAGACCCAGGCACTGCATGGAGTGTTCAACAACTGTTAGGAAGATGGCTGCGTCATGAAGAAAGCATGACTGAAGGATTTCAAGTAACTCTCATAGCAGACATAACTCTTTATCTTAATAATAGATAGCTACATGAGTTATGTGACATCAGTTACGTAGTATATGTATTTTGATGTCAACAGCTCTCTATCATTCACGGCGTTTTCGGTAAAAAAACAACTCTCCATCATCCAGTCCCTACATCTTGAAGAAATCGTGTTTGTCTTCGATCAGGCTCTGTTTGCTGAGGCTGCAGAAATTGTCTGGAAACAGT
Source organism: Thysanoteuthis rhombus (assembly GCA_963457665.1). Classification (NCBI taxonomy): domain Eukaryota; kingdom Metazoa; phylum Mollusca; class Cephalopoda; order Oegopsida; family Thysanoteuthidae; genus Thysanoteuthis; species Thysanoteuthis major. The sequence goes on along the minus strand of OY735232.1, from coordinate 10,316,195 downwards.
AAAAGTTCAAAGGCATAATAATTTGGACGGGGACTTTTCATATAACATGCAACCTGTTATCATAAGCAATAGATTCCAGGATGAAGGACTCGGTGACCTATAGCTGAATATTCTGTGGACGGGACCATGCAAGGTAGAAAATATAACAGCACTGTTAGATTGCACAAGCTTGTGTATGAAGCCTGCTACGTATGGAAAGGCTTCCTTATAGTGACGAAACTAGATTAGGCAGGAGACTTTCACCACCTACAAGAATCCCTGAGTTTCAAGAGTGAAGTTTGCCAAGAAAACATTCCTGAAATCGCTGCAGACAGAGTATTGTACGCGTATCCAGGAACTGTCCCTTACATATCAAGAGTCCTTTGGAGATGTCATGTCTATCAGCATTCTGGACGACCTATCTTGACCTGGTAGTTGATTAAATTATTTGCAATTCAGCATCCAAACCTCTTTTGGCGTATACCTGTTGATCTAACAATAGAAGAGACTGTCAACATAGATAAAAAAACATTCATGGTGGAACAAAGGGCTTCTGTCTGAAGGAGGAGCTGAGACAAGATATAACTTTACATCCAAGTACAGAATTCGACTTAAGGCAGCCCCGAGACCCGACCTCAATCATTCAAATCTACAATTACTAAGAATCATAAAAGATGAAACTGATGTCCTGTCACTCGTTCAACTGATGGAGTCCAGCTGAATCAGTGTTTTCCATCCTGACCATGAAGCCCATAAAATTGATGAAGATGCTTATGAAGATTTCAGTCAAGAGAAGATGGAGACAGACCGTCCAAACATGAAGCTTTATTATTTCTATTAATATTCGGACCATCCTCATCTTAGTTGTTTTTTATACAACGTTTTGGCCGTTGTACTCAACGGCCTTCATCAGGTATCATCTGGTAGGTGTGAGGAAGTAACATACTAAGAATATACTACTAATGCTAAGAGGGGAGTGCGGTCAATATACCCCCATCAGTTAAATGAAGGGTTCGGTTCTTTACTTCCCCACACCTACCAGAAAACTCGGCACCTTTCGTGGAAACCTTTAATGAAATCTCTTATCTTTGCTTGAATAAAAATCAAAGCAATAGATCAGATCGTGACAAGAGAAAGATTCGTTCTTTAAAGTTTTCTTGAATTGCTCCACACCATCATTCTCTGTACGGCTAGCTCTATTAATTTCAAACTCGTCTTCCGGGGCGACATATCTTCAATCATCATCATCATCATCATCATCACCACCACCACCACCACCACCATCATCATCATCATCATCATCAGTCTTTTATCGCCCGTTGTTGGACATAGCCGTCACTTGGTCGTGGTTCTTGGTTTCATCAGAGATTTCACTGATGGTTTGTGTGCTCTTTGGTTTAAATATAGTGGAGACTTCATTTAGAGAGGATCTTACTTTGTTGTTGAATTTGAAGATGTTGGTGTCGCTCTTCTCTGGTTGGGTAAAAATTTTATGTTTTTCTGTTCAAGCTCGAAGGATCGAATGAGCTTTGAATCGATTGCTCCACACAATCATCCTCTGTACGGTGAGCTCTGTCAATTTCAGACTCGTCTCCCGAAGCAACATATTTCCAAATATGAACGCCATATCAAAGACCACGTACCGATCTGGTACCATGCGAGCAGCTAGCTTGCCAATTGACGGACTATACGACATAGGTAGGCGTGCTCAACAGTCTCTTTGTAGCCATTATAGCGAATGAAGCCTAACAATTTGCTATGCTCGCTTTGAAACGCTATTCGTTAGGCGACAACAAATTCCAAACCAGTTGCCAGGTGACCGAAAACTCAAAGTCGACACTCAATGCTTAACGTACCACCGCTGCCACAGAGCAGAGATTCACTGCCGACTGATCAATTATTGATCGTATGTTAAACGTTCTTTTTCATCCCGAATCATTGAACCGAAAATATTGGCCAAAACCAATCAATTGTACAATCGACCAAAGTTTGGTCATACAAATATTATGAGTACAATGCAAAACCTTTCGTGAAGAATAAGAAATATTACCATATCTAAATAAGAAGCCCAGACCTGATTGTTGTAAATAATGAAAAGAGATTCTGTTCAGTCATGGATGTGACTCATTTGGCAGACCACAGGATGAAGATGAAGGAACGTGAAAATGCAGAAAATGCCATGATTTCGCTTCAAATTTGAGCAAGCTGTAAAAGCAAAAATAAACGTGATGATTATACCGATAATAATTGATGATCTGGGAACCCTAAACAGAAAGATTGAAGGAAGTAGAGATGCCTGAAAAGCTCGAGACTTTCCACACTATCGTAGGATTGTAGGATGCTACAGACTTGACTCTTACTGTCACTCATGCATCAATAATGATACAGCAACAATGATGATAAAGTATTGTGCATAATTTAATTTCTTTTAGATGCGCTAACATCTCCAGCATCGATTGCTGCCACTGACTTAAATACCGAAATCTTAATTGCGTCATTTGCTCAATGTTGTCAATTTGAATATTTTCGAGATATATCTGGTTGCGTCTAGATGTCAGTAATTTAGATTGTTTTTCGTGAAATAAGTAGTATTTCAATTTCATTTATAGAAATGAAATAAGTAATATTATTATTAAAGTACGTAATATTTTGAAAGAATCAAGTCACATTCAATTCATTTACATGTAGAATATTTCCTAAGATTTTAGATATACATCTGAATAATCTAGATGTTTTTATATGCTTTAAGAAGTTTTTAACTCAATTTTGGATGTAAACTTGAGAGTAAAGTTGGCAACAATGCCTATTCTAAATCTCGACACAAGAAAAAAAAATAGCGCATCTATAGTGTGACTTTCATCTATAGTGTGGCTTGTTTTATGTGTTTAATATCCTAATAGTTTTGCACATGATAATTTTGTTGATTTACTCCCAAAATTTGATAACATGAGAACGAAAGCGAGAGATTTGAATACCTTTAATCAGTTTAGCTGTCGCAGAATTGAACACCAGTATAACTTTACAAATGCCATGCTCATTGTAAACTACTAATGTAGGTATAAAATTCCTTACCGTTCTTATTCAGTTGTAATAGATGGAATCAATAGTGGAAACTTTTGTTAAATTAGTCGGCACAATGTTAATGACTGCAATCTTATTGACAGAGCATTGTAACTATCTCGATCAGTGTCGTGCTTGTGTATCTTTCGCTAAATCAGGTTTCCCTTGACGGCCTTTTCGACGATCTTTGCCTCCTTTACATAGCAGAGATAGCAGAGATAGCAACCGCATTATCTGCGCATGACACTATTCGAGCAGCTTAATCTTGTGCATGACTAACAGCATATCTCTATGATTATTTGCCTCTTTCGACACTGACTCCTTTGAATATTATTCACCGAATTTCAATGGTGTCAGTTATGCTGAATGTAAAAAGAATCGATTTTGTTTGATGAAAGTACATGAATATTGCTGTTAAAGTTTGACAATATTTCTGTTTTATAATTATTATTATCACATCCTCCTTTATGCCACCTTTTATGGGGTTGACACAATCGGAAATTGTGATTCGAAAAGTTTTACAACATAATTTTCTGACACCTTTTTTTAAATATTTGGTATGTAGTATATATCAATTTGACCATTCTCTCTATCATTTTATTATAGGTAGATACCACCTGAATACTTTTCAAAAGATAACTCATTCAGTAGATTTCCTCGACTGTATTTGCATTATATAAAGTGAATCGCTGGCCGTGATTATACAAATATTCATTCGATCGTTAAAAAGATATTAATATTCATTCTCTATTTCTTTGATGACATGTTTACATTTTAAACTCTTTTCGTATGTTGGATCTGACTATATATCATGAATGCTGAAGTGAAGTGAACCCAGGTCTTGTATTTGAGACCGTAGACCTAAACTGTGACCGAAACTGTCAACATAGGTTTCTTCAGTTTCCAAGCTGGTGCAGCTGGCTGCTTATGTATCACGTGTATAAGCTGCACCAATTGAACTAGAGGGATGAGAATTTAAACATTTATTATCTCAACAAAAACTTTTTAAATCCCTCATCCGAAATAGGTTTTAAGTGGAGGTACAGTTTGTGATGTAATTTTATGTTAAATTGGTCCCTAGTTTATACTCGCTCGTTTTTTGAAAAATCATACTTGATTAATGATTACTGCCCTCTTAAAAGGCGAGAGAAGTAAATTATTAATCGATTACCCCTTTATCCAATTTTTTACTCGATAATCTCCACAAGCTGCTAAAAGACGTGGTTACCTGATAGGTTATAGCGACTAATTACATCTGATTTGATCTATTTGCTTTGGATGAACATCTCTTCTGGAGTAGCACAGTAACTCCCTGACATCCGGCTCATTCTCCGGTCTCATTCAAGTGAATTTATGCGCTGAATACAGATCACGAAGATCAAGGAACAAAAGAAGATCTAGACACAAGAAAAAAGAATCGAAAGAGAGAAAAAAAATGGCTTACATATAATAATTTACTTACACACGCATGCGCAGATGTGCATACATGCAAACATTAGGAATCCGTAACAAAAGGCATCATAATGGATATGTGCCAAGAGGTTCTGTGCCATGATATTCATGACAGGAAAATGCATGAAATCATTTTTTTAACATCTTTCCTAGTAAATGAAAACGACAGGAAATTTACTGATAAAGATATAGCTTATAAAAGCTTCTTTAATACAAAGATTTTTGATAAACCCTTTTCTCTCCTTTGTTCCGATGTTTCACATATTTTTTAAAAACAAACTTTTCGACAATTTTGCATACAATTACCTTATTACATTTGCATTCATTTCTGACTCTTGAATATCTTTTTTCGATGCACAACATACAGATTGAGCGCAGAAAAAATTGCTAAAACAATTTTTGGTAAAAAAAGTATAGAAAAACCCTGCGTCTCGATCATCTAAGAAATTCATTATCTGCGCTAGTATTACCAGGGATTTTTGTTTATTCGTTGTTAGAGACCTTCATCAATTACAAATTCTTCTTTGATTGAAGAACAAATACAGAATGTATTTTTTCTACTCGCTAGGGATATCTTTGAAGTTTATTTACATACTAAATGTATGAAAATTTAGACATCTGCTTACTTTCTGTGTGTACCACTACTTATCACTATATATTTGATAATCAGGGTGAATAAAAGTTTTGAGAATATTTTTTAAAAATCTGACTCTTGATATAACGGGTGAAATAAACACGTTGATATTCAAATTAAAACACCATACATTCAGATTAAAACTGATGTCACCCAAAGGTTTGTTATCCCTTCGTTACATTTTTATCTATCTTTATTACTACAGAATCTTGATGTGATATAAGGGAGCGTGAAATTCATTCCATCAAACTTTACTTGTTATTATAGATCACTGAAATGATTCACGAATCACTTAGTATCACTTGACCCTTGTCGTAAAAAAAGATGGAAGTATTTGAATAATTTTGCAATTGCACTGTACTTCATAAACAATAAACTACTCGGTATTTTTTTGTTTATGTTCAACCAGAATGAGTCCAGCTTTTTTTTTTACGAATTTGTAAAATAAGGGAGATTACTCTATAATTTGTACTTGTTATCTACCTTGACAAATGTTACAGATTATAAATCACTGAATTAAATATACCCTTCTCTTCTATCACACAGAATATCGGTTCTTGATGAACCACTAACTGGCCTGTTACTTGTGCTTGTCTTCTAAATTGTGTCAGTATGGAAATCAGCACAAGTAATAAATGGTGTGATTTTCTTTGGTGCGCTGTCTGTAAGACTTCCCCAAAGGGGCACAAGAAATCCTACCTATTATTTTAAACTACACGCTCTTCCTGGTGAACGATTAGCGGTCGCAGGTTCAATCCCTTGGTCAGGCAGTGAAAGTCTAATATTCTGGTCAATAATGATAAATCAACCAAGAAGAATCGATTCACGCAATCTATTCTCTAACATGGACAGCGGAATGAGAACAATCTACCACCGTGAATTTGATAAGTAATCAGAGTTGAAATTCCAAGATGATTACCAAATACGACGGACACTTGAGAAGAGCCGAGACATGGTGACAATAGCGACAAAGACGAGAATAGGTCAACGTTATATTCAGCATTAATGTTGGTACAGCGCTGACAGGTGAAAATTGTCATTAGAATCCGGTAAATTTTGATCGTATTGATTGAAAAAATAAGAAAAGCTTTTTCTAAAAAATCTAAAATCAATTCAACCATTTTCACCTCGTTTTATCAGTGATTGGAAATAATCAAGAAAAATGTTCCACATTCGCAATGGCTCGTAAATAACATTTAATGCTTGTTTTCCTTTCTTTTTAGAATGATGATGATGATGATGATGATGATGATGATGATGATTATGATGATGATGGATTTTATGTGTCTTCTGTCCCAGCGAAAGTTTCCAATGTAAGCAGCTGATCTAAATTGATTGGAATTAGTGCAGGAAGTCACTTTCTTTCTTACTCCCTCTCTCACTCTCTCTCTCTCTCATACACACAGGCACACTTACACAAACACTCACACACACGTATGTATCATTAAAATCCAGAGTAATTTTCAGTGACCTTTCATTTCTCAAAATTATTTCAAGCTATATTTTACCCAGGAATACGTTCAGAGCAAATAAACGTGTAAATATTGACGTGCAAGTGCATAGACAGACAGACAGACACACACACGCACACACATGCACGTGTGTGTACACACACACACACACACACACACACGCACACACACACTACAACGCTACATCCATGTAAATATATACACCAAAATAAAACACTAGTTAAAAGTAACAAAGAAAGATAAAAATAAGTAGACACAGAGGTGTGCATTCAGACAGACACTTACTTATATATACATATAGGTACACAATGCCATAAAAGACCTGCTTTTTCTTGGTACAACTATTTATAAGTACGGCAGCTAATATCACCTGTTGCGTATGTGTTGACGTTTCTGGTCTATGATCGAGGAAGATAGTTGAGTTGTAAACGCCGACTAGGGGGTGTAGATGGATGGAAAAGGTGCTTAGAAGAGAGAGAGAGAGAGAGAGAGAGAGAGAGAGAGAGAGAGAGAGAGAGAGAGAGAGAGAGAGAGAGAGAGAGAGACTCTGTGTGTGTGTGTGTGTGTGTGTGTGAAAGGCAGACAGAGAAGTCCATGCAGTCCAACCACAGGAAGGCATGAGAAGCTAACATAAAGAAAAGAGAAAAAGAAATTGGTGTAATTCTTCTTTCCTCTCTCTTTCCTCTTTTAATTTACTTTCATGAACGAAAATCAAGACGAACAGAAATTATCATAACATGCATTGTGACATGAACAAATGCAAAAGCTCAATTATATTGCCTGCACCTCGCTAGGGGGGTATGTCATGCATCAATAACACGCACTGGAAGATACACACAATAAAGGATATATACATATATATATATATATATATATATATATATATATATATATATATATATATATATATATATATGTGTGTGTGTGAGTGTGTGTGTGTGTGTGTGTATATATATATACATATTTATTTATATATATATATGTGTGTGTGTGTGTATGTGTGTGTGTGTGTGAGAGTGTGTGTGTGTATGTGTGTGTGAGAGAGAGAGAGAGTGAGAGAGTATTTTTCTTCATATACTAATGATTCATGCACTCATTGTGACATTTTGTGAATCTTCTGCTACCAATTTGTTATTTTTAGTTTCCATTCTCACATTTTAGTGATTTTTAGCGAAAAGGCACTTATTTATCAGTTGATATAGAATGATTTTAAATTAAAAGAAGAGAAATGATGATACATACCTATACAATCTATATATCTATTCAATCGAATTGGAAAAAACTCTACGTGTTGAATGAAGAGATACCACAAATCATGATGATTAGGATCAGCTTTCTTTCAGTTATGGAACAGCATTTTTCCAATTATAGATTGATATAAGTTGATATTCACAAAACAGAAATATCGCATATTTTGAGATTAGGCAGTTTACTTACTAATCCAACGTTTAAATGAAACTCCAGATGTTGAGTGGCTTCAGCCTTTTAATCGACTACTTCCAACACATGTAAGGCACCACACTGAAATAAATGTTTGAGGAACACATGCTGAAATACAAACGATTCTTCAGATGATTCTTTATAGCACCATGAATAAAAGGCAGTAATAAAATAAATAGAATGAACGTAGTTTCTTTTTCTCTTTGCATGATATTAAGAATAGATATAGAAGAAGAAGAAAATAGAATATATATGTAGGAAATTTCGAGTAGATATCACACTGGTCGAGAAAGAAATAGAATATGATTGATATTTAGAATAGATATCATTCAAGCTGAAACGAAATGGAATATGGTTGATATTTTGAATAAATATCATTCAAGCCGGAAACAGGTAGAATTTCTACGGTATTTAGAGTAGATTTCATAAAAGTTTTAAAGAAACAGTATATCTGTGATATTTAGAGTTAATATCACGAGTCAAAAAAAAAAAAAGAAATAGAATATGTATGATATTTCGAATAGATATCATTCAAGCCGAAAACAGAATATGTATGATATTTAGAGTAGATATCATAAAAGTTTAAAAGAAACTGAACATGTATGATATTTGGAGTTGATATCACAAGTCGAAAATGAACTAGAACATGTATGATGTATAAGTGTAGACTTCACGCAAGTCGAAAAAGAAATAGAATACGCGTTATATTTAGAATTGATATCAGAAAAGCCGAAAAAGAAATAAGATAAATATTACGTAAATACTAAAAACAAAATAGAATACTGTGATATTTCGGAGAAATATCATAAAAGCCGGAAAGGAAACAGAATATGTAGAATTTTCGAATAGATCTCATGAAAGTAGAAAAAGAAATAGAATATGTATGATTTTAAGATTACATATCATACAAGGCGAAAAAAAACCCTGAAAATGTATGATATTCAGAATAGATATCATTCAAGCCAAAAAAAAAAGGAGAATATGCATGATATTCAGAATAGATATCATTCAAGCAAAAAAAAAAAAGGAGGAAATGTATGATATTTAGAATAGATTTCATATAAGTCGAAAAAGAAATAGAATACGTTTCTTTTTTTTGATTAGATTTCATAGATGCGGAAGATGAAATTTAGAAAAAATATCAGACAAGCCGAATTGATCGAGTCATTTAAAGTAGAAATCATATTGTTCAGTTATTGTATTTTATCCTAAATTGAATTTGATATCCCATTAGCTAAAATTATTCACCCCATTCATACAATGCTCTCTTTCCTATGGTGGTTTTCATATTTATAAAGATTATTTTTGTTCTGGAGTAAACTATCTACATGGTGCGTTTTGTCATAGATCTGTGTGAATGACAGGAAAGAAGAGGAGAGAGAGAGAGAGAGAGAGAGAGAGAGAGAGAGAGAGAGAGAGAGAGGTGGGAGAAGGAGAAGAATAGATGGGGAAAGGAAGAAAGGAAACAAAAGGAATCTATCGTGGTTCATCGAGTGAAAAGTTTTATTTGCCCTTGTATGAACTATACATATATATATATATGAACTATATATATATATATATATATATATATATATGAACTATATAGATGAACAGTACATATTTATGAACTATACACACACACACCTGTATATATATATATATATATATATATATATATATATATATATATGTGTGTGTGTGTGTGTGTGAATTATGAACATATACACTCACACGTACATATATATATATATATATATATATATATATATATATATATGTACATACATATATATATATATATATATATATAGAGAGAGAGAGAGAGAGAGAGAGAGAGATAGATAGAGAGAGAGAGAGAGAGAAAGGGAGAGAGAGAGAGAGAGAGAAAGAGCGTGCGTGTCTTTTGAATAGAGAATTTATAAATAGAATACTCTCGACTAAATATCCTTGTCTCATTCGTTTCTAATTTTTCTGCTTTGAGGGAAACTAACGTAAATTTGAAACATCTTTTGCTATCTAAGAGGATGAGATAAAAGGTGTTTTCCATTAGATGTTCAAGCCTACATAAAACCTAGAATTTCCCATGCTGATTTCCCTGGCCCACAGGCAGGGAGACTCTCCCCACTTAAGATTAACGTAACATTCCGTCTTGTCCCATCCTAAACTAAACTTAGGAAATATCAATTTAATATCATAATTCGATGTTTGTTTTTTTTTTTTTCGGCTGAAATTTGAAATTTCGTTCGTCTTCTGAATTAGCTTCGTTTGCATTTTGTTTGTTTTTTAATGAGGAATGTAGCGGAGGCTGGTAACACCTTAGAAGGCTTGTACAGAGGACGGTTGAGGCCAGAAAGGTAAGGTGGCTGTTTGGGAACGTAGGAGTGGAGGTGAGTGCCAACTACGATGGATACTGTTGATGTAGAAATGAGGCTGGCAGGCAGAAATGTTCGCTTTTTTTATTTTATTATTCATTTATTTTTTATTTTATTTTATTTTGTCAGTGCTGCTTCCTTCAACTGGAGTTGCCTCGGCTTTAAACTAACTCTATCGTTAGTGCTGCTTGCAGTTACTTTTGTCACTCATCTTGAATTCCTTCTTTCTTTGCTATGATGAATGTGTGTACGCACACATTCCACAACAGCAACTACCCATTTCCATGACTGTATTTGAGATAATCATTTGAGAAAGAGTCAAAGACGGAGAAGGAGAGCCGGAGAAAGAGCGGCATTTTATGGACAATTTGTTGAATCAGAAAACAATGAAGTAAAACGGAAATGAGAGGCAGGATAGACGAGGAAGGAATATTTTAGAATAAGACGTTCCAAAAGGTCATAGCAAGTCAATCTGTCTGATGTCGATATTGTCAAAAGGCATGAAACAAAATTTCTAAAATTATTTGGGCATAAATCTAGCTGGTATGTTGACTTTATCTTTGCTTGTAACAACAGTGGCCTAGTGGAAAAAAGACCGTGTCGATTATTTGGTTATTCTATCCGAGATTCTATTCGGTAATCAGAATTGAAAATTTGGCCAAACGGTACGAAATTGTGTTGAAACAATCATTTATGAATTATTTTGAATTGCATATTCGCTTAAAATAATGACGGTAATTATAACACTATTCGTGAAAAGGCATATACACGAGAAGAATCTACCAGCGCTATCATTTAGTAATATTTCCATTCTAAAAGAAGTAAAAGAAGACGAAAATTATCAGAAAACTGGAATAGTATTCTAAAATTTAAACGTAATTCGTTCATCCTAATTCACTAGTTTACCTGAAAAATATTTAATTCTAGGGAAATTACGATAGGCATATGAAGAAGTTATATTTGTAACATTCATAAGTATATAACTATGTTTGTTATCGACAGAAATCTCGCCGAGAGTCAGTCTTGTAATTTCACGCACGGTCTCTAAATTTGTGGGAATAGAGATGCACGTAAAAGAAAATTAGTGTCTGCGTTAAATGCTGATGGAAAGTAGAAAAAAAGAAAAAAGGAGGAGGAAAGGAATAAAGTGTATTACTGACTTCAGGTGGCCTCGTAGATGTAGTGGGAGGCCAAATAAGACAGAGTAGGAGGCAGCGAGATTTAAAACACTGGGGAAAACGCCAAGTTTTGAAATGATGGTACACTCACATTTGAGTTACGAAAGTAAATCTATCAGTGTCAAGATCCCATCTTTGTCTTTAAAGCACAGAAGTAAGTGTAAAATCCTCTTATATAAAAATAACTATTTACAGGTACCATTTTTATATGTTACTAACTGACTGAGGATTGTAAACATTTGTAGTGTTTGTTTACATTTTCGTTTGTGATCTTTTATTTACTGATAAATTTAATACCTTTGAACATTAAAATTTCAATTTCAGAGGAAAAGGGGGGTATCATTGAATCTCCCTAAAAGACTGACTTCTAGTCGGACTCTTACTAAGTCAAGACTTTAAAGATATAAGGGAAGGATATAAAACAAACCATCAAACAAACAAAAAAAAAAAAGAAAGAAAAAGCACCTGGTTCAGATAACATCCCCATCGATCTACTCAAAAAGCTGGTAAGATCGTCCATAAAAAAAACTAGCTATTCTATTCAAAATGTGTCTAAAACAGAGTAAAGTCCCAAAAGACTGGAACACGGCAATCATAATGCTTCTACGTAAAAAAGGAAACCCCAAAGATTTCAACAACTACTGACCTATAAGCCTACTCAACTGCATATACAAACTTTGCACAAAAATCATCACCAATCGGATTACTAAAACACTAGATGAAAAACAGCCACGGGAACAGGCTGGATTTAGAAGAAGTTACTCGACCATGGACCATCTTCGTTAAATAGGTCAGCTGAGAAAGAAAACAGCAGAATACAAAATGCCACTCGCTGTAGCATTTATAGATTTCAAGAAGGCATTCGACTCTGTGGAAATTCCCATGATTATGAAGGCCATTACCCTACAAGGTGTAGACTCTATATACGTCAAAGTATTGCAACATTTATACAATCACAGCAAATCCTTCGTCGGCTACATAAGGACTCTGAACCGTTCCAGCTCCAGAAAGGAGTAAAGCAAGCTGATGCCACTTCACCCAAACTCTTCACGACCTGCTTCGAGATGGTCTTCCAAAACCTGGATTGGGAAAATAGAGGAATCAAAATAGACAGCGAATATCTGAGCAACCTTAGATTTACAGACGACGTCGTCTTTTTCGCAGAGAACCTACACGACCTCCAACTAATGCTAGATTAACTAAACGGAGAAAGCAAAAAGTCAGCCTTCACATGAACTTCAGTAAAACAAAAATCAAGTGCAAATATCATATTGAGAATTAAAACATAAAAATCAAGATAGAAGATGCAAAACTCAACAAGGTAGACCACTACATCTACCTAGGACAACGAATCTCCATGAGATCCTCAAAAGAGGAGGAAATCAAGCGAAGAATCACGCTACGTTGGCAAGCTCAACTTTCAAAAGCCAAACGATCCCAATAATCCTTAAAAAAACCTATACAACCAATGCATTCTCTCGATAGTCACTTATAGAGCTGAAACGTGGAACCTAACCAAGAGACAGACCTGCAGACTGAGAAGCATGCAACGCGTGCATGAGAGAATCATAGAGAGATCACAAGACTGCCCAGCATATCAGGAAGAAAACGGAAGTCTGAGACATCATAGAAACTATCAAAAAACTCAAATGTTAATGAGGAGGCCACGTTGCAAGAATGAGACAACTGATGGACATCACGTCACACAACATGGATCACCTGAGATCACATGCAAATCTGAGGCCGACAGAATACAAACTGGAGAGATGAACAAGACAAATTCAGAAAATACTGGCTCCACGACGTTCATGATAAAGAAATAGTGGCGAATCCTGGGGAATGTCTATGTCCAATGACGGACGATGAAATACTGATGATGATAATGATGATGATGATGTATATACTTATAACACTGACGTAGCTACAAAGTTATTCAAATATAAAACAATACAGAGGTCGGTAGGTGTCAGTCTAAAACTTAATGACATAGGTCTTGAGTAATAGGTGGAAGATATGCACCCTGTCATGCCAGATAGACTCATATACTTTCTCATCGTGAGAGAATACTTTGGGTATTAAGAGCTGGTGGAGCTTCGAGGTTGCTCTGATTGGAATCAGTTTTAACCCGTTCACCAAGGTCTAGTGCTGCCTCACAGCACCACAAAAATGAAACAACCAGATCAATTTACAACAGAAAATTGGGCACAAAATCAAGACTAGTGTGTCATAACGGGCATGTGCACCCTTGTTAGCCAACCCATTTGTCATGTAACTAGCCAAGACTCTGACTTGTGTTCCTTTAATGACCTTCAGGAGGAACGCAGCCGTTGCCAAGCCACTGTTGAGCAAGATTCCGGTTTATGCCACTTTAAGGAGAGACACAACCATCACTGAGCGGTTGTAGGCCAGAATAAAGAGAGAAAACGGACGAAAGAAGACAACAAACTATTAATGTATCGATACTTTAAAACAAAACATCCAAATGGTGCTATTGAGAACGCATAATCAAAATCCACCGTGGAGGCATCTAATTAGCGCTTGGTTGACCAAGTGAAACAAATGAATGGCTATAGAAGATTGACTGCAAAAAATCTGCAAAAACAAATAAAGAACTCAGTTTACCTGAAGAGGAAGGACTACCCCAACACAACCAACATAATAAACGACGGGGTGAAAAAAACAAAAACAAACAAAAAACGCTAACCGAAGCCATACACAAGAAAGGAACGTCGACAACCCAAGAGAAGAGGAAAAACAGATACAAACTCTAAAAAGAGATCATGTGAGAAGAAGCTTCCGCCATCTCTTAGGGGCAAGGATTGAAAAAAAGTAAAAGAGTCGATTGAGCATGTCAACTACCTCTTCAAACATATTGAAACTAATAACATATTGAATCAGATAAAATGGTAATGGACCCCTTTAAGACAAGGAGAAACCTCTAACATCAGGAAAAACACCAGGGAAATGAGATGAGAAAAACAGATCTACCACCTATATAGAGATGAAGGATTACTGAAAAAATACATCGTACATAAACAGACCAATTGCAAGACTATGGGACAAATACAAGATGAGACAAAAAGGCGTGTCCATTGATTTGGAAGAGATACAGACCACAGAGTGTATATGAAAGAGAGTGAAAAGCTAGAATACCAGGACTTAACAAAGGAGCTGAAAAAAAGTATGGAGCATAAAGGTCAGGGTGGTAGTAAGTGCACTGGGATCTTGCCAAAAACTCTAAATATAAGATTGGAGGAGCTAGAGATAAGCAGAAGAATTGGGACTATGCGGACCACAGCATTGCTTAGTTCCTGCACGAATAGTGAGGAGAATACGAGAGATATGAGATGACCTCTAGTCGCCAGCAATGGCCTGACTGCTAAAATGAAAAAAGCATGAGCAAATAAAGATAAGAAAGTTTAGGAGCGCTGAGGACGATGAGAAGAGTACTGGACGAGACTTAAGGTCACCCAGTCTACAGCAACGACCAACGGGTAACTGATGTAAAAATGCAGATAAATAAGTAAATAAATTGCGATTATATAACGGATGATACGGATTCACAAAGTCGAAGGAAAAGGTGAATCACCACATATATATCGATGATATCAAAATTTTCCTCAAAAAAGAAAGGGACAGGAGATCCTGATACAAACAGTCATGATCTTTAGTCAAGGTATTGGAATCGAGTTCGGCTTCGAGAAATGCCCAGTGCTGGTGATGTACCAATGGAAAAAGAAATACCAGAAGGATTTGAACAAGTCAACCTCAGAAGGTAAAATGAAAATTTGACACCCGGGAGAGACAAAAACCAGAATCCAAAAGTCTGAAGAACAAATGCACAGACATTTTAAAGGACAAACCCAAGAAATTGCAAATCAATCGACATGGACCAACTACACAGAGGAAAACTAAAGAAAGAAAACGAGTCGCTCCTAATAGTGACTCAGAACAATGTCAAAAGAATCAACATATAAAGGCCAAGATGGACAAGACACAAGATTACAGTAAATGGTGACTCTACAGAGATAAAGTTGAGGCAAGCAACCACACAGTGAGTACAGCAAATTAGTCCATAAAGAGTACAAAAACAGGCAGAGTAGGGTGGGGAGTCCGGGGGTATTCAGGATACTTGCTATCATTTGATGTCCAGTGAAAGCCATCTGTCAACCCTGGTGTGAAATCTCAACTAGAATATAATTATAATAATCTTACCTTTAATAAAGATTTGCTTATGACGTTTCCCTGACAATTGTATTTTACTCATCGAAATAAACTATTATAGGCTTCAGGTATTTCACACTCGACGGTTTTAGACAATCAAATACAAAGAATTTCATGATTTCCCAAACAAAAACAAAAACAAAAAAAAAAAAAAACAACGAATTTTTAAGTCTGTACAAAAAATAGCAGTTGGATTTTTTTTAGTACGGACGACTAAAACAGCTATATTGTCATCGTTTTTTTGTTAGCATAACAACAATTAAGCAAGTTGAAATTATTATTCAATTTTCTCCCACATTCACTGCACTTATTTCGATAGAAGTTCAATTTATCTTGAGTATTTAAATAATATTACATAAAAGAAGAATAAAACGCAGTTGGGATCACGTCGAGAGTCTCTCATGCTGATCCATAAGTTTTTTTCAGAAAGTGATATTGATTTTTCAAAAAAAAAAAAAAAGGAAAGATAAGGATGTAGATGTGATTCGTTTTTGTTAATCGATAACATAAACGTTGTAGTCCAACGTAAATGCAATTTTCCATTTCCCGTTCGCAAAATTCTTTGGAAAATTCCATGAAAAAAAGGGCGTTGGATTTGACCCTTTTATGTCAAACCAAGTTGGGAGATCAGAATTGATGGTTTCCTAATTGTCAAACCCAAGTCCAAGTCGGACGCTGGAGTTGATTTTGTCCCCTCCCCCATGATAATAATCATAACAATTATCATCTAATTTAGATGAGGGAACTCTTTACTGTTTGTTTGTCCCATTATGTTAAAACAAACAATGTATGAGATTTCCTTCATGGGATTTGAAATCACGACCAAATGATTTATAGGCAGCTCTCTAATCGACTGAGCCAAAGCTGTTGTTCGTGTTGTATCTACATGTTACAAAAGCTTATTCAATTCTGATACAACCTAAATCTAAATTTCTAATCAACGTGGATAAGCGAGAGGTTGGAAACAATTAAAATCTAATTAGCTGGGGTGGAGAAAATCTAATCAGTGGAAGAGGGATTAAAATCTATCAACCGATTCCATTAAGTGAATGTGTACATGATTTTTTATTCAAGTTTTGCTATTTGTTCAAATTCGCTTCTTCAAATGAATTGAATTGAGTTTCATAATCATTAAAATTGAGATCACGTTTTCCTCCGTAGAGTTTTATGTACAACCACCTAACATTCGTTTATTGTGGATAATAGTCGGGTTTAGGCAATACATATATTTATATCCCAAATTTAGACTAAAAAAAATCCCCAAAGGTCTAGTTATTCCGGAAAATTATCCAGAGAATTATCAAAGATTCAAGCAAAAATATCCCAAAATATGTAAATGTCCTAGAAAATTATCCAAAATTTATCTAATCATGCATTACATTTTATTAATTCGCAGTATGCTACATCAAAATATAACCACTCAGAAGCAAAAGATCTGAAAAAATCGAGATTTTGAATAAAACATCTAAAAAGATTTTGCTAAAGAAATGTAAAAATACATAAGTTTCATGAAAAATATCAAAATTGATATCCGATAAAAAAAAACAATTTCTCATGTCTAAATGCAACCAAAAATATCTAAATTTAGATGTAAGATATCTACGTTGGTAACGCTGCAAATTTCTTATTAAGGCAGATTAGCGGATCTTCAGCGTTAGAATAATTGATAAGCTGGGAGCGGGGGGGATGACAGCGGAGGTGGGTGGGGTCTTTTTAAAAAATCAATGAGCTGGGGACGATTATTCGGTATTGAAGAGTATACCCTTAAAAGTTGCCTGCAATGACCATCAAGCTCGATATGAAGCATGTCTGCCTCCGAAGAGGTCCGTTCGATTCACTGAACGCAGCATTTCCAAACCTCCGTTCCAAGGTCTTTGAAAACAGACCTGTCTACAAACCATTGGCTGTTGGATATCTAAAATAGGGAGAAGAGAGGAATATTCGAGAGTCAACATCCATTCCTTAGGCAAGAGAATTACAGCCAGCGGAGAAATAGTACGTGCTGCACATCTCAGTCCTATCCTTCACAGACGAACCCCTTCAAAGCTAAGTCTTGACCGCTGCTCCGACTTGGGCTGCTCTCCAGACTGATTATTTACCAGGTGGTAATCAAGTACTTCTGGCCCCTAGATTTTTCACAACAGACCTACCTCAACGCTTCTCAGACTTTGTTCTCTGTGATTGTCCCCTCACAACTCGCTGCTTCTGCCGACTCCACTCAAGGAAAGTAGGCTGAATAGCACCGAATTTTCTGCTCGCATAAACCCGACCCCTCGTTGGGTCGCTTATGGAAATGCAGATGAAATCCGCCTCCAGTGCATCTGTCCATGTCAATATAACAAATGAATCGATTCCAACCTCGACACATAGTCTCCTCACACCAGATATTGCTCGGTAACGTCTATCTTCTGACGCCATTTCCACCTTTGTCGAAAGCGAGATATTTGACATACATGATGGAGATTTACCTAATTTCATTCTTATGATTTACCCACTACCGCACCCATTAGTTCCCTCTGAACTAATCCCAGCAGCTGTTACCGAAAATCATATCTCTCCAACAGTACATTCAATTCAATAATCAGTTCTTTTGAGCTGATCTAAATACAATCCATTGAAGTGCAGCCATTCCCTTTTGCAATCTTTGAATCAAGAATGGCGTTGCTATTGCCCATTGAAATTTAATCACGTGAAATCCATCCACGAGGTTGCCAGTACACCCCCCACCAACCAATGAAAAAAAAAAAAAGATGGAAACATTGAACGTATACGACGCACGCAGCGACCCGAAACAAACCATTTTCTACGGACACATCAGTGACGATCAACCTGAACGTCCAACATCTCTCTACAGCCACCGGTGGCTGCTTTCCTGCGTAGATGAGCACATCTATAACCGTATTAAAACTATGCGACGAAATCACCAACATAATTCAGACATGTTTCTGTGTCTTTTTCATCCAATGCAGTAATGATGGCCTGGGATGTGCAGGCTGCCAAAATGGTCTCACATTCCCAATATTTTGTCTGAAGCGGTAATTTTTAAGCACTTAGCTGTTGTCCTGACATCTTTTAGCATTCCTTTTCAACGTCAAGGAGGGTGCCTCGTGTCATGTAGGTTCGTCTCACCAAGGGCTTAGCTTCGGACTTCCGAAGAAATCCGATTCGGAGACAAGGGAAAAGAATTGTATACAGCCTATGCATCCTCCCGATAGTCACCTATGGAGCTGAAACATGCAACCTAACCAAGAGACTGATCAACTGAGAACCGTGCAACGTACACATAAAAGAATCTCACACTAAAAAATCTCACATGGAGGGATTACAAGGCAGCACAATATGTTAGGAAAAAACTGGAGCCCAAGACATCATAGGATTCAATAGAAAACTCAAATGGCAATGAGTTGGACATTTTGCAAGAATGGCAGACAACTGATGGACATCACGACTCACAATATGGATTCCCAGTGATCACATGCGAAACCAAGGCCAGCAGAATGCAAGATGGAGAGACGAACTAGACAAATTCAGAAAGTATTGGCTCTGCGATGCCCATGATAGAGAAGGGGGTGGTCTATGTCTAACAACGGACTGAAAAACTGATGATGATGATGATGATGATGATGATGATGATGATGATAAAGTCAAAGCTAAGTCCTTGGTGACATGAGATGTCCTCTTTGACAGTGAGGTGAGATGCAAAAAGTCGACCAACGTACTGGACATCTACAAAAGAAATAGTTCTTTGGTGATAAAAATCAGTCCTTTCTCCTGAACATTGTCTTTGTATTCAGTTGGAGTATAATATTCAGTCGATCCCGTCGGCTTTTTCTGCATCAAACGCGGCTGAGAGCTTTGCTGTGTTTCATGGTTGGTCGAATAGTTCCCGGTCACGCTAAATTCGATGCCCATCGCCCTGCCCACGTTCTTCACGATTGTTTTTTTTTGTTTTGTTTTGTTTTGTTTTGTCTTGTTCTGCTGCTTAGCTCTGCTCTGTCGGTAACGTAAAGTACAAGTTTTTTGTTGTCTTTTCAAGGTCGGATCTGTTCGCTGGCTAAGTTTGCCGCCTGTTCTTGTTTTTTTCATTACTCGTTCGGACTTCTTAGTCGTAACCGTCTACCCTCGGAAAGTATTGTTCTTTTCTTCGTTGTTAGTGGGAGTCGTCTGCACTTCATTGAGCGAAGTTGTCTGGTTTGCTTCGGTCAGTCTTAGTAATTTGATATTCATCCTGTGAGGAATACTTTTTCCCAGCTTCACTGGATAATTTTTTCTCAAATAGCTTAGCAGGGTGAAATTTTTGAAAGAAAAAAGAATAAATGAAAGCAAGACTATGCGAAACCGAAAATGATTTGTTTACAAACGCCGAATAGAAACAGGATAACAACCACAGATTACCCCTTCCCTTCCTCTCTACAACGAGGCTGGACTTGGAGTGACACCTTTTACAGCCGACATCCGAATTCAGCTTGGCTGTCACTGATCATTGTTTTTAAAGTGTATCATTTCTCTTCCGATTCTGCCTCTGAAGAAATCTGTATATAGGCGATATGCACAAGGTTTCTTTTTAATTAAACATTTTGAGACGCACAACTAGTTCTTCTCAATCTTTTCCTAGCCATATCATCATCATCATCATCACCACCACCACCACCACCACCACCACCACCACCACCACTAGCAGTCTTTTAGCGTCCGTCGTCGGACGTCAATCTTCCCCAGGATTCGCCACAATTCTTTATCATGGGCATCACGGAACCAGTATTTTCTGAATTTGTCTAGTTCATCTTTCCAGCTTGTACTCTGTCGGCCTCAGATTCGCATGTGATCTCAGGGGATCCATGTTGTGTGTCGTGATGTCCATTGATTGTCTTTCATTCTTGCAACATGGCCATTTGAGTTTTTTGATAGTTTCTATGGTGCACGCATTGCATGCTTCTCAGTCTCTTGGTTAGATTCCATGTTTCAGCTCTATAAGTGACTATCGAGAGAATGCATTGGTTGTATAATCTTCTTTTTAGGATTATTGGGATCGTTTGGCTTTTGAAAGTTGAGCTTGCTCTGCCGAAAGCTTGCCAACCTAGCATGATTCTTCGCTTGATTTCCTCCTCTTTTGAGGATCTCATGGAGATTCGTTGTCCTAGGTAGATGTAGTGGTCTACCTTGTTGAGTTTTGCATCTTCTATCTTGATTTTTATGTTTTAATTCTCAATATGATATTTGCACTTGATTTTTGTTTTACTGAAGTTCATTTGAAGGCCGACTTTTTGCTTTCTCCGTTTAGTCAATTAGCATTAGTTGGAGGTCGTGTAGGTTCTCTGTGAAAAAGACGACGTCGTCTGTAAATCTAAGGTTGCTCAGATATTCGCTGTCTATTTTGATTCCTCTATTTTCCCAATCCAGGTTTTGGAAGACCATCTCGAGGCAGGTCGTGAAGAGTTTGGGTGAAGTGGCATCAGCTTGCTTTACTCCTTTCTGGAGTTGGAACGGTTCAGAGTCCTTATGTAGCCGACGAAGGATTTGCTGTGATTGTATAAATGTTGCAATACTTTGACGTATAAAGAGTCTACATCTTGTAGGGTAATGGCGTTCATGACCATGGGAATTTCCACAGAGTCGAAAGCCTTCTTGAAATTTATAAATGCTACGGCGAGTGGCATTCTGTATTCTGCTGCTTTCTCTTTCAGCTGATTTATTGAATGAAGATGGTCCATGGTCGAGTAACTTCTTCTAAATCCAGCCCGTTCCCGTGGCTGTTTTTCATCTAGTGTTTTAGTAATCCGATTGGTAATGATTTTTGTGAAAAGTTTGTATATGCAGTTGAGTAGGCTTATAGGTCAGTAGTTGTTGAGGTCTTTGTCGCCTAATAGAATGGAGGTTAAACTCTATCTAAATATCGTTGTTTACTATTTTTTATTTTGCAGTAGTTGGTTGGTACTAAATTTGCATACTTCAAACGCAATATTACTTTCCGTACAATCAGGCAGGATGTATATTTAATTTAAATACTAATGTGAAATGATCATCATATAGTATCAAATTTGGATTTCACTATGATTTCAGTATTAGTTCAAACGCTAATGTGGAATGGGAAGTGGACATGAATTAACAAAATTCAGCTTGAGTAATGTTTCAAAGTTCTTCAAATGATTTTTTCCCTCGAACAAAACAGCCCACGCCACTTCAACACTGTATACGATATAGAATTGGAATTAAAGACAGACGAAGAAAGAAAAATCAGCGGATGAATAAGTTGTAAAGATCAATGAATTTGCAATTAGTCGGGATCAATCGAACGTATTTTTTCATTTGTCACGGAATCTCGGTAGTTGCAGCATTAAAGGTCTAAATAAGAATTGCAAGGGAAACATAAGATAAAAAATGATTCATATTTGATGGTGCTGATAAAATTCTATAGAATATCTGTAGCATATAATCATATTTTTGCACACTATTATTTTTCTCATTAAATAAAATTGCAATAAATGAAATCAGTTTAAAATGCAAGAGAATAAAAAACTTTCCCTTGGAAATTGGTTTGAAAATTTCCTATCGTCATAATGCTCTACTAATTCGCTAAAGAATAAAACCATTATTGCTTGAAGGATGATAATTAAGAGTTAAACAATTATTTTAACCATTATTTCTAATTTTTTGGATTTATCATCAAATAAAAGTAATCCTAATGATCAAGTAAAAATGACGGGATTTATTCATTTATAGATCGGCACCAACGGGCGTAAAACTAATTTATTAGGTAATTTGTTTTTAATAATTTCAGTTTTCGAATTTTAAGTCTTAACTAAATATTGCATATTTTTTCAGTCACCTCTCCATTTTTTTTCTTTTTCTTTTACTCTCAAACATCCAGCGATTCTGTGGTATACTTTGATTATGTCATAACAATCAAATTCGTTTCCAAATCCTTGAATTGTTTTAATTAGCTGTGATTTCGCATGAACCAATCGATTATAACATTTAGGTTATAACAGGAATCGGACAAAATAAAGATACATACAACCACACAATTATACAATTAAACATACTAATTTGCATGTATGGCTTTTTGTATGGATAGACTAACATATACCCGTCAGAAGGACAGTACAAAGGAGCCTGAAGCTTATTCAATAGATGATTTAATAAATCAAGTATCTTGACTTTAAAGTTTTTAAAGTCTCAACTGAACTTTCAGTCTCATCTTTTATCTTAGCTTCAATTGTCCAGCGAATCTGTGACATATTATTCATTGTTATATCACCACAGTCCCATAGCATTTCATTACAACCCTATAATTGCTTTTATCAGCCATGTTAATTTATTCCACATGGACCAATCCATTATCACTTTAGGTTATAACAGGAATCGGACAGGACATACAACCAACCAATTATACAATTAAACATACTGATTTGTATGTATAGCTTTTATACGGATAGATAATAGCATTTTTGTCATAGCAAAATAAATCATTTTTAAAAAGCCTTTTCTGACGTCTGTAGAGAACAGATAATATTCTGTAAATTGAATTAGTCAGTAAGAACACAAAAATGCTTCTTACTAGAACAAATAAGCTCTGTTTATGGTGTTCGTGTTCATTTCAGCGCGTTAACCTAGAAATACTTGCTAGCTGCATACTCAAGTTAAAGTATAGAGATAAGGATCTATCCAATCGTTGGCCAGAAACACGTAGATGGTTTTGCTGGGATGGGCCGATTAATATTGACAAGAAATGCACGTAAAACTTAATGCTACCTTGATATTACGTGCCTTGTGAATATGGCAGGTTTTACGAGTTCACGAATGTAGTAACCTCGAGGAAGATTATATAACGTTAAATTCCTAATGTCATCAAAAGATTGGTACAGTACAATTTCTATTAGTAATGTTGTGTGTACTGCTTGTAACGTCTATAGGAATATTAATAGCGCCCGACTAGTATTCATTGCCCTCGGTGACACTGCAAAGATAATTTCATTTCATCCAGAAGCTACTTTTCGAAACCCAACAACGTCATTATCGGACTGATCGTTTCTAAAATTTGGGTTGGGATATAATTTTGAAAATCTCAACAAACATTTGCGGTGGAGAAGTGTGAAGGATGATAGTGAATCTCCCCCCTCTCTCTCTCTCTCTAATATATATATATATATATATATATATATATATATATATATATATATATATATATATATATATAGATAGATAGATAGATAGATAGATAGATATAGAAAGAGAGAGAGAGAGAGTCTTGAATAAAGTGAGAAAAGAGTATGGGCATGCAGACGTATAAACCATTATGTTATTAGAGAAAATATACTCATATTAGATAAATCTGAAAGTGATTTGGATAGCCGTATTTTGCGATATCAATGCCGTCATAATTGGAAAACAAACGATTCAGTATAATACCGATTTTCCAACAGGTTATTTTTAATCATATATATATATATATATATACATATATATATATATATATATATATATATATACGTTAATATATTTTTAATCATATATATATGTATATATATGATTAAAATAACCTGTTGGAAAATCGGTATTATACTGAATCGTTTGTTTTCCAATTATGACGGCATTGATATCGCAAAATACGGCTATATATATATATATATATATATATATATATATATATATATATATAAATATAAATATAAATATAAATAAAAATAGAAATAAAAATAAAAATAAAAATAAAGATAAATAAAAAAAATCTGCCCTTCTTGATGAATGGATCAACCATGAAACAAATAGCGCTTGTTTTCTCTCCGTAATCTTAAATTACATACCTAAATATTACCTTGAATCTATGCTTGAAATTATATCCCATTAATTCACATGGAATGTATCATTTGATCTAAACAGTGGAAGTAGAATAAACAATTAAAGAAAATTGGCTGTAGCAAGAATCGAACCTGCAACCGATAGGTAGCACTTTTAACGTAGCGTCACTCTTACCATTGAGCTAAACAGCCCACCAGCTAGGCAGAAGGCCCAGATGACAGCTATGTTTCCAAATTCTCACATTGTTCATTCACTATCCATATCTGCTCTATTTGTTTCCTAACGCAGACAATTATATTATCAAGAGATGGATATATAATCCGACAGAAATAGTTATAAATACGTGATATTACTTTGACACTCTGTTTGAAATGGCCATCCGTTAATACACAGTGATTGTATCATTATGCCTAGATAACATAAGTAGAATAAATAATCATACAATATACATTCACCGTGTATTAGCAGGAGTTTCAAAGTAATGTAACACATTCATAATTATTTATGTCGGATTACATATCCATTTCTTAATATACATAATATGTGTTTGTTGTCTGGATGCAAGGAATCCGACAGAATACATCAGAACATGCCAACATGATATAATCTTTTTCGAGACATAACACCTGTTTTTCTTCTCAAATTTATTTTCACCTTCCAATTGTCAAATTACCAACATACATATTCATATAATCATGAGCATTAGCATTGGATGAAATAATGCTGGTAAGCGAAGTTTTTTTTGAATAGTTGCCTGATATAGTGAAGAACAACCTATTTAAAGTTTCTAGGTTCCATCCGAGTGCTTTTTCAATATGGTGTCCAAAATGGCCACCGAATCCTTAAATATGCCTATTACTCATTCATTATTTATCCTCAACAGGCTGTTGACTGTTTGTGGCGATCAATTACGTTTCACACAATCCTTCGTTTTATTTTTTGTACAGTGGCCTATTTTTGTTTATAAATCATAGTATGCTGATGAAATACTAAGATAAAAAATCCTTTGAGCCACCTCTAAATATATTCATTTTCAAAAATATTTCACAGAGTGTATTATTGTAGTTAATGGAAACATTTGACAGGGTCAGACCAAAAATTTCAAAATATCATTTCTTATGGACACACTAATATATATATATATATATATATATATATATATATATATATATATATATATATATATATATATAGGAAACTTTCTTTTTTAGGGAAAAGGAGATTTTTTTTCAAATATAGGGGTCAAAATCAAAGGATATATTTTCTTTATTTTAAGGGTCAATGTCGACGGTTTTTTCTCTCCGATTTCAGAGGTGTCGAAATCAAAAAGGAACTTTTTTTTTGCTCTCAGTAAACAGGGACTTTTTCACTTCTAGGGGTCAAAATTGAGAGGAATTTTTTTTAATTTTAGAGGTGAAAATCAAGGTTGGATTTTTCTTTCGTATTCAGAGGCCAAAATCTCGGGAAGTTTTTTTTTTCACTTCAAGGGCAAAAATCGGTGAGTTTTTTCTTCTTCTTGGGGCCAAAATCTGAAGGAAAATTCTTTTTCTCACTTTCTGGTGACAAATTTGGAAAGGAACTTTTAAAAAAATTTCAGGGGTCTGAGATCGAGGGGTAACTTTCATTTTATGGGTCAAAACAGAGGGAGAACCCGTGGGGATTTTTTTTTTCACTTTTACGTGTCAAAATTGGAATGAGGGAACCATCCTTCTTTCTTTAGGGATCAAATTCAACGATCAACTTTTCCAACTTTTTGGTGCTAAAGGGTAAAGGGGATTTTCTACCCTCCAGCGATCAAAGGTGAGTATGAATTTTTTTCTCCAATTTTTTCAGAGGTCTAGTTCTATTTGTAGTTATCCCCCACAATGCTATGACATATCTCTATCCCAGATAATATATATATGAATTTTGCATCACAGGATATCTGTCGAAATTTTTCCTACGAAATTTTTCCAATAATTATTGCTGATATAGAATCAAACAGAATTTGTCAAGAAATAAAATAGGAAAAATTAATGAAATTAATTATGACAAAAGAAAAAAAGAAAATAAACTTCTGCAGTCGTTCTCTTACCAGCATTTCTAACTCAAATTTCATTTCTTTGGCTTTAGAAATTGGTGAAAACCGGCAAAATCCTTCGCGCTTCTGCTAAATGTATTGCTATAAATTTATCATACTCATTTGAAGCCAAAATATTAAGTAAAATAACTAAAATAAAGACTCCAGAACGAATGATTCATAAAAAATTGTACATTTCTTCCATTGAACTTTATCCATAGTGGATTTGCTAGAAAAACTTTAGTATCTGGCTCCAAAAATATTCTCAAAACAAAGGTTTCGTTCGAAATTTGGTTGATCGATCTCAGGAAATTAATAAGAATTATGAAAAAATATGCTTCCTTTGATTTGCTTTGACTGGCCTTCAATAATAGCTAAAATCAGCCACACACACACACACACACACACACACACACACACACACACACACATATATATATATATATATATATATATACATATATATATATATATATATATATATATATATATATATATATATATATATATATATATATATATATATATATACATAATGTCTTTTTTGATATTGGCGTTTCTTTCATGTCTGAATGACAGTGATTGGATAGCTTTTTTTTATTTATAGAATTGAAATTTGGTGGAAGCCGGAGAAAGACGTCAACGAGACTTCACCTATCGCCTTTCAACTTCAAATGCAGACCCAATCAGTGCTTGAATATTAAACTTAAGATTAGCTGCTCCATCTGATTCCTTGAACCCGTTTAGTGATGCTGGTTACCACATGTATACTCAAGAAGCTTTCTTTCTAAACCTGGGGAAGTATTTTAATCTTTCAAGGTCAAGAGCAATAAATGAAAAATGTTTATTATCATTAAATGAAAGATGTTTATTCACTCTGATGAATGAGTTATCCATTTGTATATCTTCTGATCTGAAGGTAAGAATAAACTATAATTATTAAATTATTAACAGAATATCCATCCTACAAACAGGCTATTCGGCTGGTATATATATATATATATATACATATATGCACATATGCACCAAATGTAAAGTGGTACAATGAGCCAAGCATTTGAAGTCGGGCAAAGGAATTTCAATCATCTTACTTTTGCCTCTTAGAGCTAGCTTTCTTTTGATCTCAGCAGGGGTCATTTTTTTTTCTTTCTTTCTTGTCATCACTGACCCTCTCTCTTGCATACCATTACCCCCCCTCCTTATCATTCACAAGGTCGAATTTAAGTATAATTTCAAAACTAAAAGCCAACACAAAATAGAAAGAACTTTTCATTTTCATACAATAAATACGATAATGTTGCTGTTTTTTATCATCATCATCATCATCATCATCATTGTCGTTGTTATTATTATTATTATTATTATTGTTATTATTATTATTATTATTATTATTATTATTATTATTATCATGTTCACACCAGATGTTTTGTATTCATCGCTGGAGACTACGTGTCAGCAAATCTCCAGCCCTCCTCTTTGTGCTCCCTCAGTCCACGGCAGTGCTGTGGTTAGTACATTCTCATCAGATGTTTGGTGATCATCACTGATAGTAAGTATCCCCGGGCTTCCAGCCCTCCTCTCACCGTACTATCATATCACAGCAGCGCTGTGATTTTTACCGTTCCAATCTTTCCCAGCTTTTCTTATACATTCCTTCTAACTGTTCGACCCTTGTTGATGACTAGTTGGCTTAAGTTTCATGTCTCCAGGACTCTCCTCAGTATTCTTGTAGACCCATTGTGTTGTGATCTTCATAGTCTCAATCTTTCCTCTGATTTCCAACTCCTCCGATCTTGTTTTCAATGTCTTTGGTACAGTTCTCTATGCATCTACTATTATTGGTACTACCCCGACCATCATGTTTCACTCTTTCTTCAGTTCCCTTGCCAAACCCAGGTATTTCCTAAGCCTTTCACAATCTTTCATATTTCCTCTGTGATCTCCAGGTCTAATATTTAACAGGCTCCCTTATCCACGACTACCAAGTCAAGTTTTCTTGTTTGGATGTTGATGTCTTAAAGTAATTTCTGGCTTCTATTTTCCAATCCAGTTTTCGGTTTGTCTGCAAGGTCGAATCCAAGTTGTTTTTTCATTATTCCCAGGGTAATAATACCCTGTAGTGCCTCTTCTTAAACTCCTTCTCAGTTATTTTGCTTCATCTGTTGAAATTGTCTTGACCTTTTCTTCTCGGAGATGGTACTTGTTATTTTTCTGCGCTCTGTCGATATTTGTCCTGACATAGTTTGTCTTGATGGTTTTGTTGCCATGATGTCTTGATGGTTTTGCTGCCATGATAACGGATTGCATTTCTCTTTCCAGGTGTCCTTTGCGTAGCCATGTTCCTTATCTTTCGTCTGCGATATTTTATATCCATCTTTGAATTCCCATTATTTGTTGCTATCTTTATTTTCTTGTTTTCATTATCAACATTTTATTATTTGTTGCATTGCTTCGACCATTTCCCATAATGTATTCACAGCATGTCTGCACATACTTTTCCAATCAATTTTGAACACAGTCCTCTCTGCCAATGCTTCCTCTAACGCCTTTTTTTCTTTTCCTGTACAATCTGACGATTTCATCTTTACGATGTAGGGCTCTGTACACCGTCATTAGGTTCCTAGTTTTGTGGGCCATTTATTGGAGTTCATCCCTTGTTCATCCAAGAAATAACCCTGTGTATCTTACTACCGATATTGCCCATATTTTTTTTTATTATTCTCCAAAAATATTCTTTTTTATTTTCCTGTCCATTTCTACTTGTTTTTATCGAATAACATTCAAGAATTCCCAAGTATTTATTTTGTTCTTGTGCATTTGATGTTCTAATAGTTTTGTTGTCCGGTCAGTCTATTCTTTCCACCGTCATAACTTTCCATGTACATCACCTATAGAGAGCATTTTTCTATTTCAAAGTCCATTCAAATGGCATCGGTGTATTCTTGAACCACATTTCGAATCCTTATACAAAAGTCAATCAACTCATTAACATGACTTTTCCTCATGTTTTTGAGAATTGGTATCCTTTGCTGTTCTTCAATATTCTGTATAGTGGTATCACAAATACAAATAGTAGTATGGACAGAGAACCCCCTGAAAGGTCCCCTTATTTAACTTACTTCCGCTATATTTTCTCCTACAGACGTCATCTATTTTCTTGTTTTTCATAAAGTTGATTATGAATCTCACTACTGATTCGCTAATCTCGAATATCGTGGGGCATTCAAGTATCCAGTTGTGCAAGGTCATGTTGTATGCTTTTTTGTAATTAATCCATCCCATCGCAACATTTTTCTTCTCTTCCTTTCTTCTTAAAGAATCATCTGGTCAATGTAGAACGAGTCATTCGCTCTTTTGGCTCCTTTTCTGCAACTTTGGTGTTCTTCTGGTAAAAAAATAAATATTTTCTTTCTGTGAAAATATATATACTCTTTACTATCAACCAGACGCTGACTTGATGTCTATTTCCCATCATATGTCATTTTCCACTTACCCACGACTTCACTAATCTTTATATTTCAAAGATTGCTTTAATTCTATCGTCTGGTTGATGAAGACGAGCGTCTTAGAATTTAAGAGGGGGGATCAAGGGCAAAATGAAATTAAAAAACAAAACTAAAACAAAATAAAATAAAGAAAAGAATAAATAAATGAAAGAAAAAAGATCCCATCTTTCTTAAAAGAAAGTCAGATCCACGTGGCCTCAGTAAGATGATTCGAGTTCCTCAACCAAATTTCTGATGAATCCTTCTACTAGTTTCAATCAGTGCCATAACTCAGTTAATTTTCATTAGTTATTTACATCTGTCAGCGAAGTTAGAGAAGTACAAGCTTTATGTATTTGGTGCATCTGTCCGTCTATCCACACGGTATCTCTGAGAGTACTGAATTGATTTCAGTGGGAGGGTGGACAATGTAAGGAAAGGGTGGTTTAATTTTGCTGAGGAATTTTATTTCGATAGAGAGATATTTTCCCGTTCTTTTTTTCATACATTCATGTATACGCTCATATCTGTCTACGATAACCCCGAACGTTCTCGGTGGATTCCCATGAAAATTTGTGATAAGAAGTCAAGGAGGAAGGAGTGATTTCATTTTTGAACGGATCGATTCACAATTACCCTGTAGGTGGTAGTTATATGTCTTCAGCAAGATTTCATGTCTGTCTGCACGATATCTACAAAAGTTCTTAATGGATTTCAATTACGATTTCTGGAAATGGGCAATAGGCTATGGAAGAACTGATTAGAATTTAGGGTGGATCCATGCACAATTACCTATGGTATGTTGTAGTTACCACATGGTATTTCATGTCTGTCCACACAATATCACCAAATTCAATCCGTTCTTCCTTAACCAATCGTCCACCCACTTCCACAAGATTTCATTGATAACTTTTGGAGATATTGTGTGGACAGACATGAAATTTATGTTCTCTCTGAGTGTTTCCTTATTATCATTCATCATTTGTAGATAATAATAATAATAATAATAATAATAATAATAATAATAATAATAATAATAATAATAATAATAATAATAATAATAATAATAATAATAATAAACGGGGTAGATGGTAAGGGAGGATGAAAGAAAAGAAAGTCAGCGAGAAAGTAAATCTTTGCGGAGTTCTCACGGCCTCAATATACCCAGGTCAGCCATATTGTCGGAATATCCCTTCGAAAGGACGGAGCATCTCTGCTGTCAACTTGGGCATCTGCCTAAGCGAAGGCAACTCCCACAGAAAACCTACAACCTTGGGACCGTGCTCCCATCATCCCACTTGGGTGGGCCATAGCATGGAAACCCTTGGTTTAAAGGGTGGGGCCAGTCATACACATACTGGACTTCGCCATGAAACTCCATCGAGCAAATATGGTGTATTCTATTGACCTCATGCGCCTGCAACAAACATAAAAAACGCTCTTAAAACTACGTTAGCGAAGCCAAGCCACGAAGTGCACACACAAACACACAAACACATAATAAAGTGATCTTTATCGTACAAACATGTGGATTGGTTCTGGTCTGAAAATTGTTGTCTTAATTCGTATGATTGAACTTGATATCCTCAAGGACATCAGGATCCACAGGAGGAGCTCCCTGCTATTTTTGTTGGAGTTTTTCTGTTAAATCTGATGCAACTTTCCTGACCTATTCTCACACTAAACTTTCAATTATCTTTTAATTACCTTTTCTTCTTTGACTTTATTCGCCATCTGGTTTTCACTGTTTTTAGATTTTTGTTTCGCAGGTTTCTGCTCAGGTTGCAGGTACAACAGCAGTCATTCAGGGAAAATGACCCGAAACGACCTGTTGGTTTCAGCTGATGAGAAAGAATGTCATTGACAAAAACGCTGTGTATATTTTCATCCAAAAAATTGTGTATATAATTGCAGTATACATATATGTGTATTTTCTAATCTTAAAGTTTCTATAAATAGATGCACGTGTATGTGTAATTTTGAATCTAAAGGTTTGTGTATAGAGATACACGTATTCACGTATATGTATTTTTAAATCTAAAGGTTTTTATATATTAATGCATGTATATTTGTATGTGTTTTTTTCGATCTAAAAGTTTCTATGTATAGATGCATGCATACGCATATACGTATTTTTCAATCTAAAGATGTGTATATATAAATGCAGATACACACATTTGTGAATTTTTCAATCGGGATGTTTAATTGAAAAAACTTCGTTTTCTATTGTATATTCAATTACTATCTTTAGTAAAGTCGTTTTCTCAGTTATGTGAATTTTCAACTTTAAGTTAGTTCTTGTTTCCTTTTTAAAAAATCATGGAAGAAAGTAAAATTGGTTTTAAATAGAGATGTAAGCAATATCCTTGGAATCAATAAATCGATAAATAAAATAAATCAATTGGAAAATATAAATTAATAGCCACCATTTCATTGAGAATTGTGATACGATTTTTCAACTGTTTTAAACTATTTATCAAGGGTGTTTTCAAATACATGGTACAAAGATTTCGTCTAAGATAACTTCGTTACAGACCTGATGTAGCTTCTTCAATTTTGCTATTGCTCTGATTGGCATCCCGATACGTGGTGAGAGTCAGTGAAATGTAGACTTACTGATAAGAAGAAACCATATGTTGTTAGCCAGTGGCACGCACCTTTACGAAAACATCTTGCAGATGTTATGAATTTCGGTCTTTAAAGGGTTACGGATGGCAAAAGTAGAAAGCAGAGCTCAAAGATTGTTGGTATTTTAGAAACGAAGTTTCTCAACCTTATAAATAGTAACTTTAAGCTAATATTAGTAAATACCGAACTAGATACTTACAATCATAATTAAGTGCTGCACGAAGCAAACATTTCGTGTTCTATGAACAGCAAGACAGCAACCCTTTGAAGATTACATTTTATTATTTTCTCATTGCACAGTTTTTTGATGGTATTAATTGTGAAGATCTGAGATTTTGGCTCGACTCCATTGTGACGCCAAGTCACATTTATGGTGCACCCAATGAGGATTGCACTGACAATCAACGGCTTGCAAGGGAAGGAATCAGAAATATTTTGTTCTTTTCTATCACGTGTCTTCATTTGAGCAGTCGTCGTAAAGCAAGGTTACTTGATGACGAATTGCTGTAACTATTTGCCAGATGAAGGTAAGAATGAAAGATATTCTCACTGAATTATGCGAGACTGATTGAATTTTTCATGTGCAGTGTGAGTATGTGTGGTTTCAATCCACACAATCTGATGAGATTGCTTTACCCAAATTATCCATCCAAGATCTTCTGTATTTTAGTATACATTGAAGAGCCTTATCAACCAGGTATCTTGAAGAGACAATAGCTTCTAAATCATAAAAATGACCTTTGCTTTTTGTTATGGAGCATCAGATTTATATTTGTACTTGATGTATGCATATCCTCGACGAAATAATTATCATAAAGCAAACCTTTTCTCTCTGAGATTAGGAATTATCTACTAGAACTATTGTCTTCAACTTGGTGGATATAGCCACAATGTCTCAGTCGTTTTACCCTCTGGTTTTCTTTAGGTGGGAATTGTTAGTTCATTTTCCATTGCCTTTGCTAAGAGGTGGGAATTGTTAGTTCATTTTCCATTGCCTATGCTAAGAGGTGGGAATTGTTAGTTCATTTTCCATTGCCTATGCTAAGAGGTGGGAATTGTTAGTTCATTTTCCATTGCCTATGCTAAGAGGTGGGAATTGTTAGTTCATTTTCCATTGCCTATGCTAAGAGGTGGGAATTGTTAGTTCATTTTCCATTGCCTTTGCTAAGAGGTGGGAATTGTTAGTTCATTTTCCATTGCCTATGCTAAGAGGTGGGAATTGTTAGTTCATTTTCCATTGCCTATGCTAAGAGGTGGGAATTGTTAGTTCATTTTCCATTGCCTATGCTAAGAGGTGGGAATTGTTAGTTCATTTTCCATTGCCTTTGCTAAGAGGTGGGAATTGTTAGTTCATTTTCCATTGCCTTTGCTAAGAGGATAACTTGTGTCATTCAATTCTTCCGAGTTAATTCGTTCTTGTGGTATTGCTTTTACTTTTTTCCATGAATCAAAGTATATGTATTTTCACTGTCTGATCCATGGATTGAACTGATAACCACCAGATAAGTAGATGCTCTTAAACAGCGCTTTCATCAACTACCAAAAGTACTGAGTTGAGGGACTATAGAAGAAAAAACAGTCACAGCCGGTCTCCATTACATAAAGTCATTTTGGAAAAAGATTTAGATGATCTGCGATCAATGGATGTACACACACAGTCTCAATTTTATATATATCATGATTTATGCGACAGAAGAAGATAAGTTTTGAGCTTTTAAAAGGGATTACATCGAACGATTTAATAATTGAAGATACTTTCTTCATTTCTGGAAATCTGTAAAAAGTTGAATCTATTTGTTTCAGCTTTTTATGTTTTAGGACTTGTTATTAAATATTGATTTATTCGAACTGTTGTTCCATCTTTGTTGTTATCGTCACATCATTTTGATCGCTGTACCCTACGACCCTCTCCAGATTCTTAACTTATTCGGTAACGTTCTCGAAATTTCGAACTGACCCCTTTCCTCCAATTAACGGAGGTAACTATTCTCAATCCACTCCCGTGGGGGCTTATCACGTATCCCCTAAGAGTGTAAGTGCTTTTGAATACTGCTCTGATGTTTTATGGATCATAGATCCTTTAAATCCTGACACACCCTTTTATTAGGCAGATAAGCTGTGACAGTTTCACCTCTATTGACATCCATCTTCTACTTGTCGAAGTCGATGTTAGTTTTGCTGCAGAGTTGTTGCTCCAAGGGTTGTTCCTAATAATGATAATCTCTAGGCGGTAAATGTTTTGGTCACCTTTTAGCTCGATGTTGTAGACAGCAAACGATCCCCTTCCTCATACTTCATGGACGTTGAGAATCGAAATTCAGATGTCTACTGCAGGAATAATATCATGACCCCTGCTCCCTGATCGTTATTAGTACATCTAGATCAGTTCATCATCCGTTTCATTTTCTGTCGTGAACTGTATTGAAAGCCATTGAGTTCACATAGCTTAGCAGTACTTGTACAAATCCTGGCGAGGCCAAAAGATGGAGATGTCATCCACGTTCATCCACCAGATGATTGGCTTCAACAGTTTCTTTCTTGAAGTATTCCACGTATATATTTGTCATCACTTGGGACAATTGCGATCCCATAGCCACACCCTCTTCCTGCTGATTTGTGCCAAACCCCAATTGTCGCTTATTCATAGAATGTCAGCATCCTCATTAGGTTGTCTGTTGGAATATTTGTATTAACCCCCTAGGAAGGGTCAGGTTACAGTTTATCCCAAAGCTGCTGATAGGGCCTCATCTATGTCAACCTTAAAAAAAGAACAGGCTCACAACGTCCAAAGTCATCCTCTGGTTGGAATTAACGAGAGCATCATTTATTGTCTCCACTATATATATGTGTAAAGAGATAAAAATGATTTTTTTTCATGGACGTTTCAATAAAAAGCAAATTAGCAATAATTAAGTGATCCGTAATATTATCTGGCATTGACAGTAGAATGAGACGATTTTCTGTCGACCTCGTTATTCGAAATTTCTTGTTTACCAAAGACAACAAACACTTAAAAAAAGACAGAAGTTATAACGGAAGGAACCAAGATTTGTAAGGTTACCAAAGACATCAGACACTTCAAAACGACTGAGGGTAGAATGGAAAAAACCAAGATGAATATAATAAAACATCTGAAGATTTTTCCGTTAAGCTTGTTGGTTGAAAATATGATTAGGATCCATTTTTTAAGCCATGCGATTGTCTTAGGGGAATTTTGAAAATAGCATTCAATTTTGGGTTCTTTCAATCCATTACACTCTAAAATCATCAGGAAATTTGTTAGTTTTGGGGGAAAAAAAACTTTCAAAGCTTTTATGCGGCTGGATGGGTTGATCGTTCAGTTCACAATGTGACTGTAATGATGGAGTGAACATTTAGTTTCCACCGTTTTAACTTCTCCTTTCAGTTATAAATTGTATGTCGAATAAAGAAAAAGAAAAATTCAGAAATTTTGATTCTTTTAATTCTTTTTGGGGTCAGAGTTAGTGTTGGGTTTGAGATTAAGGTTGGGTTGATGATATGGAAAGTAACCAGAAGAAAGGAAGATAATTCAGGTAAGTGGTACATCCGAACATTGGTGGAAAGAAAAAGCCCACTTTATCCTTATAGATCAATTGTTAAACCGTAACAAAATATTTTTCAAAAAATTATCACAATCTTTGGATGTTCTTGGGTCTAATGTATTGAAATCACCTAAAACTGAAAAAAAAAAGAAGTTTCCTCTGGGGAAAACTGTATGGTTCAAAGAACGAATATTGACCGAACATATACCAAAATATATATAAAGATACCCGTTGACGTGTCAATGTTTCGTTTACTCTTTGCTGACAAATGGGATCCTAGCATTAAAAATGTTCTCTCAACCGTGTGACTTTTGGTGGATCAAATTGCTTCAAAATGTTTGAAACTTGCTTTATCAGTTTTGAGACGGTTGTTGTTAAAATACCAACGTTTTCCTCTTGAGCCATGTCTGAAGTTTTGGCTTCTGATGTCTATGTAGGTAGACGTTCATTTTGATACTATCAGCAAATCAGTGGGGGCCAACTCATTGCCAATGATTCTTGTCCAAAACATAATTCCTCCGCCTCCGTGCCAACGTCTCGCCCGAAGAGGCCTAATGGTGGAGCAACTTAGTTTAAAAGTTCAGGCAATTGTGCATTTTGTGATAAAAGCGTATACTTTGGTACGCTCACAGCCAAAAGCGTAAAAAAATGGATATCGAGCCATCAGGATATGTCAATATGTCATCCATGGCAACCATTTCGAAATTGATGCCAACGACAACTGTTTTCTGATCTATTTTCATATCTGCGATGGATATTCTATATTTATATTTGCGAAAGTTGGAGGGTTTGAATGTGCATATGTAATATTTTAGGGATTTATAGTGGGTAGGGATTCTATTTACTACATGGCTATTAAGTTGAAGTTGACCCCAGTTTGTGTCAGTCAAGTGAAAACGTCAGTGATGCTATATTCTTTCACTTTAGAACAATTATTCTGTCCATATTTATTCCTTGGAAGAATTTTTACATTACTTAATATTCATAAAGCTAGTTTTTGTGAAAAATGTTCTCGTGTTATCTTATCTCCAGGACATAGACTTTGGAGTGTATGTGATATGGGGTTTCTATTTACAATGGTATTTTAAAAGAATTTTAGGGGTGAAAAATTTAGAGGGGTTTTTACTTTCATTTTTTGGGGCCAAGATCTAGAGGAATTCTTTTTACATTTTCGGGGTCAAAATCGAGTGGAAGATCTTTTTTCACTTTGATGCGTCAAATTTTAGGAAGACA
The DNA here is from genome assembly GCA_963457665.1 of Thysanoteuthis rhombus. Lineage (NCBI taxonomy): Eukaryota > Metazoa > Mollusca > Cephalopoda > Oegopsida > Thysanoteuthidae > Thysanoteuthis > Thysanoteuthis major. The sequence continues at coordinate 10,278,635 of OY735232.1, read as the reverse complement.
TTTTCCACTTCCACGAGTCAAAACCGAGATCTTTCCCCATTTTATCGGCCAAATTCTAGTATAACATTTTTTCCAATTCTAGGGGTAAGAATTGAGGAAGAATGATTTTTTCCATTTATAGGGTTAAAAACGAGGGGGTCGTTTTCAATTCTAAGGGACAAAATCAGGGGCGAACTTTTTTTTTCACTTTTAAGGATAAAAATTGAGGGGAATTATTTTCTTTCATTTTTAGTGGTCGGAATCGAAGGGAATCTTTTTTCACTTTTAGGAATCAAAATTGAGATGGGGGACTTTTTCCGCTTTTAGTGGTCAAAATTCAGGAAACTATTTTTTCACTTTTAGTCAGTCAGAATACGGGTGGGTGGCCTTTTATCCATTCATAGAGAGAATTTAATGGTGATCTTTTTTCACTTTTAGGGGTCAAAAGGAGGGCACTTTTCAATTTTTTTTCTATTGGGTTGTTATATTTGCAGTTATTCTCCCCAAAGCATTATTGCAAGTATATATTGAGGACATGATTAATCGAATATTTCTAAAATACATAGTTTTGAGGAATTGCCATTTGGATAATACATTGAAAATTCAAGATGGCCAGCATGGGCGATATGAAAATAGTAATTAAATAGATAACAATCGTGCATTGTGTGATAAAAGCATATAATTTGGCTCACCTGGATAGCCTATCAGGGAATTAGAAGCTAATTGTACATTTTGTGGCAAAAGCATACAATTTAGTATACTTATAGCCAAATGCATTCCAACAAAAATTGGATATTGAGCCATTAATTATAAATATGTCACTAAAGGCAGCCACTCCTCTTCTTGAAGTAAAAAAACTGATCTTTTTTTTTTTTTTATAGATAACGTGTGAATGGATACTCTTACAGCAACCATTGACAGTGGAATTAATCGTGAAGTGATGATTGTGGTGGAGGTGGTGGTAGTGATTATATTGATGATTGTAGTGTTGATGATGGTGGTGTTGATGATGGTGGTTGTGATAATGGTATTGATGATGGTTGCGGTAGTGATGATATTGATGCCGATGATGATGAAAATCATGGAATGAAATGCCTAATATTTTCAACTTTGCTATTTGGATAATACACGCAAGTCATTGACAATTCATGATGGCCACCATGATTGGTATGAAAATTGTAATTTCAATAAAGCTGCATAGACTACTCTGATATGAATAATCACGGCGTCGAATAATAATTCTTATGGTGCTGTGTTTGGGTTATTACTGTTATCACTTATTTCAAGTTATGGTGACCATCCTAAAAAATGGCGACCATCTTAAATTTGCATGTGTTGTCTAAATGTCAACCACCCCAAACTATATATGGTTAATGAATTCTACGTCAACAATATTATGTATCCATCATTGATGAGAAAATTGATCCGAAGTCAGTTGTCGCTGACAGCCATTTTAAAATAGCTGGTATAGGCGACATATTGAAGGTTCATGATGGCTCAATATCCACATTTTTTTGAATAACTTTGACTGTAGAGGAACTAAATTGTATGTTTTTGTCACAGAATGCAAAATTATTTGGTTAGGCTGCCCCACTATAAGATATTTTTCAGGCATCAACCTGCCGAGACTATTAAGCGCATAGTTACAACAATACATGCAATAATTATATGGTTTTATATAAATCGACAGACAATGACAACTCTCTCTCTCTTACTATATATATATATATATATATATATATATATATATATATATATATATATATATATATATGTATGTATGTATGTATATATAACCGGGGGAATTAACCATATGTTCAATAGATTTAGTCTGAAAAAAAACTATGGTAAACATGGTTGTCAATTCAGATGTGATGTTTAAGTTTTTCGAATCTGAAAGTTACCCTTAAATTTGAAAAATTGAAAAAAATCTGAATCGGCAACAATGAACAAACATGAAAATAAGAATTGAAAAATCCAAGAATTGACAACACTTGATTCACAAATTCAAAAAGAAAACAAAAACACCTCAATTGGCAACCCTGAAAGAGGATATCATCCGAAAAAACGAGGTGCAGATTATCATGAGACATTTATAACTGGAAAGGACATGTACAACTTGTTAACATTCTTCATGCTTGCTTGTGGAACCTCGCCAAAATCTTACACATTACACACTTACTTAATTCAGAGCAAACATTTTCTGTTTTCATTTTAGACCAACATGCTATACAAAAAAAGAAAGAAAGAAGAAACATCATCAGCTTCTGAATAGTTAAACCATCTGCTTTTTGTTGATTTTTTTTCTCGACTTACTAATACCAGCTGGTTCACTCGATAGCATCCCCAATCTGCGTGTTGCTATATTGGAATCGTGCACGTCTGAAAATTTACGCAACGTGAAATAACCAGCATAGATCGAACAATTATTTGTTGTACATAAACATAAAAAACACAATTGTTGAGTAAAGACGAATTTCATCTTTTGTTTCTAAGAGAGGAGACACGTACCTTTCTACCACTCTCTTCCTTAAGTTTCATTTATCATTTTTCAGATTGATAATTTAAAAAAATAATAAAATCTTCTGACGAACGCGGTTAAAAAAAGTCAATAATATGATAACCATCATCGTTGCACTTGTCTCTTCTTAGAACGGCAAGTTGATATTGACAAATCATACCAAGACAATGCAAAAAAACTTAACTATATGGTTGTTCAGATGTTAGCAAACAGAGCATACAAGTGATCTTTCTTTTGTAGCTTTCAAAACTATAAGTAACAAATCTTATCAACTCTCTCTATCATCTGTCTCTTTGTAGCAGTATAAAAGTGTACTCCAGTATGAAGATCATGTTACAAGCATGTAGAGCTGCAATTTGCAAAGATTCACATCAGCTGCATACACTGCTGGGTATTTTCCAGCTGAGAAGAGAGCTATAGTTTCCTGGAATTCTTGGATTAGTTTCTTCTTTATTGTAGATGCTCAATGGCAGGCATTAACGTCACCTAACGTACACCTTCTAAAACCTTTAGAAAGACAACAGAACAATCACGGCTAATTCGGGTTATTACTTGGTAGGAAAACGCTTGCAAAAGTCTTGTTTTCTCTCAGCATCGAGATTGATTGTGTAGTTTTGTGTAGCAAAACTGATTAAATCGAACATCAAAATGATTACGTCATAATCTCAAAAGGAAATTCTGCCGTTTTTTTCATCAAATTATACATTTAATAGGTCTTATTTTGTTATATCTAGCTATGCAATTTGTATTTGAGAGTTACCTCTACGCGCGACGATATCAACATTTCAAAGAAATCTTAAGCCACGTCTTCAATTAAAATGATAACATCTAATAATCCATTCTATATGGAATTAGCTTTCGAAAATATCAATAGTCCCCTTTGATGACGTCATCAATCATATTACCTTGTAATCTTTGGAAATGTTGTCAGGATTTGAATTATGACCCGTTTGATGACGTCATCAGTCATCTGACCTGGTAATTTTTTTGGAAATGTTGGCTGATCTTGAGTTGATTCTCATGTCCTAAAATACCAATTTTAACTTCAAGAAATTCGAATAGGCAGTTGCTTAGATGTAGGGCTGTTTATCCTGTCTATAGTAACGGTTTGTAGTATATGTTCATGACAGAAAGAAGCTGAACAATTCATATAAGCCCTACTTCAAGCAACTGATCATGGGCAATGTACACTGTTTCAAAAAAAAAAAAAAGAAAAGAAACTGGTTCAGGAGCTTGGGCAAGTTTGCAACTCTGAGAAGTAATCAACATAGTTTCAAGTGAGAGCAACGCAAAGTCTGGTGGCAGAAATAGGGAATCTTAGTGGGTGGAAGTTTAGGGTTACTTTAACCGAATTTCAAAATCTTGTCCTTTTATCAACTCCGATAAAATGGATTCTGATTGATCCATATGAAAATACGTCTCAAGAAATACGTTAGAAAGATATTTAATGCTCTGTGTCATTAGTAACGGCTCATTCTACCGTATAAGAATAATGGCCGTCAGATATCAGTCCAAACTGTAGAGACCCGTTAACAGTTGGTGTTGTTATGCTGGTACATAAGAAAAAACAAGGAGCAAGAAACACTTTGCACGCGGCAAATTCTGTATAAAGCAGAATGTAACGACTGCAGTCCGACGGAAAAGACAAGGAAATTCTGTGAATCCACGGCTTTTGCAATTAATAATACTGATCGAACAATTGATACAGCAAATGGAAAATATTAGTTGCATTGCACAACCATGGATATATACCGGAAAACTGTCCTTTCTCCTAACGAACAACAACCTCGTGCACTTTAATCAGGTTATCTGGATTAGTTTGATCTGAATACTTTGTCAATGATATTATTTACTAGGTTGACTCTATGCACAGCCACAAGAAGAAGCCATCTTTCTCTGGCAAACCAAGTGAATAACTAATGGAGCAGTGCAGAATGCTTGATCTCGAGTGGAATTTGAGTGCCGCTTATTTGTCAGTAGCTCTTGTTTCACTGCTACCTATTGCCCCTTGACCCTGCTTAATGACAGTTTGACAGAGTGCTTTGTGTGCAGTTTGAGGGATCATAAATGAATTGTCACCTGGAAGTAAGACCGAAATTTTCTTGGATCTGTAGCACTATGCAACATATGTGCAGTTTCAGTCCAGAGATTATTGCTCAAACATTTGTATTCAGGATGTGAGAGCTGCATACTGTTTTTTCCGTGTTGAACACTCTGGTAGAGGTTTTGGGTCGAGATTTCTTTGAGGCAGCTATTTAGGAATTAGTAACAATGGTACGAATTAAGACGCGGAATATACACCAAGCGACCATTTGAGGAGTTCATGGCTTTCTACCTTGCACTGTTTAGGTTATACCTACAAAGGTCGCTAGATCACAATCCAGAGATTGAAAAAATCTGAGAGAAGCAGCAGTAAATGCAACAATGTCTATGGAAGACTGGAATAATGATGGCATGTGCAGTACAGATTTGATATGTGGCCTCGCGTCGCTCCATCTAAGGTTATTTTGATGCTAGTCTCCCAAACCAGGTTATGTATTAGAGAAAATTCATAGCAATGTTTGAAATACTGTGCTATTCGTTTGGGCAACTCATTACTTCGGGATTTGAAGTGAGCAAGTATTAATGGTTTTGCCAACAATTCTTTTGCCTTTGTTATGTTCAATTACACTAGTAGGACACAAATCTACTAGTTCCAAATGCTTTGAAAGACATTAATAAATGGACTTGGAACTTTTTTCGGTGGGAGGATTTTTCTATTATTGAAAATTAAATTCAGTTTTCTGCGATTGGGACTGATCATGCCACAGAGCCCGGGAATCGAAATTCTTTGAAAGTCCTTGGCGCTATTAAAGGTATTGCAAAACAACCACAATGGCTCTCGATCAATACACTCTTTGGAGGATTTTGATTTTACTCCACGTTCGCTCTGTCGAACCATTCTCATGAAAGACAGGAAAATCATCAATTGAATGGAAGAATGAATGTTGAATTAACTGATACTACTACCAAACTTTGTGATAATTAAATGTAGTATTCAAAGTTGTCGTACCGGATACAAGAGCTTTTCAAACTTGAAGAAGAAGGTGATAAACAGTAAAATGGCTGCATTGATGGAAATTTGGGAAGCAATTTCCGAGGGAAAACTTCCTATGTTTACTCTATCGAATTGTGTTGCCAAAGCCAAGATACAGGATAAGGTGGTTGTTTTAAAGGAACGGCTTGCTGAGTCATTCACCGAGAAAATCACACACAAGTCCAGAACTTTTCAAAAGATCAGGGTGGTATTTAACCATTATGTTGTAACTCTCTTGAAACTTCATAAAAGTACATAAACACACTGAAGCAGTCACGAAGCTGTTCAATGTGTTTGATATGATCTTATTAACTTAAATTTCATGATAGAATTTTAATAACTTACTACCTACCTTAGTCTGCCTATCTCAGCTACTTAAAGCACACAAGGGATAAGAGACGCAGTATCGCAAGGTAATAAAACTGTGCATATCCCTGATAGTATTATTCCACTGCTTTTTTCATAGAACCTCAAAGAAGCTGATATCTTAATAATTCTCCACTGACTGCTACATGGAGGGATCCCTTCCAGAAAGGCAATCTTCTGTACTGGAAGGGGCCTGAGTAGACGCGAAGTAGATATCAGACAATGTCATATCATTGGGACAAGAAAAGTGCACTGCTGTTGTAAGTTTCCATGCATTCACAGGATGCAGCGCAACCAAATTTTTGGGGGGAGAGTCTAAATAGCTTGTTGGAAGACATCAATGAAATCTAACAAAGACATTGTCAAGTTTTTCACATAGTTGTACCAGTTGGAATCTTCCATGATCCACCTGTACTGTGAAAATGCCACAGTTAATAGTCTTGGTAGCTTGAGATGATCATCACAGCAAATATCAGTTAGGCTCTGACAAGTTGACCTCAATTGCCGCCTCTCTTCGATTGAAAATTTCACGCTCACACCTATTTATTTGGGAAAAATTCTACAGCTGACGAAACTGCTAACTTTGATTCGGATGTGTATGGCTGCGTTCTGCAAGATGGTTTCAACATGACGATTATGACGGACAAACTTCTTGTCCCGGAGACAATAATAGAAATGTGCCATTACAAAACTGATTGGAAGATGATGAGATGCAGGAAAAATGGCCTCGTTTGTACTGAAATGTGTCACGGCAGAGATTGCGAAAATAGTGAAGAAGAAAAACCTGACGTAGATGGAGACAATAACTCACAGTGAAAGTTCATATATGTTCAAGTCATTTTTGATATTGACGTTATGTTATTTTTTCCTTTTTATTTTCCCTACACTAGAGAGATAATGTTTTGACACTTCTTGATTCATCTACGATCAAGTTTTTCGATTCAGTTATAACGTAATTACAGGCATCAGAACTCTTACACTTCTGCGTTCATCATTTTTGAAATCTCAAATTCTTAGATTTGTGTTCTTAGATCGTAGATGTCAGATAGTGAGCGTTCGTAAATGAACCGATACATTTTATTGAGTTTGTAAGAATGCATTTATTTGAACGCATAATAACCAAGAAAAGAAATTTGTGCATTAAGAATATTGTACCTAACCTTTTTTCAACGTTGCTCTCTTTATGGGTATTACCAATGAAGACAGAAACGAAGGTCAGAGTATTCAAAGCTTCCCTATTTTACGGCTCTAATTCTTCGAGAATAACATTGGTACATACACCAAAATATTGAGAAAAAATACAAACCATTTCTAGGAAATTTCATATCACGAACAAGTCGCTCTATGAGCCGAATCGCCGTTTAATCGTGGACAAAAAGAGAACTTGCCAATCAATAGACATAGCCGCGGATCACAGAGTAAATAGGAAAGAGAATGAAAAACTTGAAAATACCAGGAACTGGCAAGGAAACTGAGGAGAGTGTGGAAGATGAAAGTCAGTGTGTTACCAGTAATAGTAGGTGCTGAAAATATTGAAAAAAGCATGATGGAGACAAAACACAGCACCGCTGTAATATGTGAAGAAGGATATGAGTCTGGAGACTTGAGGAGACTTACTGTCACCCAGCCTCCATCAGGCAACTGGTGTGAAACTGTAAACGACAACACTACTGCAGTAATTTCTCGAAGCATTTGATCATATTTAGCCAAAAGTCATATCAAAAGATTCCCCACTTGTGCTTCTCTAACTCTATAGAAATTCAAAATAACAGACTAAAATATCAAGGTTTGAAAGTATTTTCTAGAACGTACTGATGAAAATTATCTGGGTTAAACCTCTCAAAGATTCGGGCATGGCCAACAGGATTATCATTTCGGTAATCCTTGGTTTAGCGGATGTAAAATATGGTAGTTACATACAGCAGACAAAAACTTCAAAAGGTCATTTAAAGGCTCCAAATATATATCTATATGAAACATTAACGGCTTTTAAAATCATTATTGTGTTAATATCTGTTAATATCTGATCAATACGTTGTATAGTTATAATTTTGGAGCCTATGTATGACTCTTCGGGCCTCTGTATGCTGCGTTTGATTTCCATACTTTACACCTGTCAGAACAAACATTACCGCAATTTTCACATTCTACTAACATCCCAAGGTATGAAAACATATTTTATTTTTACTTCAAAAGTGGTAAAAAGCTAAAAGTTAACAACCACTACAATAAAACATAATAAATTTCATCTTATTTCATTTAGAATTAGTCACGTTATTTTTAAGCCTGAAATAGCTGTGTACTGTAGATTCGTTGATAATCTCTATTTGTTGGTTTGAAAGTACAATGGAGATGTGTCAATATCTCCATTCAGAAAGGGCTTTGAAGAACGCAGCAGATAAACATTCCCAAGGGTTACTATAAAAAGTCCTTACTATAACAACTCAATAAAAACACGTCTAAGAAAGTCTTAAAACAGGATCAACATTTCATGCAAAGAACAAGGAAGAACTAAAACGTTGCCCTGCACCCTTCCACTAAATGTCTTCATCACCTTCACCGTCACCGTCACCGTCTTCATCAACAACTACCGTCGAATAATCACTATTATTATCGCTTTCGTCACTTGTATCAGACTTTATTGGGTCCCCCCCTCTCTCTCTCTCTCTTCTTATTCGTAGCTCTGGTGGAAGTGCAGCATATCTATACCGCATATCGTATACCGTATCATTCGCACATCGTATCGTGAGATGGTAGAGCATCAGACATGCGAAATTGGCGTCACACAAATGCTTGGTCTGCAACGCGCAGAGTTCTGAGATTATTGGCTTCTTCGTCCAGTGGAAGCCTCCCGTAGACCATTTCTTTGCGCATGACTTCCATTTAGCGGAAGCACGAAAACAACTGCGTCTTCTGCACCGTCTATTCGTGATCCCCTTGCTATCATCTTGGCATAAAGGCACAATAGCTCAGTGTCGCTTTCAGAATGTTTACATTCATATTCAACAATACGGTGATAGAGTGGCGTAGAAACATCTTCACATTTATCACAGACCGAGTAGATAATTTTCACGCTGCAAACTCTTCTATCAAAAAGGACTGTATTCTCTTGTTATTCCCTTAACTTGCAAACATTTGTCTGAAATCTGTTTTGTGGGAAATTTAGCTATTTTTGACCTGATAGATGTTCCTTGGTCTACTAACATGACCGACTCCTGATCTCTCCGCTTTCGGACCAAGTGCATCCGGTCTCGTAATTCTTTCCCGGTCTTCAACAGATCAATGCAATGTAATCTCCTTCAACTTGTGACTCAATGAAATTCATCTGATACACTGAACTGGACTTTTGGCATTCTTGGAGGGACCCGTTCATACTGCATATTGCAAGCTTTTCCTCAGTAACAAGATGTTCGACTGGACTTGACAAGATGATGGCTTCTCTGCAAGACTGTCTCACTCATAGCATTATTTTCCATGGTATCACTTTTCATAATTCTACTTTTTGGAAAATCAGGCCTTGGAAGCTTCCCCAAAGATGAGTGATGTAGGTGCAACCTGTTTGTCGGAGACGGCAGTCTCGAAGTTTTTGACCGAACCATATGTGTAATTCTAAGCCTGAATATTACAAAAACACGTGAAAACATTGGTTCCAATGCTTGAATCTTCTGACTATGCCTAGTAAGGTTGGTTTTAAATCTATGCAAAATCTATTATACAACAATCAGTTTTGGTTCTTTGTTCATCTTGCATTCGATCTACAGGTTCAAAAGAATACCCGATTATTGCTTCCTTGTTATGAACTTCAACAACAACTGAGTCATAAATGCATCATATTCTTCTCTGTTTGCCATCATAGATAGTTAGACAGGGTCATGGGTCGCTGAGAGGCTTTGAACGTAGCCCAATCCTTTGTTCACAGACTTTTAATATTCGTGACAGGGGTCTCAATCATACTCACGATGTTTGACTAAAGCCTATAGCCAATGAACTCATGTAATTTCTCTACTGTTTCAAATTACATACTCGATGGTCCGTCCCACATAAATACCGCTGCTACTGGTCGAAGAGGCTGTCTCAGATACATGCTGGGCATATAGAAAGGGCAACACAGCCCGTAGATCCAAAATCTAAGACACTAGAAAACCTTTCTCTGGCTCTCATGTTACAAATAAAAGCAGGGTATCAGTTACAGATCACATCTGTGGTACATAGCCACATTAAACTTGGAAACTTACTAATATAGTCACGTGACTAGTCTTAAAATCGGATAGAGTGAAATTCATTTTGTCTCATAATAGAGATTGTTGACTTCCAGATTTCTACCACCTTTGAAGCAAATAATGTTTTTATGCTTTGGGACGTTTGTAAAATGCGAGATATTGAGTGAAAAATTCAGTAATCCTTGTTCTAACCGGTGTCAAATATGGTAGTTAAATACAGCATACCAAAAATATATTTGCGAATCATTAATGGCGTCTGATTTCATTATCATATTATTGTGTTAATATCTGATCCATACGTTGTATAGTTACACCTTTGTATGACTTTTTGGATTTTTATGCGGTGTTTAACCATCATATTTTACATCCGTCAAACCAAGGATTATCATAACGGCAGCCATTATGGAAAGGCACCCAACGCCCAATTTTTTGAGAGGTTTACCCCCCAGCTATTTCTGATCAGAATATTCTTGGAAAGTGCTTTCAAACCTAGTTCCCCAGACAAAGGTAGTGGATCCTTGATACTTGTCTCAAAAGATAAATTTTGCTGGGCCAATAAAGTAGACACATCCAAGAAACAGTGAAGAACCTGCTTCCAGAAATCTGCCTGTTTTCGAACATGATTACTTCTCTTCCACAAATCTTAGAGAGTACATGCCTCTTGGTGCAAATTTGATGACTAGGGATACCGATTCTTTTATTAAGACATTCTCAGTCAGCGATACCGTCATTCAAAGCCTAAGAGCCTAATTTTCTTCTATCGGCAAACAACCAACATGGTTCACAGTAAGAGAAATTCAATTTCAGAGAGTGACGTAGCCAAGTTCTCAGGGCTTTTACTACTCTTTTTGACACCATAGTGTAAATATGAGCACTGAAAGACCGTTTATTCTTTGACTCAGCAGCTGGCAAAGGTCCTTTTCGACGACATTCCACATTCTAATATGAACCTTTTGCTCGCAAGTTCTCTAAATTCTGGTCGTAATGCCTTCGATCACTCGTTTTTTTTCATTCAGCAGAGTAATCAAACTAATAAATCTCTTTTGTTGATTTTTCTTCAAATAAAGCATAATATTCGTGTGAAAGTTTTCGAGATTGAAGTTGTATTTCAATCAGTGAGAGAACTTATTGGTTCGATGGAGGAACTAGGGATGTTACAGTATCGAATTGACGTCTCTTTGTCGATTAATTTCGGGAAGTGTTGCAGTTCCTTCTGAATCCGCCCCCAAATTTGATCAGTTCTTCTACAGCCAAAATTTCACGTTTGTTCAGAAAATATCATTGAAATTCATTGTGAACTTTTGGAGATATATGGGGATAAAAATGATTTTTGGTGACATAATGTAGTTTGGAGATATAAACACGGTGTAGGGGATATAATTATGCATGGTTCCACTCCAGTTCTCTCGTAGCCCATTGCCCAGCCTTTCACAAAATTTCATTGAAATCCATTCAGTTTTTCAGAGATATCGTGTGATTGACATGAAATTTTGTTATGTTTATGGTATATCATTACGACGTAACTGTACAAAGAGCTACTCAAAAATCTAATAAGTTCTTCATTCGTTTATTGTCTATCCTTTCACAAAATTTCATAGAAATAAAAGATTTCAAAGAACATAAATTCTTTCTAGACAGGACCATCCTGTCTGATAAAAACATCTCAGCGAAAGAATTTGAAAATCTTTCAGAATATAACGATCTCGAAATAGAAATTTCAAGAATGTTGCATTTAAAGACAACCACCATTCAATTGGTTGTAGGAGAGCTGGGGGAAAAAAAGATCCCAGGAAATCCATCTTCAACTGAAATACAGAAGATTGTGCTAATGAGTATCGCTCACCTACTTAGAAAAGCTCTCACAATCCAAAGCGCCCTGCTTAAGTCTTATACCCAACTTACGTGTCCTTGAGCGTGAATCCCTGTTTATCTTTTTAGAATTTTCGTTATTTTTGTAGATGTTCTTTTTTTCCTTTCATGATAATGTTTTAACTGTATGCGTGTATTTATGCCTCGTGGACAGAAGGCGAACGAATGACAGAAAAAATGCTCAATAACTACCTGAGGAAAACCATCATTTACCTTCAGTCAAAGACATGGTAAATGATTGGATCCAACTGAAAATCAAGGAAATAATAATAATAATAATAATAATAATAATAATAATAATAATAATAATAATAATAATAATAATAATATGAAAACTATATATATAAGTATATATATATATCTGAAATGGAGGTGGCGTTTGATTAACACTGCAGGGGTGCCATGTTAACATAACTATTTAGTTTTTAAAGTCCCCAAAACATTGAGAGATATTGGGAAATAAGTGACACGAAAAATTCCGAAAAAGTTTTTTTTTTAGATATGTTTAGAATTTGAAGCTGTAAAGCTTTCTAGAATATATATATATATATATATATATATATATATATATATATATATATATATATATATATATATATATATATATATATATATATATATATATATACATATATCACTGTATGTTTTGTGGTCTAGAGTGTAGCTGTTTCGCACTAGAAGACTGTGACATACATTTGTGATATGGCATATACAAAAATGGTTCCTCATCAAAGGTCAAGTATGTTTTCTTACCTGAGAGAAATATGTGCGTATTTTTGAAACAAGCGTCAGTAATGCACTATTGGCATCAGCAGACACATGACACGTCTCAGTTTCTCTCATCAATGTTACATTTACTGAATGTCTTGCCTACTCATCCGTACTTGATCTGAAGCAATGAATCTTAAGCGCTTAACCTCACAATGCCTGTAATAACTCATCGCTTTTATTTGATCTTCCATCATCATATATCTGATGATCGGTTTATTCTGTCAAAGTTCAAAAAGAACTATTTTTTTTAGTTCATCCTTTTCAAACATATCACGTTGTGTAAAGATGCATACATCTGATGAACGACTGTAGGTCTGTGCAGATTTTAAACAGACTAGTTGAAAATTCCCTCCCTCAGGACAGATATCTTTACATACACGGAGCCTACAGCAGTAAAATATGGAATTTACAAATTAGGAAATTATTCAATGATTTACCCTGTGTTCCAGATAGCTGGCGAATTAAAAAAGCATTTTTTTTCGAAAAAAGCATCAATTGAAATTCGGTTTAATCAATTTTTGTGTCTGCAAATTCTATTATGAAAGGCATCCTAATATCTAATGAATGAATAAGGGATTTTATTTGTTTCATGAATGGAAATGGTAATCAAAATTAATACAATAGGTTTTTGGTCAAGAATTTGTTTTGTTTATAAACATTGCAGCTTTTTATTCACCTCGTATGTAATATTATCTGAACACCGAGAACGAAACTGAACCCCTATCAAAATGAATGCAGTGAATGTACAAAAAAAAAAAAAAAAAAGAAGAATTCAGGGCTTAGTCTTTGTTATGTAAATGAAAAACAAAACAAACGATACGATAATTGTAGCCGTTTGAAGCAACCGTAATCTGATATTGTAAATGTTCGAAAATCACAGAATGTTTTGGACAACATAGCATATAACCATCTAGAGTGAGGTATCTACGACCAGCAATTGTCGTTTTAGGGGCAAAATGTAATTGTCAGGGGGATACTACGTGACAAAGAGGTTGAACAATTCTTAATTATATATAGGATATAAGATAATATGAATTATTCATTATTCAATGGAGGGCCGAATCGTTTCTTTATGACAGTAGAAAACTGACCCCCTTCATATTGACCTCCAATTCTAGTACAAAGACTGTAAAAATAGTCTGAAACCTGCTTTAAGTATACTAAAATATCTAAATGTATAATTATTAGTATGTATATCCTTAAAAATATTATAGGTGCAAGAAAATTGAATTCATACAATCCTTTTGACTCCAGTGAACAAAATTTTAAGTTCATCAAACCAAAAAGACTCAATTCGTATAAAATGTATCAGGATTCAGCCAAAATCATCTCAAAATATTGAAGCCACATTTAAAAAAATCTAAATTTGCATCCAACACCTAAAATCAATACTTAATATCTGAAAATGCAACCAGAGTAATCCAAAATTAGATGTAAAACATCTACTTTTCAAATTCAAGATAAGTACTGCAGACACCTCTGTCGTAAGAATCGTAATTTTAAATAAATCTCAAGTTTTTTTTTCAAAATTGATCATTAAATCAACTAATTTTCTTTTAGTCAATTTTTGGAGGTCAACTTTATTTGTGAAAGATTTCATCTTTTCTTTTTGAAAAGGTTGTTATCGACAAAAATGCCAAAAACTTGCTATACGAATAGGCTAAAATAATCTATGCTTAGATGACTCATAGTTATGATAAAATAATCTTTTTGACAAAAAATCGTCTATTGATGGTTTTTTTTTTTACTCGTATATAAAAGTTTGATTTGCTAACTTCTCAAATAACTTAACTTACGGTGTATCGAATCTTCCCGGTAATAAATGTAAATTAAAATATTACTTCGAAACGTTGCGATATTTTATTAATAATTAACAAAAACTTGTTTGTGACTTTTTCTTTCCAGCAAAGCCAAGAAAAAACCCAAGAACTATTTTTTCTAATATCAATTACTTTTTAATAGTGTCGATGTCTGCTGGATTGTTTCTCCGATCATTTGCAAAATTTCATTTTCTAATATATGTTTTCTCATCCATTTCCAATGTTCTTAATTATCATGCAAGATGATTTTTTTCAGAAATTTCATTTCGTTTTTTTTCTTTGTTTTTCAATCCCTAAATGATACAAAAAAGTATTGGACGAAATGGCAGTTGGAGAGAAGCCAGGTCAATCAAACATCAATATATTTACTATAAATAGGGGTTTTCTTGAGCTTTCATACATCATCAATTCAAAGATATTTGCAAGTATCAGATATTTGCAAAATGAGCAAATCCTTTCATGTAGAGCCAGTCAGTTTTGAAAGATTGTAAATCATAGAAATATCAAATCTCATTAACTGAAGTAAATTTCCCCTCAGCCTCTTCTTCAGAACCAAACCCAGCTGATTGTTTGTTTTGTGTTGATACTTCTAAACCTCATTTGCTGAAATCAAGACTTGAAAGTTGATAACATGTCAAGCTGCATTTACGAATATGGCTGCCAAAGATTGTTCCAGAGAATATAGAGAGTGCATACCGTTCATTACATATTGGCATTTACTTAATGACTCAATGCTGAGAATATATTTATGCATTTTTAATGGTCATTCATATTTAGCTGTCCCATAAAAGATTGTATATTGAAGCGGGCTTTCATCACATATGAAAAAGCGACTCACTTTATAATTGAACTGATTTTATCGGTAACAGATAGGCAGTCAATGTATTTTCACTATATTTCTATTTCTATTTATAGATTTGGTCCTCGCGGTTTGACTGTGTGTAGCGTGCGTGCGGCCCTGTAGATGCGGAAGGAAAGGAGGATGTACGAAGAGAATGGAATGCGCACCAGGTATGAAGTTGGACGCGCATTGATGAAACATAGTGGAAAAGAACGCATACAAATATTTTGGCCACACAAAAGACGTACGTTTTATACAAGAATGAAGAATGAAGATGAGGTGCATGTAAGGATAACATAAATACGATCAATCATGAGAAGTAATGAAGAGGGAAGAATTGGCGAAAGATGGGAGCTTTCTTGTCATTGATAGTACTGGCATCGGTGTCAAAGCGGAGTTTGTCTGAACGGCTTGGATTCCGTATGGTTGGATTGCTCCAAGATGATACGTGGAAACTGGGTTCAGTGTGCGAGTGAGTTAACTAGGAGCTATTCTATGACGCTGATAGACTCTCGACGGACAGACCGTGGAAGACATGTTTAGGAAAGAATATCGTAGCTATCAGATAGTAAAAAGGCCTTGCCATTTCGTTCACGAGAGCGAGAGGTGATGAGCACGTTGTTGAAGACAGTGGTGTAGCAGCGTAGTTGTGCGTATGTGTGAGGCTCAGTATCAATGGATTGAAATGGGCAAAGTTAGTACAGAGATAGGTCACGGAGGAAGAGTGGTTAAGATCAGATTGGTCGATGGGTCGGCGAAATGATAACAATCTTAGGGAGAAGAAAAGAGAATGGAAAAGTAGCCGGCCACAAAAGCTGGGGCTAGAAGCGTGATCAGCTAGGGTTGCTGGAACTAGTGAGCATTGAACTATGTGCGTCCAAGGCAGAGTTTCGTATTTAATTCCGAACTAAAAGAATTGGGGGCGCTACACTATTATGGACTTCTTTATTTCAGCATGAACAACAAGTGCTTTCATTATTGTTAGAACTTGGTTCATATTTTCTCTTCTTAAGTTCTTCATGGGGTCGGGGGCGTTAAGTACAATCAACTCCTCCCACCTTTCAACCACCACTTTGCCGGCTGCTATTGGTGATCAAAACGTTCATTTGGTTGATTGAGTAAAAATAAAAAGCATTTTTGAAAAAGAGTGTTCCGGGAAGACTGGAATAGATTGTCCGAAAGTGCGACAACAGGTCTGGTGGACACGACCGATAAGTGAAAGCTTCCCCACCGTAGCGATGTCTGTTGGGTCTCTAAAGACACATTCGATTTTGATAGAATGTTACATCCTTTCTATAAACGAATCCTGGATTCTTTCGCCGATTGTTGCTTTCAGTCGATCTAACTGGGGACAATATTTGTTCGAATCAATCGTTCTCCTGAAAAAGCTCATAGTAAAGAATTCCTTCCCAAACCAAGCATCATTCACCATTGGTTGTTCTTCATTTTCTCTTGGCCCACGACCTTTTACACTCAACGTTGTTGTAAAGTATCAACAACCCATCATTCGTCACAATTTTTCCTTACAAGGAACATTTTCGTTTCGTTTAAGTAGCAAATATCATACGTAAATATGGTCCAGAGAGTTTTTTCGCTCAACTTGTATGGAAGTCAAACATCAAAGCAACCAACATATAACCAAGATGACGCCAATTATTTTCAATGCATGAATTAGATATCTTGTGTATATTGGTTATTTTCTGTTTCGTATAACGCTGATTATTCTCAAATAATATCCTCGTTCGATCGATATAAATCTCGAATGGCCTTCCATTGTTCAGAAAGAAATTTCAAGCATCAAGCTTTGCAAACGACTTTTGGCACGTTCAATCAATCACAGTACTTTCTTCATAGATTGTAAAACACAACATGGGTCTGCATTTGAACTGGATCTTTACTTTTCTTTGAATAAATGTTTAAACGCTGAAAATATTGCTTATTTTCTTCATCTTCAATATAAGCATCAATGAACGAAAATAAACAATTTTTCTTAACTTTTTCAATGCATAATGGAATGACTACTGTAAAAATACAATGAAAAGGGGAGTTAGTTAAAACTAAACCTCCTAATGCCATTTTACAGCAAACACAGAACAAGCATTTTAGGCTATCCAATAGATGAGGAAAGTCTCGTATCTTTCACTAAGGAATCAGTTAATATCTTATCAGCCAACTAAAACCTGATAACCTGACCAGACTCCTCAACCCGGTGACTTCAGTCTGACTTCAATGAATTATCTATAATACAATTATGAGTTACTTACATAAAAGTGGCAACTCCAGCATCACTCTAGAAATGATTCCGATGCCAAGTCTCGGTTTATTCAAGCCTGCCTTTCTCAGCGCTTTGTGCAGCAGAGTCTTCTAGAATAGAATATCCTACTAAGCTGGTTTAAGTACATATCTTGCCACTACTGAACTGATTCAAATAGCTATGATCATCCCCATCATCAAACTGTAGCTCTTCATTTCAAACGAAATGTGGAACAACAATATGAGTATGTTATTGAAAGATTTTCTGTTTTTGAGTTCTGACACGCGCATTTCACGCTAATATTAAATTTGCAGGAATTCATTTTATATTGATTTTTTGTCTTGGAAGAAAAAAAGATTTCTTTGTGGTTATCAAAAGTCAATTTTTATTTGTTTTTAGTCTTGGAATCCTTCTTCATACACTATTAAGACATCTTGTCGTTCATGGATAAGCCTGAGAAGATGCGATAAGACAGAAAGTATTTCCTAAAACAAATGCTATTCTCTGTGTATCTGTATGCATATACATGCGTCCATAGAACGAAAGAAACCACCGGTAGAATCAAAGAATGATAAACGCAATGCAAATTTTGAAAGTCAGGGATTTATATACAAAATCAGAACTGGTTGTAACATAATTCAAGGAACGAGTGAAAAGTCAGTTTAAAGTTTTCAAGTAAAGAAATCTAGTTTTCTGCCTGTTGTAGAAGGCAACATGCACTTTCTCTTTTCAACTTGAAACTGTCACTGGCCGCTGACCGCTGACCGAGACTGTTGATTCGTTAGTGTCTTTAATTGACCGAGTCTCTGATTGCTCAATATTACGAATGAACACTTGCCCAAGACGGTCATTTATATGTTTTTTTAATGGATTGTTTGAGCACTGCCCGTAGAGAGTTGTTCAGTGTTCTAATTTTACAAATAATTTCTTTTTTTTCTTGATAAAAATAAATGCCCACACTTAGCAGTTTAATAACATAATAATTGCGAATTCAAGTTAATATTGGAAATACACGTACATGAGACAATGTTATAAGGACATACACGAGGCAAATGTAATGGGTGCATGGACGGGATAATATATCAATAACTTGTGTTACATGCCCCCAGGACACTGAAGTTTAAAAAGTCAGTGAGTTAAGTATACGTATCATGCGAGAAAATGTTGCTTGCTTCCGAGCCGTGAAACCTACTTCCAGTTATCAATACCTGGAGTAAATGCTTTTAGAAAAAGGAAGGCAAGTGGGATTTATTGGTTGTAAAGAGGGTTGAGTGGGTGACTTCTAATATCTCACTCTCCCTGTCAACAAGACGTGAAATAACGTTTGATCTATTAAATTCAAAATCAAATAAAACTTAATCTGACAAGTGTTAGTATTTTAGTTATACAAAAAGTTTTGTTGGCATATTGTGAGATTGGAGGGAGTAAACTAGAACCTTGCGACATTAATGAGTATGAGGAGAATTGTAAGTGACCATTCAGAGGCTAAGGAGAGACGAATAATTACGAACGAAAATATATTGCCGGGGTAAAAAAATATATATATCTCCGAAGTGTCTACTTATCAATAAAAAGATACACGATGCGCTCACAAGCGGTATGGTATATTGTTAGGCGTTACTACTCATTTCTTTCATGTAATGAAAGAATTATTACAGTTTATGAAATCTCATTATAAAAATGTAGTTTTTGAAAGATATTCAAGACGAAAATATTATTGACGTTAAGAATGTTCGGAATTCAAATTATATCGAAGAAAGCCTTTTCGAAACCTTTATCAGTAAGTGGCCGTAAAAAAGGCGGACAATAACCTATTGGACGTTTCAAAGGTTCCAGGATATGTACAATTAGACAACAATTTATATTATGTACATAGATGTTATTGCTGCCATTGGTGCACTTCAGTTGATAGTTGTTTTTTTTTTAAATTTTTATTTATTTATCTATTTATTTATTTATTTATTTATTAAACACCAAAATAAAATACGATCAAAAATAAACATAATGTGGAAAGTAAGCTCAAAAAGAGTTCATATCTAGAAAACTATTATTCATAAATTAACAAAAAGCAATATTCGAAATAGTCCGAATCATTAATCAATCATCTCTTTAAGTGAATGCCAACTAATGCTGGCGCTGTCATAAATCAGACCCCCAACCCCGAAATATAACTGATCCATTTCATAATTTTAGCCAGTGGCCTATTGCTCTACAGTGCACGGGAGAATTGTCAGAAACTGAATTTTTCATTAGACAAATAATAAGTAAAGCATGAGTTACTATGAAATATGTAGTAAAATTAGTTATTGTATTGTGTAATTAGGAATTGATAATATTTTATGATTATGAATTAATCAGTTACGTCTTATCACGAATCAGTTTTGGGTCGTAGGACGCTTTTTCGCTCTTCACATCCTAATTCCAAATTCCAAATTGCACCCCCCTGATATTTAAATTACCCCCTTGTGGGACATACACCGCATGTACTGAATCACTGGTTTACACTAAAGGTTTTGCTAATAACATGAACGTATCTGGAATAGGGCTCAATGTTTTTAGTAAAATAACAGATAAAAATTTTCTGGGCGCCAGATACTTATCCACCCCCTACACTGCATATCTCAATCCATATAAAGGAAAAGGTGGCGATAATCCTTGAGTCAATGATTTGATCTATGTGCCTCAGGTACATTTCGAAAAGCCTACGGTAAATAACTGACATTTTGTCATCTCATGCATCTCGTGGAAATAGGAAATAAAAATCCAGAAAAACAAATTGAACTAAACTTGATATTAGTGCATTGAATAAAACTAGGGCAGTGCCTATCCCAAAGGTGCATGTTTGGAAACGACTGCAGTAGCCAGCAATAATTATCATGTAAAACAATTTTCCGTTCTTTGTTAGAAACTACGGCTTCGAAGTATTTTCGGTTACTTCTCTCCAGAGTTGCCAATTTAGATACTTTACATGGAAATTTAGATGATTCTAAAGAGTTGAAGTCTAAGGAGATAACTCATAGACACCGAAGAAAAGTCTATAATCTAGAATTTTTTAATTTATCTTTATTAGATTCATCGAGAACTACTCAGCCCCAAAATTTAAAACTGGACAATTTGTAAAGTAATAGAGTTAATCTTCCTTATCCAAGGTGAAGAGACTTTCTGATAGAAATCCTGATTTCCACAGAGTTATGCAATTGAAAATGAAAACTGAAAGTAAGAAACTGTGTTAATGATACAATGAAACTGCACTTCATAAATGACAAATTGTATAAACACGAAATGTTATCCTAAAGCAGGTTATTAACGCGTATTTGGCCGCTTAACGAATATGCTTCCTATATCTTTCACTTCCTCACACCCTCATCATATGCGCGCGCGTATGTACACACACGCACACACACATACGGGCACACATATTCATAGGCGAACATATATTTACTGACGTCACACTTTTCAGCAAGAGATTTCCTTTTGTGTGGGCTGACATTGGGTATCTGGGTGTGGAGAAAGAAACATCTTTCATCTCTTTCTTCCACCTCGCTGGAATCTGAGATTCAGAATTTCCGAAAATAGATCATCCCCAAGCAACAAAATGTTTCTCCATCGAAACCATCCGAACATTTTGACACATTTACTTTTGCTCCTCTGCACGCATACACATATGTACATCCATAAATTGCCATAATATTATTTTCAGCTTTGGAAAATTCCTCTCAATATTTTTTGTATTAATTATCCGTCTTCGTTGTTCCATTTTCCCCATTCATGTCTCTTTTTCCTAATCTTATTCAAATTGATAATATGGAAACATGTTAGGAGATGAATGTTTGAGTTTATTCAAAAATGGATTAGTTATTATCAGGCTAGAGGATTTATAACTTATAGTAATAACTTGTAGTGCAGTCATTCAAATTGATAATATGGAAATATGATAGGAGATAAATGTTTGAATTTATTCAAAAATAGATTAATTATAATCAGGTTAGAGGATTTACAACTTGTAGTCATAACTTGTAGTGCAATCATTTCAAGACGTTTCCACTGATATACTAATAGTTATATGTTTTTTATTCGTTTATAAAATTCAAAATATCTCGGGCCGAATATTCTCTCTATGTATTCCAGTTTGTTTATATCTATTTAGCTTTACGTGCACGGGGATATAGAAATGGTCAGCGATATTTGTCACCTCTCACTCTTTAAATACAACTCTTTATCTGCGTGTCCAGGAGAGGAGCAACATGACTATGATCTAAAGATGTGTACATTTTGGACGTCTAATGATGAAAACTTGCATTTAGTAGCATGCATAGTATTTATTTTTATTTCATTGTTGAGGACTGTGTAGAAAATTCAATGGACGTACACGACTAAGTTCTTTGTTCTTCTGGTATGCCTTTCTTAGCCACATCCAGTCTATGTATCTCTCGCTTGTGATTGGGATCACTAGGTTACATCACGACTCTCTAGACACAACGCAACCTCTATCTACCCTGAACTTTTTCCAATGGAAATATAAATGCGTCCGAAACATGAGACATCAAGAATCTTTTATTTGCGTCAATGATTAATAAGAAAGTGAACTTTGAACCCATAATTGAACCAGACATACTTCGAAAACTGTAAAATAAATTCCTTCAATGAAGAGAAGCACATAAAATGTCACCAATAAAGATTTCTATACAAAATGCATATAACTATACTTGATTTGCAAACAAGAAAGTTAAGGGATAATTTAGATGGTTACGACATATTTAGAACAGATTATATTGAAGTAATTAAAGTCCGCCTGTTTGGCTTCGTAATCAAATATTTGTGGCTCACATATTTTGGTGACGTTCATATTATCATACACATATATTTTAGTGCATGAATACAGTAAATGGTCTCTTTGATGGTTATTATGCTCAGAATATGTGTGCAAGTTTGGGAAGGAAAGTAGCAAAGAATAGTTTGAGGAAAAAGATGGTAAGTCTATATGTTTATAAACACTTTTATCACACTATTCTTCGCCAGGAGCTCTCAAGAAGTCCAAATTTCGAAAAAAAAGTTCGCCACCATAACTAGTAAATAATTTGAGATGTATCACTCAGCCTCAAATATTTTCTTTTCCAAATGGTCAACGTGTCGGATCTATATCCATTTTACTCTCATATATATATATATATATATATATATATATATGTATAAACTTATTTGAGATTATTTCCGTTGTTACACGGTTAATATATCACTCACTTTCGACAACGTAAGTAGAATAAACAATTGAAGAAAATGGGACTGGAATCGAACCAGCCACCGAGAGGGTAGCTACTTGAAACTAGCAATGCTCTTACCATTGAGCTAAACAGCCCCCGGTAATGTCAAGGCTAAAATAACTGCTTTCAACCCAAATTCCAATCTTGGTTATTTTCGGTTTATTCTTTTCTTTCCACGCGATAGTTATGTATTTCAGAAATGGATATATTTGGTCCGACAGAATGAATTATAAATTGCGTTGTATTATATAGAATTTTTTTTGGTGATCTTTCGTGGTTACACGGTTAATATATCATTTATCCCAGACAACATTAATGGAATAAACAATTGAAGAAAATGGGTTTGCTGCAGTATTTGAAATTGCTTAATGGTGAGAGCATCGCTACGTTGAAGCGGCTACCATATCGGTGGTAAGCTCGATTCCTGTAGTAGCCCCATTTTCTTTAATTGTTTATTTCTATTAATGTTGTCTAGGGCGAGTTTTTGATTTATGTTTGATTACTTGGATATTTAGTAAAAAGGTTTTGTGTTCATTGTTGTATTTTTCAGCTCACAGGAAGATTTTCTTTTTCTTCGGACCGAAAAAAACATCTTACGTCTTACTTATCTCTTGCATTTATTGGACCCCTCTTGTGGAATACTATATATATATATATATATATATATATATATATATATATATATATATATATATATATATATATATATATATATATATATATACTAAGTACTAAGTAAGAATCAAGCATATATATATATATATATATAGAGAGAGAGAGAGAGAGAGAGAGAGGGAGAGAGAGAGAGACAGATAGACAGACAGACAGGCAGACAGACAGACAGACAGGCAGACGGACAGACAGAAAGAAAGAAAGAAAGAGAGGTGCATTCTCGCTCTTGTATGCAAACATTTCATATGATTTATCCACACATGTATATGCTCAAAATCGGCGGAGTCGGTGGAAAACTAGAAAATAATAACACAAACACATTTATGGTAGTTTTAGTAAGGAGACTCTCCACAAAAGAAATTGAGCCATTAGTATTTTTTAGAGGTTTTATGGACTGCTGATAGTTTGCAAACAATTTAAAAGAAACAATACTCATGTTGTCTGAGAAAAAGTATTTATAGTTTGATGAAAAATATATCACAGAAGACTGTTTAAAAGGTAGACTTCTATTTTGAACCTCTACATAAAAATTGAGTTTCTATCTATTTTAATTATCTTCAAACCATATCTCAGCAACTCGCTATAATTTAAAAAAAAACAATAAGTAGCGATCATATTATACAAATTGTACAAAAAAGCTTTACATAAATCAGTTCGAGATCTGAATAAAAAATTAACTTGGGATCTAGACTTTTGAATATTGAAAAGAATTATATTTTCTATTTGCTGATACGTGTTTATTTGCTGTTACCTGTTTACTATTGATTGCTACTACTAAAATAAGGAGACAAATGGTATCGCTTCTTTTCATTATTGTTACGCCCCCAGGAAAATAGTTCTCTACCAACGCTTTGAAATACCAATCTTATTCCATCTGCCATTTCCTCGTGTGGGTAATCGACTGCTGACATTTTCCCCTCTATCTTTTATCTCTCTCAACCATTTTCTCCACCTTCACACACTCACTCATTCATTCTCATTCTCTCATTCTCTCTCTCTCTCTCTCTCTCTCTCTCTCTCTCTATATATATATATATATATATATATATATATATATATATATATATCATAAAGAGAGTGAATGTTTCGTTGTTTATTTCCTTGTTTATTTGTTTGAAACTTAGTTTCTAACCTTTTCATGTTTTATAGACTCCCAAACGCTTACACCTTACGGGCTGACATCTTGCATATAAGAGCAACTCAACCTCAGGATGAACATATGATATGAGGCAATGACCTCTGGTGACCTCTAAAGATCAATTTGAGGTCAGGTCAATTTGGGCATTTCCAAATCTAACGGAAAGTGCCGCTCACTGAAGGCTGCTAATTGGTGTGCAAGGATAACTTGATACTAGAATTAACATAGGATCAGTATTGTTGACCTCTGGTGACACCCAAGTGCTTACTGCATGGTTAGCATAGGAGAGTTGGCTGTGACCTCTGATAACCCATAAAAGTCATCTTGGAGTCAGGTGCAATTTTGGCATTACCAAATGCAATGAAAACAGCTGCACCAAGTGGGCTCCGAACTTGTGTAGGAGGGTAAAGTGGCTACTAAACGAAAATGGGTCAAGTGGCCGAAAACATGCGGGAGTTTGAGATCAGTGGCAGCTGTCGTTGCTGACAATTCAAATTATTTAATACATAATGAATAAATATGGATTCAAATCCAAATAAAAGCCAGTTTCGCTTCGATCAGTTAGTTCCTTTAATGTGCTTAACTTTTGCCAATGAATGTTTAATTTATTTTTCATATGTGTGTGTGTCTGTGTGTGTGTGCTTTATAAATCTGAAATGATTAGGATAAGATTAAGTATGAAAGGGCTACCCTTCAGATGAAATGGAAGTTTGATATAAACGAGTAAAAACAATGGAACTACAATAAGATTTGATTCAATAATAGATGACTAATAACGGATTAAAAACTAAATTCTTTCTGACCACTCCATTCGGCTCGAACAGTATTCGTCTTCCTTTTCGCGAAGGTCATTAAGCTTTAAAACGCAATTAGCTAAGCTTGATATTAATCCAGTTTGTTAGTTACATGCATCAGAATTTCGGTGGACGGATTTTCTGATTCAGCCTAAGCAATTTAAGTTTAGGATGTTTCTGGGATTAATTTTCTCCAAATAATCACATTTTGTGAGAGAATTTTGTACGTTTATGATAGTCCTCTTGGTAATCGCATTGAGAGTGTTAACGGAACACTTCCCTTCCTGCTTGTCTTCTAGTAACCCACCAAAAGTCAGTCCATCTGTAAGTATATGACTGCTTACCACTAAACCTATGCAACATAACCTCATGAAATTATCTGTGACAATTAATGTGCCCCAGAAAAAGTTTTTAGCAAATTAGTTTTTGAAAATCACTCCCAATATATATATATATATATATATATATATATATATATATATATATATATATTGCTTTGGAGGGTGATTTACTATTTAAAATCTTGCTGAAACAGACACATTTTTTGTCCGCTTTTTCATCTGAACAACCAAAACAATATGCTGCTAAAAAAAGGAGAGATGACTTTGTATCGATCATTGAGCAGGGGGTTGTAAGAGGGAGACCGAATAGTTGCTGATTCGAGTGGGGACTTCGTGTCGTTCATAAAGGGTAGAATAAAAGGGAGAATGGTTCCTTATCGGCTAGAGGTGCTGAGAGTTAAAGGAAGAATTGCTATCTATTTTAAGCGGTGCGTATGAACTTCTAAAATCGTTTAAGATCTTTAAGCGTCCCCCCCCCCCAGAACCACTTTTAAGGGCAATTAAATTGATCACCCTGATTTTGTATCTATTCATCCATCGATCTATCTATTCTAATAATTCTTTTGGGGTCAGTCATTCATCCCGCCTGTTTGTCTTGTAAGAATTAATTGTCAAACACCCAAACTAGAGTTTCTACCGTGACAAGTACAAATCATCACCAAAATTAGAGATGTAAACTTATATATAAAATTCACATTCCCTTACCGTGATTTGAACTCACGACCAATTGATTGAATGAGCTTAATACGTACATTAGTACAAAAAATGTATAATTCTTTTATTCGTTGGTTTGTCTTCTTTATACTTCAATTTGTGAAAATTTGTGATTTTATCATGATTATGACTTTCATTTCATCGTGAAAATTTTCATTTTTGAGGAATATTTAGTTTTAAATGTATATTTAAAGAGTGGAAGAAATAGAAAGATTGATTGATGGAAATCTGATAGTGTTTCATCATCATCATCATCATCATCATCATCATCATCATCATCAGTCTTTAAACGTCTGTCGTTGGAAATAGAACTTCCCCAGGATTTGCCACACTTCTCTATCATGGGCGTCACGGAGCCAGTACTTCCTGAAATTGTCTAGCTCGTCTCTCCATCTAATATTCTGTCGGCCTCGGTTGCGCATGTCATCTCGGGGGATCCATGTCGTGAGTCGTGATGTCCACCGGTTATCCGCCATTCTTGCAACATGGCCAGCCCACCGCCATTTGAGATTTTTAATGGATTCTACGATGTCCCTGACTCCATGCAACGTGCACATGAAAGATAGCGGTAAATTTGCTTTAAAAAAATGATTTTATACTAGTCTTTAGACTATTGAGAAAGGGTTGTTGATGTGAAAAAAGGGGCTTCGACGAATGTAAAAAAGGAGTCAGGCTAATATAAAGGGGAGTGGGGATTTTTTTTTTTTTTAAAGAAGGTCATTTAGTAAAAGAAGAGCGTTAATATATCTCGGTTTTTTTGAGATGAGGTATTATTATTATTTCTATTATTATTCGGACCATCCTCATCTTGGTTGTTTTTCATACAACGTTTCGGCTGTTGCACTCTACGGCCTTCGTCAGGTATCATCTGGTAGATTTGGGAAGTAACGAACCGAACCCTTTATTTATCCGACGGGGGTATATTGACCGTACTCTCCTCATTAGCGTTAGTAGTATTGTTATACTGTCTCACACTAGGATCGAACCTAGAACCATCAGATTACTTAACAGTAATTTGTCTGATGCTGTAACCACTGCTCTATGAGTCCAAAACGTTGTATGAAAAACAACAAAGATGAGGATGGTCCGAATATCAATGGAAATAAAAGCGTTAATGTTTGAATAAAAGTTGGACAAATAGAGTCGGGGCTAATGTGAAACAAGAGCTTGATCTTAAAAAGGGATAGAAAGTTTAAAAGGAGGGGTATAATGTTATAAATGTAATTTTAATAATATAATTAAGGGAAGGGGTGGCTATTGTCAGGCAGGTACAACGTTAAAAACGGGAAAAGTTCCCCCTTGATTTTGATTGATGAAAGAGAAAATTGTTCATCCATCGATTTTGACAATTTAAAATTAAAAAAATAAATTCACTGACTCAGAAAGTAGAAAAAAGTTCCGCCTCGATGTCAAACCCTGAAAGTGAGAGAGAGATAATTTCCACCTCAATTTGCTCACGAGAGTGGGAAAAATCCTCTTCAATTTTGACCCCTCATAAGCGAAAAAATCCCATTTTGACACCTAAAACTGAAAGTAAATATCCCTTTCGATTTTGAATCTTAAAAATTAAAAAAAATCCCTTGAGCTTCGATTCCTAAAAGGAAAAAAAAAACAAAACATTTTCTAATTTATTTTATACCAATATAATCGACCCCTAAAAATGAAAAAAAAATCTTTTTCAAATTTTGACCTCTCAAAGCGAAAAAAAATCCACTTGATTTTGATACCTAAACATGGAGATAAACGTTCTCTCTCGATTTTGACCCCTAAAAGAGAAAAAAAATCAACCGATGAAAATAAAAAGAATGACCCCTAGAAGTGAAAAAATATTCCCTGTCCCAATTTTGACCCCTAATTGTAAAAAATGAGATTTCCCTCTTCGATTTTTTGTCCCAAAATATAAAAGAAAAATCTTCCTTTCTCTTTCTTAAAAGCCCCTAGAAGTGAAAAATCCATGGATTTCAACCCTTAAAATTGAAAAAAAAATCTCCCCATTCAATTTCGACCCTCTCCCCCGTGAAAAAAAAATTCCACTGAATTTTGAACCCTATAAGTGAAAAAATATTCCCTTGGATCTTGACCCTAAAAGAAATTATCCTCCAATTTTCCCTACTAATAGAGGAAAAATCTTCAAATTTCCGCTAGATTTTGACAGCTGAATGTGAAAAACAAAAGTTCCTTATTGATTCCAACCCCTAAAAATGAGAATTAAAAATTCTTTCTATATTTTTACCCCTAAAAATGAGAATTAAAAATTCTATCTATATTTTGACCCCCAAAAGTAAAAACTAAAAGTTCTCTTAATGTGATCAACATGACATCTGATCCTCACATTTCGTATTTTGAGAAAATGTACCCCATCGTACCACGTCAAAACACGCACTAATCAAAAAAACACTTTTCAAGGTATCCATGTACAACCAATGAATATTGCGTACATTTTTTTTCGCTTCTCACTGGATAAAGTGCGCAATCTACGTCACATTTTGATTTCAGAGAATTGATCTGAGAAAAAAGAATAAAAAAACAAGTCTAGCTGCCCCAGAGTCAAAATCCACTTTGACTGAACCTTGAATGACTTAACTGATAAGTTTAGACTGTATTTCAACTTTTGTCAAAATAGTTTTCCTTTAATTGGAAGGGATCATAAAATTTTGAATGAGACTTATTAAAATATCAAGATATTTTTCTTGCGAAATGGCATCAAAATTTAGATAATTCTTGATTTTATTGACATATTGAGATATTGTGCAGTGCGAATAAGGCTAAGATGTAGGGAAGGTGACCATGAGAGGATCCTTGATCCACTCCATTACCCACCCTTCCACAAAGTTTCATTGAGATTCATTTTGAAAAGTGGGCAAAATCCCGCTCTATTTTGATCCCAAAAGTGGAAAAAAAAACCCAACTCCACATTGACCCTTAAAAGGTGGAAAAGGAATTCCCCCATCAATTTGTCCCCTAGAAGTAGGAAAAGGGAATTACCCAGCCATTTTCATTCATGGTAGTGAAATAAGGAATTCCCCTTTAATTTTGAGCCTTGGAAATGGAAAATTTCTCCCCTCTATATCGAGCACTAAAACGAATCCCGCCCCATTTTGACCCCAAAGAAATGAACAGAAATTTTCCCCTTCAACCCTCAAAGAGGGGAAACTTCCCTTCATACTGAGTGCTAAAAAAAAAAAATCTCCCTCCATTTTGATCCTTAGAGTTGAAAAAATGCCCCTCAGATGACCCGTCAAAGTGGTAAAAAAAATTCCAACTTCGATTTTGACCTCTAAATTGAGGAAAGAATCCCCCCTCCAATTTGACCCCTAAAATGGAAAAAAGAGTTCCCCCTCCATTTTTACCCTCGATGTTGACCCTTAGAAGTTAAAAAATAATTAACCTTCCATTTTGACACTATAAGTGGAAAAAATCCAGCTCCATTTTAACCCCTGAAAGTTAAAAAAGATTCCCCTTTCATTTCGACCTTAACACCAGAAAGTAAAAAATCTTCCTCTATTTTGACCCTGAAAGTGAAAAGACCCCCCCCCTCCCCATTGTGGCTCCTGAAAGTGAAAAAGGATTCCGCTCAAATTTGACTCCTTAAGTGAGAAAAAATATTTCCTCTTCATTTTCACTCCACACACCCATAAAATGGAAAACGGAATTCTTGAAGGTGGGAAAAGTTGCCACCCCACATGACCCCTAAAAGCTCAATTTTGACCCCAGAAAGTAAAAAAAATATCGTTTTAACACTTAAATTTGGAGAAAGAAAATCCCGCTCCATTTCGAACCCTAAAAAAGGGTAAAATTTCCTGATTAATTTGCCCTCCCCCCTCCCAAGATACCCCCGTCCATTTTGAACTTAACCCCCAAAAGCGGGGAGAAATTTCAGAAAATGAAAAAAAAGTAATTCCTTTTTCAATTTTGACCCTTAAAAATGGAAACAAAATCCCCCTCCATTTTTAGCCTAAAAGTTGACCCCAGATTCTAAGAAAAAAAAAAAAGAGAATCAGCCCTCTATTTCCATTCCTAAAAGTGGAAAAAAAATCCCCGTTCCCATTTGATGCTTGAAATTAGGAAAAAAATCCCATGGATTTTTTAAAGATTCCTCCCCTTTTTTGACCACGAGAAAAAAGTTAACCCCACCATTTGACCCCTAAAAGTAAGAAGAAGGATTCCCTATACCTTTTAACCGTTAAAGGCTGAGAAAAGAATCCCTAGCCATTTTGACCCCTCAGAGTGGAGAAAAGAAATTCCCCTCCATTTTGACCCTTGAAAGTGAAAAGAAAGAATTCTTCAATTTTGAACCTTGAAAGTGGGGAAAATTATTGCTGCGTGATTTTGACCCCTTTTTGAGTGGAAAATGGTTATCTATCTAGTAAAAATTATTTTGTTATACGAATACGTATTATCTATGGTAAAATTCTATCTCGTGATTGGTCAGTAAATTCATTCTTGAAAAAAATTGATTCTAATTTATCATTATTGGCGACTTCAGTCGAATTTTTGATGACGTGAGATCTATATATAATCTCCGTTTCTGTCTGTCCGTCCCTCTGTGTCTACTTCTATCTCTCGTCTCTTTTCTTCTCTCTTGGTTGTCCATTTTCTCTTTCTTTATCTTGTTCACCTTATTTTGCTCACTTTCTTTCACTCTCTTTCTCCTTCTTCTTCTCTGTCATTCTCTCTTTTTTCTCTTTTCTTCATTTTCTTTCTTTCTT
Organism: Thysanoteuthis rhombus; assembly: GCA_963457665.1. NCBI lineage: Eukaryota > Metazoa > Mollusca > Cephalopoda > Oegopsida > Thysanoteuthidae > Thysanoteuthis > Thysanoteuthis major. The sequence continues at coordinate 10,247,289 of OY735232.1, read as the reverse complement.
TGTCCCTTTCTTTCTTTGTCTCTTCCTCCCTTTTTTCCACCTCTTCCTGGTCGCAAGTAGACATGACGACGTCATTTGGTCATCTGACTAATTGTGACAATAGTCAACTCCTCAGGAGCTTGACAACATTCTTTAATTACATCATCAAAAAGTAAGATGTAATTTTTACCATCGATAAATAATCAGGCAAATAGACATCCCTTAAATTAACCGCCCCCCCCGACCATAAAAACATATTTTTGGGATGGTTTTCAAGAACTAATTTGCAAAAACACTTTCCGGTGATCAAATCCGTACCCACAGAAAAATTCATGGATTTATGTCAAGTTTAATTTTTGTGATAAGCAAGTGCATACTGATATCTGTAATCTAAAAGTAAATGCTGTATAGTTGCATTGTAAAACCTTTAAAACACATTTTCTCTAAAATCTAAAAAATTCTCAGACAGTTCAAGGGTCACAGGTCAATTGAAAGAAATAGTTCTCCTACAAGAACTGCGAGTTAAAAAAAGACAGACAAATCTTAACAAAAATTTTGAATCCTAATCCACTACATTCGAGTCATAATTAAGATTGTAAAACGAAATGGAAAATTTAAAATTGATATAAAATCGATTTATTCCGAAAACAAAATGTTGTTTTTTTAAGAGTAAAACAAAAATACGTTAAATGGGAAACACTTTGCTATTTAATGAATATGCCTGCTATCAACTAATCAGCAGACACATAAGTTTCCAGTTTTTGTGCTCAAGTAAAACCATGATTTTAATGTTGGCATTCATAATCTAATTATGATACCATTGCTGTACAATCTTACTATATCTTATTCTCCAAGTCGCACGAACTTTTACCGATTCCTACCACTTCGGACATTTCAGGCGGCGATTTTCCCGTATAGTTGAAATTATCCAACATAGATTGATGGAGATATTTTTATACAAAAGGTCGAAGTCACTCCTACATAACATAGCAAAACATCTCAGCAGCGTGCAGTTTCAAAAGTTCGGTTTCTTTATGGACAGACCTCAGACATATACATTAGTAATTTGACAATTGGAAGTTGAAGAGAAATTTAAGAGAAAAAATCGATGTTACATCTCGAAAATGTTTATTATTGCGTGGACAGGTTTGTATGCATTTTGATGGTTGCCACTACCTTTTTCAAAAACCTTTGCAGTGGTTACAGAGAAACTGTATGGTACTTACACGTTTGAGGGTGTAGGATGAAATGAGGAGATAAGGCTATTGGGTTGTGTGTTTTTGGTTGTGTAGTGAGAGTGGAAGGGGGTTGTTTGTATCCGTGTTGGTGAGAATCATGTCGGTCTGAAATAAGAAGAGTCAATGAGAGGAGGGGTCAGGAAGTGTTTGTAAAAGTCCCGAAATGTAACACCTATTTTCTCTCATGAATTTCTCTTCAGCATCCAATTGTTTAATTGCCACCATTGTGTCGGATCACCTTACATTCGAAAAACATATATATATATATATATATATATATATATATATATATATATATATATATATATATATATATATTGAGTGTGTGTGTGATGTGATATTGTGCATACGTGATATTGTGTTTGTGTGTGGATGTAATAAAATGTTTATATTATAAATACACAGTGGTCAACATGTGAGAGGAGTGGCCAGGAGTTGTTTTAAAATTCTTGAGACGTAACACCTGTTTTTTTCTCTTGAATTACTCTTCAGCTTCCAATTGTCAAATTACCACCATTCTATCAGATCACCTCCCATCCATAAAACAAATATGTGTGTGTGTGTGTGTGTGTGTGTGTGTGTGTGATGTGGTGTAATAAAATGTTATTATCGATGCAGGTCAACATCAACTAATCTACTGAACAATACACCACAAAAGCAAAAAAGTATAAATGAATGGAATTTGTGAAAGAGAATGATGTAACTAATTATGCACATCCTTGTAAGTTTTACATTCAAGTTTGACACTCATAAGAATTTCTGAACAGTAGTAATAAAATAGCATAACATAAGAAGAAGCATTAAATCCGCCATTTACTGTAGAGGTAATGTTGTTACTATGGAATTTTACATTCAAAAGGCAGTAGATGATTCTGAGAACAACTCTAAGCTTATTCTGATTTATGGACGGACGCTTAAAGAACAAATCTGTCTCCTCTTGGGTTAAAATGAACTTTTTTTCTGAAATGTTTAATCCGCCAGAAGTTCTCAAGAGTTACTACAATTTCAAATGTCAAAAAGAGTAGTTTATTTACTGAAGTGATTCGGTAACGATATTCCTTTAAATTATTTCATTCGGACAATTCTCCGGTTACATGACTCATCCGAATAACGTCTTATCTTAAGAAGTATTTCATACTGTACCACAAATTTTCACAAGTACACGAATGTACTTTCTGCATTGAAGATGCTTTCATTTTGGTTTATACGTATTTGTATGCGCGGAAGTTTGAAGATCTATGCATTTCCCGGGGGTATCGCTACAAGATAAAAGTTGCATCGTTTGATAAAATCTTAATAAGTAGACCAGCCTAATGAACATAAGTTTCTTAATTGTAACCCTGAGAGTTTCTGAAACTTCTCTATGAATGTTATAATAATCAAGAAACTAACTACATCCTATAGCTGTGCTATAAACATCACTGAATTAATTAATAATTCTGAAAAGAATATATGCAACAAGAATAACTCATTGACCTTTTAGAACCGAGAAGATTTCTACTGAAGAATTCTCTGAAAGCTATTTCACCAAATTAATTATCTGATTAACTTACATACGGTCGTTGTTCTGGTTCGGAAAAGCTATTGTAGGCGGTAAACAGTGTTAGAGTGAACATCGTTTTGCGTCTCTTCGTACAACATAATTCCGATCTATGGTTATTTTTGGTGCTGCTTTCATACATTCCTATCATATGAATAACGGTGCAGCTTGTGAAGTTCCATCTTTCCAAATGAAAATCAGGAAAAACAAGAGTCAAATACAGACAAAAACATCGGCTTTGCCTCTTATGAAACTGTCAGAGCGTTCACACTCTGTGCACAAGTCATAAACATTAAACATTTGATTTGAAGATTGAAGTCAGCCAAACCCTTCATTCCCGAATTATAAAGCATTCGAGTCTATTCAAAATTCGCGTGTTTCTTTGAAAAAGTTGAATCATTTTAAAAAGTATTGATGACTCAGCATTTTTTAGCATTTTGCGGCTGTATTTCGAGTCGATTTCTTGATATCTTAGGTGGTGAGGATGGTCCCGCAAAAAGTCAATTGATGTGACGTCATCATAGTTTTCCAAGCTTTCAGACACACATACAAATGACAAAAAGCCACTTGATGCGTTAATGTTGAAGATCTTCAAGTAAATTCTTCACTCAAACATAAAGCTTGATATGGAAAATATCAATTTTTAATTCAAAAATTAATCTGAATTACAGTCAAGCTGGAGTTTATTCACCATACCAGTAGGAATTATTTTCCTATTTTCTTTCATTATTTCATTCATATGGAGATGAGGAAAAAACAAAAACTTCTGATCATGAACACGGGAACACTAAAATACTTTGAAGTTTTTTTTCTATTACAGCCGGCTTACCAATTTAGTAGAAAGCCTCCATTTTTATATGATAGATTATAACGACAGAATTACAACACATGCAACAAGAGAAACTCATTGATTGATTTTGTAAATGCTGTTGATTTTGTGAGCCAGCGTTCAAAAGTTGTCGCCTTCTTGATTTTCTCAGAAGGCCTAAAATTTGCTTTGGAAACTGCGTTCATTTCTGTCAATATGTATTGATATCGCTATATGCACTTTCACTTGTGTTAGAAATACGTGGTATTTTAGCTGTAAAGAATTTTTTTTTATAACTTGTATTGTGGATGAGTTACAGTATTCTGTTGTGATTAATGCACTGTCATCTGATAAGGCGTATAGCTAGGGGATTATCAATCAAAATTCAAATGTTCAATAAGTTAGATAGGACCAGAAACTTGTTAGACTTGTTAGGTCTATTACAAAAATGAAATCACAAAAACAAATTGATTTTTTTTCTCCCAAAGAATTTGAAATACTGGAATAGTTTATGACCTTATGTAAAAATAGCTCAAGTACAAATAATCTTAAGAATAACTTGGATAAATTTAGATAATCTGGGATAAGAAATAAATCAACAACGCAATTCTAGGAGATATCAGTTGAAATATATAGAAGAATTTAGGAAAAATAGATAAATAAGATTCGCCTGGTAAGCGTTACTCATTTCTGATGAGCTTGTAATTTTTTTATTGAGTTTCATGCATTTGTATAACTTGAAATGATTTATATTTCAATGTTGAATAAGTATTTCTAGTGTGATCTGCTCCCAGGATGCCCATAAAGGCAAGTTTATTTGATAAATAATCATAAATAAATAGGATTTTAGTTCTAACTTCAGACTTCTAATTCAAATCAAAGAAATAAAAGATGACTTGTAAACAAAGGGAAAACTTATGTACACTTCTCGCATCGATAAGCTTTGGCCACCCAATGTCTTGTCTGCAGTTGGTGATTTTTCGCCCTTCGGGCCACTGCTGATAAGTACACAACACAAATGGACGTTTATATACCTATGCATTCAAACGATTGTGTAACCATGTCATGCACAGTTGTTGTCATTTTTGTCACACATCACTGGTCATATTTTGTCTCATTCCTATATACATTGCTATATATATATATATATATATATATATATATATATATATATATATATGCACTTTGTTTTATAGTTTGATAAAACGTTTGAGAAATGACGAGAGGTGTTTTAAAACATCAGTTAAAGTGCTGCATGAATTTTGAAATAATTGATTAGGACTTTTAAACAATTCATAACAATAAAATCTCAAATGTTTCGAAATACAATAGAATATTCATTCTTGAAGCTTGTTTAAACATGTTACCGTTCAACTATTGAGGTTGACACAAGTATCGATTACTTCAAAATTGGTTCTGTTTTCGAAAGAACTCACTTTTTAGGGACGACTTCTGTGAAAATATTCTAGCATTTACCGTGAATTTGTCTTGTTTCCCGCGGGGAATTTGAAATAACGTAAAAAGCTTTTGAAGTTTTCATCTGACAAAACGAAAAAAAAAACTTTGGAGCCACTCCAGTGTGAACCATGTAGCACTTATTGTACATTAATCTATTCAGATAAAAGGTAAGGTTTAAAGAACATCAAAAATCCCTAATCTGAATAGAGACTATGAAATCTGGCTTGGCCGACCATTTGTGGAAAGAAGAGATTGGTCACCAACCCTTGTGGAGTATAATTAAAGTAATAGAAAACGACGTTCCAATTGAAAGAATCATCGCACGTGATATGCTCTAATAATCTCCTCAATAGGCCAAACATAGAAATGAACCACATATTGGACCCAGCTCCGTAGATAACAAATTTATTCATTAGTCATCAGTTTATAAAGCCGGTCGGACTTGTTATGTCTAATAAATTTACAAGAACCTCGAAAAGTCTCATAAGTTTTGCAAATGAAAGAAGTTAGTAAAGAAAAACGTTGTAAGTAGGTGATGGCATAAGTGATAAAATTGGCCAGTATATAACCTTTTGATGTTGAAAATAGCTAGAACGAATTGTTGGCATAACTATTGCTATGAGGTGATAGTGAATGAACGTGGAACAGGAACAGAGGTAGAAGCAGAAACAATGGAAGAGGCAATCCGACAAAAATAAAGAAATTATGCAGGAGAAGATGGCGTTTGAACTTGAGTGAAGCAGAAGGAGAAGAAAGGTCAAATTAAAGATAGGAAAGAAAGATAGCTGTAAATACGATATATGAGTAGGGATATAAAATTGACAAAATGTAATAAAACAGAAGTTGAAAATCGAGAGACAATATTTATTTAACTGCAAACAATAAAAAAGACTTTTTATTAACACCAATTTTAGGCTCTTGCACCTTTCGTCGAATAACATTTCGTCGACACAATCAGTGGACAGCTTTTGTCAAGCGGACGTTTCGTCTAAAACCTTTTCGCCGAAATGATGTTTCGCCTATTTGGCTTTACGCCGACTGACGTTTCTCTGAGAAAGATCTTTTATCTGAAGGATATTTTGTTTTTAGTTTGTCTTTTTTTAGTCATGAATATCTATATTTATTGTCTTAAATGTTGATAGTCTATATTGTAATAAATAAATAAATGAACATGAGTTGATTTAAAGTATTTTTTTCAAAATTTGACTGTGATCTTCTTCCACCGACACGGACGTTGTTATCTCCCGTGTACTGACTATTTAAAGGTTTAAAAAACACCCCCCCAAAAAAAACCCCGAAATTTCTCCATAATAAGTCAGAAGGATACGATGATAAAAGACATTATGAAATTAAATATTTCTAAAGGACAGCGAATTATCCAGCAGATATCGACACCTTATTTTAAAAGCGTAATTAATCGAAATTCGTTTTTCGGTTTATTCTTTGCTTTGCCAGAAAGGAAAAAAGGCCACATTTCTGTCCTAAGAATCAGGAAAAAACTCCTTTAATAATCAAGTAGAATGGGAGTGTTTCAAAGTCTAGGTTAATTCACTTAATAACTTGAGTTATCAGTTACTTACATTTTAATTTCTTGATTTCTTGTATAACTGCTCTTTGATTTCGTTATATCCGAGATATAATGTTAGCTTTGAATCTATATTCACAGACACACACATACACACACATACACACACATACACACACATATAATAATAATAATAATAATAATAATAATAATAATAATAATAATAATAATAATAATAATAATAATAATAATAGTTTAAAAGCCTTCTTTTAAGATTCGTTTAAAAAATGCAGGATAGATTAATAACTTCAATAATGATAAATAGCTTCCTTCTCGGTTGGGCATCCTTGGTGTGTTACAGTCTGGATGTTGAGTCTCAATGTCTTGAATTGTCCTCGGTAATTGATTCCCCTTCTATTTAATTATGAAGGAAGAGATTTACCGATAACTGTTTTTGGTAAAACATAATTTCAGCATTCCCTTTCGTCAACCAAAAACTGTCTTGTTAGCCAACGTGCAAATGACAAAGGAAAACATTTTATCAAAAGTTATATAAAGATGAAAAAATATCTAAGAAATACGAGAGGCGTTGTTCAAGAAAGCTCAAATATATGTGGTGCGAAAATAAAGCGGCAAATATAATCAAATCTCGGGAAGGTATCGGAAATGAGAGGCAAAACTAAAGATTGATCATTCAAGAAGCTATCATACCGGGTGGCATGATACGTCTAAAAGAGAATAGGATTTTTTTTTTAAAAGTACAGTTACGCATTTGCGTTATGTTCCACCGTCTCTTGATTTTTTCATGAGTTATTGACTTTAGCGAAAATCACACAAGTTTAGTGTTGAAACAGTTTTCATGTTGAGTAACTGACAAAGGTCACCGTACTCTTTGGTATGTGAAGAGATGTTATTTCTGTGTCTGTCGATCTTGCACTTCATTCTGTGGCAGCTGTCTTCTTGAATCCAAGCGTGGCAGAGGCTGATACGCTTCAGCTCCCTTAACAATCACCCTTTTGACTTAGTCTAAATTGCCAATTTGAGGAGAATGTAACCTTGGCTGTTTGCTTTCACCAATACTTCCTCTAAATTGCTTGGGCGAGCAGGAGGGTTTGTGAAATGAAACCACTTACAGCATAGAGTCAACTTTGGTAGTTCATACTTCGTTCTATGGTCAATCATCTTAACTTCGATTAGTCTTGTCACTCTTGTATTCGTTGGAGGAGACTTGTGAAAATGCTGTATATGTTTCTAGAGTTTCATTCAATTTAATCAGTGCCAAAAATAGATTTCTCTACAATGAGGAATGAGTTTGAATAAGCTTACTGGTTTAGCTAAGTTGCTTCACCGATATATTCTAATATTTTATGCTTCTTCCATATGAGCAACACGGAACTTTGCCTGGGGTTGGGAATATCTAATATAAACACGGATGCAACTTGGGAGCGAGGCAGACACTGATAAAGTCAATGAGGACATGACAGACATGTGAAGTCCCTTTACATACTCCCATTTTTAGTACCCGCACACAGTCTGCAAATGAAAGAAATGCGAGTCGTGCTTCTGGTGGTAGCTGAACAACACATCAGCTGTTGCTAGGGACTTATTTGGCTTCGCATACTTCCTCATACGTCACGTCATGCAGCTACTGGTCTTCTTTATCATGACTAAGTAGATACGTAGGTTAGTAAGGTACGTAGAGGAAAGTAAAAAACACGAAAGTAGGGTTCTCTCTTCACACACGCATACACAGAGAATGTGTACGCACATGTATGTGTTGAAGAGTTTGTAGTTTTTTTCTACTTGAGAAAGAAGTAATTGACTGAATAGAAAGGTGTGTTTAGAAGTGGAATTGGAATAAGCTGTAAAGATGGAAAAGAGAAAGAAGTAGGTGTGTAAAGAAGAGAGGTAAATTTGTAAAAACACAGAAACGTGTTATTAAAGAGAGGTAGGTTGGTAAAGACAAAAAAACGTGTTCGCAAAGAGAGGTAAGTTTACAAAAACACAGAAACGTGTTAGTAAAGAAAGGTAGGTGTGTAAAAACACAGAAACGTGTTAGTAAAGAGTGGTAGGTGCGTGAAGACATAGAGACGTGCTATCAAAGAGAATTGTCCAGAAAAGATTAATAGACACTAAAATAAATATACAGCTTAATTTGTCAGAAATATACGAAGGTGAATCAATAAGTTGGTATTTTGACACGGTTATTAGCTGAATTTTGAACTTTCTTTTTCACTGGGATAATGTTTGATACATGCAATAAACGGAGAAGCGTTAGGTTATTGTCAAGGAAGGAGATTATGCTGATTTCAGTAAGGGTCGAGGTTTAAAATATTGGAAGAAACGATTCAGGGGCCCATATATATATATATATATATATATATATATATATATATATATATATATATATATATATATAGAGAGAGAGAGAGAGAGAGAGAGAGAGAGAGAGAGTTTAGGTAAATAAAGGTAAGCCGTGTTTGTATTTCTAAAAACAGGAAACGAGGTCGATGCAAAGGGGTTTGTGGAGGAATAAAGAAGTGATGGGGGTGTGGAAAAAGTTTCATGATAACCGAGAAAGAAAAAAAATTGCTGAAGCAGTTTTAGAGAGAAAAGGGATAGAAGAATGTGCAGCGTCAGAGTTAAAAGAATGATTAGGGAAGTGTTTGAAGGTGAATGATAAGAGAGAGAGAAAATAGTTGGGAGTCTGGAGAATGAGGGTAAAAAGGGCAGCATGAATGAAATAAGGAAAGAAAGTAGAAAAAGGAAAAAGAAGAGGAAAGGGGAAAGAGAAAGGGAAAGAGAAAGCGAAGGGGGTAACATCCAGGGGGAAAGACAAATACGACGAGAAAGAGAAAGAAAACAGAACAGAGATAGGGATTGAGCTTGAAAAAAAAACTTGGCTGAAAGGGGGAGGACTCAGGTGAAAAAAATGTCTGGGAGAGGTCGATCTCTCTCTCTCTCTCTCTCTCCTTCTCTCTCTCTCTCTCTCTCTCTCTCTCTCTCAATCTATCTATCTATCTCTAAATAGTGAAAAGATGTGAAAGATAAAGAAAGAGGAAATCAGGATAAGTTGAAAAAGATGAGAAGGTGGGAAAAGAAAGAGAAAGCGATTTATAAAGAAGTGCATTTAGTCAGAAGAAATGAATTAAGAAGAGGAAAAAGGAAAAGAAACCAAAAGCGGAGGTTGGGAGACTGAAGAGGAAATGTGAAGATATTTACTGCTATGAGTACCGTCACTATTACCAGCACACTTCCCTACTCCCCCCTCTCCTCACACACTTATACTTTTTCTACCGAAGAATCTGAGGCAGGTCTTACCATCTTTGACTTCCAAGACTATCAAGTTACACTGTCTGAATCACTCATCACCCATGGAAGCAACCGCCGGTTGGTTGGTTGCGCCACCTGGCGAATGCTATCTATCTCACCCGGTATAAATACGCCGGCATTCCGGTATTTAAGAATCAGTATCGGGCGTTCGGATAAGTCTGCTATTTATCAGGTGGTCAGCTCTGTGCCAGCTGAGCATATAGGAACACATTTTGCCGCCTTATTCTGTAGCCCTTTTCGGTATCTCACTGCATTTATTTCCTTTGATCGAATCATCAGAATACAATGGACTACGATTCCGACGTGAAAGTTACGCGTTCCGTGCGCCGCTATGAGGTGTACAGAGGCTCTTCTCCTGCCACCCAGAACAGATTGGAGGTAAGCAATTTTCGCTTACTGACCGAATCATAAACTCACTAGCGCTCTAATGTCACTATCGCTTTTTTTGAAATCCAATAGTTCACTTGGCCTCCATTTTAGCTCTCTTCACTTGCTTTCGTTTTGCACCCAGCATTTGCTCAATGTAATGCTTACGGAAGTAGCACATAATCGCTTATTACCAAACGTTAGTCACAAATATAACAGTTCCAATTGGGAAGGAAAAAAAAAAATTATTTTCAAATACACACCAATATGAAATTAACACTTCATTCACAGATCATTCAACACCGGCTTCTTTTTTGAAGAAGTCTTTCAAAATACAAAAATTATTGGATAATCATAAAAAATATGTAAATTCTTGAACGTTTTTATATGATCATTCGTACGTAATTACATGTAAATTTAAATTGTTTAATAAAATGTATTAGTGCATCTGCATTTGATTTTCGTTAATACTTCTGTAATGGAAAAATATATCTATCTCTTAATGTCTATTGAAATACCAGCAATCTGGAATTCAACCTTTTAAACTAGAATAAAAAAAATCAAAAACTAAGCTTCTTTTTTCTTAACAAAACATTTGTGATGCAATGAGGGAGTCTTTAAAAATTCAATTCATCTTTTATAAATTAATATCAAATTTCTTCCATTTATTATTTTTAAAAAGTCAGTTTGTGATCATATTCATTATTTCAGCTGTTTTGATTTGAAAACAGTGCATTGTTTTGAGATTGTGGCGCTTATTTGTTTTACTTTCAAATGAGAATTGTCCGCACAAACAAACAAAAAATAAGAAAAAAAAACAATCCAAATGACATTATGGATTTGTAAACGATGTAAATAAACAGCACTTGTACTTTTTAATCTCTGTTCACATCAATTTACATACATACATACATACATACATATATATATATATATATATATATATATATATATATATATATATATATATATATATATATATATATATATATATATATATATATAAACGTTTACTTTAAGCTCAGAATGCATTTAATTTTGTGCCAAGATGTAATACATTGATGGTGCAAATTGATATTGAATTAAATTAGATTCTAATATTTGTTGAAGAAATCAAAGAAATATAGAAAGATTCCAATTGTTCAACCATCTTTGTTAACTACAATAAATATAATAAGCTTCAACATAGGCTTTCACCAAACAAAATAAAAGTGAATAAATAAATCATCATCGCCTATTTAGATATCACACAATTTGCACTTCAGCTTTTGTCCTTGTAGCACTTTGAATGTCATGCACTTTCTCTCATATATCAAAAGGAAGTTGTATGTTTTTACTAACTAAAAAATGTTTTTATTAGTTTAAAATAAACCAGCTTCCTTGAAACGGCTTTTGCTATACAATGTTCTTTGCCTTCAGTTCTGAGATCTCTATTTTTCAGAAGATTTTCTTTATTTGAGAAATACAGCCTTATTGTTTTCTAAACTGTAAGTGTCAGTTGATAAGTATCTGCATAAATGGACAAGAATCTACTGAAATGCAGCGCTCACTAATCACTGGAAAACAAACAAACAAAAGAAAAAGAGAAGAAGATTCTGTAATGGAACAAGATAATTCAGATAAAATCAACTTTCTGGACATTTTTAGCTTCCTTGATTACTTTCGTCACGCAGCGTTTCCTTGTTATCAACAACATCAATGCTAAGATAGCAAAAAGAAACAGCTGTTTGTCGAAAGAGCACCTTACCTGCTTTCAGGTCTATTTACGTAAACATACCAAGATGCATAATAGCGGAAGCACGTATCTGTTCGAGTTGCCTAACCCCTAAATCTATGATATTCGATAGTCGTGTTTCTGAACAAAATGAGTTTCAGGCAGCGCTGAATTATGGTCCATTGCTGCTACTGCTAACAAACCAACAGAACACAGACAACATTAAACTTGAAATAATCATTCAGCCATTGATTGAATGTTTTTCTCTGAGCTAAACATAAAATCTTTTCGTTTAAAAGAAATAATAATAATAATAATAATAATAATAATAATAATAATAATAATAATAATAATAAAAAAATGATGATAATAATAATTATTTATGGTCGCTCCAACTATTTTAATCATTAACTTATTATGGTAAACCAAGCTTTAGACTCAAAGACGGAAAGTAAGTCAAAAAGCTCGTTCATTGGAACGGAGAATGGAAGTCATCGTATCGAGGAAAGGTGAAAAGTTGGGACAAGGAAGAAAGCTTAGATCATCTCTACGGTGTCTGTTAGAACCCATGGGGAAAGTAAGTAGACATATAGGTTTTCTTACATAGAGATCCTTCATATGATATGAATGATGAAGTACTAAGAAGACAACTCAGACACTTGATATCAATAAAACACCTGCTTGCCGCCAACTTTACAGACATCCGCGCGCATATGTAAAGAAACAGAGATAGTTTATCTTGGTATGAGGAAAATTGAACGATACAAAACACTCGCACGCTAACCTATACGCAGTTGATATATATATATATATATATATATATATATATATATATATATATATATATATATATATATATATATAAGCAGTCCCACATATATCTCTCCTGATGCGGGTGTAAGAATACTACCTGACTCAGTCGGTAGTAGATAGTAGATAGGTGAGCCAATACGGTAATAGTGGGGGGTGTTCAGTCAGCTCATCCCTTATATGGTCCGGTGTAACGATGTAACCACTTCTCTCACCAGGGAACATACCATTGCCAATTCGGAATAAGCTTTCGTCAATGAAGGAATTTGACAATTGAAACAGATCTCAAATATATATACATATTTTAAAACTTTATTTATAAAACGTCTAACTTCGATATTTCGGAATTTCTCATGATTTTTTTTTACAGATCCCTTTAATCTCACCCTCTGTATTTAGTTGTATATTTTACCCACAAATCATTTCCTTCTTTTTTTTCATGAAATCTTTCTCCATCGTCAACCACTTGTACAAACTGATATTTTGACTGAAATATATGCAAAATGCTCTTTAGATGTTATCATATCCTATTCTATCTGATTTTTCCGAACTTGTTTAAAATCATGCAAAGTTTACTATAGTATATTATGAGTGTTTTTTTTGAATTCTTATTCAAAAACTTTTCATAATCAAAACCAAAATCCAAATCATTTTGGGTCCAATTTGTACGCTGTCCAAAAGATGATGATTGTTTTTGTGAATCAAATCCTCTCTATCTTATACATCCTGTCTTCAATACCTGATCTATTCGGCTCTCAATTCAAAGAATAACTAACGAGTCATACTACTGAACAGCGTTGACAGATCAAATTTGTTTATTGGACGAAAATAGATATCTTCTGGGAAGGGTGAGAATGTAATATCCCAGTAACAAGCCGCTGGGTGGTAGTCTTGTAATTTCAGAAAGTATCTTTGTAAGAGAAGAAATCGGGTGGATTTTCGGACGGGGGCTAATAAGGAAAGAGTTTCGTCTCCGTTTTTATTCTTACTTCCATCTGTTGTTTCTACCAAACATCGCCATAGTGTGACCGATTTTTTTTTTTGGTTAATTATCAGCTTTCATTGGAAGCAGCAATTTGAATTAAATTCATGATGATTTGAGAACGTAATTCACTTAATTTTGAAATATATTCTCTTAAAATGATATTCAATAGAAGTATCAGTTATTTTGAATATCTTTTAACATCTCCATCGGAGTTGCCCAAAAGATTTATATCAATTCGATCAGTAGAAGCAACACTGGAAAATAACCCCATTTTGAGGACATCACAAATCTTCCGATTTTATAATAAAATCATCGGATTTTATTTATTTCATCCAATTAATTCGAACATCCATGTAGATATCTACCGTCTTGGTTTTCCTTAAATGATTAGAGAAATCTGAGACAGAATATAACGGCAACGGAATTTGCTGATTTACAAATTAGTTTTTGTCCAGAGATACGAACTCATGTTCTCATTTTCTCAGAACACCGTAACGTTTTATTTGTTACATCCGTTATTATTGACCAATATGTTTTGGGAATATTTTATTCAAACTATAGATTTAAAATCATCTACAAAATGCATACATACCTAAACCTTATCCCAACCACCAAGAGGTTTGAACTACCTAAAAACTTCTATGAGCGAGTATTTTCTTTGAAATTTAGTAATCCTACTTAAAATGTTCATCTTATCAAACAAAAGCTTCTCAGAATGTGTAATTTTGCTGAAATATTTGTTCAATTAAAACACCGCCACGTTTTTGCTTGTCTCTACTTCAAGACTTTTATATCCAATAAAAAATAAGCAAAAGATGCAGCCTAATTCAAATTCATCTTAAAGGTATTCTATTGCCATGAGCTTTATACTTGTCGAATCTGAACAAATTCACATATCTGAGAAAAGTTTTCATGACATATTATGTGGATGGTTCTAGTTGACTTCCCACACATTAACTTGTACAAAACAGTGGAATTGGAATAGAGAAACACATATATATGAATTGCAGGCAGTAGTGAATCTCAAACACACACACACACACACACACACACACGCACACAAACACACACACACTAAAGAAATATATCTCTCACACATGTGGATTTGTTTCATAGATATGCTGATAAATATCGATAATAAAACTAATCAACAATCTCTTGTGTAAAATGATTTTAGATATGATTTATTTCGTTATTTCTATGGAATTTACCTAAAGTCTATGAATAATAATAATAATAATAATAATAATAATAATAATAATAATAATAATAATAATAATAATAATAATAATAATAATAATAATAATAATATCGTTCATGTATTTTCTCGACATTCGAATTCTATTTCAATGATAATTGAGATAGGTGGACATTTTGTAAACTGGATTCCGATTATTTTGCACGTCCTTCATCCACAATGACACTTAACCCTGCCATAGTTATTGACTAAGCAAAGCCTATTCGAGGCTCGGACGGTGTCTCATTCAACGCTTAACGTACGACTGTTCTTACCAGTGAGTTTCAACCGTGGAACTCAGTGGCAAGCACCAGTCCGAATCAGACCCCTCTCCCGATCTCCTCGCCATGTTTGTTATTAAGTGTTAGTTTAGTTCGATGATCCAATTTCATTTTATTCGATGAAATATTGTAAATTATTATTACTAAAAGAATAGCTACTATCTGGTCCAGGGTGATGAGTTTGATTCTCACCTGGAACTTGTTCTTTATTCCGATCCGTGCTGTTAATCTATTTGCTCACTGCTGGAGTAAGTCTGAGTTTAGTTGCGATAAAAAGCAACCACGATTAAGATAAAGGTAAATCGTAGCAAAATAATACTTCATCTAATAGAATCAATGATATAAAATTGAAAAGATTTCTTGCTCGTCGTAAAAATTAAACCCTCCTATTTCTTGACGGATGATTTCAGATTATCATTTTCCCCTGATAGTTTGATGCCAGACATACAGTAACTGAATCGTTGCAGTGTTGACGGAATTAATACAAGTTATTGTTGGTGGTCTTCGCAAAATCTCTGATATCAGCTCTGGTGGTAGGGAAAATGGAAAGATCATATGTTCGTACACTAGAGTGAGGAAATTCGGTACAAGATCAGCTTGAGAGACCATAAAATAGGGTGGTGTTGAAAATGAGGACAATGAACAGCTTTCAAATTATATTGATATCATTAGAATCTAACCCACATCTTAAATTGATAGAATCTGAGTTGCAACCAAAAGGACAAGCTTAGATTTCTGCAAAATTGATTTTGGAAAAAAATGAAAAATATTTAATTTTATAATAAAAAAAGAAATTATAGCTTTAAATAATAGAAACGTTTACATCTCTCCCTCTCTCCCTCTTTCTCTATCTCTCTCCCCTCTCTCACACACACATATGTATACATACACTTATTTATTTGATTGTAATGGCTTCATGACTAGTGGATTCATTTAAGTCCATTTTTTCATCAATTTCTCTGAGCTACAAGAGTAAAATGTAACTCAGGACGAACTTGTCCGATGAAAACTTCGATAAGATGAAATGTTTAACTAAGACTTCTTTTCAAGTAGGTAAAGCTACCAGGTAGTCAGGATAAGGTTTATGGATGTAAGCTTTAGTTGCTTCAACACCATCACAGGTAATTTATAAAAGTATGTTGAAAGTTTTACTTTTACTCACCGTGTCTTTTAAAAAATTACTTAGCAAATTGGCAGTGATATGTATATTTTTGCCTGGTTTGTACAGACCTTCTTATCGATGCCCAGGTAAGCGATATATATCAATCAGCAGCCACAGAAGATGTGTAAGCGGATCTGATGAAACACTATGAAAAGGGGTGGGGAAAACATTCCCAGAGTAGGGAGCAGTGAAGGTGAAACGTATTAAATATCTGATAGGGTGTGGGAAAAAACATTAGTCGTTTCGCGGAGATATATATATACACCGTATAATTGGTGCGGAGCTTACAACCCTTGAGCGGCTGTTACGGGAAGGACACGGAGTCCCTCGAGTGATAGTTACGGGAAAAACACGCGGAGAGTTAGTACCAAAATGTCCCGTAGAAATTCTTTGAGTTTAAGCGTGCGGTCAAGTAGCCATTTGACCGAAAGAGCTACGAGCGTAACCCCTGGATTTCAATCGACCAACAGAGCTTTAAGCGTACCCCCAAAGCAACGAGGAATGGACAGGGCCGGTAGTGTTCCAGCCAAACATTTAGTAATTCCACAGTTAAGTAGATCTTTATTCTCTATTTTTCTCTCCACCGAACAAAAAACATCCTAAGAAGAACACAGCAGTTTTTAGGATGAAAAAATTGTCTCGAGTTGGAATATTTATTTAATACATAATTTGAAATTAATTCGACATTATTCTAAATGCTCCTAATGTTTTGTCATTTTTTTAAAAAGTTTCTCGTTTGCTTTCATATTATCCATTTGATGGTGCGTGCGCGTGTATATTCTCCTTAAAAACTTCTATGGACTTTTTAGCTATAAATTAATATCACTGTACGCATAGGCGTAAAGGAAATCTTTGCTTAAGAGAGGCAGAGGGCATGATTTGCCCCCCCCCATTGGACACTGTTTTGTCCGAATGGGTATGTGTATGTTTCCGCTGCCCCCTAGTAAGTACGCGTATGACTGCATTGTTGAGTATGAGGCGGGGCTGGATGAATGCAGTTTTTGTTCAATTAGTTTTAGCATTAAATAGGGAAAATTGATTCTCCCGATCGAATCTAAAAATCAACGATTCTGGGTGAAAAATTTGCAAGTTTGAAAATTTGGCTCCAAGTAAGCCCATGAAAATATGTGTTTAAGTACACATATGAAAAAATGCGTTAAAGTACGCATATGAAAAAAATGTATTGAAATATGTTGGGAAATATGAGTAACGATGAACGGAGTGTTTCATTTTTATTTCTTTTAACAAAATCGAGTGAAAAACGGTTTTGGAATCGTCTGCAAATACTAGTAGCGCGTTGACTACACAGATCTATTAAACGAACTATTTTCAAGGTAGTTATTCTGCCACCACCAATTTGGTTTCTTATTTCTCCCCTATCGTTTTGTGTCTAAGAATAGACAGAGGATAGCTGGTAGGTAGAGAAGAACCAATGACTAATCGGCCAGCCATTTCTTAGATAAGCACGTTTGCTATGGATTGGGTTTCAGCAAAATCATCTCAGCAAAATGAAGCAGCCATCATTTCTGTCCTCCACATACCCTCTAAACACTTCCATTTTTGCCACCTGAAAGTAAACTATTTTTATACATTTTTGAGTCATCAAGAATCTGCGAACACACCAATCAATAGTGTGTTTGATCGATCAGAAGTTAATCAGCGAGCCATTCAATATATTATTCTTTTTGTGGAATTCGAAAAAAAAAGATATAATTGTTTTGTTTTTTTATAAACTTTGGTTATTTACAAGTTTGCAACATTGACATGATTGTCTCCTTTGTTGAGTTGAATGTTGCAAAATGCATTCAATGTACAATAACCGTTCAATATCTTCCTTTAAAAATGATTTTCAAGTATTTATTTTACGTGGAAGGATACTTCCTTAAATAAACATTTACTCTGAATTTTGAAATACGCATACGCACGCACGCACACACGCACACACACACACACACACACACACACATACACACATACTTTATATAATGAGTAGGCTATAGAGCAATAATTAGCAGGTTAGATTCACGAGTCATTGCGAATGAGTTCCATGCTCACTGGGTGCTCTCTTGTGGATCTTTGCTAACTATTCGGCAGAGTTACGAACCCCTTAACCATTCCTGAATTTGAGGTCTCAAAAATTCTTTATTTGCCAATAAAATTGATTGAATTCATGATTGTGAGGTTCATTTTGATTTCTTGTGAATTAGGTAAAATACCTCCTATTCTGTGTTGTGACAAGTTAGTCTTATCACCTCTAGTCGAATAATGAATGAAATCAGATGATCACAGTTTGCAGCCTAATCATTCATATCGTTTTGAATGGCATCATATTGAACTTTGTAGTCGTTAAGATGGTGCTTGGGTCTGAACAGCCTATGACATATGTCAAAATGTTTATATGTGACATTTCACTGCATAACATTCAGATTTCTCCAAGTAACTCATATCTAGCTGGTAATATCTACATTATTTATTTTATTCTTTTATGAGAGGCTGAAATTTGCAGATCTATACGTCCATCCTGTTAAAAAGAAACTGAAATCCACTTTTAGTTTGTGCAAAAATTCGGTGGAATTTGATTAAATTTCCATCCCCCTTTCCCATTCATATGGTTTTGCTGGTTATTCCTTTTGGAAATACGTACACACATATACAAACAGATCAATATACATGAGAATACATCAATATTGATCGTTTAAAGAAATTTACCTGTATTATTTGTTGGTGTCAAACCAAACTTTAATAAACTTGATAGGTACCGTGTAAGATGCTCGAATGAGACATATTTTTCCAAATTTTGAGGATATTTTTAAATTCAAACAAGCTCAAGAGGTAAATCACCCAAGTAGATGCTATTACCATAAAAGGCAAACCTCTGTGTAATTAGACTTTCAACTTTTTCTCTTACTTCTCTATCCTTATACGCCTCGATGAAGCTACTGATTCGCAAAATAGTATACAAGACGATCTTTGTCATTTCCCATAATAGTACTGATTGTTTGGGAAGATATTTTAACAAACATTGAAGGGTTTGAGTGTTAGTGGCACTCTTTGGAGAAATGTTGAAAATAGAAAGTGATAATGAGCAAAGAGAGAAGTAAAGAAGTTAAAAAGTAAAGAAAGAAAGAAAGTTAGTAAGAGAAGATAACTGAGGGAAGATCTATTTACTCAGTGTATATATATGAGGCATTAATAGAGTTGTAAGAAGTAAATTTGAGTTCAAGGAAGAGGAGGGCACTGGGGGGGATGGGTTGCAGGGATTAACAAGGATGAAGGCAGATTGATAAGTAGAAGTGGTTCGTCTGTTCCTCTGCTGCCTCCCTGCGAGCAACACTGTTGGCACGCACACATGGGAAGATGCGATCTGTGTGTGTGTGTGTGTGTGTGCGTGTCTACTTATCTCACTGTATCTATCTTTAGCAACCAAGAAGCCTTTTAAGGTGTTGAGACTGCGCTAGGTTCATGCCAAGGCCTAGTAAGTATGCAGAGAATCTGTTCTGTACAGTCTATCTCTCCTCTGAACGCACCATTCGATATTACAATCGGCTTCTAACTTCAATAAAGCATGTTTCACAAGGCCGACGTGACAAGTTTGTCTTGTATCATCGTTTTGTAATGCGCTAACAACAAGAATAACTTTATTAAAATCTCTGCAAATAATAAATATAAACGTCTTCACACACACACACACACACAGACACACACGGACACACAGACACACACAGACACACACACCACATACACACATACGCGCGTGCGCACACACAGGCATATAGACATACACCTCTCAGCATCACCTCGGCCGTTGACCAATTTTGGAAATGGACGTTTTCCACTTCTAATTCTTTCTTCTATCTCATTTAATGTCAAAAAGATCAATTTGTTTCTATGCACACGCTCTCTTCCTTATCAATTTGATATTCATTTATATTATTTCAAAATTCATTTCTGCTCAACAATTTTTCCTTTGATTTCCTCAATAAAGTGTAAGCTACTCTGTTCCGGTTTTGTAGACTCCCTCAGGTAGGGAAATAAAAACGCATCGCACTTTTATCAATGCAAATTTATCCGGAAACCGAAGAGCAAAATAGCGGCCCACTTCTAACAGGCTTTAAGATATTTTGTACATATTTGAGATTTTTTTTATTTGATCTCAACTTAATTTCAATCGACCTACTTTTTTATAATTCTACTTCGATTTATTTTGTAATTACCTTTTAGTAGATTTCAATTCCCAGAAAACGATGTCAAGAATCGTATCATCTCTAATTCTCACAAATAATTAAACATTTATATGATATATTCAATGCATTTACGCTTCCAACTTGTTAATAAAGGAATATATCGGGTGTGTGTAAGGATATGTGTTGGGGATGTCATGGGTGTCTATAGATAGCTTGACACATACACGCGTAACGCTCAAAATGTCTTTTCAAATTAGAAAAATATTCATTTAACATAACCAATCCCATCTGAGTTTAGTTGACAATATTTAGAAAATGATTTTCTCTGAATGTCTTAAACACGTTCTTAAATAGATGTGTATTTTTACAATAAGCCTGGCATTTAGGGAAGTAAGATGGCAGACGATTTCAAGATACACTAATCATTGTTGTCTACCATGGATGCTGCCACTTTTCCAGGCCTGGGCGAGGGTGCTAAAGGATATATTCTGAATATATCTTAGCGACAGCCCTGTTATTAGTGAAGAATAATACATCTTGTTTATGGTATACAGTATCATTATCTTTTATTGACTATAAGGTTCCAGCTTTCAAATGTTTCATCCTAGTTGGGACAGTCTGATCCAGGGGTGGGTTCAAATGCCCCATTTGTTTACCCACCTTCAGCGGACACCAATGTTTTCTACTTATATACAGCTGCGTGAACACTTCAAATGAACGTACTTCCGAACAATCATTCAGTTTCAGTCTGCGCTTTTCAATTGGGTTGTTGTTAATATTCAATAGTTTTTCGGTTGAATTTATTAAAAACTGAGTCTTTTGTGATTGACATCGTGATAGAGGCAACGCATACGTCGGCTACCTCTCGTCGATTTTTCCCCTCCTTCTTTTCCTGTCATTATTTCCTTTACTGCGTCATGTCTCTTTGTGTGAACGCTGAAGAGGGAAAGTTTCCACTTATTATTTTGCTTGTGTATGAGCAATGTGTCTAATGCCTTTTGGAGTGAGTTCGAACGAATACCCAAGTTCCAAAACTAGCTCGCCCATGTCGCTCATATTTGGTGCGCTTGCAAGAGTCAATCGGAGTGAAATATCATGGAAGAGTCTCACTTAGTGGAAAGACCATTAATAGTGGATGACTGTTTGCTGAAGTAACCTAGCCACATTGAATTATGTGGAATCATACATCAGTAAGAATGTTCGCGAATCAAATATTCCTATGCTAGCTTCATTCTTACGAACTTTAGTCAATAATGTAAAATTGTAAAGGACTAATAAAAAGATGAAGCTACTTTGAAAAAAGACATTGAATTCAAAGTGTCGTAGGAAATATTTGATGAAAATAACGTAACAAAACTCATTTAAGAGTGATGAGATCCATCACTTGGCGCAGTGACCTAAGTATCGTTCATTCATAGAAGTGAATGCCATGAAGACGTTGTACTCAGCGATCATGAAAAGGAAAATGTCTCAAGGAAACAACGTCGTTGGTGCAATTATTTGAATTTCTTCTTTTTTTAGGTCGTAAAAACCCGTCACATCACATTCGATCAAACAGAACTAGACAAAATGGAATCACGGTTTCGGGTATGTGGCAGCAGTGGTATTATATGCAGTGACATTTCCCTTGTTCTTTCTTCCCATTCTCGAGTGTGTTCTCCATATCTGTAGTGGATGTGAACCTTTATTCGATTTGAGATTCTAAAGTTCAAAAGCAACTGTCCATGTATTTCTAACAGTCCCTGTTCTCGAAAAATGAATAAGAATGATACATTTTTCAATAAGATACTCTCTTCTGGTCTTTGCGTTTATAATAAATTAAAGAATGAAATAAACCCTCTTTGTTCATTAACCTTGTTTCTGTCAAATAAATAACCTATTGAATATTGATATTATCATTCGATCATCTGCATTGTAGAACAAGAATATTGACCAAAATAATCCATGAAATTGTTTTCACAAAAATTTGTGCAGCTTTTGATAACATCAACTTTTGGTTTACATATATCAACTGGAAGCCGTGTAATCTGCAGTTTTCAAAATCACAATTTCTTTCTTGTGTTATATTTGTTGCAAAATTGATCTTCGCAGCAATGAACATTGTTACAAAGATTGCTTATGGTCTTTATGCAAAACTGCTGGCAGACATGAACCCACTTCTTTTCAACTTGGTCTACTGTTACAGCAAACTGGGACAACAAAATGGAAGATGAATTCTTTTTTGAAACGAGGGAAGACCATTACAAGAAATTCCAAAGTCACTTTTTCCAGACCCATAAATCAGGGTGCTAATGTCATATATGATCAATGTCCATTTCTATAAAAAATAAATAAATGAATAAATGAGTAAAAAGAAGAAAATTCTAAATGCAAGATTTAATCCTAAAATGAACCGTGAAATGAAGAAATGGGGAAGCTGGATAATATAACAAAAAATATCTTGAACGCTAATGTCAGACATAGAATGGAAAAGAGAAAATCCTTCAACTCAACGATGTGTCTTTGTTTTGTCTTTTCATACAATGCAAATTAACAATTCATATTTGCATGATTTTGCATGGTGTGTGCGTTTTTCAATAATTGATTTCCTTCCATTTTCGTTCCTTTCAAGAAGTTTTCACGAATGTAAGTAAAAAAAGGTTAATTTATTCTTTGTTATTATAGACAACAAAATTGATGTGAAGTTGACTGAAGAAATCATAACTTCTGTTTTTGCGAGACAAATAAAACAAAAATCAACCCCTAAGTTTTAATTGATTTTACTAATTAGTATCCTTGATTGTCATTCATACCTGTGGATAAATATTCTGTGCAAGACATTTTTCTTTTATATTTGACAGTGAATACCAATAATTTTCAGTTTGTTCTCATCTTTTTGTCTCGTCGAAAAAACATTATATTATTTATAATAAATATTGATTAAAGACCATAATTGTATTTGTGAAGAATTCGTAACGATTGATCAGACTTAGAAAATTAAGTTGTTCGTCAAAATAATAAAGTCTTCTGATAATCAACAAACGATTTTTCTTCGTAATGACTTTTCTCTTAATTATTTTATGTCCGTGTGAAATAAAAGTAACTCAACTAATCATCTTTTGGAGAATTAATGAATATCTGTACAAACTACAAAGCCAAAAATTACCAGGCAAATTCAATTTTCTGAAAGGAAAGTTTACCCGAATATTCTTTCTATTTCACTTATGAAAATGTTTTTATGAACCAAATCACTAATTTCTTTCCTCTATTTTTCAAGGCTAGAATCAGAGAGCTCGAAGATGCGCTTGATTCCGAGAGGGACGGCAGGATCAGGGTAAGTAGAACCTAAACAAAACTTACAGTGAAAGTTGCATTGTTCATTTCTGTAGATATTGAAATAATTTGGTGATTCAAATAGATACAGAAGCAACATACTTCGATAATAAATCTTGGACACGACCATCAATATTCTGCTTGAAACTTCTGAAAAATTTACCTCCACTTGTATGTTTTATTTTAAACTGAAGCTATCATTTAAAGAATTCGTGAAAGCGGATAGAAATAAAGTCAATTTAAAGTAAGTAGATTTGATAATGTGAATTCTTTTGAAATCATTTGATGGGCTTAATTCTTTTGAAATCAAAGTTCTGTTTTTCGTACCATGCTGAGTTCGTTAAATGTACATATATACATGCATACGCACCTAATCTGTAATATACTTTGGACTTGTATAATTCATATTCGTACGTGACATTTTTTGTGTAATTTGATGTCGATTTTAATATTCCATTTCATCAAACACACTTGAGTAAATCTATTTTATGTGTCTTCATTTCAGGCCGAGAAACTCGTTGCAGAATATACTTTCCAACTTGATTCTGTCAATGAGCGACTCGAAGAGGCTGGCCTTACTTCCGTAACACAGGTATGTATGATTTGTTGATTTTTTACTTTTCAATAATGAAGATGACAATAATGATAATGATGATGATTGTGATAATGATGAAAGAAAGTAGAATCAATGACTGAGATCATTTTTGCTAATGAGAGATGGTTTGCTGTAAAGGAGATTTATCATTTGAACAAGAAATAGAACGAATGAAAAGTTATGCCTTGATACTTGATAAATAAGTATAATTTTATGCTAAAATTGTGCAGTAATACCACAAATAATTCACAATTTAGTTCATAATTATGATTTCATCTTCACTACTTGACTAAATCCTGTCGTATTTAGCATTTTCAGCTCAATCTTAATGAATGTTTCACTTTTCCCACTTGTAGAGCGAGCTCAGTCGTAAGAGGGAGTCTGAACTACACAAACTTCGCAAAGACATTGAACTTATCACTGTTCAACATGAAAGCTCTGAACATAGTATGAGGAAACGCCATCAAGAGACCATCAATGATTTATCCGAGCAGGTTGATTACATCACAAAACAGAAGAACAGGTGAGAATCCAAAAGCATGAACATTTTTCGCTTGTGCATTGGACACGGGTTTGACACAAATAAAAGTAGAAAGCAGTTGAGGGGCGGAGAAAAAAGTCTTGAAAAGAAACAAGGAAAGACAGATGACGCCATACCCCCCCCCCCCAACTGATTGACCACAGAAGAGGGAATTACCTAAATCAATACATTTGATTTCCTCTTGAAAGTAAATCTTTATTTTTATTTCTATTTATTTTCCAGAGTTGAAAAAGAAAAATCACAGCTTCTTGTGGAAATTGACGGATTGCAGACAAGTTTGGATGTAGTTTCGAAAGCCAAGGTCAGTAATTGTTGTTGTCTTTCAATTGCAATAATGCAGACGATTTAGAATCAATTTAAACTTCAACTTCAACACGAAGTATCGTTCTCATTTTCTCTTTATATTTTTACTTCATAAATTGAAGTAACCTCTTTGCTGACAATATATATATATATTGAACTGACCCAATTCATTTACCATATATATATATATATATATATATATATATATATATATATATATATATATATATATATGGCGTGCAAAGTGGAGATAGGTGAATATTGCGCCGCTATGTGTCACGAGTCAATACTTAATTCAGTCTAAAGCAGTGTAAATATTTGTATGACTTATTACATATTGATTTAACATACTATACACTCATTTTCTCTCTTTAGGAAATTCATTTTTAATGCAATTTGGTTATTTTTATAGGCTGCTGCCGAAAGCAAATTGGAAGGTTTGGACGCCTCAGTTGGCAGACTGAAGATCACTGTGGACGACTTGACGAAACAACTTGCAGATTCCAACCATGCAAGAGCTCGTCTCACCCAGGAGAATTTCGACTACCAGCACCAGGTCCAGGAGCTGGATAGCGCCAACGCTGCTTTGGCAAAGGCTAAGATGCAGTTGCAGACTCAAGCCGAAGACTTGAAGCGTGCCTTGGATGATGAATCTAGGGTAAGAAAATGGCAATATCAGCCAATAATTCAGACGCTCATAACATACATCTCTACAACACAAGGAAGCATTCATTTTATTCACACCCACCCACACACATACAAATATGGAAAGACCAAGTATATTGACTGGATATAATTTTACTATTTGTGCACATAACTCCTGTCTTCGTCTTCATCATTTTATGTACATGAAACCCTTCCTTTTGCCAGAATTTACAAAAATGTCTCAAAAAGTTGACTTTTGTTGAAATCTTGAATCAGAATTTAGAGCCATAGAATGCTTATAGGCAGAATTTAAGCCAATTTCAGTCCTTTAAACACTTTATCATAAATCAATTAGAAGAAATGAGAATCGATTACTACAATAATGGAAAAAAATTCAATTTCAAGATATTCGTAAAACTCACAAACACTTTTTTACTGAAAAATATTTTTTGTCGATTATCAGCTTCAGATATCTCACTGGTCTATCGAAAATATAAATCTTACGTTACGATCATCAAATAATGAAGGAGAAAGTCTTAACAAATAGATATGAGGCTGCAAATTATCACAGCTTCCAGGTCTATCTGTTTGAATATTTCAATTAGACTTCCATAGTCTTGTTTGATTAAAATGAATTTATCAAAATCCATTAATTTATTCATAAAACATATATAATGCATTTGTGAATCTGAATTCTGCAATGATGTTATTGAGTCTCCAATTCCAGTTAAGACTGTGTTTCAAATGTCAATGCAGATACGTTATTTCCATATGTAAGAGTCAATCTTCTCACTTTTCTGTATACTTGACTTATGAATGTTATGAATATTAGCTTTGAATCAAAATGATAAACGGATATATGATACGAAAATAGATGAAGAAAGAATAAAATTATGAAATAGTAATTTACCAATATTTTTATCACTTACCCCACAATCGGTATATTTCTAATTGTGCCATTTTTCTTTTCAGCAACGCGTCAACTTGAGTGCCCAGCTTTCGGCACTGCAGGCTGACTTCGATAATTTGAACGCCCGCTACGAGGAAGAATCCGAAAGCAATACCATACTGCGTAGTCAACTTAGTAAGATCAATGCCGAATTCAGCGCCCTGAAAAGCCGATATGAAAAGGAAATCATGGCCAAGACAGAGGAGTTAGAAGATCTCAGGTAAGAAGTCGGCAATATTGTTTTTTTTTTATCAATTTGACTTTTTGTCAGTTCATTCTCATTCAATATGGCTTCATAAAACAAAAAATAAACAATGAAATTATTGATCTTACTTGAAAGTGCGTAGATGAATAATCAACTATCTTTTCTTGACTTGCAGACGCAGAATGAATGCCAGAATTGCCGAACTTGAGGACCAACTTGAACAAGCACGTGTCCGTATTAATAATCTGGAAAAGACTAAGATCAAGCTCACCACTGAGATTAAAGAACTTACAATTGAAATCGAAAATGTACGTTGACTATCGATTCTAAAATTTTGATTAGATTTTTCCAAGACGCATGAAAATCTGCTTAAAAAATCTTAGTAAAAATATTAAACGATTCTTATCCAGATGTAATGGCATTTAAAACCAGGCGGGGTTTTAGTTTATTTAAACTCTTTCATTGCCAAAGAAATCATTTTTGTACTTAGCTCTGACTATTTGATATAAATCATTCTGATGCATTTCGATTTTATTCAAAATTTTTAAACTTTTCCAATCATTAATGAATTAATTCCAGATGAACGCATTAAATGATCCTTTCCTGTTTACAAAACATATCAGTTCATCTCTTTCTTTGTTATTTTAGTAACAGATGTATCTTAAATAGTGTTAAAACTTATTCAGAAAAAAAAAACAAAGAACGCAATAAAATGATGCTGTATTTAAAACACTTCTTTGAAGTTGAGTGATTAATCTTTGTTTCCACATATATATACATATTTGTCTTTCATTTATCTCAATTGTTCCAATTATTGATAAGCGTCTGCTTGAAATTCTTACAGATTCAGATTATTGTCCAAGACCTTACTAAGAGAAACCGTCAACTTGAGAACGAGAATGCTGCTTTGCTCAAACGTGTTGAAGAGTTGACTGCTGAGAATTCCAGCCTGGCGGCTGCCAACAAAGCCCTTGAACAAGACAATCATCGCTTGAAGGTCGTGAATGCCGAACTCGGCGAGAGAGTCGATAACCTTACCAGGGAAAACAAACAACTCACTGGTAAGTTCTTTTGGATTAAAGCATCGAAATATTCTCAATACTTTATAGTATCCAAATTATAGTATTTCTTAGAACGTCTTTGATTTTGCACCCGAGATACACTTCTGAATGCGTCTCAGTCATAATTATTAACCCAACAAGCTAGACTGAATTAAAAAAATACAGGTTCTGGTATTTTGTTACTGATCAAAATCGTAATTGTTTGCATGAGTATATATTAATTTTCCAGAAAATACTTTAGACTGTGATAAGAGATAATCTTATTTAGAATAATTGCTTGGTATTTTCAGACAGCCTTCGTGAGACAACTGCTGCCCTTAAGGATGCTAACCGCCAGGTGGCTGAGTTGCAGGCCCTGCGTGCCCAGCTCGAGGCCGAACGTGACTCACTTGCCAGTGCTCTCCGTGACACAGAAGAGAGCTTGCGTGATACTGAGAACAAGCTCCATGCTGCTACCACAGCTCTTAATCAACTCAGGGTTGAGATGGAGAACAGACTCCGTGAAAAGGATGAAGAAATCGAAAGCATCAGGTAAACTATAAATTCACTCTTTCACATCTCATAAGCATCTTCTTCCTTTAGAATCTCTCGCAATTTAGAGTGAGGATTTTATTCACTATTACATTTTTTGAAGGATATATATATATATTCACTATTTTTTTTTTGGGGGGGGTACTTTACTGATAATGAAAATAGAGCGTAAAATAACTGGCCCTACTTTTTCTGAAAGTTCGTAACTTCAACGTTTCTAAGTAGGGGAGCACCCCTATAATGTGCGATCTAAATGATTAATATTCACGTCTAAATTAAGTGCATGGAAAAATAATAAGATTATGATGAAAAATAGATATTCGTTGTGTAGAATACCTTTTTCATCATTAGGCTACAGATTTATTGACTTACATACAGAGAGAGAGAGAGAGAGAGAGAGAGAGAGAGAGAGAAGGGGAGGGGAGGAAGATGTGTGAAATTTGAAAACGAAACAAACAGTGCACGCAAGCAGAATGGACGATGAGACCAGCTTAAAGAGTGTTGTTACATGATCTAACAATCATGTTGTTGATTGGGCTTTCAATCTGAGTCTTTGTGTTGATGCTTTCAGGAAGAGCAGCGCCCGCGCTATTGAAGAGCTCCAGCGCACTCTCATTGAAGTTGAAGCCAGGTACAAGACTGAAATCAGTAGGCTCAAGAAGAAGTACGAAACAGACATCAGGGAACTTGAGAGCGCCCTTGATACTGCCAACAGACTCAATGCTGAACATGTCAAAGTTATCAAGACTTTGCACATCAAAATCAAGGTTAGTACTTTTCCCATACTTTGTGAAATGATTTTGTATAGGGGAGTGCATGGCAAAGAAATAGAAGCTACAAAATCATGAGAAATTTCAAGGAGCTGAACATATTGTATGATTGTGTTGGTGTCGCCAAAATCGAACTCGCATCGTCTGAATTCAAATACTTCAAATTATCATAATTATTATAAACAATAAAATAAAATGATTTTAATGGTAAAAAAAATAATGCAATGATAAACTATATATATAATAATTTTAATTCTTAATAACGACAGTAAGACAATAAATAACTTTTATAACACCAAATCAACTTTTCAATTAATTCGTTTTATTTGCATTTGAGAAATAGTAGTTTAATCTTTTATCCTTTATCCGGAGGACTAACAAGTGTCTCGTTTCTTTTACACAAGAAAGGGCACTTGGAGAGAAAAATGGCCGTTGGTTTAATGATAACTGAAAAGATTAAAAAAAACATGGGAGCTCTGTAAATCCAATTTTGAATAGGTTAAATCAAGATCAAAGAATTGGTTGATTCGCATCATCACGAAGTTGACTTAATTGCTTGTAGATCTACTGATCCATGAACACAATTATTTAATTATTCATGTGTAGAAACGTGTTGCGTTTGTGTGACTCTACGTTTACGTGTTGCACGTACACAAATACTATTTCGATTGAATATAACTTTCAATGTTTATTGATAGAGTTTAAAAATTCAAAGCTTGCGACAAATTGCGTCTATAATTAACTAAAATATCATTTCGTTTTAGGAAGTTGAAACCAGCCTCGAAGAGGAACGCCGTATCTCTGAAGATATTCGCTCACAGCTTACCATTTCTGAGAGGAAACGTATTGCCATTACGACTGAACTCGAGGACTGCCGCACACTTTTGGAAACTGTAAGTAGTATTTCATTATCACACATATAATTATAAACATTTCATATTGAAATTTTCATATTCGGACTAAAAAAAATGATGTACCATTTTGCAAGGAATCAGACAAAAGATTTAAAGAAAACATTTTCATCGATATTTTTTCCACGTTTTGAAATATTTTAAATTTAACTGATAAAAAAGCATTGTATTTATCGTTTTCGTGTATGTATTCATAATGCATTATGTGCTCATCATTTTCATATATGTATTTATAATGTATTTATATCACTTTAGGCTGAACGTGCCCGCAAAAATGCTGAGAACGAGCTTCACGAAACGACAGCCCGCCTGAGCGAATGCCAGATCCTTCTTACATCTGTCACCAACGACAAGAAACGTCTGGAACTTGACATCCAAGGAATGCAGAGTGATCTTGACGATGCCATTAACAACATGCGCGGTGCCAACGACCGTGCCGACAGATTGGCTGTTGAGGTCAACCGACTTTCTGATGAACTTAAACAGGAATCTGAAAACTACAAGAATGCCGAAAGCTTGCGCAAGCAGCTTGAAGTTGAGATCAGAGAAATCACCATTCGTTTGGAGGAAGCTGAAGCCTACGCCCAGAGGGAAGGAAAACGCATGGTTGCCAAATTGCAAGCGCGGGTAAGGATTCACGATTTTACCTTCCATTGGAATTTTGATACTTT
Organism: Thysanoteuthis rhombus; assembly: GCA_963457665.1. NCBI lineage: Eukaryota > Metazoa > Mollusca > Cephalopoda > Oegopsida > Thysanoteuthidae > Thysanoteuthis > Thysanoteuthis major. The sequence goes on along the minus strand of OY735232.1, from coordinate 10,216,175 downwards.
TGAAGGAGATTCATAAAGCTTATCGGAGTCTGATACAGAGACACAATATTCTTCAATACGTAAGACAGATGAACTTTTACATGATTTGCTTAGTAAAAGGAAATTTAATCGCTGTCCATTGCGTATTACGTTCTCATCTCAAAGCTCTGAAATATTACTGGAATTAGATTTTCATTTCTGTATTCTTTTAACACAATTCTAGTATGGTCGAATTAATTTACAGCTTACTCTCGGCTTCGAATTCAAATGCTTTCAAACGTTAAATAAAGGGAATGATTTTTACTGGTTTCACCAGTTAGCAGTAAAACCCGTTTAAGAAAATTGAATGGCTATTATTTTTTCTTCTGTTATTTTAGGTAAGAGATTTGGAAGGAGAGCTCGAAACTGAACAGCGCCGAACAAGGGAGGCAATTGCCACTAGCCGCAAGAATGAACGCAGTCTGAAAGAAATTACTACAGTTATTGAGGATGAGCGTCGTATCATGAGCGAACTTACCAGCGCCAACGAACAGATGTTCCTTAAAATGAGGACCTACAAACGACAGATCGAGGAAGCTGTAAGTTGTTATTTCAATTATCATTATCGCATATACAGTTTAATGAAAATCATTTACAAGAGAGAAAGAAGAAAAAGAGATGTAAAAGTTTTCGGGCAGCATAAAAAACAATTCAAATAATCATGATGAGTAAAAACAAAAGATTTATTGATATAAAAATGGCGAGGGCCTGAAAAATTGTCAAAGACAATCACTCTCTTCAACAAATAATTTGAAATCAGGAATTTGTAACGGACTATGCCCAAGTTCGAATTGATCAAACATGATTTTTAGAACTTTTGAATAGAAATCGGAACATGAAGAGATACAACAATCGGATGATTATTATCAGGGTGAGCGTGAATGCACACCCAAGCACTATCAATTTTATAAACAGTCAGAAAGAGTCACATAGCCTATGCCCTTGAAAAGATCTAACCCTGTACCAAATTGCAGCTTCCCGAGTCAAAGATATCTGTCTTTTCAAACTTTTAGCAAAATTACTAAATTGAAATAATTTCACACATCACTTACTGTTTATCTTTATGTTGTCATATAATTTGGTTCCTCTTTTCTCTTTTGCAGGAAGAAGTTGCTACAATCACCATGAACAAATACCGCAAGGCCCAAAGCCTTATTGAAGAAGCTGAACACAGGGCCGATATGGCAGAAAAGAATCTTGTAGCTATGCGCAGGTCTCGCTCCATGTCTGTCACCCGAGAGATCACCAAAGTGGTCAAAATCTAAATTTAACACTGATCGCAATGGAGCAGCCGGTGAGCAACAGCGACAATAGCCCTTACAGATATTTTGCATTTTCATCGTTAAAAACTCTAGGTTTTGCAGGCATCAATAACAAAACATCGACGATAATGGCAATAATAAGAATAATTGTCTATTTCTTAATTTAATCATGTCGTCCGTCCAATATTGTTTTTGTTAACGGCGCGATCTGAATATTTTAATTTCCAAAGCTACTCAACTCAAGTTCTTTTAATCAGCAAAAATTTCGCCAACATAAAACATTTTTCTCCAAAAGTTAAGAAAAACCCAAAAATTTAATTACGAACAAAAAGAAAACTTAAATAAAAAAGGCAAATGTTAAAAAAAACTACAAAAAAATTATTTTATGTTTTCACCGCTTTTTCGTATGTAACTGAAGTTGTTGCACAACATTTTCGAGTAATTTTTAATCTTTTTAAAGAAAAAAAAAATAATTCGTTGACCGAAAAAAAGAAAAAGTAAGAAAATTAATTTCAAATCAAAACTCACGTTTTTCGCCAAGACACTGACACTTTAGCAACTTTTCTCTGATAAAATATCTTCTCTTTATTTACTTTCTGGCTTTGACTTGTTTATTTGTTGGTTGCCTTTGTTTCTTTCAGCTCTTTCTGTTTCTATTAACCACGCCTTTTCTGTTTGGTCCTTTAGGGACACTTTTTGTTTCATTCTCTTCTTCCTTTCCTGGCTGTCGGATGCATATCAAAAGTTCGAAACTGTGTCTCACTGAAATTACTCCTTTTTAATGTCCCGCTTCTCCCAGCTTACAAATAGTTTCCTGTCGAATCATTTCAAGATTTTAAAAAAGCAGACATTACTAAACTGACATTTTTAGCAAATATCAATCTCAACTTGCGTGAAGACAGAAAATGCTTAAAATCTTTCTGAATACATTAATATCAATCATTCTGTTGATATTAAATTCAAATAATTTCATATAACATTTCACATTTAAATGATTTAAAAGAACATTTCACAGTTTGACCTAGCTCAGTTTAAGTAGTAAGACTGCAGCAATATTGCATCTGGATTGGAAATTAATGATCATTTTAGTTAACAACTTGTAATATTAAGAAGCATTAATCTCTGTCTGGACAACAGGCCTGATGTTTCAAGACATCCAAATAAGTTTTGAATCATGAACATTATTCGTATGACACACCAAGAGATCATAATTGAGAAATGAAATATTACAGCTTCGGAATAATTAATGATGTATTTGAGACATCTTCATATGGGTTAAAAGTCTTTTTTCAAATAAATGAAAACGATTGTCCACACATGGGTGGATCTTAAGCTAATTCAATATGCAGTATTCACATTGTTAAGATGATGTAATGTAGGCATCGTATATGAAAAAGTCACAGCTGTCCTGTCTCACACATAATTCTAAGATTGATCTCCCTGAAAAGATAGAAAAAATAAACAATATAAGATTGCTTGATTTCAAACTTTCACGAATGAACTGAATGAACCATCTTCAGTTTATTGGATTAGAAAGTTATGCTGTATGTATAAGATTACTAAAGAAATAATCAAAAGATGTTTTCCATATTTTCTTTGAAAGCACGACTATTATTCTAAGATAATCAATTCTGCCATGAAAACTATTTTGAAGAAAAACGTGATTAAAAGCAAGAGATGGTTTGATGTCTGCCACCGACAGTCTGCAAGTGTATCCCTCTTCGTTGCTAAAATTTGATCTTAAACTCATGTCTTTCGAATTACGCGAATGTTCTTGTTCTATGTTTTCTACCTTCGTCTTTCTAAATACAAGTTATATAAAAACACTCAAAAATGTGATTCATCTCATTAAACACACACACACACACACACACACACACACACACACACACACACACACACACACCTATATACAAGCAAGCAATCCAACTTTCACTACACATTTTAAATGTTATTAATGCGGGTCATTCAATTTTTTTAGCGAACAATTATTAAAAGATGATTCTATTTTGAAAGTATTTTCATAAATTTCAACTTCCAATTTCAAAGCAATACTTCCCTCCAAGACTTAATAAGACGGACACAAATTGTATTTGACTCTAAGATATTCAGTGTTCCACTACTGTGATGATTGTCATCGGAAATAATTTTTAAAGTTATTGTGAATAATTTAAAAATCTAAGGCGAAACCTGAAGTGCCTAAACTGTTTGTAACAAGTCTTTATGTCTAAATACGGCAAGTAAAATTGAAATGTTTCCTTCTGGTTAACAATGTTTTGTTTAGTTTTCTTTTGTTTTTATGTTTCCGTTGTAAAAAAAATTGTAATTTACGACCTACCCTATGTGTCTCTTTAGAGCTCTGATAATAATAATAATTTTGACTTATAAATGACTGCGTTCATTTACACTTGATTAAATGAATATTCTATTTTGACCAGTTAAACCGATATATCCTAACTTGAAATTCAAAATTTATCATACAATGAGTTATACAATACAGTAACGTTTAAGGTATTTAAAGTATTTTCACATTTTCTGACAATATTTTCTGCACTTGGAAATAATTACAGATTTCTCTCATTCTACATATTGTTTCAAATAGAACTTTATCGACAGAAGAGAGCAATGAGACTTAGGAATCCACTCACTTTGGATTGATAATAAATTTCTACGCATTCATGTATGCACGTTTTGCGAGCTTTCTTTCTTGGTAAATCTGTTTTTAATGTTTTAAGTTACTTCGGTAGCCATATTGAAATACACTGTTTTAATACTGTATAATTCACATTAGAATAGTTTATTTCAATACCATATTGACCTTTTTAGTGCATGAAAATAGAATCGCCTAGTCTAACACTGAATGTACACAAGGCGTCAATTTTGACGTTGCTTTTGATCGAACTCCCAAAGCTTCTTGTATGCTTTTCTGTCAACTTGCAATTCTTTCATCCTTACTTTGATTTGTACAGGTGTTCATGATTGTACATGATAAATCGGTGAAGATAAGGGTATGATCTTCACACACACACGCGCACACACACACACACACACACACACATATATATATATATACATATATATATATATATATATATATATATATATATGTACAGAAATATTTCTCAAATATTCAAACTACGATATTTTTATGTACAGTCGGAATTGCATGAAAATAATGTGTGATATTTATTTGAGAGTAGAAGAGTGAATTTGTTTTCTCTTTTAATTTCATTTAAAACATTTGAATCTGTTCCATAATTGATAGAACAAAATGTTTGGAGGTATGAGAAAATGTCTTAAGCGCGTAAATGATACCATACAAGACAGAAATTTGTACTTATATATATATATATATATATATATATATATATATATATATATATATATATATATATATATATATATATATATATATATATATATATATATAAGCTAATTTACTTTATGCTGTAAGCAATCTAAAAATGATTTCAAAATGAAATTTTTCCAATCAATTAATTGAAAAAATGTTTTCTGTTCTGGATCGCAACTTTTGATCTGATCTTACTGATTACCGTTCCAACTTCTCCTTTTTAAACTTTATTCTCATCCTATGGAGGACACTTTATGTAAACAAGCATTTTTGTGAGAGACTTAGAGAGAAGCAAGGCCCTGTATGGTACCGACGGCATTTTCATCTTCCCCACATGGCCCGAGTAAAGAAAACAAACAAACAAACAAAAAAGAAATGGGGAGAACCACTTTGAAAAAAAAACTTATGTGCTTTCCGGACATATCATTCTTCTGGTGAGACGGCAAGATGCAAAGTGTGATTCTTCAAACAACTACAACAGGTAAGAGATAAAAACAAATGACTAAACAGACCTTGTAAATGTGGCTATCTTATGTATAATATGTTGGTTTCAAACTGACAATGCCATTTTGGATTTCAGTCGACCAACGAAGTCAAAAATAAGAGCAAAGAATATCTACATGTTTCATTAGTTTATCTTTCCTGAGAGAATCAAAATGGTTCAAATTAAAAAATCTTTTTTAGTCTATTTTTATCAAAGACAAACTTATCACACTTCAGGATGAATTTCCACTCAGTCAATTAGCAATTACATTCAATATTTAAGGAAACAAAATCTCGATTATTATGATTTTCCAGTTGTGCTGTGTTGCATGCTATAAGATGGAAGTGGAAAGAGTATGCACAAGGGGGAGGGGAGAGAGAGAGAGAGAGAGAGAGAGAGAGAGAGAGAGAGAGAGAGTATAGATACTTCAATAATAAAAATCCAAACTCGTTAATAATTTTTTGTGGCTTTTAGTTTTGTGGTTGGCTTTGCATGTATTGACAGAATGCTCCTTTTGTACGCCGCTTCTCATCACGATGACGTCATAATTTTTCTAATACTGCACATTTTGCTTTTGATCACAAAAATGTTACATCTGCTGTTTGTGAAGTTTCAAGAGCACTACTTATCGAGTTTTTCACTGCATCGTATTTAAATTCACTTCTAATATTGGCATCAATTCACCGTTAGTTTTTTTTTAATTTTCAAATGACACATGTTTACTTTTGTAACCTTTGATAACATTAAAACATCATTTAGAGAAAAAAAAAGAACCATAAAAAAACTACATTACATACTTCGTATCGTTTACTGATTATTTCTATTCATTTTTTGCAGATGCCGTCCAAAAATATCCTATTCCTCTCCTGCACGTCCTGATAGGTCTTTCAGAGTTTGTGTACATGTCGGTATTCAGGGCACTACTTCACCTACCTTTGCCGTCAGTTATCATGTACGAAGGGACATCGTTATTTCCCCCCTGAAACCTTTTTTTTTTTTTTTGCTCTGTATACTCCAAATCTGCATTTTCAAGCATTTTAATTTTGTTAGTTTCTGCGTGTTTATCGCCACATGTGTACGATGCAATACCAGACAACGTTTTATTTGTCGTGTTTCTAGACAAGAAAAGTCCACGCCATCACCAATTGAGAACCTTCTAATTTATATCGTCATGTTCTTGAACCCTCAACAATCAACGTAAAAAATTCAGCTTTGAAAACGTTGCGAACTCTGACGAACAACGGACACTTTATATAAAAACTTTATTTTTTCAAGAGCACGTAACACACTGTAGATTTTTTATGTATTATTACGGAAAAAAAGCTTTTTAATTCATCAAAATTGAAAAGTAAAAAAAAAAAAACTAAAAAAAAAGAAACGGTTTCTTTTTCCTTCATTCCTTGTTATTATTATTTAAAAAAATAAATTGTCCATTTTAATTGTAAATTAGTTTGGTTAAACAACTCTTCCCCAATAACCGCACTCACTGTCCAAGATTGTTGAATACCTCCTCTCAGAAATATTTTCATCTAAAAATCGAGAACTGGGGGAAGAACTAAGGATCTGTAATGTAAAAATAAAATCTGAAAGCAGTTTTTAAATTATTCAAAACAGAAACAGACTTTGTAACTTTTCTATGTGACACACGGTAAAAGATTGAAGATCAGACATGTTCCGCTCTTTTTTCAATATGCACCTATATTTCACCAACTACTTCGTGAGACTGTTGCTGGATCTCAGCGGTATTTACCCAAATCATAAATAAGAAAGAAAAAAATGGGACTCATCAAAATATATGAAAAATACACATTCTTTTTTATGACAAAGGAATATTTTCGACAGTTTTTTTTAAATCGAAGATGACATGTATTATTTTTCCTTTTTTAACTTTTTTATAGCGGTGTAACTGTTTTACTATATCCCAGATTTGCATCAGATATCTGATTTAAGCAAAATGGGATGTAGTATCACGTTCTGTATGACTACACTGACAGCTACCAGTAATAAAATAACACTGCAGTATTGGAATCCGTCGTCCGTTTGATGTTTATTGTGTCCGACGTGCTAGTTTCTTTCTCTCGCTTGCAGTGACGCTTGGCGAAATCAGGGAAGACCATTTTCTAAACGGTTTTGCTTTACTTTATGCAAAATTCTGTTAAAGTTGCGTTCGATCCTATATCCCTAGTTTTATTTGTGCATATAAATAACATTTGCAATTCTTAGAGATTTGGATACGATTAGAATAGATACCACCACACCTTAGAAAATAGCCTTTAAATTAAATAAATTTATGCAGTACAGAGAAGTAAGATTTATTTTGCCACCGAGACAATATCTGTGATGTTCTTAAGTATCTTTATTTACCACAAATGGCCTTTTATAAGCTTCGTGGGAATAAATTAGCCGTATTTCAAAAGACTCGGGAAAGCATTAAAGTACTATTATCTTAACAGATTAAAAGAATATTGGCGCTATCATATCTAATGTGCAAACATTAAAAGGTAATATTATTAACCCAGGAAAAATACACCAATGGCAAATTTCATATTTCATTTTAATTGAAACTGGTGCATAATAGAATCTGGGATCATGGGACAAATATTGTGTTAACATTATCTTCCAAATGTTTCTTTAACCAATGGAAAATTTTGCAGTTGAGAAAAACAAGAAAAAAGACTCTTGCCTCGAGTTTTATACAATAATTGGTGTCTATATTGACTCTATGAGATTATCCATCATGCGAGCGGTCTGTTCGTTTTTAAATGGTTAAATCTCTTCGCGTCATTGGAGAAGATTGTGTGACAAGTCAGTGATAAGGATGGGGAAATGTAATTCTCCTACTCGGTACCATCTGACCCTAACACCAATAAAAGTGATCTTAGATTTGAAGGCTCTGAGAATTTCTAATCTGATTATTGTTATCTGTTCTTTGCAAGAGACAGATCCAGAGGATTGGCAGTATTCATATATACGTATATATATATATCCACCTGATCCTGTATGCATTTAACATAGAAAATGGAATAGCCAAAAAAAGAAGGAAAAGAGAGCATTACTTCATCTCAAAAGGATCCGTTTCGACTGGATCGATCAGTTCTCTGAGAGACGCAGACCCTTTCGTTCCCGGATGTCCATGCACTCTAAGACCGATCTTTATACAACTTTAAAGTTGAGGCGATTATTGAAATTTTCTAAGAATATTTATGAAATGATTTCCTCCAGCAGAAATTAAAAGAAATCACCTGTTATTATATTTCAAGTCTTTATGAATCTTGATCAAACGACGCGTCTTTAATGGTGACAGACTTGAGATAACAGAGGGTAATACGAGACTTGAATCATCTGTTTTATATATTGAAAATAAATTTAAAGCATTTGGTGGTAAATACATTCTGAATAACATCTCAAAGAAGAATGCAACAAACAGAACCAATTCTGCAGGAAGTAGTAATCTAAATGAGAAAAGCTTCCCTGGTATGTCAGTGTTCAGTCTCCTTGAGATTTTCTTAGTTTCAAGGAATGACGCAAACCTACCCTGAATGGGTTGATATAGTCAGCTATGGACGGAACCTGAGTTAAAGAAACACAGTTAAAAGCGTAACATTCTTAAAAAGGGAAAAAGAGGAAATAAAACCAAGCACGTTTAATCTAATACATTGAGAAAATGATGTTTGGTTTCCACAGTTTTCATCGAATTATCTTTTTTTTCCAGTTATTCCAATATTTCCCTGTGAATGATTCGTTCTGGTTTTAACTGTGAATACGTTCGAAATAAAGATAGAATGAATGAAGGAAAAAAAAAGAAGCTGTGATGCTCAATTTTTTTTCACTTCAGTAAATGCTCCTCTGATTAATTGCAATTTTCTTTGAATGGTTTTTGTGGCAAATTGAAATCTCTTCTTCGTATTGTTGATGCAATTCAATCCCGTTAGACTCTGCCAAAGTATGAAACCTATGAAACCTATACAATACTCCATCTTGAGCCTTTCTTATCTATTCTGTTCTCAAGTGATAAAATAGCTTTTGTTGTTAGATTGACAGTTACATAGATAAAAAGATGGCGAAAGGGAAAATTCACTATTCTGTCCTCAACACATGTGCATTATTAAACCAAACACATTTTAGCACGCATACGAGCAACTTTTTACTATTGAAGAACAACCTAATTCCCTGTGGCTCTGCCTGTCCTATTATTTGGCTTTTTTTTTGGTATCCTTGTCTTCACTTGGTATTATATTTCTTCACTAAATCTGTATCAAAAAAGAAATAAAAAAACGACAACGAAAACTGATGAACTTTTCAATTTTTTTCTTCATTGGCTGATTTCATTGGTCACTCATCAAATGAAAGATCGTGAGAAGTGGCTAATTGTAAGATATTACCCACATTTTGTCTGCTTTAAGAACAATGATAGTTATAGTAAGTATCGCATTTGAGAGTCAAAAAAGCTCTGTTATACAACTTATACTGTATCATCTCATCCACCTCTTTGCAGAATGGTGTTTATTCTACTAGTATCTGTAACTTTGCCGTAGCTTGAAATCGGTGAGAATCTATACTATTAATACGCTAGTCATGATCTCCATCTGTCACACTGCTTCTTGGTCATTTCATCAAAAATTGACCAATCACGGGAGAGAGAATTTGGAATGCAGGAATTTGAATAAAGCAGACGACAGAGGTTTTAATTTCTTTATTATGAAATTACAAATTTGCGAAAAACCTGGGTTAAAATTCCGTTTGGCAAACCAGATTAGTCTTTTATAAAGATTCCCCTTTTACGATGATTCATATAAATGAAAACGTTACCTATCTTATCAAAAATATCATTTTATTACAATGAAGTATATTAATTGAATATTACTTTTTTACTTTTTAAAAAAATACTGAAGGGGCAGCAAAAGAGAGGGAGAAAGATCAGTTTGATAGTTGTAAGACGAGAAGAGAGGAAAGAAAGTTAGCGTAGCGTGACTCTATTTTTTGTTAGATTAAGGAATCGTGCATTTGCTTGGGTAACAGTCATTTTTAGTGTTCACGGTATCATCTGAAAACCTAATGTATTAGAGGCGGATCCAGGATTTTGTGCAGAGTAGGATCCAAGTGAGAAATATCTTACGAATGAATATGTGAATACATACCAACTTTGTTCCAGACAATGTAAAATCTTCTTTTCATCTTCATTGTAGACAATACAACAATATTACCCGTTTATAGGTCAACCAAAATCTTTGACAAAAAAAATTATTACTCGACTTACACACAGTTATATATATTTTTAGAATTAGAATCGACAAAAGAGCAAAGTTGAAAAATGTTTAGACTAATTCACCATGGGATCAATAAATGAGAAATTTGAAAAGAATAAGATGGGTGACAATTTACAAGATGGAGAAACAAAATAATGGATTTTTGTTTTTAGGATTAATTTATCATCACTTGAGACTTTTTTATAAAATATTTTTTTATACGTCTGGGTCGATGAAATGGGTATTATCACTCCTAAAAGTATCTAGACCAAAGCCAGTGATGTCACAAAACTGGTCTTTATACATTTGCTTAAATATTCAATGAAAATACAGGAATATTATAGTGGAGTAAGGAACTACTTGAATATTAAAAACAACAATGACATTATTCATCATAGTGATGGATATATGCGAAGAAGGTTACATTGTTGTTATCAATGTGTAATTAAATGGTGTTGAAAGGGAAATCAAGTCCAGAATGACCACACTATACATCGATAAATAGTAATACCAGGATTATAGCATCAGCATCAACACACTGTGTCACTCATCGAACTGATCGTCACACTGACTTCCGAGTTCAAAAATAGGTTATTGGACATCCTACAGTTTTGGCTATCGCAGGCCAGCAACCTGCGAATATCTGCGAGTGTCAGTCTATTTGACAGGCTTGTGCAGCTGGGCATTTTACATGGTAGCACAGTCTTACATATTAACAGTGGATGCAGGATGGAGAGCACATCCACTAATTGCTCAGTTTGGTGTCATTGCCTATTCATCCACACTCAAGAAGGCTTGGCACGACAGAGTTAGCCAGCAGATTGCACTTTGATCGAACAAATGGCTGCCCGATAGTTGGCTCGTTGGGCACATAAGAAGACACAGTCTCTACATGGAAATAGTTGTCTGGACTCGACCTCTCCTTTTTGGGAGTAGAAGAGCTGGTTGTGCAGTTCGCTCGGCTCACCGGGGCCGCTCTCAGCGATACACATGCGACAGGCGAACCGCTCCTCTGGAAGAGCTCATCACCCACGTTCCAAGATTTCTCCGGTCGACTCACCCTTGTCAGAGCATCAAACACCCTCAACCGGCGAATACATTGATAGTATCGCAGGCTGTAAAGTCGTGTAAGCCAATTAGGCAGTCACGAATGCCAATGTCCATAAACCATGTGTAGTTGTGTATCCCACACTTCTGGATAATGTGGCAGGTAGTGTCTTCCTGGAGGCCAAGCACCCTGACATTAGTGTTCTTACCTGTGATGATACTGAGTCTTCATTTGTTTCAAAGGCGATTGATATTGTCCTAGGCTAAAAATGTGAATATACAAAGATGGATGTTAGCAGGTTGGTCAATGTCACACCTTGATGACGAGAGTTTCTCAAGATCAGGACAATGTCGATCTCTTCCATCTGTGAATAAGACACACTGTGACCAAATCAGTTGAGAGTGTCTACATCAGTCTTTTATCACCCGTCGTTAGACATAGACCTTCCCCAGGATCCGCCACAATTCTCTGTCATGGGTGTCACGGAGCCAGTATTTTCTGAATTTGTCTAGTTCATCTCTCCATCTTGTGAATACTGTCAGCCCGCAATGTGATCTCTAGGGATCCATGTTGTGAGTCATGATGTCCATCGGTTGTCTGCCATTCTTGCAACATGGCCTGCCCATTGCCGTTTAAGTTTTTTAATAGATTCTATGATGTCTCAGACTTCTGTTCTCTGCCTATGCTGTCTTGTGATATCTCTATATAAGGTTGAGCATGATTCTGTCATGCGCGCGTTGCATGCTTTGCGAGCCTGTCTCTTGGTTAGGTTCCATGTTTCACCTCCATAAGAGACTATCAGGAGAACGCATTGGTTGTATACTCTTCTTTTGGGGGTTTTTGGGATTGTTTGTTTTTTGTCTGCCAGAGGCTTGCCATCCTCTTGTGATTCTTCGCTTGATTTCCTCTTCTTTTGAGGATCTCATGGAGATTTGTTATCCTAGGTAGATGTAGTGGTCTACTTTCCCCAGTTTTGCATCATCGATTTTGACAGTTATGTTCTTATTCTTGATGTGATTGTTGCACATGACTTTTGTTTTACTGAAGTTCATGTGTAGGCCAACTCTTTTGCTTCCTTTGTTTAGTTCATCAAGTATTAGTTGGAGGTCGTGTAGGTTCTCTGCGAAAAGGACGATGTTGTCTGCAAATCTTGGCACATCTTTCCACATGTCATGCATATACTATGTCATGGCCAAATAATTTCAGACGATATTGAACTCATTGGGATGCATGATCAAGGTCATTAAAGAATGTGAGTACACAATACAGGAAGGCAATGAGCGGTTCTTGAATGGTAGGACTCTCTGCTTCTGGTTTGGCTACAGGCGACCAGGCTCGAGAAACATCTTGATCCTTGATGGCTGCTTTCTTTGTAACATCTTGAGTTCCAACAAATTTTAGGGTTTGCATATTTAACGGGTCAACTTAATCTTTACTAATCTTAACTAATTATCTCAACAGGTAAATTAACAATATATTTAGAGTAAAATGAACATTTTAGATATCTTTGCTAAACAGATATGACACAAATAACCCAGAATAACCAGTACCTGCCTCGCCTGCGGCTAAATCATCATGAACCAAAACAAGCTGTTTGAAACTGCGCCAATCTATTCCAGATTCGACTAAATGCAAGATTGAGGTGTTGGAATTTTTTATTTGCAGCGTTCGGGTGAAAACACGTGATTGTGATAAGTGCAGAGGAATGGAACAGCAACTCATTCGCAAAGGTCATCATGCAGTCCAAAAATCTGGATACCAGAAATACAAAAACTTCTCATTTTGATAAATGAAGCATTCTGTATTTGCTAATGAATAAACAGTCAAAATTTTCTTGCAAGTCTTTTCTTAATTTCTGCTTTGAATTTTTCTTGCCCGAGAATCCAGGAAATCCAAACATCCTGTCACCAAACAGTTTGAATTTTGGACTTCTACTGTATTATTTTACTTCTGTTGATGTAAAAAATGAAATAGCATCATGGACGTTTTTCCCCATTGGCTGGTACCGATATCTGGTCCTACCCTCGGACTATTTAGAATAATATCTAATGTATATGGTGGATTATTGAGATGAGTATTGAATGATGGCACCCCCAAGATACACCAACAAAGTATGCATTAGACACGGAACTGCAATAAACGTTGTGGGAAGCCATTTTATTTCTGACATGAAAAAAAAACAAACAAACAAACACGGGTAATCCAATTGTGTTTTATCATGCCAAATATGCCTTCATTAGTCTGGGCCATTTGCAGCTCACCAACATCAAAGCATATAAGCCCATATCAGAGAAAATTAAAAAAGGAAATAGGACAAATCCTCAGAACAAACAATATGTTTGTGGAAGGAGAAAAGATTAACAATGTATATATGAAATGAATTACCAAACTTCTACATACCAAAGGACTAACCAACAACTTCACAGAAAATTACAAAATATTGAACACCAAAAGGAACCACAACGAAGCAATAATAGATAAGGAGAGCAAAAATATCACAGACAAATCAAACATGAACAATACAGTAAGGAAATGGAAAAAAGAAGATGCCTACATAGACATGAAGGGCCACAAAACGGACTACATGAATTACAGCACCAAACAACAACAACAATTAAATCAATAGATAAACACAAATCAGGTAATTACCTTGTTTAGCAATATTTGGTAATAAAATACCTGTGGATTTGTACGGTTTGACGTTACAGACTTCTACCCCTCTTCATCCAAAGGAATCTTCAAGGAAGTCATTGAATTTGCAAAGATCTACACCAACTTTAATAGTAAAGATCGAGAAATAATCAAACACATTTGACGGATGATACTGTTCAATAAACAAGAACAATGGACTAAAAAAAATCAATGGCTCCAGTTTTGATATCACTATGGATAGTGACGATTCAGCAGAGATGTTGTATCTGATTGGCTGGTATATTTTGTATAACCTCACCAGAAAACTAAACTCTAAAAATATAGGACTCTACTGGAATTGTAGGAAATAGCAACATGCAAAAAAGCAAAAAAGCAAAAAAATAAAAAAATGCATCATAAAAGAAATTAAAAAATTGAAGTTCAAAGTTGAAATCAAAGCTAACATAGAAATTCTACATTTTTCAGATGTTACTTTTAATCTAAATGATAACATCCATACACCACACAAAAGAAAATTCTGAAATTACAAATAATAACACAGGATCTACCACCCTAACAAAATCATTAAAAAGATCTCTAAATCAATAGAAATAATACAATGGATAAAGCATGAATAAGCCAGATTGCAACTGTGCAGACAGAACCAGATATCCTTGTCGAAATGAATATCTCAAATTGAATATTGTACATCAAGCTGAAATATCAACCTAAGAGAAACCCTATATAGGAATATCTAAAACACCCTTTAAACTAAGGTTAGCAAAGTATATATCATCATTTACAAACAAAAAAATACAAAAACAGTGCATCACTGTCAATATATTATAGGAGATTATCTGATGACAACCTCACACGCACAGTAAAATGGAAAATATTTAAACAAACACACATATGCCTGAATATTGAAGCTTCATGTTACGTATGCCCAAATGAGAAATTTGAAATCCTCATTTTTGCCAAAAGAACAGTAAAACCAAAGAGCAGAATTATTTGATAGAAAAAATGAAGTAGTGTCAAATTACTCAAAAATTTCTATTAGAAAATATAATTTAACAATGTACATACAGGTAGAGAAAAATTAATCATCATAGCTATCTTATTCCCTTCATTATTATTAACAATAGTAGTAGCAGCATTACAATTAACATTTACTTTTATCTTATATCTCCAGCCACTTTAAGAACAACCAAATCACTTTTTCATAATCATCTTAGATATGTAAAAACATAACAAACCAAGAATTATGAAACTCACCACTAAGGTCATGTAAAAGTAAACCCTAACACAGGGAAACAGATTCAAATAAGAATAAAATACTCTCAGAGAAGAAATACATCACAAAGAGCTGATGTTTTAACAACATACTGATAAGGATAGTGCCTACAGAGTCTCCTACCAATTCATAATTTATTACTACCAGACAGTATCTTCACTATGTAAAACAGGAAAACATAACATGCATTGACTAAACAAGGAAAAGAAAAGATATATGAATAGAATAAGAGGAAGGTTCAACACCCTAGAAAAATAGACACCCATCCAAGAAAAAACATCCTAAAAAGGGATAAAAAATAAATCAAATCATTTGCCTGAAGTAGTGCAAACAGGGCAGAAACATAAACATGTTTGTGTAACGAATTCTTCATTCCATTTTATATATATAATAGAAATAAGTAACTGATAGATCCAGAAGGTGTGTGTCTCCGGTGGGAAGCAGTTTTTGGTAAAGATAATTTTGTAAAAGATCATCAGTAGGAGTGATGTTTATATAGATTTTTTAAATAGATTTTGTCCGAGCAAATATAGTAAACTGTTTACCTACTACATCCATAATCTAGAAAGCTTCACAGCACCAAAGTTGTTGCTGAAAAAGAACTTTTCCTCTCATTAGTACAGAAAGTTTCTCTCAGTCTTGACATTACTAAAATTTTAACTAAAGATTTATTTATTGACCACAGACAGTCAGTTTTCCATTGTGCGATATATATATATACATATATATATATATATATATATATATATATATATATATATATATATATATATATATATATATATATATATGTATTTTGAGGTTGTGTGGTTTGTAGGTTGGGGATGTCATCTAACCTCAATACTCTCTCATGTTTGTACATAGGTTTTCAAGACCTGGAAGTCTTACCAATTCCCGTGGCAGTCCTTACTTTGTAAATTCCAGCTTCAGAGGTATTTCCGTTGTGTGGTTTGTATATATATATATATTTATAAATACATACATACATAAATGCATATGTGTGTGCGTGTATATATATATATATATATATATATATATATGTATATATGTATATATACACACACATGCACACACACTTATATATATACACACTCATGCACGCACACACACACACACACACACACACACACACATATATATATATATATATATATATATATATATATATATATACACACATATATATTCAATATAAGTTTGATTAAAAACTATAAAAAAAGAATTTTTTAATACTTTTTTCTTGCTCACGTACAAAAGAAAACACATGGATCCAGCTCCTTTTCATATCACAGTTAATATAAAAAGTAAATGAGAAAAAAATTCAAGCTTTTTAACTATTTACCAATTATGAATTGCGACCCGAACGGATTAAAAGATAAGTTTAATGTTCATGATCAGTAAAGAAATTTAAGTATTTAAATCTTGATTTTAATCCTAGATCGGAGAGAGCCCTTGTTCTTCATTATTGAGGGAATGAATTGTGCGAGGGAGTGGGATAAAAGAATTTCCACGTCAACAACGGTTACAGAGAAATGACCGATGCGACTGGGGAAATCGGCTGGGCATACTTTGTGCTTACTGAAACTAATACCAATTAACAGTTTAAAAAGGTACATGAATAGGTATCACTAGTTGATGCCCATTATTTTAATGGTATTCCCAAAGCTGCACTCAGTGTCAGTATGTTTACACTGTCATTTGAAACGTCAATGTAAGATTTTAAAAAAAAATTCTTGTAATCATTTTAGGTAAGAAATGAAAAGACTCAGCCAGAACAATAGTAGTAGAATTTGTAGTTATATCATCAGCAGCCAGCAGAATGAACACACACACATTCATAGAGAGGAGAGCAAGTAAATTTGTGTCCTTATGTTCACTTTACCTCTTTCCCATCAAAGATGCATAGTATTCAATTCATGATGCATATATTCCATCAATAATGTGATGGATTCCATAAAAGTCTAAGATTTGTTAACAATGAAGATTCTGTCAAATAAACTGAATGCATTTTCAAATGATGTCTAAAATATTAATTTGGGAGAATGACATAACACTAAACAGAAATGAATTGTAAATTACATAATGTAAAAAAATGTAAATGTTTGATTTCTGGGAAAGGAGGAAAGAATTTGAAGAAAATATTTTAAAAAAAAAGTAAAAAGATGAAGTTTTATCTTAAACCTTGAAGGAATAGAAATAACAGATCATTTGATCATTTGGGAACTGTAAGACAGACTCCCTCCAAGATATATTTTTTATATTACTGATTTTTTTATTAGCAAAAAATGTTTTTAATGATTCAATATTACTGACTAACAAATGTGAAACTAGTTGATTTTTTAGGGACAGTGTCACTTCAAGTAAAAGATCAGGAACCTTCAACTTTTAATTTGTATGCCGTAATTTCAACACATTCAAGAAAATTTGTCCTTTTAACTGTCTTTCATACTGATGAAAAGAAAAAACAAATTAGAATTCATCTTCTGTAAGGATTAAAAAATGATCAATTAGTGGTTTGCTCAGGACATGCTATCAATTTAGAAAATATCAATAAGGAAATCTGTTTTCCTTGTATATTTTACTCATCAATAATATTTGATTCTGCAAAGAATCTACACTTTTTCTGCTTTCAAATCTTCAAAATCTATAAATTCAATTATATATATTATTTTACAATGGTTAATTTTCAATGGAGCCACCTCTTTTGATTCATTGATATTATCCAGTGCCTAAAACGGTTTGAGGAGGGCCCAAATAGGTGCAAAATTCGCTTTTTCTTTTTTCTATTTTAGGGTTTTTATAAATTGCTTATTCTAATTCTGGATGAAGTTTACTTATAGATCATATTCCAGATAATTTTCTGTGTAATTTAAATTTGGATTCTTTTAGATTTCATTGTTCACTTTTCCTTTTCAGGGGTCAAAAGTTCAGGGGAATCATTTTCCTTTTTAGAGGGGAAGAAAACAGGTGAAACTTCCAATTTTGACCCCTTAAAAAGGAAAAAAAAGTTCCCCGTCAATATTCACAAGACCAACTAGAGTAACTTTATTTCAGCCATGTCTCTAGTTTTATCAATCAACCTATAAAACCATTTGCCATTCATAAATGAATTTACTACTTTGAGTTTAGATTATTGTTCAACCATTCATTTTATCACTTACCCAGTTTAATTGCAATAATTAAGATAAGGAAAAAATGTTTTTTCCCATGCATTTGATATGTTGATCATTTTTGATAACTTTTCAGTCTTGAAGACACTGCCTTAAAATTCATCTTATGTCCTGTAGAATTACTCATTCATTTTTTTTTGTCGATCTCTCTGTCTGTTCAAAGAGAGGGTGGGAGTCAGTGGAA
This sequence comes from Thysanoteuthis rhombus, assembly GCA_963457665.1. Lineage (NCBI taxonomy): Eukaryota > Metazoa > Mollusca > Cephalopoda > Oegopsida > Thysanoteuthidae > Thysanoteuthis > Thysanoteuthis major. The sequence continues at coordinate 10,197,486 of OY735232.1, read as the reverse complement.
ATATCTATAGAACAAAGGAAACATTTTTTATACTGGAATTTCTTTTAAAAAAAGATTGTCAGATTTTGTCTTTTCTCTGATTGGAAAAGAGATATTTTGTGAGTGATTAAAGCTGATCCTGAGGAGTAATGGCAGACCAAGCGGGGAGAAGGGTCAGGGTGACACCAACCATAAACCTGCCACAGTTAAGAAGATTCTGGATTCTATCATTCTTGTCTTGTTTAAAAGGACTAATTCAATTTATGTAATTTTGTAAACGCCACATTTTCTCGGTAAAACTTTGAAATTCTTTTTGTAACTAAAAGTTGTAGGAAATATTTGATGGAAATTTCTGTTTTTATAACTTATGAACTTGGTAGCTTGTAAATTTAATATGGCTGATAGAATTCTAATTTTGATCAAATAAATTCTCTGCATTCAATCGTTTGATATGTCACATTGTCTGTTTAAATATGACCAAAGTAAATGAATCAATGTTTTGGCTTATGAGATCATCCAAAGACCATTTGTTTCAAAAATGCTATGACATACTTCTACCTTATTTCAATGTTTTATTTTCAAAGAACTCAGACCAAAAAATATTTTGCATAAGGGATCATTTATTCAGGTTATCAATTCCAGTTTACAATTGATTGTGAGATTTCTATTCACCTCATTTTCTGAGGTTTAAGTATATCCCTATATATTTCATTCAGCTGTAGCTCATTGTATTTTATCAATTCATTTTGGAATTTCCATATTGTTATTGAAGAAAATATTGTTTCCTAGAAGAAATGCGTCGGTTTTTTTCAATGAAAAATCTGTTAATTAAAATTAATAAATCTGCCATAATTTTTTACTAGTTATTCTCTTGTTAACATAGAAGAGAAGTCTAATATTTTTCTTCTTGTCCAACAAATATTTTCAGGATGTGATGGGTCTTCCAGCTGTATCATCACTTAGATTTTTGGCATTCGGAAATCTTTTTTAACGTTTTTTCTTACATTCCTGTAAATATCAGACACACACGCGCACACACACAGATAGATAGATAAATAGATGATAGACAGAAATTTTCATACAGGGACACAATCTTGAAGTTCACTTCGAGTTATGCCCCTTGAAAAATGTTTCCTCCGAGTTCCGTATCTCTTGGTGTATAACGCGATTCTCGTTTGATACAAATATTAGAATTAGAATTGAAAAATCGGTACAAAATTGTAGCCCCTTGTTTAATACTTGATTTAACACTAGTTTAGTACTGCTTCTTTTCTTCTGCTTCAATGTTTCAAATGTGTCTATTGTAATATTGAAGTTATTGTACAATCTGTGCAGCATCGTGTTTTTAGATTGTGTTACGAAGGTAGTCCTTTTCATTTCATCAAATAGAATAAGACATGAACCCCCCACCCCCACCAACATATATTTCACAGGAAGGAAATAAATATTGTGATCCTCAAAGATTACGGTTTCTTTCACCCCCCCCACTTCTGCACAATGAAATTCTGAGCAGAAAAGCTCCAATTAATTTTTACAAAAAGCTTCGTTCGCTGACTACTGAAATGTTATTGTCTTATACATTTCCTTTTTATAGTTTGTTTTCTGCACAAATCAAATATATTTTTTACTGGGAAGAGGGAGTTATATCAACTCTATCATCAAATGGGTTTAATTTTAGTCAAGTATGAGATAATTTTTTGTGTACATTCGAGTAGAGCTATTTTTTCTCAGATTTTGATACAAAATCCTTTGTGATATACCAAAAGAAATACCGACGTTTTCTTCAGAATAGGAAAAACAGGACCGAGATCTATGAAAAGACCTCTTATGAGAGCAGCCCTTTTGAAATTTGGTAAATTTGTTACTTTGGCCATATAAGCTGTTTGCTTGCAGCATAGAAAATTTCATTGATTAAATCTCCCCAAAATTGAGACAAAAAAAGAAGTTTGAGCCCTCGAAGAGTGAATTTACAGAATCCATTCATCTCCCAAGTATTTTGAGAGAGGACCTCTTTTAAGTGTCATGATATGCGATTTTGTTGTATTATTACAGTATTTTCTCTAACTTGGAAAATTGTTAACGTTGGGGGAAAATGGATCAGAAAGAGTTAGCTTTCTTAGTTCATTGAATTTTGTCACCTGGAATATTTTGTGGCTATTACTGAAGTGACAGCAAGTTTTCTCTAAATTCCTTCATTGTATTCTTCTCTCAGGAAACTTCTGCTATATTCATATACCATTGACCCTACAAATCTCAGTTATTTGCACAATTTCCAGTTGGTAACCATCACAACTAATATATTTTTTTTATTCCTTCTGAGTTGATTTATTGCATTCACTAATGATTGTCACTTCCATCTGGTCTCTTCACTGGCAACATTTACAATTTTGCTTTGTCTTAATACAATTAGATCTAATCCAGTTGTTCTGGGCTTCTATTGATGGGAATTCTGTTCCTCTCTTCAATAATCTTCTTTTCAACCATGCTGTGAAGGGGGCCACAATAAGCCCATTCCTAAATTATTTTGTCTGAAATTCCTCCTGACTATTTTCATGAATCTCTCGTTTTTCTTCCCATTTTGTCTTCTTGTTTTTCTCTGAGCCAACCTTCTTTCTTTTGTCAATTCTGTTACAACTTCTGGTAAAATTACTCTATTTTTGACAATGAATTCTCTTCCACCTTCTTTTCATGTCTATCATGAGTGGGTTTATATATGGTCATCAATTTTTTTGTTCTCTGATCCAAAGTCCCTAATTTTAATTGAGTCAGTCGGTCGGTCGGGTGAACTTTTTCTGTTCCTTCCTCTCCTCCTTTATTTCATTATCTTTAAGAGAATCTGATTCCAGGATTGAAAGGAGAATTTTTTTTTCATACAGATTCTTCCTGATGAGATTGTTGATCATTTGAATTTCTTCTAAAAAAATTAAGACAATATATAAACTGCATTTTATGAGTTTCACAGTTAATAAAAAAAAGTACTTGTCTTTTACACTTTCCCATTGAGTCCAAAAAACTTATAAATTACTCAGGAGTGGACGGATCAGATTGATAAATAAATAAAAATTGATATTTTAAATGCTTAGAAGACGTGTTTGATATCAAATTTTAGAAAAAAAAAGTTTTACTATAATTTTATCTGGGTTACTTTAAAACAAGCTTGAATTGATATTCGGATTCCTTGAGATTCATTTTATACAAATCAAAAGATATTTGTTATTCTTTTTTCCAATTTTAATCAAAAAGGCAAAACTTTTATCAAATGGTAGGGAAAAGAAAGAAAAAGCAGGTCAAGCAGATTTTTTTAGCCAGAAACCAAACCTCTATTAACACAGCCATGGTTTGGTAGAGTTGCTTCCCCTGCATCAGAATGATAGAATGAAATGTTTTTTTGTTTTTTTTTGAAAGAGAAGTAAAAATTGCCTGGATCTTAAATTTTGTGTGTAGTTTCCGATAGTTATCGAAAAAAATTGACTATTATTTATGAGAGAATTTTAGATTTATCCAATGGTATCCAACATCTACGCTCACTTTCCTTATATTTGTAAACTGTCAGAATCTTTTACTCAATGTAGTTTAAACTATATATTTGCAAATTGTTCTCTCATTATTGACAGAAAATGAGACAAGTGGAAAAATTTTCACATAATCCATGGTAGATTCAATCGAATCATCTCATCTATATTTTGAATTTCAGTTCATAAAAAGTTTTAATGCAAACAAGTTCGTGTATTGATTGAAATAAAATTTTTAAATTGGCCATTAAAAATTATTTTCATAACCTCATGGGATATTTCTTTAAAATCTTTTTTTTTCAAATAGGAATTCGGAAAGAAAGAATACTTGATAATACATGATAGCATTTTTAATGAGTTTTGATTCTATTATCATATTTTCCATCTTTCTTGAAGAGAAAGGATATTTTCATGGAAACAGACCAAATAGTTATCTAATATCCATTATGTATTTCTGTTTCTTGCAGTCCTAATATGATTAATGGCATTTGTTTTCTTCAAGTATTCATCTTTCTTCTCGATTAAAAATACTATTCTAAAAAAATATGCACCTATCACCATTATAAGAACAACAATAATTATCACAAATATTACATTAACTTATTTTCAAAATCATTCATTTCAACTATGTAAATTAATGAGTATACTACTTTCAAAGTGTTCTGATTAAAAAAAAGGATAAGCAAAGCTAATTCACAATATCATGCATGTGATCGTGTTGAATCGAGAAATCAATCAGCTGACTTGCCAAATTAAGAGGTTTTCATTGCTTTCATCAGAGGCTCAAAATCAAAGGCTTAATGCTATTCAATATTTGCATAAAACCATCTCGCATGTTTTCTAGTTTAATTTCCTTCTTAACTTAGATATTGTTTCTCATAGAATTAAATTTGTTTAGCTTTAGACAAATAAGATTTGTTATAGCCTTAGGATTAAAACAATATTCTATGTGGGACTGGCTAACTATTATTCCTTTCAAATGAACAAAATATCGGGAAACACTTGTTGCTTGTGGGATTTGGACACTTTGGATTGAAAATATGTTACTGAATAGAAAATCAATTCTGCAAAAGGTTAATCAGAAAATCATACATGAAAAGAAATAAATAAAAGATTAAGAGGCTCAAGAGAGAAGATTAGTTGGATAAATCTTTTATTAAGCAGGTACTCACTGTGAAGGAAAATCAAATTAGTTTTCTGTAGTTGAAGAATATAATATGATATGCCACGTAATTTTTGTTCCTGGGTAGTGAGTGTTATTTTTTAATTGCTTATTTGTAGAAATTATTGAAAATGGACATTATTTTCTTCAAACTTTGCTTTTGTAATCAGGACCAAGATATTTTGAAATATAATTACTTCAAATCGTAAAATGGGGAAATTTACATATTTTTCACTCACATTCAAAGCAAAAAATTAAATTTTTTCAAAAAAACACATATCAACACTTCTAGTAAAAAAAAGAAATGTGATCACAAAATATTCATAAGTGAGTTTTTTCATTATTTCTCATAATGCAGTGATTAACCTTCACAAACCAGACCTCAAAATATAATCTTCAATCCAATTCCTGTTCTATGTTCCTTGGTTTTATATTCTGGTGAGAATCTTCACCATACCCTTCTGAATAGGCTCCAATGTTCTCCTTGAATTTATCAAGATAAGTGTCAAGCTTATGGACTTTTATGGACAGCCTGCAGGCAATTTTACTTTAGTCTCAACTAATTTTTGGTTTAGTGATTGTCCTGGAAACCTTGAACAATCGTGACAAAGATGTACCCAACTAATTTTTCCTTCCTAATGAGCTCCTTGGTCATTCCAAGATCTTCTTTATCTGTGGTCCAACAAAAACACCAGATTTTTGCCTCAAAAGTGCACTATGGCAGCAACTGCTAAGATGTATGGAGCCTTTATGCTATATTTATAATACCTATAGGGAATCAAGACAAAATCAGGGTTTGCAATAAAACAGTGTCAAGACCTTGCTAGATGCCTTGAAATATAAGTATGCCTGGGAGATCATTGGGGTCTTTATAATGGTGACTTTTCCTGATGGGTTTCCAATGTGGCTTCACTGTTTCCCAGATATCAAAGCCTTTAGGACAGCAGGGGTACTTTGGTGCACTACCAAAGAATGCTCACAGCTATGCAAATTCTACATGGAACATTGGGGCGGACTGATTAACCCCTGGGAAGGTACAAATGCCATAACGGCTCATACAATTAGGCTTTCAAAAACAATTTGTCATAGCTTTAGATTAGGAGTTTCTAGCATTCAAGTACTTTCCCTGAGATGTTTGAAGCAAAATATGTAAATTACAAAATATTAATGATCTAATGATAAATGCAAAGTTTGATGAGGATAACGGTCATTTCCTATACTATTCACGCATAGTCAACCACAAAATAACATTTATTACCCAGGAAGAAAGAAAAAGTGAAACAAAGTTGCATGAAAACATTTCTACGAATAATCTAAAACATCAACAGATTAAGCGAGAGGTTTAAGGGATTAACATTTGATTAGAAATTGATGTCACAAGTAGTTGTATACATATTCAACAAATATAGAGTCTACATGATGGATTATGGTCATTCTGTATAAGAAGTTCAGTAGAGGCTGAAATATCATATGAAGTTTATTTCTGTCATGTTTTCTATTTTATGTTATTGTTTATTTGATATTTGCTTAATTTAGCTTAGTGTCACATGTAATTGTTTATTTGGTGTTGGAAAATGAATACCACCTCTTCCTCCAGAATGAATATAGGGAATTTGCTTTTACAAAGAGGGATTGAAATATACAGTAATCAAATGTGCTTTAAAGCTGTCTTTCTATAGAAACGTACATTCTGCAATAATTTCGGGAACATTTTAGTTTTTCATCTCAACATTTTAAAAACAGAAACAAGTCTCCACTTGATCATGTGTGGTAGTGTTACAAATATAACAAATCATGTCTCACCATTACAAATTGAGAAAATATTAATCTGTGCAAATAAACTTAAAATGAGATTACTTGAAATTACAAACCAATTGTGCATTTTGTGATAAAAGCATAGAATTTGGTAGATTTACAGCCCAAGGTATTCCAAGAAGATAAGGATATTTTCAATATGTTGCCCCTGACAGCCATTTTCTTCTTTTAGTCAAGTTCTCTGTTTATTTATAATTCACGAATACATTTACCGCAACCATTTACAGTGGATTTGATCTTGGTTTTTATTTTCATCCTCTGGAATAAGGATACCACGTCTCCCTTCAGAATGAATTTTCCTTTTTCACCTTGTGTGTAAGGGTAATGGTCAGCGAGATAAGCTTGGAATGCCGAACATGGTCCCAAAGATGCATCTAAACATTATTTTGGCTATCATTTCTTAAGGTGGCCATGACTGGTATGAAAATCAGAATTGCAATAAAGTTGCATTAACTAGTCTGATAAGGATGATCTCGCTGTCAAATCATATATTTTTTGTGATGTAGAATTTGAATTTGGAACTTTAGAATCGCCCAGTTCAAACTGACTACCATGATATGGATGGAGCTTGTCAAAGACATCTGAGATGTACCAGGAGCTTTTCTGGACATGTTTATGGGAATCGCTCTGAAAACACGTGTTGCCGGCAGCCATTTTGAAAAATGGTTGCCATGGGCAGTGTATTGAAGATTCATAATGGCTGAAAAACCCAATTTCTTTCTGGAATGCCTTTGGCTGTAAGTCTATCAAATAGTTTGGCTAAGCTGCTCCATTATTACATATCAGCCAAAAAGAAGGAGAAGTCGGGTCTCTAAAGACCTAAAGACCAGGAAAAACAATTCTGAAGCTCAGTTGTAGACACTAAGAATTGCTTTTCTAGACAGATTTAATAATAAAAACAAACAGCATCTTAAAGATGTTCTCCGAACAGAGCCTATAAAAGAGTTAAGCATCCCTGGTATAAGACTTGTCATCAACAATATAACTGATAATCTACAAAGTCTACTTACACAAGTCTGCTTGATGGCAGTTGTGTATTTTCTTCTGGCACATGTATTCAGTTTTGGAGCTAAGGTGAAAATAACGAATAAAGTTGATTTTCAGGGCAGGTAAAACTTCACAATTATTCTCACAGAGTAATTGATAACTGCCCACCTCTCCAGACATTTTATTAGTAGCCGCCTGTTGTCCAACACTCTGAACTATGGTCATAACTGCTTACTTCCACTTTTTGTCTCTAGGATCTTTGGCTCACTCCAAAAAGGTATCAGGAAACTGTATTGCATATGTAAGAGTTAGAAAAGACATTTTCTAACATGATACTTAGTCTCAACTCATGGACCTTTCAAGCCTGTAATCAATCAAGGTCAGTGCAATAATCTTAACTTCTGTAGATTTCTTATCATGTTTTAACCACCTAAATGCTATTGATATCAAGCAGAACTTGATAATAGCCATGCACAATGTTTTTCAAGATTTATGGCTACCATTGTCTGGAATTGTTGAAAATCTCTGCATTGAAAGTCAGATGGATATATTATATACTGTTCCTCAATCTCATTTTAAATTCCTATTGAAGTCCAATTCTGTTCAATTTCTGCATGAATGTGACTATAATCTTATAGAAATTAAAATTTGCTCTAAGTGGATGAAGCAACTTTTCTCCAAGAACAGTTCTATGCTTTAGATATTTCACTGGGACAGGTTTTAAAATATATTCCCAAAGAGTACCATGAATCTGGATGACTTTATCATACATATATAGATATTGTTTGTCTAGCCAAAATGTAGCATTCATTAATTCATAATTGTAAACTGGTTGCTCATTGGTTAATATGAATGGAACATAACAATGACCGACTTTGCTGTGTGTTTACATTCAACAAAGGAAGAAATTACATAAGAAATATGGAGACTTAAAAAAAGTTGCAATTGCTTTTTCTTGCTGACTAGGACTCAGCATTATGATTCAATTTTCATTCACAAAACTTTTTGATGAGGCAAATTTCTTTTGTAACCTCTTTCCCATTGACATAATAGTAATCCAAAGTAACTAAACATGGAAACAAAATAAAACGAAAGATATCAAAATTTCAATGTATCTATGATCTATACAATGTTTTACTGTGTTCATTACAATTAAAAGTACTTACAAATCAGTAAATGGTAGCAAAAAATAATTTACTTATTAAAGATTAGTACATTGGGGCATTTTACAAAAAGCACCAGGAGTACATTTCCGTTCAGAGATTAAAAAAAAAATTTAAAAAAACTGAAATAAAAACTTAACTTTTCATAATCATTCTTCAAAATTTTTTTCCAAATGTTTCTTTGACCCCCAATAACCTTTCAGTGAACTCAGGAATAGCCACAACTCATATTTTGAATTTTTTTGTTTTTATACAATAAAGATATGTTTATACTAAAATATACAAATTTCACTGTTGAAGTAAGTAAATTTTGGGTCAATAAAATGTTAAGACTTGATTTAAAATTTGATCAGCAGTTGAATGAAACAACATTGATTAGAAGATAATTTTATTGAATATATTTTCCTTTCACATCAGATTTTGTTTTCTTTGGTCTTCTGTAAATGTTTGATGGTCCAGGATAGTTTAATATTGATGTGTTTATAGATCATTATAATTTTTGTGGAACTATTATTCATGCCAATCTTGTTTTTGTAATCATAATAGAAAAACTCAGTAATGAGCAGAAACTATGAGACAGAATCAGAATAAATGTTCAAATATGAATTCATAAATAAAATGATCAAATAAAATATTCCTGGATAAAATCTTAGGAATCTAGATACATTCTGTAATGTAATAATTAGTTTTGATCTCTCTATTGCAAACACTGATGCAGGGTGCATGCTGCAGAGTATTGGTTATCAAGCAAATCTTATGAGTCAGAGTTCAATCCTCATTGGGTAGCACAGATTTACAAGCAGTGACAGCAAATAGAAAGGAGAATGATGCAACAAAGTGCCTCTTTCATGTATTTTGTGAAGTGATTTAAATCTAATGAAAGATTAAACTGTTCATACATTTTGGTAGGTATATTTGTCAGAATAAGAAAGAGTATTTGAAATCTCTACCATCTCTCAGTTCTGAGATATTCTTTTCTGACACCAATTTATCACAAAAACAATAGAAACAAAGATGATAGAATTATTTTATCTTTAAACTATATTCCTCATTCCACCAAATCATTTCATAAATCTTTCTCAAATGAAAAGAGAGAATAAATCTTCTATCATATTTATTCTGTACCCAAACAACTCCCTTTGAAAAATTTAAATGAAGTCACTTATTCCTCATTGGTGGAATTCTTGACTTTCTTGAAATGAATAGATTTACTAAGTTCAACTTAGTTTGACTGAGTTAACCATCAATCTACAACTATTTCAAATCTTCTCAAGGACTAACAAGTGGCCTCAACTAATTCCCTACCAAGAATATCAATTCCCGGCTGATACAATTAAAACTAGGATTGTCCAATCAGAAAGTATAGAACAAAATAAACAATGCTAATACGCCACTTGGTAAGTCTTGTGTTCTGATTCGACAATCCTCAAATACAAAGCAATATTTTAGCCTTTGAGGAGGGCAACAAAGGCACCCCGCCCAGCTTCTTTTCTCTCCCCATCTGTTGCAATCCACTTCACTACTGGAGGTGGTAGTGACTGCTATCTTTATAGGACCCACACAATTGTAGGAGGGGGAGATGGTTTACAAGTGCCATGAGTGCATACTGCTATGCCTCGTGGTATCTCATGATTTTCAAAGGTGTCAGTTGTTGCAGCAGGTTTTAGGAGCTATCCATTTAAAATGGTGTGCCATGAAATTTTAGAAGTTGCCTTGTTGTGACCTGTTCTTGGTAGTACAAAAAAATAAGCTTGAAAGGTTGCAGTGGGATATTCATTTGAGCAATTGAATCAAGGGAAATATTAAATGATTTTCTACAGATGAATTCTTTTGCTCTGTACTAGTTGATAATATCTGAATGGCTCAGTTTTTAGGATTTATTGAGAATTGGAGTATCTAATTATTTGCCCACATTTCAAGGCATCTGGAATCCACCTTCCTCTGAAAACTATTAAATCAAATAACAAATTAATGAATAGGACTTTTTCGACATCAGAAACACAGGAACAGGAATCTTGACCAATCCTGGCTATTGATTTTACTTCAGGAATAATTAACGTTTGTGACATCCTGACTAAAATATTGCTCTCTTCATAATTCAGTCAGGGGAATGTTTTTTCTTTCAACAAAGTCCGAACAACTTTCTATAGATCTGAACTTTAAGAGGCTTATTAAACCTGCCCTCATTTTGAGCGAATGTACTTCACCCTGAATTGGCTTTTTGGTTCAGAGTCATCCATCAACTTGACAGGATCTCATGGCTTGAATATTTTATCCTACAAGACAACTCCGGATGCTTGAATCTAAGTGGTGATTAAAATCAATAATTTTATCCCCTAAGCTTCAGCCCTGTACTATTTTTACTTCTGCATCAAGCCTATTGGGTTATACATAATATAGATGCCATCATTCTATGTTTAAAAACCATATTGTTTCAATGGCAGCCATTTGCATTTGTTCAAAGAGGATTTAGCTGAACCATGCACTTAATTGCCAAAAATACTTTGAACACAATATCTGGTAACAAAGACACAACAGCCATCAATTCATTATTAATCAGCAGTTCACTAAACAAACTAGCAATAACAATAATTTAAATAGAATTACACTCAAGTAAAAATTAAAAAGGTGACAAATTATACATTTCAATAATCAAATCATTGTGTAAACAAATGAAATTGGCTTTAACTTGAAAAACTTCTTGAATTAGAGGAAAAATTGCAGACTGACATTAGATGTTGAAACATAAGTTTCAACACTTAAGAACATTACACCTTTTGTTGTTTTGTTAATATGCCTATTAATAATGAGCATAAAATAATTTTTTCAACATCATAAAGAGAGAAAGTAAAGGCAAGAATAAAACAAAAGACAATGCAAGTGTTGAGAGACATTAACTTTAATGATTCAGGAATGGAAAGAAAATCATTCAACCAAAATGTTGGAGAATCACAGCCTCTTGATATCACTGCTTTTACTTTACCAAAACATTTCCATTTGATGAGCTGTTAGTTTCCATTCTTCCTTCAATCTAAGACCGATTTTTTTTTTCTTTTTACACTGGGAAGTTCTCTGCCCAGAAAGTTTGGCATCTGCAGAGAATTATAGTCGGAACAAATACACAGGCAGAAAAACAAAAAGATTCCACAAATGATTTGTAAAACATCATTTTGTATATTCTCACAGCTACATAAGAATCATTAATAGACAATTTCAGGGAATCATCTTAAAGAATTTCATGGGAGGTTGATTACTTTAATTACCTGCCCCCACCCCCTTTTTTTGGAAAAAAAAAAGAAGAAAAATTCAACAAAACAAAAGTGAGTGAGCATTTCCTCAAAGATTTCACTTACAAAGTGACAAGTCTAGAAATCAGAATCCTAATTTATTCACAACAACTTTAATGCTTCTTATCTCATTAGAAGAGAATGTAAATCTTTCTTCTTTTTTCAGAGACATGTAATATTATAGATTCATTGGTGTGCATATAAGCAAGCTATTCAGACAAAAGTGTTCAGTTCTCATTATGAAATGTGCAGAGATCATTTGTATTCAACTATCTCGCAGTCTGGAAATCCTTTCTAGTGAGTACCAGCATATAGATCTTTTAGTTATCATCTGTGGGGAATCATAAATTAAGTGCGTTTCTATTATATAGGAGTTACAGATTCATCTTAACTTCTATTTGACAAAAAAAAAACTTGTAGCAGCATCTATAATTCAGCAAATCAATACATTACCCTACATAATGTTTTTTCACTATATTTTGTTTCTGGGAAATAAGTGTAACTTTTGATTGATTATATCTAACAAGTATAAAAAATGTCAATCATTTCCTTCAAACATTGCTTTTGCGATGAAGACAGTGATAATTTGAAATGCATTTATTTTCAATTGAACAAGCAAATTAGCAAACCTTTTTTCACATAAAGTAAGAAAAACTATTACATATAAATATCACTATCCTGGCCACGAAAGCAAAGTTTGAAAGGAATGATAACCATTTCCAATACTTTTTCCAGATAAACCATAAGAAAATAACACTCAGTAAGTGTTATTCATTTTAACATGGAGATCAGTATTAGAGTTAAAAGTTTAAAATTTTATTTGCAAAAAGGATTCAGATTGAACTTGAAACTTAATCACTTTCCTTTGTTAAAAAAAAAATTTTCAAATTCCATGAAAAGGAATTATTTTCAGGATACTTGATAATAGATTAGAAAATACTAAAAAGGCAAAAGAAGAAGTGAATCTTTTTATCTTTTACATCTTGTTCTTTGCATGAAGGAGAACTGAAAAAATCTAAACAAATCAGATTGGAATATAAGAGCACAAATGAAGTGCTTATATAAGAGTGAGTTGGGTCAAGATGACTAAGGAAGTAAAAAACAGAAATTGAACAGCATAGAGAGAACTTTTCAGGGTTTTGTTTTCAAATGCTGTTTGCAAACATAACTAGATTTCCCAGTTTTAAGGAAGCACTCCAGTTTCATTTGCAACATGAGGAAAAAAAATCTTTAAATTCAGATCTATTAACAATATAATTGGTGGAGGAAATGTTCAAGACTTCATTAGAGATAAAGAAAGAATAGGATTCACTTTAGAGAATGAATTAAAAATTACCATGCAGAGAAGTCTGTTAAAATACTCAAGAATCTATGAAATAACGATAAATGAAAAGACAACGTTGCACCAAAGTGGGTCAGTGCATGCATTAACCATGAGACATTTAGGCAAGATAAAAAAGACAATATCAAGTTACATTTCAGCTGAGTAGAGAATTCCAGAATGGGAATTTAAAAAGAAAAGCCTAGTAACTAAGTTACATTTGTAATTCTGGAAAAGACAGAGCATAGAGTCTGAAGTATGCTGGTATTGTATTCAAGTCAAGACCTTATCTGTTGAGGAAACAAATACAGACAGACAATAATTTAATGATAGAAACTAAGGAAGAAGATTAAGACTGCTGTTTTTTTAAAATTGTAAGTAACTAAATTGAATGTTTCTTCTGCAGAATTATCTTTATTAGTCTATGTTTATTCGTGATCAAAACGAAAGACATTAGTAGCAATGATCAAGGAATGGTTAGAATAGTGAAAGACTAAATAGATTTTAGATTTATTTGCCTGAAAGATGGCAGCCATTTATACAACTTTAGTACAGAGGAATTTCATAGCACAAAAAAACGACCATTTTACAAACATTCCTTGCAAAATAAATATCTACACTTTCGATAAACTGTATGTTTTTTATTGAAAGTTGAGTGGGGGGAATGTGCCAATATATAAAATGGTCATTTGTCATACCCTTAAGCAATAAAAGGGAAATATCAATATTTGACAAACGTCAGTTGTCTGAATTTATAGTTTCAAATTACCATTAGAATTAAAACTATAAAGTGTAGAATATTTTCATTTCATTTCAACTGAAAGATAAAATAGAAGATAAACAAAAAAAAAAGGTTCTTAATAATTGTAAAATAGTGTATCTATTTTCCTTTCTTCTACATTTCAGGGAAAGTCAACACATTACAGTTGAATATCTACAAAAAGATTTCATACAATAAAAGATGTAGAAACCAATTGAAATTTGCTGGGGATGGACTGAAAACTAACAATAACTGGAGAGGCAAGAGTTAAAGATATAATTATCACAAATAGCTCAAAGCCAAACATCTGTTGTCAGTAAATATCAGTTGTCTGTTCATTAGAAAAAAGCAGGCTGCAGTTTGTAAAGTGCAACCAACTTGAAAATAAAAGGTGAAGAACAGTGAAGGTTGATCATAAATAAAATAACTGAACATATGGAATTGAATCTAATCCACTATTGGTACAGATGAAACCAATTTGATGAAATGGCCATCAGGTTTCTGAACAAAAACAAAAGAAACACCGTCTTGGCAATACACACACATCTACACAGAGGGTAGGGCTCGTGAAATTGTACAGTTTCTTAGCATAAAGATGAGGGAGAAGTAAAGAAAAGGGGAAAGAGAATAATCCATTGAAGCCAATAAACTGACAGTCATTGGCTTGAAGATAAAAAACATCCACAAAAAAAATTTGTTAAAAGAGATTGAAGAGATTGAGGAATTGGGTGGAGAGTACAAAATGCTGTAGGCAAAAGAAGCATTTCACGTGTCTATTTATGGAAAAGATGTGGCAAAATATCTTCAGTTGACAAAAGCAAAGTATGGACAAACAGAAAAAGTAATAACACAATATCTATATATGCAGGTCTGAATGAAGGACCAAACAGCAAATGTTTGTAGGCACGGAGAGGCAACAAAACAGCTATATATGCTGGCATATGAGCAACAGTTATAAAATACATGAATGGGAAATCAAAAAATGGATATTTAGAAAATGAACAAAAAAATGGTTCAACAGACAAAGTGACCATCCAACAAATTCAGATCAGCATTATCGTAACATAACATTTTTTCCTCAAATGAATATGTTTCTTATCACCATTGTCAGATTTCTGTAGAAATTGGTGCTAGCATACAAAACTTTCAAGGCAACAATTTCCAACTTGTGCAGAAAAAATGGAGTGGAAGCAATGGGGGAGGGGGGTGAAACAGAGGGAAAAGCAAAATAACAGAATTACTCAATGAAATGAAGAGTTTTCTTGATTTTTTCAGCAGGGAGGGGCAGCTGGCAGGAAAAATAGAAAAGTTAGAGGTCATTCCAACTTGGAATTAGGATTATAGAGACTGAAGAGTTATTCAAAACTGTATAAAAATGATCACAAGGGGAGATGGTTTTCATTGCTTAGTTTACAATTTAGTTTTTAGAATGAGCAGTCAGCTTCACTGACTTGGCATCAATCATGAAGCCTAAGGTCTCCAATAGAATGCTCTGTGCACGACTGCAAGGGAGACAAGTCTGTGTATGAAATCTTTAAGACACTTACAGTGTGGAATATTTTAGATGCAAGGTGGCTTCTGATAACAACCAATACGTTTTTGTTTAAACTAGTAACTATGAACTTTCATTACTGACATCTGCCATATTAGTATGTTCTCTCTCAATACAAAACAACTACAAACGTGTGTATCTTCTCTGAAATGAAAAGTGTGTGTCTACACCAAATAAAAAGCAGCACACATACACATAAATGAGCACATGTACACACAGAGTAGGGGGGGGGAGATTGTAATATTCTAGAAATAAATCTACCCCCAGTTGCCTATAACATGTTGAATTATTTGAGTGTATTATCAACCAATGCAATCAACTTATGGTAATTCATTTGTTGATTTACATAGAATTTAAATAAACCAATTTGTAATCATTTGATATATAAGGTTTCCAAGAGAAATACCTCTTATCCCAGATTTTTTGAATAAAACACTCTGATTTTCCAGCAAAATCAAGTTCAATATATGTTGAATAGCAAATGTATTGATTTTACCATCAGAGAAAAAGATTCATTTAGAAGGCAGTTATATACTTTTTTGATATTCTACGCAAAAATATTCCAAAATGTTTTCAAATATTTTATATAAGATTTTTTTTAATGCTAGCTGTAGATATAATTATTCATATTTAGATCATAATTTCATCATGAGTAGCTGACAATTTTCAAAGTACTACAATCTTTGGCTTAATTATTCAGTCATCAAAGTATTTTCAGCTTTTTTTTAATGACAAACAACACCTATCAGATAGATTAAGAATTCCATTACAAAGAAGAAATTCTGATTTTGATTTAACAGATCTTTGAGAAATGTCTTGATACCTTCAACTAGACGGAACCCTTGAGCAGACAAAGATTGTTGGATGGTGCAAGACAAGTGATAATGTAGTATGAAAGTGACAAGTTTGGATAATACATTGAATGGGGAAGAACTTCCCATCCTAGCTCTAAGACTTGTTGCTGTGTTGCATTGCATTTACAACTAGAGTACAGATATTATCATGCAGTAAAACCAGCAGTTGACTTCTTGGCCCAGAAAAAAGGTTTTCTCTCTTCCAATGGGTCGTTCAAACAAGCCAATAGTTCACTGTAACATTGTGCAATAACAGTTTGTCCATCTTTCAGCAATTTATAATGAATAATTTCTTTTGAATTCAAATTCAGTGATGGACTTCTCCCCTAGATATTCCATTGAGGTTGAGATGTTAAATCTGGATGTAGACAGGATTTTCTTCATTTAGATTCTTCATGAATACAGTTTTTACCATTAATGTCTATCTTGTCCAAAAATGATTTTTTCAGTCAAGTAAAAAGCAAAAGACAAGGATTTAAACACTGACCGATATTCCTTTCTGGACCCCATTTCCAAGCTTCTGAATTTTTCATAAAGCTAGTAAACAAGTTGTTGCCTCATCTATTTTAAAAAGTTCCCCCAATTCATCAATTTCAACTTCTGGAGTCTTCTAGAACGTTTTATTCTTGAGCTCTAAATTTTTTAAAAACTTCACAAACAATTCCCGAAACATGCTTGCACCTACTGCATCATTACGATAAGCTTCAGTGATCAATTGCCTGATTTCCGCTGAAATTTTTCTTCCAGATTAAATATGAAAAGTAAGAATTATTGAATATTTATTTTACATTCAGCCATAATTTTCACCAAAAAAAAACAAACAATTTTTTGTACACAATTCTCTAAGGGTGATCAAGCACAAACAATAAAGAGTTGACTCAACTTCAAAGCTGCGTCAAAATTTTCTCAACATGGGGAAAAGATGGTGCGGGACATTTTTGCATCAACTTCATACGTTCCATGACGGTTGTTCGTGCGAGCACAAAGCCTGGGTATTTGAAGAGGAGGTATCTTCAGCAAAATGAAAAGCAATTCGACATGACCAGAGTAAAAGTGGACAAGGTACTGATACAAGGTATCATACAATCTGCGATGGGATCGGGGTGGATGGGGGGGGGGCGCAGCAATTCATTAAAGGGTAGACCAGTAAGTCTGAAACTTGGCTCCCAGGGGAGGAATTTCAGTCAGGAGAGGAACATATAACAGAAAGTATAAATGGCGGAACAAATTACTAGATGAAAATTCAAAATGGGAGAGAAATCGGGGAAATCCTGGATCACAAGGGGAGAAATGGAATGCGGAGAATCACTGCTGTGGAGGGAAAAAAATCCAAACTTATATGAATGGATTTTTTTAGACTTTTATGATAGAATATTTAATTCAAAAGTATATTTATAAATTTCTTTTCCACTTAAAACTTGAGCTATGTAAATCAATTCTACTGGTGTGTGTGTATATATATATATATATATATATATATACACACACAAATCAGGAATATGATATAATATAATGCAATATCTGATGTGTGGGGCTTTATTCAATAAAGTACTCAATAAATTCGACATTAAGTTGAGTAAGAGTAGAGCTTTGACACACACACACACACACACATATATATATATATATATATATATATATTCACATGTGTGTATACATATATATATATATATATATATATATATATATATATATATATATATATATATATATATATATATCTCAATGTATGTATGTATGTATGTATGTATATATATATAAGTTTGGTTGAACACAACTGACACAATGTCGTTTTAACTTTTTCAGTAATTTTTCCTGTTTGTTTGCAAGAGAACTAATTTCAGGGTCAAATCAATGTAGAAATTGACCAAAGAGTGCTTTCAACTGATTTGTCAGTCATTATCAAGATCACAAAAAGTGAAAGTGAGAAGGGTGAAGATTGTTTACCTTTGGGGGGGGGTACCATTAATTCTTTTTTTTAAGGGTGGGTGGAGGAGATTCATCAGTTATTGGATACTAGAAGCACTCCCTACCTATGTCCATCAGAGATATTATTGAGGGAAGTATTTTTTTTGTTTCATCAAAATGGCTGCAAGTAAAAGGAGTCTTTATTTTGCCATTAGGTTTTTACAGTAATTGTGACTTGTTGACCAAAATTTGGTATATAGGTGTCTCAAATAGAGAATGCTTCATTAAATGGTTCCTTATGGCACTGTGATTACAGTGACTAAACAGTATATTGGTCACATGTCCAATATATGGCCTGTAATTCTGGGGAGAAAAGAAAAAAAAAAAATAATCGCTGAACAACACAACATTCCTTGTCAGTTGTGTTCAACCAAACTTTGCTGATTGCTGCCCCATTGGATTGAACTCTACATTTCTGATAGAAATACTATAAGACAATTTATAGTTCATTCTGTTGGACCAATATGTCCATTTCTTCAATACATACTGTTGCGTTGAAAGAGATGAAGAGACCGAGAATAAGCGAGATGAGAATATATATGTATATATTTGTATGTACATACATATATGTACACATATATATACACACACACACACACACACACTTATATATATATATATATATATATATATATATATATATATATATATATATATATATATATATATATTGGATAGTCTATAGCCACACTTGTTGTAAAACAATGAAACAACTGCCTGTGGATGACTCAATAATTATTATAATAATCATATATATAAATATGCATATGTATACATACACACACACACACATATATATATATATATATATATATATATATATATATATATATATATATATATATAGATAAATGTATGTATTTTTTTATTATATATATTTGGAATATTTTCAGTTTCTGTAGAAAATGTAAATACATTACGAACATTTCCAATATGCAGCTGTTATATAGTTAGATATAACAAAATTTGATTATATGTAACATATTCCTGAAGTGGATAGCTATATCATAAGAGTGAGCAACAGGTAAATTGAATCATAGTGAAGCATAGAAGATCATTGAAGAAAAAAGGTCTGTAGGATAGAAATAAAGCTGCTTAGAAAAATACAATAAAATTCCAATGGAAAAATTGTAAATTGATCTGGTAATTTTGATGAAAGATATGGGGGGATGGATTAAAAGAATCCCCCCACAAAGGATATGAAATCTTTTGTTAATTCTGAATGCATTTTCCATTTTAAAAGTTCGAGATATTAAAAAGGAATAGAAAGAAGTATTATGACTTGAGCAAAATATATTTGTAAAGAAGCTGACTGTAGTATGAAAGTTTTTTTTTTCAAATAGAAAGAAAACTATGGTAATAATTGAAAAAGTTGTCAAACATTAAAATAATTTGCTAAATCAAAATGAAAAAAAATCAGATTAGATTTATTTGGCATGGTGGAATATATCAATATAGATATTAATCAATCGGTCAGTTTATAGTTTTAAAAAAAACTTCATTCTTAAAAAGTTACCCAGCACAAAGCCAACTATAAAGCTAATAAAGTACCATTGAAATTTCAAGTACCAGTAAATCAGAGCAGTTTAATCTAATTAGAATCATTTTAATGATTTGATGAATAGTGAATTTGAAAGACTTTGTTAACCCAGAAGTACTTTAAATGAAACCCAACATAGTATTAGTGAGAAGTGATTTTAACAATTTTGAAGCTGATTTATTGCTCCCAAAATAAAAACTTGAAACTGAAGACAAAAACCTGTGGGGTAAATTGTCTAGAAACTAACTTGGCTCATAGTTTTATTCTGATACGAAATAGTAAAACCAACATTTGAGTTGCTTGAAGCCCTGTAATCAAAAGGACAGTGCAACAATTTAGCAGTTAAAACTGATGCAATTTAAAAATTGTCAAATTAACAAGAGAATGCGACTAAAACCAACTTATGCCAAAGTTTTTATTCACTGTTTCAATGGAAATAATGAGAAAATAAAGTCTAATTGGAATGGGGTGATTTAAAACATCTAAACAACAAAAGGTACCTCAAGTGTTGCATCATTTATGACACACTGGAAAATCAGATATGAAGAAGAGTTTTAAAATTATCTTCAAACATCATCCTGGTTATTGATTAGTAAAACTAACACTTCTTTTGGGATTATCAAGACGTGATGCCAAGCCTGCAGCTTGGAAGCCCACAAATTAGTTCAGATTATCAGCTGAACAGGATTCAAGAATATTTTGTTCTAAATATTGAGAAGGAGTGTTACGATTCAAATAATGCATAAAAATCCCTTAAATCAATGTGAAAAAACACTTTATTACAGACAGGCAGATGATCTTATTTAAATGTATCACCAGCATGTAAACGTGCCACCAGTATGAATTCCATTTGTTGTGGTTTAAAAAGCAGAGCACTTAGGTGTGTGACAAAGGTAATCAGATATTGGGAGGCAATGTTTATAGTTAAATGTGATACTCTACATATAAGAGACTAAAGCAAAACAATAGAAACCAACAGCACCTTTTAGATACACACAAAAAAGCTACAATCAGACTAAAAACCGTTCTCATTATAGGCTAAGAAACATAAGATCACAACAGATTTATTCTGAGGATTTGCAAAAAGAAATGGTTTTCTGTTCATTCTTTATTCAAAATTCAGTTTCCATCAAAAAATTTTCTAAAATAGGAGAAAAATATTTTTAAAAACTGATCATAGTGGATCATCATTATTTAAAAAATACACACAAAATACATTCTATATTTGATCCAGGGAATAAATGAACAATTGTGTTTAAGAAATTAGACAAAAGAATCGCTAGTTATTAGGAGGAGAAAACTAACAGAATTTTGTATAAATGTATTAAAAGAAGTAAAAATGTGTTATCCTTCAAGATGAAAGCATTTTTGTGTCCAATTAATTCAGGTAAAAGATTTAGGCATCAACTGAACAATAACGAAAGAAAAAGAAATAAACATTATTTCATGACTTTTATCATTTTCATTTTCAATACTTTGTAGAAATTTGTTTGGTAGAAAAGATCCAAATCCATTTCTATTTTTACTAGCAATATTTTAAAAAGTTCAGAGGCTTTTGGATCATTGATGTTATAATCTTGATAATTTTGGAATGATCAAGTTATTATCATTTCACTTTATTCTCTCTTAAATCATTTGGCAGTTCTCTTATTGAGATGAGTTTTTAAATATTTCAAATTTTAAAATTAAAATCAGTAATCAAAGAAAAAAAAATGATTATTCCTACGAAGAGTTTCAGTGAAATATATCAAAAAGACATCAGTGCAAAATGAAAGAAATACAATTCAACATCTGCTATAAACAAAAACTAGAGATTGGATAAACTGAAATTGCTGAAGACATGCAGAAAAGAACAAAAATCAAAATCAATGACAATCATTAGAGCTCAGAGTCAGAGATGATGTCATCTAAAAGACTCTGAAATATCAACAATCAAAAAAATTACATGTGGATGGTTTACATAAAAAAGTTTATTTTAAATATTCAAATATACAATAAACACCTTAGTAAAATATCACATATGTACACCAAGTGTATTGCTATTCTTCACATATTTTTGTACAGATTTTACTGTGGAGCATGTTTTCAATGTAAGATCTAGAAAAAACAATTTTAGTTTCATCAAAATAAAATATACTGTCTGGTAAGTGAACAAAAACATTTTCTTACAATTCCAAATTCAATGGATCTTTTCAAATTTACAACAAATAATGACGACCAGACAAGTAGAAAGGCAGAGGAAGGATATTAGGCAAATGGTAAAATTCAGTGTCAATATTCATAACCCATGTGCATGGCAAATTTAAATACACAAGTAGACAGACTGTGGTGGGCCTTGGGCATGACATACATGCCAAAAGCCAAGGTAGCTGCTCAAAGACTCCAATCCAAGCCAACCAACTTGATGTAGCATACCGCTTCCAAAGAGAAGTGGAGCTATAAAAATAATCCAAGGAAGGTGGATAAGAGTTAAATGACCAAAGAACAGTCAAACAGGAAGAAAAAGGGCATTTGGGGGTGAATAATCATGCACATCAAATTTTCACTGGTGACAACAAGTGAAACAAAACATTTATGGACAGGTGAATGCAAATTGGGGGGATAAAAAAAAGGGTGAATAACGGAGGCAAACACAGCAAATATTTTTGTCGCATTGCTGAGAGGAGGTAGACCAGACTGTAAGATTTTACGATTCAGATTTTCTAAAAATAGCTCATTTCTTAAGAGAATCAAAACATGCAATATATCAAACCTAAAATGATTTAACGTGGAATGTGGTACACTGTCTAAAATCCTGTTTTTGTAATAAAAACACAAAGAAAAAAGCCAGTAAAAGTAAGTGTGAAATCTTATGAGCATTACAGTTATGAAGATGATAATGGTCGGACAAAAAATATACAAGCAACTTTACCATTTAAAAGACCATGTAATGATGTCTGCATCATTTGCGATATATAGTTTATTTTCCCAGTCAAAAAAGCTGGTACTTTCAATCCAATTTTGTTTGATTTTAAAATAAGATTTTTGAGAGTATTAAAAAAAAAAAGATCAAGTGTAAATTGCAATAAAATATATCTAAGTTGGACGTGTGAATTCATTGTTGATTGGTAAGTCCAAGAATTGGTCTTACTGCAATTGAAGGAAGAAGGGTTGATAATTGCGCTTGAAAAAATAAAAATAAATAAAAATAAAAATAAAAATGTCAAGAAGAACAATTATTTGCTGGCTGTAATATTGGAGGGTATTGGGAGGGAAAAATTCACTGACTGATTAGAAAGAAATTTTTTGTAACATTAGCAGTAAAATGTCCACGTTATGTCATCACATTTAATTTCTCATTGGTTTGTGGCAAAGAAGCTAATTGTTTGTTAATTCTTTCTGCTTAAATTTCAACTCAATATAAAGTCAAAAAGAAAAAAATGTCCATCATTTTGGAATTTTTATAATTATTCTTAAATTAAATAATACAAGACATTTATTTTTTTAACCAGATCATAGGTTTTCTTTTCCACAAAATGAAAAACATGAAAATTCTTTTGAAAGGAACTAGGAATTCCATGCAACAATCATTAGATGGTAAAGAAATAACACATTTAAGATCCTTAATTCCAGCAACACACAGTATTTGTTTTCATATATATATACATATATATATATATATATATATATACACAAACACATACATACACCACACTTGTACACATTCCTAATGTGTACTGATGTAATTTTTGCAAGAGCATGAGTGTACATTTATGTAAACATTTTGTCATAAATATGAATGCATACCTTACATGATACACATTCCCTTTCTACCTGATTTTCTATTCTAACTTATTCCTTACTGCTACATTCAGGCCTCATTGTCTCGAGGTGTATTATTGGTTGTCGACTGCTTGGGTTTCATCATCAATGATTGAAACTCATTGCATTCAGAGTCACTTGAGTGGACGCTCTCAAAGCTGCTGGCAGGAACCATAGATGATGTGGAGGGTTTTAGGAGACATTCACTTGCTTCAACATTGCATTCACCTTCAACTTCAATGGGTGACGTACGGAAATGGACCGAATTAGACTGTAAACAAACAACACTTCCATCAAGGGTTTCTTCAGCGACCACAGTGTCTGCATCCTCCACGAGGCCCCCAGATGTAGTCATACTCTCCACTTCCACAGCTTGGTTCACACTCTCTTGACTGCCATTCACCTATGGATGACAAACAATCAAGAAAAAAATCATAAGACAAAGTTTTATAACAACAAATATCCAGCTTGGAAGATAAGTATTCAGGATATGTATATTTTTCATGAAGCATTCATTGTTCAAAGAATAGCTTTTTGTCATGTACCTTATAGACAGGAAAAGGCTGTCACAGAAAAAAAAAATCATTTATTCATTTTTATATTAATGATTAGAAATACTATCACTTTTATGCTTTTTCTAGACAAAAAATATATTTACATCATAAAACTTGAATATTCAGTTTTTCTAGAGAAGATATTTACTAAGCTTAACTTAATCTGGTACAAGAGTATAAGGTCATGATAGTAGATAAGTTAATTTATCAGCAATGTCCTGTGATACTTGCCAAACCATTGCATTCTGACAACTACACAGTAACTTTTTCTAAAGTAGGCTTCAAAAAAGTTGATTAATTTTTCTGAAAATTTTCTTTACAGAAAAGATTTTGTTAAAGCCAATCTTGAAAGGAGAGATTTAAATCATATATCAAATCAAAAAACTTCTGCAAGTCAGAAAGGTTTATGGGTTTAAAATTAGAAAAAAATTGTAAAGGGTATCTCAACAGGAATTTAATTCCTGCTCTGAAAAAAAAAAAAAAGAAAAAAAAAGGCACCCTGGGTCAACTTGAAAAAATCACTCCAATTTGTTACACCTAAATTTATTAGTTATCCATCCATCATTTATAATTTGGGGAAGTTGTTCAGAGAGTCAAAATTATTTTTGTGTGGCTCATCATAATGTTTCAGCTGATCCATTCTACAGAAAGTAAGTAAAAAGAGAAGTATCTTTCTTCACAGAACTAGATGACAAAATGTAAAAATTAGCTATTATGCTGACAGGCTCAGTTCATTCCCAACAATGCAAACAAAATAAGATGAATACGATCAATAGACACCCAAGCGGCACAGAAAATAACACTATACTGAAATCTACACTAGCATGACTTATTCATTCAGCCAACAAGTTTATAGACGCTGTTTCAATCGATTTTCTCACTCTTCAATAGGGTTTCCTGTCAATTTGTGCCTTATTCCCAAAAGATGATAATGCCTACCCTTCTCTTATAACAACTTAATGGAGATGTTAACATTTTGTGTACAGATGATATTAGCACTGGGTATATATTGACAGGAAGGTCTTGGGGCCTTCACTCTTATTTCTAACATCTACATGTACAAAAACCAACACAGAGTTTTATCAGAATTTTGATTGAAACCATTCCTCCTGTATTTGGACAAGGTTAACATGTTGTCTTCAATACCAAGTAAAGGTCATCAACTGTAATCCCTTGAAACTGAAGGAAGAATTAAAAGACATAAGTAGCAACCCTTGAAGTAACAATTATCCATTCTATATCCCTTTTAAGACGGCAAATGATTGGATAATATCCAAAAGATACCAACTATATAGAATAATATGTGTAAGAGGCATGACTGAATGGATCCAAAGGATTTGTGAACATCATTCTCTTTAAACATCAGTATTGTTTTCAAAGTACTATAACATTGTATTTATAAGATCCTATTCAATTTTGAAAAAAATGAATGAGAGAAACTAGCAGTCCCCTAAATCCATATCAGCTTGAGAAATTTTTTTCAAAATGTTAAAAAAGAACAAAAATCTGTAAACTAGTAGATTTTTTCATGCCCTTCCACATGAAAACAGGACATATATGATTTGATTAATATAGCATCTGACATCTTTATTTTAAGATGGCTACCAAAAAAAATACAATTTTTATGCAAGAAAGTCTTATTGAGTGCTCTAAGACCACTAAATGGTGGTGCTGGTATGTTAGGATGGGTTGTTAGAGGTTGGAGTCAAAGAAGGTGCAGGAACATGGGTGCATGCTGCCTCTATAACATCTTGCAGCAATGATAACGCTAAATGCTATTTTCACTTTTCGCTTTTTCCATAAAAGTGAAACAGTGTTATTACACAAACTTTTGAAAAGCGGGGGATACCTATGTTCACTAATTTTGATTTAGTCAGGCCATAAAAGTGGAGCACTGAGAGAGAACACAGTTAGTAAGTAGATTGGGTAAAAGTCGATCAGAATTTGAAAAAAGTGTGAAAATGTGTGTACTAGTAGATTTTTTTATGCTCTTCATGTAAAAAAAGAGACACATGCAATTTGGCAACCATTGCAGCCACCATATTGATTTCAAATTGGCTGACTAAAAAATTGCAATATTTCTACCCCTAAAGTAAATAAAAGGTTGATATAATTTCCTAAATCAGGTCTGGAAATTTGTCATTTCCAAGTACTTTCAGGCGAAACTGGGAATTTTCATCAAATTGAACTTGCCATTGGATGTCAACGGGGCCCACCAAGGAACGTTCATTTTCAAGTATGTGAGACTGGGAAATTTCTCTTAATTTAAGCAGTAATCTAGAAGAAAGCCAGAGGCAGATAAATTTTGGCCTGACAAAAGCCAGCATTGAGTTTAAGATTCAGCTGCAGAGGTAGTAGTAGAAATTGGGTCTTCCTGGGATTGAACCAGTTTCCACACTTTCTCACATCAATTGACTCTTTTGCATCTTTCCTTCTTCAATGCAAAAACTCCATTAGATCAGTTCTAATCAGCTACTGTACTGACCAATACATGAAAAACGTTCAGGTTGATAGATCTAGGAGAAGGTACTTCCTCAAATCTACAAGGCCTCCAGGAACCAGTTATGTCCAATTAAATTTGTCAATATGACCCAATCAAAAAACCTGTCAACCCTGGTTAAGAAATGCACAGGAGAAATGATAAAAAAAATGCAGCAACAAACTTCTCACCAAGAATTTTCGAGTTCTATAAGATTAATTCCTTACCAAATGACAAGAATATTTTCAGAGAGGACAGAAGTGAAGGACTTAAAGTTCATTTTAGATCAAACCATGATGTGTGGCAAAAGTTTTGAAAACCACAAGGGTAAAGAAAAGATAAAATTTGAACGAAGCCCAGTTTGAACCAGATGCAGTGGGGTAGGTTCAATGGCAAGGATACCCTGTTGTTTTTTCTGTGTAACATAACACAAAAAAGAAAACACAAACACAACATAAACAACAGAAAAAAAAAATCAGAGTGCGTAGACAGACAGACAGACCTGATCGTCCTATTTGTGAGTTGGTATATATTCTACAAGACAGAATACAATATTTGAAAAGGATATATTTGCCAAGGAGTCCAACCTTGAAGGGTCATTCTAACTTGGATGAGAACAATACAAAATAATCCACCCAAGATATCTGGATCTCACCTTCGTCACACAAAAACAAGAAATGCTATGAACTTATTTCACAATAAAAGTGACAGCCCTGAAGTTTGTTTGCCAAAGAGAGCAGCTAGATCACATACCAGCTATCCTTACACATCACATTTAGAGAGCCGCATACAAAGCAGGATCTATTTGGGGTCAGTCAACTGTAACTAAACAGTAAGTATCAAGCTCATTAAAGTGAGAAAAGACCATAAACTCCAGTTGTTGGTAGATTCCAAATCATGCAAGTAACTGATTGAATGAAGCTGTGAAAAAGCATATTTAATGCAACACTTCCATGCACCAAACTTTGCGATTGCACAGCTATATGCAATTGTATAGAAGCATTCTTAATACTGTATGACAAGCCAGAGATGAGTCATTCTTGAGCCTTTCTTTCAATTTTAATTGTTTTATCTACTGTGTACAAAAGTTGTCTCAGTATGTTTTGAGCAAAGTAGTACATCATGCAGATATAATACCATAATTTGATCATGTGAAATAGATCAGTGTGATAAATTGCATTTAATTCCTAGTGATTATACATTGTATCCATAGAAAGAATGATTATATCAGCTAATGTACGTTGGGTAATTAATCAAAATGTTGCAAATCTCTTTCTGTCAGCCATTTTGAAATGAAGTTGGCAGTTGCAGTTTTGGTCAGATCATGCGTAGTCAGTTTTCATACGAAAGAACATTGAGAATTATACTAGTATGCAAGGTTTAACACTTTTTTCCATTTTGGACTATTCTGGTTGAAATTTTAATTAATCTATTGCAATATATGGCCTGTTTTGTTTTCTTTCACGGTTGACAATTTGAAATGAATTTGGCAGCTGCAGTGTGTGTATCTACGTGTATGAAAGTTTTTATACTTTTTTTCAATTCTGATCAAAATTTCATTTTTTATGAGGTGCTAGCCAAAAGTTCCAGTAATTTGAACACTGCAGAGAAATAACATATCCTACTTCTAGTTCCTATTGTTGCCCTCAAAGAAATTTCTTTAGGCATGTATACAGTAGTTCCAGCTATTTTGTTCCATGTTTACATGTCACTTTGGAAGGCTCATGTGATTCTTTCAGGTTACCTTCAATTGAGTCAAAATGATGCCCTCTCAGTTGGAATTTCAGCTGGGGAAAGAGGAAAAAGTCACAGACAAGTAGGGTGGGAGGGAATCACAACAGTGTTATTGAAAGCTAGGAACTGTCGGACAACAAGTAATTGGTCTCAGCGCAAATTTTGCACCAATGGGTCTCCTGTCGAAGAAACTATCTTGTACAACAGTCCTACAATATCACAAACATTTTGAATATATTTTTTATGATCTGCCTGGTATGTTTTTTGATGTTTTCTGGTGTTATGCTCATTGACGGCTGTCCAAAACGGTCAAAGTCTATGATGGACATTCGCCCTTCTTTGAAATGCTTGTACTGTGAAAAAAATTTTGCTTTGAGACATGGCATTGTCAGCAAATGCTTCCTGAAGTGACTGATGACTTCCTGCAGCCATCTTGCTGATCTTAAGGCAGAACTTGAAGCAGGTGTTTTGCTCTGTGAGATCCACCATTGAAAAAAAAGGTCAAAATAGATATTACAAAAATGAGTGTAACTCAGCAACATGTCCATTCAAGAGTAGGCCCATAGACACACAAAAGGTGCTGCTGGCTCCACCTAGCCACAGAATGCTAAACTGCATATGGTTTACTCACATTGTTCAAATTACTGGAACTTTAGGGTAGCATCTTGTCTATAGTGAATTTTAGTGGGCTATTTTGAAAATAATAAAGATGGTAGCAGTACTTTTAGTAAAATTGTGTTTGATTTGGTTTTAACATTTCAAAAAATTTTGGTTGATATTCTAACTGATCTACTCAGGGTCAAGTGATTTGGCAATCAAGGTGTTTGAACTTTTAAAATCAATTTTCTCAGCAGTTTTAATGCAGATCAACTTGAAACTTGATGGAAAGATGTTTCTTGATAAAATGCTTCTTACCAAAAATTATCATCTACACAGGATCACATTATCTGGTAATAATGACATTTAAACTTTATAGTGCATGTTTAATGAAAACGTGGACAACAATGTCAAATAGTCAAAAATAAATCGAGAAAATCCCTTCTGCAAGTAATCTTTGGTATTTTCAAATGCCATATTTACCCTCCTACCTCATGAAAACCAATTTTTTTTTATAATACTAACAAAACCTTTTTTCCCCACATACCTATTCGTCAAACAATATTCTAGATATACTACACACGCACGTTATGACAAAACTACAAAGCAAACATCAATTTATTTTAATCCAAAACTATTCATTAGAAATTTTTCATTACATTATAGAAAAAACATCAATGTCATAGTTTTATATCTAAAAATGAGGAAAAAATAATATAAAAAGATCTAAATTTTGATATGAAAATTGGCATTATTAATCATTCAAAGTTTCTTGTGATGATACAAAAAAGTTTGTTTTTATTCTATTTTTTATTCAATTGAAAAGGAAGTGACAGTGAATTGATTTCCTTGTTTACAATATTTAACTTGATCATAGAAAACAGAGCCATTTCTGTTGCAACGATTCAATAAATCAGATGTTTTATGGTTGTAAGAACATACATTGAAAGTTGACTCAAAGAATAGACTATTCAGTGAAATCTAATCGTTGACCCATCGTAAGTGTGACCTGAGCTTATCTTTAGTCATCCTGTCATCATCTGCAATTTCTGAATGTTCATTTCATTCATTAAATAATTTTGCAATCCTTTAAAGTTGGAAGGAAACATTTGAACTTGATTGTGGCACAGAGGTTAAAGTTAATCAAAAAATTGTCTCTTACTATTTTGGCAGTTCAGAACTGTCTAAGAAATAATATCTCAGTGGTTACTAACTAAAACTGGAGGCTTTCTTTTTGCTAACTTCACTGACTTTTTCTTTATTATAATTCAATCAATTTATATTCTATATTGAGTCAAAGGTACTTTTAGATTAAAATATCTGAATCTGAATTTGAAGAAGGTAAAAAAAACAAAGGTAAAGAATGTGCTTTCTCAATTGACAGACAACTATTTGTCCCCATTAGTCTATTAAAGCGAGTGTTTACTGTACCTGTGTTACATGGGAGGCTGTAAATAGTATTGTTTGTGCGGTTAACATTACAGACAATGAACTAAGCTGATTACTAGTTTTCTGTTTGTTAACTTGCTCTGTAAAAGAAGAGACCTTTTTCTTTCCTTATGGATTATACATCTGAAAGTTGTAGAATGAATTAGCTGGAATGTTGTGGTAACAGCATAAATAACACAAAGGAGTCCAATTGTTTAAACAAAATTTGGAATGTTTATTTGTAATTTTCAGTAAAACAATCTTTCTTGTTCTCAGAAAGTAATAAAATGTCTTTATTCAACTAGTGTGTCTGTTGAAAGTTTAATATGCTGGGTATAGAGAATATCTAATATCACTGTTATAGAAATAAAGTTTAAAAATCATTAAAAACAATGCCTTATCATATATTGAAATATTTATATTATGATAATTTTATTACTATGTGTATAAGTGTTATTTAAAGTCATTTATTTTTTGAATAATACAAGACTTGAAATGCATACATACAAAGGAGTTTATGAGGAGGACTGAAAAATCTACAAGCAGATTTTTATGTGAATCCCACCAGTATAGTTTGGATTTAAGCGCTGTTCTAGAAAGATAATATTTCTTCAATATGACAATGAGGCAGTGGAGCTGCCGACCTTTTTCTATAATCAACTTTTATGTCTTATCACTGTCGTCCTTTTATTTTCTTATCTTCAATTGTTTTAGACATTTGCATCAATGTGCATAATAGGTGGCTTTTACTCCTCATAATTGTACTTAACATGTGATCTGTATGTCGTGTTATATCATTCTCTGCTATGTGTGCCATGGTAATGTCACACACAGGTCTTTATTACAGTTCTATCCCTGATTATCAGTGACAGCAAATGGGGCAGTCAATCATAACTGTAAATCATATGTTAATTGGTCTATAAGTAGCTGAGAAAGAAAGGAGCAAATACAATTTAATGTGCTTTGTTGTTCATTGGAGATAACATATGAAAAGAAAGATTTTGAAAAGCATCTCAAGAAATAAGTAACCAAATGCAAAGAAAAGTAGCAACTCAAAATATATCAAGTAACATAAATACATAAGTTACTTGTGAGAAAAGTGAAGCAAAATGTACATAGAGATACTTTCAGGGTATAAATGAATGTACTTTGAGTATATTAGTTTCCCATAGTTCAAACAATCAGGGCATGAGTCTCACTACAAGGTTTTAAACTAAGAGGTAAAATGAAGTCATACCTCATTTTTCCTGCATGTCTGGAAGTAATTATCAGATTACTTCTGAAGAATATAAGTGCTTACAACAATAAGCATAATACTATCATGTGGTTAAGTCCTTCTGCTCTGTTGTGATTTCCCACACCACAACTAATTTAATAACTCTAGTATTTGGCTATTTTGCCCCCTATAAATAGCCATAAGTTTTCAAGGTTTATTTTCTCAAATATGTTGATCTCTCTTTCATTTAGAGCAAGAAATCAAACTTGAATGGTTTAATGGAATGATTTATAGAACTAGACCTCGTCTAAATATTCATGAACTTTTATATTTTCTTTCATCTTACATTCTTTCCTCCCTGTTGTATGGATGTCAGGTCTGGGGCCTTACCACTCACACTATACTGAATGAAATTGAAACTCTTCAAAATACAGCAATAAAAATCTCTCTTATTGAAAAGCGATGATAGTTTTAATGATATTATTAATAATGAATACTATGTATTAACTGAGAAGCGAGTGACACTTCATCAGGAGTTCCTGAAAATCCTTGAAATAAAAGATAGCAAAACTTTAAAAAATTGTTTACTGGTACATGATTTTACCAATCAAAAACTTCCAGCTTTATTATTCCTAGAAAGTCATTAAAAGGCCCTTTGTTTTTAACCCATATGGGACATGAAAATATAGAAGATATTCTATTTAACACAAATACTTGCTTGTAACTATTTCATAATTCTTTTCCAAAATAGATCAAATGAATATAAGTAGAGTCAAAATAGTCAAATAGTCATAATAGTCTCAAAAGAGCCATCAAACAATATTTTATTTAATCATATTCATGAATTATTGTCTGTTCTATAAATGCTGTATTATTGATTTGTTTATTTACAATATGACATTATAGAGATGGGTACTGCTTGTGAGGCAATAAACCCAATTTGTACTCTCTCTACCAACGTTGCATCTACTGAAAAATTTTATAATTGATATGTAATGATATGTAATTGATATGTAGTTTTTGAAATCGTTTTTTTTAACTTATGGAAAATTCTGATTACAATTCAACTGATCAGTCAGAAGATGATTGAGCAGATATTTAGTCAGCAATGGGTTTTGATTTATTTTAATGTTAAGATTCTGCTTTTATTAACAAGCATTCTCAACCTTATAATTCCAAAGATTTTGGTAAATTGTACATCTCAATGGATAACATCATGGTACTGATAGGCTAATGTTAATTTTACTATGAATAGGATCTCCATTTCCAACCGGTCTCATTATCTGCTGGGTAACCAAACACATTGCAACATTAGAAGGAAATTTTTTTCCCCCTATTAACAAGTAAGACAGGCTAAAATCTGATATTTTCCCCCATTCTGTTGATCAGAAAAATGGTAACCATTTCATCTCTAGAGCCAAGTGATCAAAATTGCACTGATTGGCACACCAGTGGTGAAAATATTGTCAATCACAGTAAAATTAGGCCAGCCCCTATTCATGTGATATGATTTATACATGAGACCTACATTTATAATACAAAAACACTAAATACAATATAATTATAAACAGGAACTATAACCATATAATAAATGTACCAATCTAAAATTTTTACTGAAATGTCATCAGATGTAAGATGCAGATATAATTTTTAAAAATGCCCCTAAAAACAGATCACAAAACAACAAATGATCAATATCTTTTCATAAATGACAATTACGTTTTGTATAAAGTATAACATTCTGAAAGATGTTAAAAGTAAATTTGGTACTTAAAAAAATCATAATCCACTAAAGTTGTACAAAGATGTTAAATAAACATAGATATAAATATCTAAGAGTTTAAGCTCTGTGCTAATACCTGATATTCAAGTGGGTAATCATTCAAGCTCTCTTGTTTATTTCACTGGTTGTTTTGTACATGGAATTTTCGCAAAAAAACCCATTTTCAACCATTACAATATTTGACCTTCGGTCTTTTTGCAAATGAGTAAATATCCAGTCAGTGCACATAGATCAACTGTTGAATCAAGTCTCCATGTCTCATGTGTAAACTGAACTCTCATCTCTGACATGTGAATTGATATCACATTCATTACACAATTTCATGTTCCAATCAAAACAATTATTTTGAAAGTCTGATCATTCCTTCTGAATTCTTACTAAGAAAATCAAAGAAACCTCTGAAATTGCATTTCATAGATGGTAGAGTATATGGTGGCACAATTAGTAGTGATCTAGCACAAGATCGCTGACCCACAGTTAATTTAGGTGGGCATTTAATTGAGGTTAAGTTTTTGTAGGGGAAAATTTTCGAACACCAAGTGCAATTTAGTATAAAAAGTCAGACATCTACAATACGGAAATTAAGACATCAAGTCTGTAGTATCCGACAATTTGCTGTAACTGAGGCTTAAAGTTGCTTCTAAGTAATTTATATCAGTAGTTGAGCTAAAATAGTTGGAAACTTCAAACTTAATCATTCAATTTAGTAGTCTTCCAAATTGTCTAGACGTTGAGAGTGGAAAACTTACATAGTTCACTGTGGGATAATGTATGTGTAGGGGTAAGGTAATGTGTTCCATTGTGTTCGGTTGTTACCAGTTGGTCAAATGCTTGCTAATAAATGGAACCATTATCTTCTGTTATGTGTTGGTGTCTTTGAGGAAGATTTTGAAGGATTTCAACAATCTGTAACAATCTTAAATTGTACCGATTGATAGAGAAGAAAAGGGAATATAAACATTTGAGTGGTAACTCCTATCATATTATATGTTTAGTTTTTTGTTTTATAATAGTTTTATATTTATGAACAATATGGACATACTTTTTGCTGAAAAATCGACAGCTGAGATATTCCAAAATCTGGCAAAAATCAGCGTATTATTTGATTTTAATAAAAAGTTCAATACATTATAATTAAAAGGACAAATTTTTA
The DNA here is from genome assembly GCA_963457665.1 of Thysanoteuthis rhombus. Lineage (NCBI taxonomy): Eukaryota > Metazoa > Mollusca > Cephalopoda > Oegopsida > Thysanoteuthidae > Thysanoteuthis > Thysanoteuthis major. The sequence continues at coordinate 10,162,841 of OY735232.1, read as the reverse complement.
GGAAATAATTTTCCATTCAAATTAAAAAAAAAAAAAAAATTTTTTCCTCATGATTCCTAGCCTAAAATTTTGATGATTTATTTTATTTGTATTTTCCTGTTCTTGCTGCTTTGCACATTTCACAGATAAATCCTGCAAGATAATAATCATGTTGACTTATTTATAGAATTTGACAATATCTTTTTGGTAGATATTTAACAACTGAATTTTAAATTTCCAAAATTTCTTTTTTACTATCATTGGATGGCATCATAATATAGGAAACATTGATAGAGTTGAAATTCAAGTTGTAATTGATGAAAATATGTTCTTTTTATTTAAACAAAAATTGAGACTAATTTACTTTTAGGAAAATATTTTAAAAATCAAGAACAGATTCTTGAAATTTTCTATCATGTTTTTAAAATCACGTATCAATATTTTTTTGTTCAAAACTGTTCATGCCCAATTTAGCAGTTTTGATGGTCATCGATTAATGGCCCAGGGTTTTCATTTGATCTATTTTTTCCACCCATATTTAGCTGTTTTTCGGTCTATCTGCCCTGCATGATCTTACGGTAAATCCTGGTAGTATGCATAAACTGTTGCATGATGATAGAGTTTATGGTGATTCAATTGGAACAGAAGCTATATATACCAATGTGTACAAACAAGTGGTCAAAACTTTGACATGACTAGTAAGCTTTTAAAAAAAAATATGATTCTATAAATTCTAACCATTTTTAAAGAGAATTTGCAAAAAGAATGAGAGACCTGTTTTGTTAGCTGTATCACATTTTTACATTCATTTTACGTACACATCATATTTTACAAACATATCACATTTTTACATAGATTTTACATGCAAAGACACCCATAGTTTCAGGTCGAGAACAACGTTTTGAAAGTTTCGGAAGTGGCAAAAACATTTCAAATTAGCCTAAGAACAGCAAAAAGTTATCTTCATCAACTTGGTTATAATGGACAAGGCTGTTGTGTTTTTCCTTTCAAATTGGTTTAATTTTTCATCTTTTTTAAAACAAAATTACATCCATCTATGAACTTCATTATAAAATTAGGGATACAAGATTAATCAAACCATATACTTTCACACAAATGCTTAAAACATCATACTGCTATGTCAAGGTGGTGGCGAAGGAAGGTGTTTATTTCACAATGGATTATTATTGTAAATTGAGCACAAGAGGTTGTGTGGGAGAGATCAACATTAGTTTTCAAAAATTTGATTAGTAATTTTTGTTAATTTGTTATTTCATTTTGTTTAACAATAGTGTTTAATGTCTTGAATGTGGGTCTGTGTATTTGATAATGGCCAAAGTAAGTAATAATTGCTTGTGACAAACAGTGCCTAATTGACTATGGTGACTGATAATCAGTTACTGTGACACAGTCTCCCAGAAAATATCCGTAACTGTAAATTCATTCAAGCGATATACACACAGCTTCAGTTTAGATGGTGAAAAGTTTGAAATTATGCCTTACAGCATGCATGTTCTATTGCTCATACTAGCGTTTTTCTGGATATAGCATATCAGGTTGATCTTTTAAAATCAAATTTTGTTGGGTGCTCCATAAAAGATAGAGAGAGATATGCAGGTGTTTCTAAAGCAATCTCTAGAGAAAATGAGAAAAGACAAATTTTCTAAAAATGAAATAAACATTTTTAGGAAGTTGCTACTAGAGAAGACAGAGACAGACAGACGTGTAAAAAGGGAAGAATACCTTGCCATTTGTCTGGTTAGTTTTGTGCTACTGTCATTCAATATATCTTGTTCTGCTACCCCCAGATGAAATATGAGAAGATGTATTTGTGGTGAAAAGACTAGATTTTTCATTAACCATCTTTCCATCTGATTTTAGTCTAATGACGTTCACTGAACCGTTTATGTATTGTAAAGCAAGACTGAAAATTCATTTCCCTGATAAGTTAATCTAAAGCAAAACCCAAAGCAATCAAACACTTTGTACACTACAGCAAACACACAGAATCTGCATATGGAGCAATCAGGTAAATTTCCAAGCATCTCTTATTGTTCTGTAGATATCTAATACAGATTGATAAACCAATATGAGAAACAAAAGGAAAAAATGAAGGAGTATGACTACTAAAAAAACCCCAAATGTACGTTTGAGATCCAACAAAATGATATGGTTTCAAAGAAATACCATATAATTACATAAATGTGAAAAAACAAAAACAAAACATTGATAAAGATGAAAATTGGGTAGAAATACTGAATATTCAAATCTCATCTCAAAATCTCAGACATTTTCATAGCAACTTGCTCACACCATCAGTCTATGGTCATTAGAAAACAGCTCAGATCGGATAAGCTCATGGAAAGATTTGAATTATCATCCCTTCTGCCTTGAGAATCCTGGTTATCTGTACTAACTGCTCTGCTGTAAGTGCTACGTGAACCCCCAAAGCAAGCAGAAGATCAAATCCAACCATACATAAAAATAGAATCAAAATAATACTAGTACTAGTTTATGTAAAGGCAATAACAAATATGGTGGCAAGTGATCGGGGGGGGGGTGAAGGGTAGGTTTATATTTTACCTGAATTAATTGAATTAGATCGAAGTATAAATCTTTGGCAGCTATTGAAATTTGAAACTGGAAAGTTCAATAAAACTTGAGGGAATTAATTTCAAGGAATCTTTGTTCCCAGTTTTTACATTCAAATGACAAGAATTTCTTAGTGAAATCTACAGTTGCCTAAGAAACTGAAACCGATTGTACAAATAATTGTATTTTCATATGAATGAGAGAAAACAATATCTGAATGCAGGGAATGAAAGACAATGTAACTTACTGGCATTCCATATGCTCGGAGAATATCCATTTTACACATTGGGCAGCTTCTTTGTTCTAATAACCAGGGGTCAACACATGACTTATGTAGGATGTGTCTGCAAGAAACAACGGAATAAAAAAGGATTAAAAAAAAAAAAAAAAGTCCATTTCCAATCATTTTGAACATTTGTTGAAAAACAATTCCTAAGGAAGCTAAATTCTTGATTTAATAAATTGCATAGATTACAAAACACTTCAAACCAAATAGAAAGATTTCATGCTAAAATCACTTATGAAATGGCAGTTATTAATTGACTTGACATGACACACATAAATAACTTTCTTTGAATAACAAAATAAAAAAGGAATACAGAAATAGTGTCTCCAACAAAGAATTAATCATCAGTATATTTTGCAAGCATTTATAATACACATACATATATAACAAATATATCTCCATGGAAACCTCTAATAAATAGCAGCAGGAGAAAAAAAAACCTACTTTTAAAGTAGAGAAAATTAAGTGAATTGGTTTTGTTTTAATTGCAAAGATTAAAACTATTCTAATTTATCTTAAACCATCCGAAACATTTGGCTTTTCAAGATAAGTGTGATAAAAAAGTAAAATGATAATAAAGGACAAATGATGCACTAAAACAAACAGGTCTGAGCAGCTGTACTGTTGATAGACTATGGACAATATTTCTTTACTTGATCAGCCATCTTGTTGAAGAAAACAATAGAGAAATATAGATATTTTACTGATTCAAAAACGGGGAATAATCTAGATAAAAGTATATTGTAAGCAAAGCAGTCAAATGGTCCAGCTTTTTAGGTTTGCTTTGCAATGGATGCATCAAACAGTAGAGCAATAAGACTGTGGGTGGTGTGGTTTTCTTATCCTTACATAAGAGAGGAGAAATAATGGATGGTCGGAATAAGAGGAGGGAGAGAAAGAGTAAATAAAATTGAGGAAGATTTGATTAATCCATAGTATGTTGAGATGAATTACAACTTCATTGCTACCACAGATAACCAGCACACAGTGATATTTGAAACTACATTTATTAGAAATGTTAACAAGTTTATACTTCTACATGCATGCTGTTTTCAGCCATTTGGAGATTTTATTATTTCTGAATGATCTGAGTTCAGCTCTGCCACTTTGGTCAATGGATTAGACATTCAGCTAGAATAGACAGAGCTGACTTCTGAACTATTATGAGCCTGAACCAAACAGGTCACTACAGAATAATGAAACAGCTGATCTCTTTCACCTTGTTCTCTCATTCCATTTGTTTCACTGAGAAATCTCCATTTCACATTTTATGAGATTATTGTTCAGACATACTGAAAAGATCTTGAAATTTCTAAATTCTTATTCTAGAATTATTTTGGTCATTTCACAAGTGCAGTGAACTAAGTAGAATTTTATTGCAATGAATGAGATAAAGCAAGATGATTAGTTTTACATGCAAAATAAATCAACTTTCAATGTGTGTTCATATAATATTACATACTTGCACGGTAAAATCCTGATGACATCAGATGGTTTGTAGCCTTCAATGCACACAGCACATTGGTCATAATCAGATTCCAATTCCTGAAATTCAAAATAGTTAGTATAGTAACACAGAAAAATACAGCAAGATATTGAGTCTGAGAGTAGGAGTATCTTAAAATGACAGATCTTCTGAAAATAGCTGATAGCTTTAACACAAGACTCTTCTCTCAAATGATGATGATAATCATTAAGCTCACTTTAGCTTTCTATGCACATTCACTAATATTGTAATCTAAATCTGCAGAAAAAATATTTCTTTCTTTAACATGCAAGATTGTATTTCACAGCCGCTTGAATTTGTGTAAAGGCTTATTACCAATGCAGATTTGGTAGATGTTACACATAATAAGCCTATGATTTTTCTTCAAAATATATATTTATCAGGATATTTGAGGTCTGAAACACAACAAAGTTTTTCTTAAATATCTTTATATTAATTGTATTTTCATTTAAACTACACACCAATTTCTTTAGTAATGAGTTTTTTTTTCTAAAAAGTTTATGATAATTTTTTTTGCCTTTTAAGAGTCTTCCGTCTCAATATTCTCAGAGCAATTGACACAATGAGTCTATTGATTGACCTGATCGAATGAAGTTTCTACAGGGCAATGAACTCATTCTGAATGTCATCAGAAACCAGTTTACCCATGCACCAATTTTCTGGTCAGTATCATGAAAATGCTATTTCATTATATTTGTTTGCAATAATGACCTAATCTCTATTATGCCATCTCTATTTTGCAGAATTTTTAAAAGGAATACAATACACAAACAAGAGCACCCCAGACCACATTAAACTTGAGTTTGAATCTCAACATTTGGAATAAATGCATTTATAAACACTAGTCAATTTGGGTGCCTACTGTAGTTTGATGGTTAGCAAACTTTTCTTGCAGACCATTTTGCTAGTTTAGTGAGTCTGGGTGCACCTCTATTGTTTTGTTTGGGTCTGCCTCAATAATGGCCCTCAATTGGATATTGTCAATCACAGAAGACGTCCATGACCCACCTTATCTCCAAGTCTCTTGTCTTTGTATTGAAATTTTGGGAACCAGTTTTGAGCTATATGTTCATTGACTGCTCCAAGGCCAAACACTGGGTTGATATTGAGAGCAGTTTCCTTTGCTTTATGTCTTACTTTGATCTTATACAACAAAATTACTCCAATTCGCGTTTTTCCATTCTTGATTTGACAATCTCGTATGATCCAGAACAAATAGTAAAATATAAACATTCACCAAAGATAAACAGATGAAAAATCACACTTGGCATATTCTATGGACATTGTTAGAAAATACATTCTTTCAAAATAATAACAGAAACTACAAATATTTTTTTACCAACCTAACATATAAATTAATCTGTTGACTATACGGCAATCTTCAGTATGAATAATAGGGTAAAATTTTATTTGGGAGCTCAGAATTAAGGTATAAATTGAACTTTTGGGATCAAAATTTATGTATGAACTAAGAAAAACATAGTAAAGAGCCCAATAATGTTGATTTGCCACAAGACAGAAAGTTGCCTTCAAAACTGAAATAAAGAGCCAGCAAAGCATTCACATTCTCTCGACATGGAACAAAAATCAGACAAAATCCTGTCATATATCTTGAGGCATTCAGACGACCCATCCACAATAGCCGCCATTTTTATGTTAGAACAAAAGCAGCCTAAAGCTCAACCTTTATAGAGATGGAAAAGGAAATCAGAGTCGAGCTGGCTTATTGAGAGGCTTCTATATATATATATTGACTGAGAAAATGGAAGATCTGCAGTTGACAACAAGAATAATTATCTGTTTGCTATGATGCTACTGGATCAAACAGGATGTATGAGGGACTACATATTACCCAGAAGGAGGAGTATAACACTTCAGTTGATCACTCAATTAAAAAGTCACTATTGATGTCAGCTGAGTAAATGCAATCCCTACAAACATGCACTGAAGCTTCCTAAGGATGGATGTCTATTCTGAATACAACTTATCGTATTTGCCTCCACTAAGTCATTGAATACATTGTTTTATATTCTTGGAAAAAAACATTTTAGATAAACAGTCACAAATCTATCCCAAAATGAGGAAATGCATTCATGCAAGTGCAGATGTCAAGAAATAGAGAGATGCATTCATGCGAGTGCATATGTCACAAACCAATCAAGAAATAAGGAGATGCATTCATGAGAGTGCAGATGTCACTAACCAGTCAAGAAATAGAGATGCATTCATGTGAGTGCAGGTGTCACAAACCAGTCAAGAAATAAAGAGATGCTATCATGTGAGTGCAGATATCACTAACCAGTCAAGAAATAGAGAGATGCATTCATGCAAGTGCAGATGTCACAAACCAGTCAAGAAAAAAAAGAGATGCATTTATGAGAATCTAGATGTCACAAACCAGTCAAGAAATAAAGAGATGCATTTATGAGAATCTAGATGTCACAAACCAGTCAAGAAATAGAGAGATGCATTCATGTGAGTCCGGATGTCACTAACCAGTCAAGAAATAAAGAGACTCATTCATGTGAGTGCAGATGTCACAAACCAGTCATGAAATAGAGAGATGCATTCGAGTAGGTGCAGATGTCACTAACCAGTCAAGAAATAAAGACATGCATTCATGTGAGTGCAGATGTCACAAACCAGTCAAGAAATAAGGAGATGCATTCATGAGAGTCCAGATGTCACTAACCAGTCAAGAAATAAGGAGATGCATTCAAGTGAGTGCAGATGTGACAAACCAGTCAAGAAATAAAGATGCATTCAAGTGAGTGCAGATGTCACAAACCAGTCAAGAAATAAGGAGATGCATTTGTGTGAGTGCAGATATCACTAACTAGTCCAGAAATCAGGAGATTCATTCATGAGAGTACAGTAAAGCACAGATGTCTACACTTGTTTAATGGTTAACTATTGTTGAATAATAGAGAATGCATTTTATGAGTGTTAACAGAAATTGCCAAGACAAACTTGGTGTTGCCAATTCAAAAATTTTCTGTGTTAGTGTGACTGCCAAATAATACGAAAAATTAAAAAAAAAATGAATAGCCCCATGATGCCCAAAATGGCTTGAAAGCTTAGGCACGTTCATGCTAATTTAGTGGTTTTTGCACTGCCAAATTCTTATTGGTCCACAACAGAATTCTGCCGGAAGATGAAAATTTTCCAAATTATTTCAAATGACTGATCAGTTGGATGGCTTGAATTGAGTTTTTGAACTAATTCTTCAAGTGTAGCAACACTATTTCCAATAAAAAAATGGCAAATGATACATGCTAAAAATCATGCAAATCAAATATAACATCCATCCCAGAGAATAAATATGAACTTATTTTGATTTGATTACTTCAAATTCTAATGCCATGTATAATGCAATTCCTAAAAAATCTTTCTACAAGATAATGAAAAAGTTTCACCAACTGAAAGCCAAGGGGTGTAAGTGACACAATTAGAAGGTCTGGTTTCTCCTCCAATACTGTTACCAAGAAGATGTAATCTGAAGATTTAACACTTGAAGAATCAAGTACGGATGGCATTGTATCTTCTATGGAAAAAAAGAAGGTCTCTTGCTGGATAATTAAATTCCGTTGGCTATTTACATCCGAGGAGCCAATGGACAATGATTAAATTGCTAGAAGAAATGAGGCATCTCATGAAGTAATAATTTGCATTAGAGGGTTACAGGTACCTGAAACTCATGAACCACAGGACCTAGAAGCTGGATGTGTTCGAATCAAGACCTTGACTTTGAAGCATACTTGGACAAAATAGAAAGTTCAAAAGCAAAGGTGAAGAAACAATCTCTAAATGTCCAAATAAAAGGAATTTCAGCAATATTTCTTAGACGGCTTAAAAGAAATGGAAAAGTATGACTTCTCAATGAAACTGACGATAGAAAAAGTCACCCCTGCTCATTCAGAGGTTACGAGTGATATAACTAAAACTGTAGCAGCAATGCCATCACCCAAGTTTAAGTATTGTAAGACAGTTTACTACATTGAAAATAATCAAATCAGATTTAAGGCTTTCTACAAAGGAGGTTTTGGCAGATGCAATTTTGCTTTTAAGAACAATATTTGAAAAAAATAATTGAATTTCAATTCAACCCCTGTTGTACAGACAATATTTCTTTAATGGATTTTTCATTCAAATTATGCTTAAATCTCAAAAAGAGAAGATAACATACCTAATTGAGTTTATCTTTTATAGAATGGTCATTTATTAAGTTGTTTCAAGTGTTCAAAAGGTTTTAGTTTTCTTAGTAAGAGGATATACTTTAGATTTTTGAACTGGTCAAGAATGATGTTCCTGATTTACTATTACAGAATGGTTCATAGTTGATTTCTTTTATATCTTTTCACTTCATAACTTGCTGAAAATATAGTTTTTTTGTTCAATTTTCATGTTGCTCTATGTTTGTAACCTCCTTGATAATTACAATCAAAACTTTTAAACAAAAAGTAACCAGATGATTCCTGTTTACAGTAATGAAATGCTTTGTATGTTTTGTAATTTTAATAAATATAGGATATACACTGAAGATCCATTATGACGTGGAAGTTGGGGCCCATAATTTTCTATTGTATTATAAGTGAATCCATGTTGTAACAAATTTTCCAACTTTACAAACCTTGATTCAAGCTTCCTTCCCCAACTGATACAAAACAGATGAAAGTCACACCAAGATCTGGTGCAATTTCATTTGTAACTAATCTTTATATGAGCTTTTTGTACAAGTACAAACTTATTACTCGGTTATTTAATTTATCTGCGTAACACCCGAACATACGCCCATCAATGAAGATTAGCCAAATTTAATGAAAATTGGTGTCCATACTTAAACTGCACTATATGCAATCCTGCGTTATATCGAGCTGCATTATAACAGGTCTATAGTGTATACAATTGGTGTAATTACAATCAGTAGTTTTAGCCAGTGTAGGAGGTACTATAAATAAAAGAGATAGAGTTGAAAAGTTTTGTGTACCAACTTGAGAGTTTTTATGATATTTTGCACAAATTCAAAGACAAGATTCCAAATTATGATAAATAAACAATTAATATTTTTTTCCTTGACTACTCTATAAAATCTAAAAGCCTGATGCAAAACAGAGTCAGACCAAGATCCAGTGCAATTTCATTTGTAACTAATCTTTATATGAGGCTTTTGTACACATGCAAACTTATTACTTGGTTATTTAATTTATCCATGTAACACCCTAACACAAAATACGCCCATCAATAAAGATTATGAAATCAAAAGCTTTACACTAAAGAGAGGAAAGAATAATGTAGGATTTGTTTTACTCTGACTGTGTTTCATATTAATTTATTTTCAACCATCTAAAACTTGAGAAAATCATCGTCAACAATAAGTTAATCATGGTGAGGTTCTTCAAGTTGAGTGTTAAAAATAAATATTGAATTCAGAGAGAGAGAGAGAGAGAGAGAGAGAGAGAGAGAGAGAGAGAGAGAGAGAGAGAGAGAGAGAGAGAGAGAGAGAGAGAGAGAGAGAGAGAGAGTCAACTCTCCATCAGTTAATATTTGAAAGTTCAAGTCATTAACTTTATAATTCAGTCATAGATATCTAAAAAGCAAGAACACACTTGCAAACTACAGACACATCACCTTGCTGAGTTGGACAGACTCAGACTTTTGTCTTCTATTTCATTGCAGGATTAATTTAACTTGAATATTTGATCCATGGCATTGTACTAACAAACTACTTAAAAATGTATTTCCATTTTTCTGGCAGCACTTATAGGTACCTATTGATTTTTAAACCTGTGGATTGGAATGAAGATATTTTTATTGGTCAAGGATTTACTACCATTTATTTATTTTATAAGATGGCATAAACAAATGCTTATCTGTAAGGTTTAATACCTATTAATCTGAAAACAAAAACGTTCAATATCTACTATGGGAATTATATATATATATATATATATATATATATATATATATATATATATATATATATATATATATATATATATATATATATATATATACACAGACACATATATGTATAGATATATATGAATATATAAAAACATTAATTTCAAATACATGCCTTATCAAGAATAAACAGTTCATTTGCAAACAGTATGCAGATATCATGGTTTTGAGAAGAATGAAATCAAATAACTTGAAATCAGAAAGTTTTTCTAAATCTAAATAAGCTAATTACAAAACCAATATCTTACCAGTATAAATATACAACTTGTATCAATCTCAAAATCACATTTTGCCACAAATTTTCCAAATGCATTCTATATTGAAAAGCTGTAACCATCTATTATTCAATTTTTTGTGTGCATGTGTAGTGTTGGTTGGTTTTGTCTGCAGATTTAAAAATTAGAATCAGTAATCCACTAGATCCCTTCTGAAAATGGTTTTGTTTCTTTGGGGGGTGGAAGAAGCTTTTTAAAAAACTTTTGGGGGGCCCTATTCTGACGGGTTTATTTGTTTGCATATTCCAACAATTCTGGCTAACCCTTTTGTCAACAGACTTGAAAATTGGCATCAGTGTTCTAATAGACACCTTCTGAAAATGTTTTTTTTCTTCAATTTTTTGGAAAAGCTTTTTCGACCTTTTTGGATCATTTCTGATGGGTTTCTAATGTTTCTAGATGTTTTCCAGTGGAAAATACCACAGATATCGTAAAAAGAATTTATTCTGACAATTTTTATTCTTTGATAGAATTTTTTTTTCCATGATTTTAAATTCTGATACTACAGTAGATCAAGTATTGACTGTGATGGTGAATTAATATTATTTTTACCAATCTGTTGTAGTAATGTATACATGTATACATTACAATATACATTCAACCACTTTTATTGGTAGTTTGTGATTGTCATTGGAACATGAGTAATCTCCACTGTGTCTTCTTCAATATTTTCACATTGCAAACATATTATATTATCTAATGATAAAATCAGATAACAATTTCTGTTGCTGAGTCATATAAGGATAAAAGAAATTCTGATTCCATTTTTTATTCAATCTAGTATTGTTATTATACTTTATATGTAGTACACTTGCTCCCTGACTTATGACCTATTTGACTTGTGATCATCTGTACATGGGTAAAAATTCATGTTAATATAAAAGTTATGCTTCTAAATTAAACAAAAAGAAATAAATACGAGAATTTACCCAGTCAAATGTATCTACATAAGAGCCATATCAGTGAAAGAGAGTATAAAAATTTCACTTAGATATTAAAAACAAAAAAACAATACATACTACATGGAAACCATAAACATTACTCTTGGTTGTATGTGTGTATGAGATTATGTAAGAGTGTATGGATGGACGTATAAGTAAAAATTCCCCTTCTAGATCAGAAAGAATATTACACAGAATTCACATGGAGCCAGTTACATTCAAGTGATTGAGTTCTTTTGATACCAGAATGAAACAACATCCATGCTATGATTTAAGGTATTGCAAGATTGTATAACTTTGCTGCTAAGAAATGGTTTTAAGCTCAAGTGATTAATAATGTGCATTCAAAAACATTAATAAGCACATCCATCCCATCCATTACAGATCTAGCCTCAAATTGAGACTTAATTGTTTGAACACTGATTTTTCAACTGTTTTATCCCTAGTGAGTGGCAATATTGCTTAGAAAAAAAGTGTTCCCTTCCCAATTTTATTCCTTTTAGATAATGCCTCTGGGACCAGCCCAAAATTTTGATGATCTCCTCCCTGATACCTAACACAACCTTTAACATTCAGCGGATGGATTTATGCACAATACCTACTTTTAAAATATATTAAAGCTTATTACCTACGATCTTAATTTTCTCAAGCCAAAGCAGCAATAGAAAATGGGGAAATATTGTGCGATAGGATCGAATATATATGCGTACATCAAGAATATTGCAGCAACATCTGTGACTGAAATATGCATGAATAGAATTCAGAAAAAAAAGGGGATATGGTTGGCAAAATTATTGCAAACGTTGTGGATCTTGGTAAATCTCTTGAATTAAAAGTTGAAGTGGAAGAATTATTAGATTGCAAATTAAAGGAATTGACAAGTTAATTGAAATACAAACAGTAAGAGATGGGGAAGAGGAAGACAAAGAAGAAGAGGAGCCAAAGAAGAAGTTCACAGTGAAAGTTTTTGTGAATGAGTTTTCACAAGTGAATGAACCCTTTGCTGATTTGGAAAGCATGAACATGAATGTTAAAAGATTTGCTCAGGTGGATTGACGAATTTGGAAGCTTTAACTTGCTATGGACTAATCCACAAAAATAAAAAAGAAACAAATAAAGCAAATGACATTAAGTGCATTCTTAAAACGTGTATCTACCCCCCTCAAACCAGAGAGAAAAATGATCCACGGCTAAAATATGAGTGTACCTACAGAGCATGTTCTGATAGTGAAAGACTTAATTAAATGTCCTGCTTTTTTTCTCTATGTATGTACATATGTGAAATTTTTCTTTTTAATACATTTTTGTATTGTATACTGCATAGTTTTCCAATGCATTTTTTCTGAACTGTTTATCGGCTATGTTTTACCATAAAGTGAATCCAGTGAATAAAACACTCAGCTACATATGACACTCATTCAAGTACATCGATGTGGAGAGCTTCCTGCTACTTTATGAATCTCTGGTAAAGCTGCATTGGGAGTTTGCTTCCAGCATATTGTCTCCACACATGAAATACAACTCAAATGACATAGGGATCGTACCGAGGAGAGCCACCAAAATCCCTGAGACTGGGAAATATATTTTACACTGAAAGATTAGAGATACTGATGTTCATTGCTCAAAATACTGACAAGAAAACATTTTCATCTATCTACACTAGAATTAAAGGACAGCCATAATTTACAAATTCAGACCTTCATTGGTATAAAAAAAAATCTCTCTTTGGCCACAGTAAATGCATGGAACAGCCTGAGTGAAAAGACAGTCACATCCAAAAGTATTAAAATTTTAAAAAATAACCCTCATTCTGATAAGTCATACCAAATCTAATCACCAATTTTTTTATTAGTTTAATTCCACTCTAACTAAATTGTAGCTGGCTTGATGACGCAATTAACTGCTGTCAGAATGAAAAACAGTGTATTGTCACCATTACTTTTTTATTTCCCCGACAAATTTTAAAAATGAAATAGAAAACAAATAATCATATTTCAAAGATGAAAGACAATAAAAATGATAAAATAACATTTGTCAGACTCGTAACCATTTCAAAATACAACCTGCCAATTGGAACACAGCCTGGTCATAAGTCAGGGAGCAGATGGATAAGTTTCCATAATCAATTTTCTCCATTTTTTTCTAAGCTTTTCTATTCATTAGACTGCAATGTAAATGAGGCTTAATCATTCCACAAGGGTTAATAAAGATCTTGGAAGCCTAATCATTCAAACTGAATGAGCATTAAAGTAGTTTGGGCTTATACAATTTCATGTAACCTTACAAGCAGTGCATATGTGCATTTATTAATAGCTTTAATCACAATTTTAAAAAAAGAAAAGAAAAAAGGAACTTACTTTATCACCAGTCTTAATTGTCCTCTGAGGGATTTTGGCAATGGTTTTCTTAGCTGCATTTGCCAACCGTTTCTAAAAAATGAAAAAATGTAAATGATATAATGATAATAAATAAGATTTCTTTGAAAGAACTAAAAAATGAAAAATAGAAAACACAACATTTCTTTGCTTTCTTGTTCAATAGACAAAATGGCTCCTGGTTGGAAGGTACAAACTTAATACAATTATCAACTAGTTTCAAAACAAATTAAGAAACGTACTTTTATTTAATAAAAAAAATGACCAAATTTGGGAAGAAATAAATATTTTTAAAAACTAGAAAAGCACAATTCCATTGAGACAAATTCATCCCTTTGGTCCCTGATTTCCTAGAGGCTGAGAAACCCATTTGTAAATTCTTAAATGAACCTAGAAAACCAGTGGCTAATAAATGCAGAATGTTAACTGATTTATGTAAAAAAGCAATTTCATTTCTGTTAAGGTTTTGAAAAATTGATTGTAGATAGAAATATACTTTGATTCAATTGTTGAAATTTGGTAATCAGACTAAAGTGATAAGGACAAGAGTTAAATTTTTATAGGTGGCAATACCTGCTAAAATGCTACAATGAAAACTTGTTCACTTCCACATGAGGTTAAATGTTTCAATGTCTAACATGGAGTAAATAAGTATCAAATTTTGTGATGAAATAAAGTACAAAAAAAATCTAATATTTCAGAAGAGCTATTCATGAATGATCACTTTTGCTTAATTTGATATCATTATGCTGTGCAACTCAATTTTTGTTCCTGGGTAGTGAGTGTTATTTTCTAATTGCTTATGTCTAAAAAGTAGAAAAAATGTCAATTATTCCCTTCAAACATTGCTTTTGTGGTCAGGAAAGTGATATTTTGAAATTTACTTATTTTCAATTGTACAACAGGTGGATCCAGTATATCCTGGTGGAAGTGCTTGCCTTGTCTCTCTGAATACACTCCAATGTTCTACTTGAATTTATCAAGATGAGTGTCAATCATATAGACTTTGCAATCCATTTTACAGTAGTTCTTCACAATAGTCACAACGAGCTTCACATATTTTTTGGCCTAGTAATTGCCCTGGATGTCCCAAACCACTGCATCAAAGCTGTACCAAGCTGCTTTCTCCTTACTATTGGGGTATTCTTTGCATTCCAGGATCTTCTTTATTTGTGGTCTGACAAAGATACTGGCTTTAACCTTTGCAATAGACAGTATTCTTTGACAACCTCTGTTAAGACATATTTTGGTAGGCCAATAGGGATAAAGATAAATTCAGCACACCTCACATCACCTGCAATACTATGCTGTCCAGACTTTGTAGTATGGTGGGTATGGCTGAAAGAGACATGAGAGACATCAAAATGATGGCATTCCAGATGGGTTCTACCAAGTTTACCAACCATCTTTACCTTTGGGACGGCAGGGATACCTTGGCCCTCTACCAAAGGTGAAACTAGTCACAACCAGTGATGAACAATGTTATGTAGCAGCCACTAGTCAACTCTTGAAAGATATTGATGTTACCACTGCACATAAAATCAAGTCTTATGAAACAATTTGTCACAGCTTCAAGTGAAAAGTTTGCAGCCTTCAAATACCTTCCCTAAGCTGTCTGAAGAAAAATAGTTTAATTACAAAATGTCAATGTTCTGATCACAAAAGCAAAGTTTGAAGGGAATAATTAGCCATTTTCTGTACTTTTTAGACCTAGTCAGAAAATGACTCTTATTACTCAGGAACCAAAAGAAGTATAAAAACGTTGCACAGTGTTATTGTTAAATTAATTTATTCATACAAAATCTATAACCTTTCATTTAATATCTAAATGATTTAATATATGAACACAAAAGGTCAAGTGACTGCTCTGTTTGATAACAATTACAAATATAAAATCTTACAAAACTAACAAATAATTTTTATTTGAGCACAGAGATGCACAAGATCAATTTTTTAAAATTCCACAAGAAAAAATCTCTACGGAACATATATCCTAATCTACATTAATCCAGTAACCCTTTGGAAAACAACTTGATTATGACAATTTCTGGACAATTTGATCAGAGTTCTGCTGCTTGCCCTTCCTTATGTTGCAAATACGACACAACAATCCATGACTTTCACTACATAAAACACTCTTTGTCTCGTCGATGGTGGCAAAAAGTTTGTGAACAAAAAAACTTCTAGGAGAATTCATTGAATCAAAACCGGAATCATCATTTTATGATAGAATAACCAATTTACCTAAAATGTGGCACATGATCATAGAATGAAAGAAATATTTTAAATAATGAGGCTGTGAATTCATAAGAAGGAAAGATTTAGTCGAAAAATGCTGGAAGCTTTTACATCAATCCAATTTTTTAAGCTAAGTAATAATGGAAAAATAAAGCTTAAATTATTGTTGTCACTTGTAATTAGCTGATAAAAAAAACACAAAAGGCCTGCAGGTAAAGTAGTTTTTATAAATTTAGACTTGGCAAAAGTTAATTTAAAATGAAATGGCATAAAGAAAACAAAATTTCTTTAACTAGAGTGATAACTTAGATATTCAGAAGCAAATTTGTTTGGTTGATATGAAATTAGAATAAATCTATTTACAAATCCTAATAAATGTTAACTTCAAGTGTCACTTTTGTTTTTATTAGTGTCATGATATTATTGTCAGATTTTGATTCAGTAAATATAAATCTGTGGAGTGTAAATCTTAATGAAAATATAGCAGTCACCTAAATTCAATACGTGATATCTGATGATAAAGAGGCTATGTGTGTGCATTTGGAATTTTGTTCTCTCCTTAACTGAAAAAGGTGTTCAAGAGAAACCTTTTTATAATTTGCTCGTAATAGTAATGTCGTCTTCATTAACATATATGCCATAAATCAAGTAGATACACAATTTCAGTTTATAAACCAAGTTCATGATTCAAGAATATCAAGTACAGAATTTGTCATAATAAAGGAAGAAAACTTATTTTCTTACCAAAATACTTTGATTGTGAACTACATCTTTTGCATACTAAATAGATCTATCATATTGAATAGTAGATCTATCTAATATGAAATAGTAATGTCCAAAAATTTGCTAAATGGTCTTTCAATTACATGACCAGAGGAGAAAAGATCAATTCTACACGTGAGTAGAAGTAATCTTTTAATCAAACAAGAGGACAGAGATATTTTTTCTTATAACAGTACTTATTTACTACAATTTGATTATTTGTTAACTGATCTAACTTTGGTATCAGTCCAGTGAGGAATAACAGCATATTCAGAGACTTGCATGACCAGCAACACATTAAAGCCCAACCCAGACATTACAATATATATAATGAAAACACAACTAAATCAATTTAGCACGGAGACATAGCGAAAGTAAGCAATCATCGATTTTCAAACAAGAGCCTCCATTTAACTAACTGAACATTTCAAGAATGATAATGCAAATTAAAATTTGGTAAATTTTGATGAACTAATTCTTGAGTTTTTACTTTTCCAGGCATTGAATCTATCAGATCTGCAATCTTCTCTGATAGTATATTCAACAAGGCTGCATCCAAAACATGTAACCACTATTTGTAGAAGAACATTTTCCTTGAACCAAAATCCCAAATGATCCAGACACGTAAGATAAGATTGATGTCATGTCATGTCAAGAGACTGAACAGACGAGTTGTTTAGGGGGTTTTATTATGTGGCAAGGACCTCAGCCCTCCACGGAAGAAAAAGGTGCTGCTATTCATCTACAATAAAATCTTTTGCTATGTGTTTACATACATGAAATAGAAATACATGATTCTATCTCATTTCCAAATGTTTTGGTTTTGAGCTAAATGATTAAATGAAAAGACGATTACATGAAAGCAATGAATTTTGAAAGAAAAGCGTCCTTTTCTTAGTTTTCATGAGTCAGTGAATTAGGCAGAAAGAAAAATGTCTGGAAGAATTCTGCTATTATTCCAACAGGAAAAAAGCCAACCAGACATAAGAGATTAAACACTTTGTGCCTTTGCCAAAAGGAAAAAAAACTGAAAAAGAAAAACTTCTCAAAGATTATTTCTATGCATTAAAAATATTTTCAGAGATTCATATCTTTATTCTTCTCAGAAATTTTCTGTGATCCCCAACTTGGTATCTCTGATTGAAATGATACAAACAGACTTTGCCACAACTGAGATATGGAAGCAAAAGGACAATCTCATTAGAAAATAAAATTAGAAACCTTTCAATGATGATTTTTTCTGTAGGTATCATCATTTTGGACTTAATATTCTCTCAAATAAGACTTTCAGGGCATTCATCAATCTATCCAGCAAGGATAGAATGAGACATGACAAGTTAAAATGCTATGATAGTAAATTCTAAATTCATATAAAACTTTTCTTGTACTCATGCAAGAAAATGGCAACAATTGGCTGAAGATATATATGTCTCTTTAGATATTAATTATTATTATATTGTTATGAAACTTTCAGTTAATGTCTTACATGTTAGTGTTTATTTTGTTATATACTGATGTTAGGTACAGATATCTGTTATATCAGGATTATCATGCAATTTGCACAAACAAAATATAATAAATAATATAATAAAATATGATAAAAAATGATAATAAATGAATAATACATAATAAATAAATCATATAATATGTTGTTTGCAGCCATTTTGGAGAGAAAAACTCCGCAAAACAATATCCAAACACTCTTTGTAGATGGTGTAAAGAAAAAGAAATAATGATACATGATATAATTGGTGACTTTAAAAAAACAACAAAAAAAACTGTGGAAAACAAGTATAATAACTCGAGGGAAGCACTTATTTTTAATTGTACACAAGAAGGACTCTACTGGAAATATGTATAGTTGTTTCAAGTGCAGACGAGTTCCTGGCCCCTTTACTGTCAATTTAAAGTTGTTTATATAGACAGGCCTATAAGTCTATTCAACTGAGTATACAAACTTTTCACAAAAATCATCACCAACTGAATCACAAAAACACTTGATGAAAACCAGCCATGAGAGCAAACTGGCTTTAGAAGAAGCTACTTGACCATGGACCACCTGCATTCAATAAATCAGCTGGAAGAAAGAGCAGCAGAATATAAACTACCACTTGCTGTAGTGTTCATCGACTTTAAAAAGGCCTTCGGACTCAGTGGAAATCCCTAAAGTCATGGAGGCCATCAACTCGATAAGGTGCAGATCCAGTACATGTTGAAGTGCTGAAACCTATATACAATCACAGCAGCTCCTTTATCAGACTACATAAAGACTCGGAGCCCTTTCAACTACAGAGAAGGGTAAGACAAGGTGATACCAGCTCACCCAAACTCTTTACAGCCAGCCTCGAGACAATCTTCAGAAGACTAGACTGGGAGAGTACAGGAATCAGAATAGACGGTGAGTATCTAAGCAATTTCAGATTTGCAGACGACATTGCCCTTTTTGCAAAAAACCTACACGACCTCCAACTGATGATAGATGAACTAAATAAAGAGAGTAAGAAAGTTGGCCTACACATGAACTTCAGCAAGACAAAGATCATGTGCAACAACCACATTGGGGATAAAAACACTAAGATCAAAATCGAGGACACAGAACTGGAGAAAATAGATCACTACATCTACCAAGGACAACGAATCTCCATGAGACCCTCAAAAGAAGAAGAAATCAAGCGAAGAATCACACTAGGATGGCAAGCCTTTATAGAACTGAAACATGGAACCTAACCAAAAGACAAATCCGCAAATTGAGAACTATGCAATGTAGAGTCAGGGATATCATAGAATCCATTAAAAATCTCAAATGGCAGTGGGATGGCCATGTTGCAAGAATGGCGGACAACCGATGCACATCATGACTCATGACGGATCCCCAGAGACCACATGTGCAACTGAGGCTGACAGAGTATTAGATGGAGAGACGAGCTAGACAAATTCAAAAAGTACTGTCTCTGCAACGCCCATGGTAGAGAAGTGTGGCAAATCCTCGGGAAGGTCTCTGTCCAACAACTGACGTTGAGAGGATGATGATGATGATGATGATATAGTCAAGCATAGAGTAATGTGCAAATAAACTACTCAAGCTTTTATCAGCAGCTCATGAATTTTAGAGTTACATTAACCTTCTTACTAAATGATATAGAACTATGATATGAAAAATGATTGAAAATTTCCAACTCAAATCATTGGGAGTATTGTGCTAAGAATAGACAAAAAACTTTTTGAGAAAAAATAAACGAAGAAATTCTTGTTAAATTTTATATAATGAAAAAAAAAAAAAGAATGTCAACTTACTGTGAGTCGTTCTTTTGCGTGAGCGTATCTGAATCTCTGAATATAGTAAAAAATAAGCCAGGTTAGGGAGATGATCATCAGGACGATAAATGATATGGATACAAAAAGGATGGAAGTACGGCTAATATTCTGTGACGGTGGATTATTTGGAGCTGGCTGGATGTCTACATACACCTTTGTACCATTGTCAACCAAAGATGCAATTCTATCACCTTCTCTCCAATTTATCAAGATGGACACCTTGCTTTCAACTGAAAAATAGAAGCAAAACAAAAAATCAACTTAAAGAATCTAGGAAAAATTATTATCACTTTAAAAAAAATATAATAAAAATGAATTTGAATAAAAAGAAACTAATCTGCAATCTTGAGAGCAAAAGACATTGTAAAAATAACAATAAGCTGAAAGAGGCAAGAAACCAGGATGTAGACAATGTGGTAAAAGAAGAAACTGTGGAGTGGGGGGGGGCTTCATACGTATTAAAATCAAAATAGTATTCAATACTTCATTGCTGTCTGTGGATTTTGTAACATTTCTGGCAGTTTGTCATTACAACACAATGAGTTGATGCATTAAATGTTGATGATCCTACTAATGAAAGATCTATGTTGTAAACAAACATACACAACTACTTTATTATATACTAGCTGGGGTACATGTTGTCTTCTGGAAAAAAGCCCCAAATATAACACAAGAAAGGAGATTATATTTTATAGAAATTTTATTTCAAGTAGGGGAGTGTGTTCCTAAAACCTTAAAAAAATCAATTTTTCTCAAGACTGAGAATTCATGAGGTCTTGTTTGGCATTAGAAGTTTGCTAGTCAAAGTAGTCTTTCGGATTTAAACTGTTCCCACATTTTGTTGCGTTAGGGGCTGGATCAGGGTTTCAGGTAAGGCTAAGGTTTGCTCAAAGAAAAACATGTTTTATTGTCAGATTGGGGTTAAATTCTTGAAAAAAAAAAAAAAATACTGTTCAACTGGCATAAGCATTGAGAGAAAGAGAAATTCACATCTGCAGAATCCTATGGAGAATCAAAAGTAAGGGTTCAGTTTAGCATTATAGCAACATCAAAAAATCAACCCGGCTCCGAAACCTGAAAAAAAAAAAAAAGAAAAAAGGTTTTTCCTGAAAACTGCGAAATTTCCATTAAAAGAAAAATAATTAAACTTTCCCTGTCGGATCTTGAACTTGGTCCGCCAATTACATTTTTCATGTCTCTAAACTCTCAGCTATTGAACAACAACGATATTTTTAAATTAATGAATCTTTGAAAAGAGGCTTAGAAATAAGTGCAGAAAAAGAAAAAACAAAAGCATTAACACTCACACACGTGTGTTGGTACAAAATCCTTTCCCTGATAATTCTGATTCAAAATATACTTATAGATTTACAGATCTAACTCAAATAGTTTTTGAAAAAATCCAGGATGGAAACAAAAAGAAGGAAGAAAATTCTAGATATACTTTTTCAGAGGGTTTAGACATGACTCTCATATTAAGTGATGACTTTTTTTCTCAAAATTTTATCTAAAAATGTGTGCAGTACAGCCCAGAATATTAGAGAAAAAACAAGAATCTGAGACACCATAGAATCCATAAGAAAACTCTAATGGCAATTAGCTGGTTGCAAGATGTTGCAGGAATGGCAGACAACCACTGGACATCACAACTTATAACGTAGATCCCCAGAGATCACATGTGAAACCAGGGCTGGCAAAATATAAGATGGTGTGAAGACTTAGATAAGTTTAGAAAGTAGTGGCTCTGTGATGCACACGATAGAGAGATCTGGCGAATCTTGGATAGATTATAGCAAATGAAGGAATTGCAAGGATAACTAAGAATCTAGTCCTACAAATAGCAACTTGATTGAATATCTTTTCACAAATTCAAGAAATAGAAAACTAGATCAATTTATGTTCGCACACATGTAAAATTAGGATGAGATCCTGATGTCTATTTGTTAAGATCAGCTTTTCTCTTAAGAACAGCAGGAATTTTTTGTAAATTTAGATTCAATTTTCATATAAGTGAATGTGTAGAAAAAAATTATTTCTGACATTTTAATATTAAATGTTCTAGTATAAATATAACAATCACGAATTAAAAATGCAGAGTAACTTAAAAAGGACACAGAGCAAATGTTAAATAATTGTTTCTTCAATTGACCAATTTTGATTTAAAAACCTTAACTGAAAGCATCTAAGCTAACATATAGGTTATCATGTGAAATATTCCTCATAAACTTTAATGCATATTCAATTATAATCATACTAGAGGGTTGACAATTCACCTTGTCTCTCTCTTTCGTATAAGACAAGGGGAATCTATAGGTACTTCAGTACTTTCCTTTTGTTAACAGATAAAATTATAGATATTAAACATAGCATAATTCATGTGGCTGCTTTGTTGCTTGAGGTTGCTGAAATCTTCATATTCTTTGTAATTCTTTTGCAGAAAGTTTCTTATTAGTCTGAATTACTAGAAAACAAATTAGAATAAATTTGATCAATTTTCATAGAACAGAAGATGGGAAGGGAATTAGAATAAAAAAAAATTTCTTTTCTATTTTTTGCATAACTCTATGACAAAAAATTTTAAAATCAATTTAATAATTTAACATTCATGAGGGGATTTTAATCTGAAGAGATGAATATTTACAAAAAATATAATGGAATACTGAAAGATTGTGATATCATCTAACTAGATCTTAGGAAATAATACAGAAAATCTGGTTGATCACTGCTTTCAAAAGGAGTTGGGCTATTGCATACATTTTTTTTTCAAGCGCAGCTTTATTTTAAAGACGTATTTGCTTTTTGTGTAAAAAGAAAGAGTAGATGGGAAGAAAAGAAAGAGTAAATGAGGAAAGAAGAACAGTCGGACAATCACTTAGCAATTAGATTAAGAACTGCAGATAGATCAAGATAATAGCCTTCAGTAGATGAGGATTGGGTCAACAATGGATTAGGAAAGCTTTTCATTTTGTTTTCTCTTTACAATATGGATTAAATATGGAGGCCCAGAACCTTTTGATGAAAACTTTGACTAATCCCTTGCTTTATTAACTCTCTTCAGCTTAAAGACACTTGGTTTTATTTATAGGCATGAGAAAATGAATGCTTAGATCCTACCATATTGCACTAACTCTTTTTAATCTTTTGACAGCATCACAATATTTTTTACTATGCAAAACTTGAATCTCTAGATGGAAAAAAATAAATGCAATTCTAAAAGTTGCAAGCCTTATACAATGTCAACATTTTTCTTATGCCTCAAAAGAATAATTAGTATGTCTTTTGCCATTTTGTCTAGGCCAACATTGATGTATATTTTTCTTAATTATCATTTCTGAAATATAATTTAGTCATTTTTATTTCATTCAACTAGATACTTTGCTTGGCCATCTAACAGAATATTTTAATTGTTTCAATCTAATATATCAAATTGTTTGAAATATGCAGATTTGGAACATACCAAGTTACCAACAACTGTGAAATCAGGATTTATTATAAATGAGATGAAGATTCAGTTTAAGGTCTTTCATGATTCATGTTGTTAATAGATTTTGATAACTCTGAGATAAAGTATCATATTCAAATAGCAAGCTATATAAATGTCATAGTAACACAGGCAAAGAAGAATATTTTTGAAGCGTATTCAGGTGTTGTGAATGTGCCTAAAAGCCAGCAGTGGCTTAGCAAATTACAAATGAATGATTGCTATGCTTTTGATAGGCCTCATCCTGGAAAACCAACCATTTTAGATAATGATCAAATAATCTAAAAAAGAATCCAACAGCTCGATGACCAATGAAGAAAACTTCCCTTTTCTGCATTGTTATAGAAGGTCAAGCTAATGCCAATATCAAAACCAGGACTTTATCCACAGAATATTTTGCTATGCACTCACAATTCTCACTCAACAAATTAAGCAATTTTAAACAGTGAAAAATAGGTAGAAGGGTAGGAGAGGGTTTTTGATCCTTTCAAGCACTACTTTGTCCACAAAGACTAGTTTTCCCAAATGATCTTCTGGAATGAAAGTATGTTTCAGTTGGTCAACAATGCTCCTGAATTATGTCTCAGAAGATTCAGCCAAATACATCATCTCAATTGTCGTCTTCAATTGCCAAACATGGTGGAGTAGGCATTTTGGTACAAAATATTTTCTGGCTAATCACATGTCAATGAAACTTAGATTCATGGGATATTTTGTGTTGTAGATTGCTTCCTTCAGCCCAGACACTATCCTCCAGCAAGAACATGCTCAAGAGAAGAACAGCTTTTAAATCATCTACAGGCCCTGGGCAATCATCTAATATGAACCTGATTGGGAACGATTAAAGTTTTAAAGTTTATGGAATGCGATCCAACAGCATCAAAGTTCTCAACCATGAGTGAATAACTGAATGATGCTAATATGTGGTAATATCAAATATTAATCTATTGTCTCACACTTAGCCTCTGTGCGTAATAATGATAATAACAATAATAACAACAATAATAATAATAATAATAATAATAATAATAATAATAATAACAACAATAACAACAACATCACTAGCGCATTCACATTCAATTTATAGGTAAAAAAAAGAATTAAAGTTAAATCTTTCCAGCTCATTTATATATATATATATATATATATATATATATATATATATATATATACACACACACACACACACACATACATACATACACACACAGAGAGTAGATCCTTAAATTTCAGTGGCATCGGGGTGCAGACCCCTTGTGAAATGGAAATTCTGCAAATAACTTTTGATCTCCCATCCACCCAACTTGAAGACTTTGCTGTACAGTAATGAAAATTGTACAAAATCAGACACAAACAACTAATGTAACTGTACAGAATGAAGATGATTCAATCATTCATTTAGAGGAATAGGAAAATAGAATAAAGAAATAAATAACAAATAAAGATGATGAATGGTAGGCATCTATATGGATGTCATTGGACATGCTCCCTGGAATATTGATACCTTATACTAAAAAAAAGCTCAAATCTATAACATTCATGGCAATCGTAAAAAGAAAGATTGGCATAAGATATGAGATAGAAATTTTAAGTGAAAACCTTATACAACTGGAGATATTTCAGAATATGTTGCGATGTATGTAAATAAAACATTTGCAGTAGAAATTTGCACTCAAAAAATCTCCATTTTCAATGCTAAAAAATACCTAGATTCTAAGAAGTAAGAAAAAAATCAACTACCGTCTTTCACAGCATATAGGACATAATTTGTCAAAAAAAGAAAAAAAAAAATCACCCTATGTCATATACGTGAAAAGCTGCTAAAAAATCAAAGTGGAGTTTCTTCCCTCATGCATTTCTTTAAAAATTCCATTCACTTGTTGTTCGTAGATTTCAATACTTTAAGTAAATCTGTGAAGGAAGAAAAATATTTATATCTATGAACGACGAGTGAAAGGAAGAAAGAGTTATTATAGGAAGAAAAATACATCACTGATATTTCAATCAATGAATCATGAGTGAAGGTAACAAAATGTAGTAAATCATATTCAGACCAGTTAAAATACAATAAAACACCCACTACCAGGTTGAGTAAACATGTCATGTATAAAATTTTAATCATAAATTACTGCTTCCTGAAGAATACTCTGTTCAAATGAATGAAAGAATCAAGCATCTCAAGAACTTCATACAATCATATGTTTGGCTTTTGGAGGAGAGGAGGTCGGAGGTGAAGATGATTATTTTCACAATAACATTTCTATTGTATCATTAGTGATGCATTTTGTAAATTAGACTAAATACCTGCTCAAATGAGAAGAGTAAAGTGCTGTCCAAAAAAGAAATAGAAAGATAAATAAATGGAAATCAGATAGCATTTAATATAATTTTTTTAAAACTTGATTCAATACACTTTTCATACTGTTAGAAGGGGGGGGGCTGTTGTTGAAAGGGTAGGGTGCAAATGTAAAAAATGTTGAAAAGGGGTTAATACTAAAATCCCTCAAAATAAAAAATAAAATCCTTCTAATTTTGATCCCTCAAAGTAAAAAAATGAAAGATCCCTTTCAATTTTTTGCCCCAAAATAGAAAAAAAATCTTCCCCCTCAATTTTCATCCCTACGGACAAAAATAAGACAATAAAAATTTTCTCTCTCTTTTGTCTCCCTAGACTTTCCATTTTCTTCCTTTCTCTCTCTCCTTGATTTTGATACCTAATAGTAAAACCCCTACTAAAAAGTAGAAAAGATGAAAAATCACCCTCTCTGATTTTGACCCAGAGAAAAAAAAAAAAAAGAAGTTTCCTCAAAATTTTGCCCCCTAAAAGTGAAAAATAAAAGTTACTTCCATGTGATTCGCATAACCTCTGATCCACCAATTTTTTGTTTTGGAAAAATACACCTTAACTGTGCTACATGCACTAGTGAGAATACAACTATTCAAGGTGTCCATGTAAAACCAATGAACATTGCAATATGTTAAAAAAGGTTTTTGCTTTCTTCTGAATGAAGAACCTCACATTTTCATCTCTGAGGACAGAGTAAGAAAAGGAAAAAAAAAATTATATTGTTAAACTTTTATCTCAGAGGATTGATTTGAAAAAAAAAAAAAAAAAAAAATTCTTTTATTTCATCAAAAAGTATTTTTACCATAGATGAATAATCATGTAATAGATACCTCTCTGATTTGAACCCCCCTAAAAACATGTTTATAGGGGTGGTTTTTGAAAATTAATTTGCTGAATATAGTTCCTAGGGATCAAATCCATACTTACAGAAAATTTCATAGATTTATATCAAATAGTTTTTGTGGTAGGCAAGTACAAACTGACGGACTTTTGGCAAATTATATGATGTATTCAAAATCAATGAAAGTTTATATTTCCAAAGAATAAAAATTTCACATTAAGTGGAATAAAATTGAATATAAAAAGTTAAATTTAAACCTTTTCATGTTCAATTACTTGAACTAGAATAGTTAACAGTTAAAGAGTCAGCAAAGATTACCCATATAAGCAAAAATTGAAAGATAAAATAGGTCTGGTTAGTCATTCAATTGAAACCGTCATGTTATCAATGTCTTCTGGCAGTATGCTGTGTTGAGGGTGATCAATTAAAAAATTGGAAAAAAGGGTGATCAATGAATAAGTTACTTCCTTCACCTTTTTGGGCAGTGATCACTAAGAAGAGCATGATTTCTAAAAAAAATAGACAGACACAAACTAAGGGAGCAATTTAGCATTAACCTACATTGCAAATTGAACTCCCCACTAAAAACCTACTCGGGGTGGATAGGGAATAAGAAAGAAAAAAAATTTTTTCTAGACATAAAGAGAAAAAGTTCAAATTTTCAGCCCTCTAGCTTATTGGTGTGTCTTCTAAATGGGATACATAGATAGCCAGCCAGCCCAGTTTAAAAACTGTGAGAAAGCTATTGTGACAGTTTAGGTTGATGGTTCTTAATTAATTAATTAACGAGGTTGTAGATATTAATGAGGATTATTTTGAAAGCTGCTATTGTTTATCTTTCAATCTCCAAATCTTGATATTCATGGCTCATATAAGCTTTTGACAAATGTTGACTTATGTATATTATCTCCAAGGATCATCCAATGATAAACATTATTTCCTTATGCATTTTGCATTGAAAGTTTACTTTTATGTTGAGAAAAATATCAAGGTAGATAGAGAAAGACCCTGTCACTAATTAGACTGAACTTCCGTCATTTCTTATGAATTAGTGAACAAGATGGAGTATTCAGCCTTAATCAACATGAAGCTAACTTTAGATGAACGTGTGATTTGAACAGATACAAAAGTTTGATATAACAGCAAAATATACAGTTAAAAATGTACCATAATGATTAGAATAATGCAAAGTGATATTGCTAATAAAATAAAATAAAATTGCTTATCATTGTTACATAAGATTATTTGTCCTTGAATGAGAGCTGCTTAATGTGAGGTGTAAAATCAATACATTGGTTGTATAACTGGGAATACTTATAAGTAACAGTAGAGTGCTAATGACCGGCCAAAAACACACATTATACAATGCTGTGTTGATAATTATTTTATATTGTAAAATAGTAGAATGATAGCAGCTATGATAAATCAAAATGGTGATAATCATTACATAACGAAGTAATAGCTACTACCATCCCAAGGTGGTAAAATTATACAACAGCTGGAGTGCCCACAGCACTGGAGTGTTCCCACTGTCCCTGAGTGTGCATCTCAAGAGTTGGACTAGTCAGCAACATTCAGTCTACTACATTGGAATGATTGATGGTCAACTAGCTGATAGATATATATATATATATATATATAGTGTGTAACTGATAATTGAGTCATCCATTCATTTAATTTTATTGTATTACAACTCTTCAGTGTGGCTATTGATTATCCAGTATCCCATCAGTACCGTGAGGTAGGATCGAAACTTTCGCTTCAGACCAGAGGCTGACATTATATATATATATAAATAAATAATCGTAATCAGCAGGTCTTTTTTTACCCACAGCGCACATTTTTACATTTTCATATTTTTAAATCATCAACTTGTATTGGGGTCTGAGTTATCAAGAAAAAAAAAAAAAGAAAAAAGTCCATCAAAAGATTTTTTTTTTTTTTCCGACTGGGATTTTCCTAAAAACCATGATAGACTGTGGAACCACATCAATATATTTTATATGTTTATGTATAATTCTCTGAAAGGTCAAAAGTGAAAGGAGAATTTTTCTCCACTTGAAGGTCTTAAATGTGTGGGGAGACTATTTTCTCCTTTCTAGTGGTCAGTTGAAAAAAGACTCTCCTACGGGATCAACAGTGGAGGCGAACATTTTTTCATCCTTAAGGGGCTAAAAGTGAAAGGAAATGATTTGGCTGCTTTTTTTTTATTCTCTAAATATCTAACCTAGCACAAACAGGTACTTCAGCTAGTATGTGCACACACACACACACACACACACACACACATGCACAATACTCTGTATATTTTATTGTACAGCACAGTGGGTCTGACCAATTGTTGGAAAATACATCAATCAGACATGATTGCTTATTTGAGGTACGTGCAGAGAAGAGAGTGTAAAACATGAATAGATATCAAAAGAGAAAAATTAATCTCAAAATAAATGAGACTTGAATGACAGACGGAGAAAATGAGGAAACAATTCAAATAAAGTCATTTTTTAAAAAGATATACACATCTTAGTCCAGCTTTGTATCCAGTTGGATCAATGAAGTTAATTTTTTTTTGTTAACTTTTTAGAGGAGAAGGAAAGAGGAGAGATGTGAAAGAAATATGGGTCGGTGACAAGCATTAGGTAATCCTCCTTTCATAGAAAATGAAGAAAATATGAAAATCCTCTTTTCTTGTATATGGAAGACCTGTACAATAGATGAATTTGGTTCTTTATGCTGAAATACTTCTTTCATAAATGCTAGAGCATAGTGACACCATGATACTAGTCTGCTAGTTGATACAATCCAATCATGATTAAACTCATTTCCTGCAGGTAATACCAGGGTCAATTAATTCCTATAATAAACAGTTAGTTGCAAGAAAATAATTGATAGCTTGACATAAAAAAATATTCTTCCTGGGGGGGCGAATAATTTTCAATTAATCTCTGAATGCTACAGAATTTTTTCCAGGTTTCTTTCCAGCAAAGAGTGTCTTCGTCAAACAAGTTCAGCAACTCATTATAAATTCTATTGTATTGAAATTCACTCAACGGAACAGTACTACTCTTTTCTGTTCAGTAACATTTAAAATGAATTGTATTTTCAATTCACATTTGAATTTCTTCAGAATGCATCTTCAGATATTCCGTTAACAAACAGACATTTACAAGTAATCAAGAAAAAAAAAAGACCAATACTCCTGAACATCAGTTAGCAATACTATACACTGATTTACTTAGAATAATGTTCCCATTTAGTTGTTAAGATGTTTGGTCCATTGTATCCTTCGTTGGGTCTCTCTTGCGGGCAAACAACATCACAAAGACAAATCAACTGATAGTATCCTCTAGTAAGAACAGTGGAATAAGTACAATCTACTACCAACTTCATTCAAAATTCCCAGGTTACCAACTACAATGTATACCTGGAGGGTGTGGTCAAAAATTTCTGAGACTGTCACTGTTGCTAACAAATCAAGTGTATGCAGCAGGAAGTGAGCAGTAATCATTATGAATCAGCATGCCACATGATATCATACCATGACCAGTTTTACACGGTTCTTGTGACCACGTTCAGGTATCAATAGTCATTTCAAGATGGATCTCAAATTCAAGAAGGAAGCAAACATCAGATTCTGTGTTCAACATGGGAAATTGGCAACAGAGACCCGGGAAAAGAAGAAGCAGGCATCTGGCAATAAAGCAATAAGCTGAGCAAAGTGTTTTGAGAGGCACTCACAAGCTCAATGGAGGTCAGAAAAATCCTCAATGAGCGAGGAAGAGAGTAAAACTTTTGTTTTCACAGTGATCCTTTGTGCTGAACAGACAAATAAAGAAACAAATTTCTATGTTACTGGTCTTTATACGTATAGATATTTCTAAAATAAAAAAAATAAAAAATTAAGATACAGGTCTGGTTAATTACTGAATAGAAATTGTTGCATGGCTAATGCTTTTTTACATGCTGGGGGTCATCTATTAAAAATTTGGAAAAAGGGGTGATCAATAAACAAGTTACTTCTTTCATCTTTTGCTGGATCACTAAAATGTCTGAATTTTCAAAAAAAACAACAAAAAAAAACGGGCACGAATGGTGTCAGAGAAAATAGGGCCAATTTAGCATACATTTACGTTGTAAATCGAGTCCCTCAACTGAAAATACTAAAGGGGGATTAAAAAAAAAAAAGCTCTTTTCAGACAATGTTGACAGATTTGGTTGAAGGTTTCTGATATTTGCTAGATTTTCTTGAAGCAGTAGATGAATTACTATCATAAATAACAAGACGTGGTTGTAAATCGAGTCCCTCAACTGAAAATACTAAAGGGGGTTAAAAAAAAAAAGGCTCTTTCCAGACAATGTTGACAGATTTGGTTGAAGGTTTCTAATATTTGCTAGATTTTCATGAAGCAGTGGATGAATTACTATCATAAATAACAAGACGTGAATAGAAGTTGCTGAACAAATTGCCTGATGTGATGATGATATCTGATAGCTAACAAAGAATGTAAGAAGACAACAGTTGGAAAGCAACATGTTTTCAATCTGATGTAACATTTGAGATTCAGATTTTGCTTAGATTACTCACTAATGTTATAGTGTCTGGTCTAATGACAATTATTAGATGAGCTTAGTGTCCTTGAAAGAAACCTAGAAAAACTCTATACGTGGATACTGTGAGCTCAGTAGATGAAACAGCTCATACATAATAAAACTACACAGGTCATTTGATTATAAAACACGATGAATAGCAGTATTGACAATCTAGATACCTATCTTTTTTTAAGATTTGGGCGTCCTATGTTGACAATTTAAATGTTTTTAAAAATTGTGGCTAATTTAGGTGTAATTCATGGATTTGAAAAATTGAAAAATGAAGAAACAAAACATCTAAATTGGCAACAATGATGAATAGTAGCAGTTCAAAGTTAAATATAACTGCAATAAAAAACATTAGAATAAAATATGAATGCATCATCTGGCTTCAGAACTAAACACTCTTAAAGTTCAAATGTTTTTCACATATATCAATGTGAAAAGATTAAATAACAAAGAACAAGATATAGATAACTGATAAGTAGATGCTAATAGTGTATGGATTCTGGCTGGTTCAAGTTGACAAGGCAATAGGTGCTATGAGCCTGTGAGATACCTTTTTTGAAATACCTCATCATAAACACAGATCAGAAGGCAATAGGTGCTATGAGCCTGTGAGATACCTTTTTTGAAATACCTCATCATAAACACAGATCAGAAGGCAATAGGTGCTATGAGCCTGTGAGATACCTTTTTTGAAATACCTCATCATAAACACAGATCAGAAGGCAATAGGTGCTATGAGCCTGTGAGATACCTTTTTTGAAATACCTCATCATAAACACAGATCAGAAGGCAATAGGTGCTATGAGCCTGTGAGATACCTTTTTTGAAATACCTCATCATAAACACAGATCAGAAGGCAATAGGTGCTATGAGCCTGTGAGATACCTTTTTTGAAATACCTCATCATAAACACAGATCAGAAGGCAATAGGTGCTATGAGCCTGTGAGATACCTTTTTTGAAATACCTCATCATAAACACAGATCAGAAGGCAATAGGTGCTATGAGCCTGTGAGATACCTTTTTTGAAATACCTCATCATAAACACAGATCAGAAGGCAATAGGTGCTATGAGCCTGTGAGATACCTTTTTTGAAATACCTCATCATAAACACAGATCAGATCTTTCCAACAATCAAATCACCACATTTATCCATCAACCAATCATTTATCAATCAACCAATCATTGCCTCCCCTGTGTACTACTCATACATGTCTAATTTAGGTTCTCAAATAATCCAGTTCGGCTCATTGAACTACTTATCAAAACTAGCTGAAAATACCTGCCCTCTGTGTGGTTATCCACACCTATATGGAACCTACAGTTGTAAAACCTCAAATAAAGTAATGATTCTCAGATGTAAATGTTGTTTTTGCCATTAAAATTGAAATGCATTTTCCAATTCAAACATTAAAGTATCGTGAAGTCTAAATGTATACACTATTTAAATTGGAATGTCTGCTTCTAAAAAATAATTAGAGTTACATTGTAAATAGAATTCCCACTGACACCTGGAAAAGATATTTTTTCTAAGAACAAATTTTCGGAAGAAACAAAAGGTCTTTCAGATTGAAAGCATGAAATATTCCAAGCAAAAAAATTGTGTTCATTTTTCTTTTGGGAGAAGTTGAACTTGAGATTTAAGTTTGGAGAATATTAAAGTATTTAAATTTTAGTTAAATTATTCATTGCTTTATTCTTTCTTCCCCCTCAGTAAATCTCAGGTATCTACATTTCAATGAATGGAGAGAAGACAATTTAGTTACAATATTGAATGAGAAAAGCAAATCCAGTTTCCAGACATAAATATCAGTGCATTATTAGCAATTGGTGTAACAATAGTGAAGCCAAATAGTCGAACATAATGGAAGATTTGTTAAAACCGTTCGAGTGAACAGTCAACAATCTACAGAAATTGCATCATAAAAGAAATAGCTGAAAATGGCAGAGGTTCAAAATTAATTTGGAATCTTAGCCAACAAAACAATTGCAGCAATCAGTCAGCTATTTTTAACCAATCTCTCTAATCTTTGGCTCTATGTCCAGGTTTCTCAATATTTTCAAGTAAGTATTTTTAACCAGCCTTTCAAAAAAGCTAGTACAATAAGTGTATAAAAACTATATAGAGAGGCATAATAAGCAGTACCAAGATAAGAGGATATTTAAATAGATAGATGGATATTTAAAGCTCCATAAGATAAGAGAACCAAGTTAACAACCACATCACTGAATAAACATTCTATCCAACTAAAATTCTCTCTCATTATCCCCATAACTTGAAACCAAACCAGCAGGGCAGGGGACCACAACCCCTTCACTAACAACCACCCATTATACTCAGGAAAAGGATAAAAACACTCAAAAAACATACACACATACAGACTCACATATACAACAGAAGCAAAGCCCTCCTTGATATAAAAACTGTTACTTGTTAATTGCAATAACTGCGTGAAACTGATCACTTATAACAAAAACTGTTGATATCCTTCTAGTTAAACTTAATTTTGAAATATTGAGCACTATCACAATAAATGAAGCAACACCGAAAAACAGTATATATATATATATATATATATATATATATATATATATATATATATATATATAAGCTCATTGAAAAGCTGATATAGATTTCATGAACAGATATTTGGAAATAATTGACTGAAATTATATAAATTACGTATTTAGCGTTTCAAGCTATGTATATATATATATATATATATATATATATATATATATAATTTGAACTATAGGAAGTGAGACAGACTCAGGAGTGAAAGTGTACGGAAACTAAGTTTATTCATCCATTAATGTTTTCATTGAGATATATATAAATATATATATAAAATCCTGTATTGTGGATGTGAAGTGATCTGACGAAATGTTGATGAAAATGACAATTAGATGGTGGAGTGAAAAACTCATGAGATAGGTGTTACATCTCGAAATTTTTTTTATTATTCCGTGGGTGCAGTTTGATACATTTCAACAGGGACCAGCCATCTTTTTCAGAGAAGAATGTTCATGGTGGTTTCACAGATGAAATATGCTGTTAACATTTTGATGCTGAGGAGATGGGTGTTACAACTCAAAATTTTTTTTATTCCGTGGGGACATTCTCATGAGTTTTTCACTTCACCTTCAAATCATCATTTTCATCCACACACACACACATATATATATATATATATATATATATATATATATATATATATATATGAATAAATATACACACACACACACACACACACACAGAGGTATACCTCCATTAGAGTGGTTAATTTGTTCCATAATTTTCTGTAATGTTTAGGGTCTCATGATTTAACGTGTTGTTTTCTGCTTCTACAGTTACATAAATTTGTACAGCAATACATTAAATATGCTACATTAAAGACTGTACTTTTCAAGATATCATTACTAAATATGTAGGTTTAATTAAATATGATCAAGTAGCATTTTTAAAATTGTTTTTGACCAAGTGGACAAATCTTAGGTTTCAATGAGCTTGAGTATTGTTCAACAGATATAGCACTCTTGTCAATACCACCTGACATTTTCAATACCTGAATAGAGTTATAATGTTTACTTTCATGATAGGATAGTATTTATTTGATTTTCTCACAATTGAATTATCACCAATAAATTCGCTGTTTGCAATTCATTTATTTGTTTTTGTTAGTTGCAATTAGTATTTCAGTGACGTTATTTGGCGGCTAGTGAGCATTAAAGATTTTAAGTTTGGAGGAGTTTTTAATAATTAAATGCAATTAAGTAATTATTTAATTAGTGATTAATCAATTTAATTGGTAATTAATTAATTTAATTATTCTAATTATTAATTGATTAATTTAATAAACCAGTACCTTGGCTGAAGAGAACAGTGGTTTCTTGACTGTATGATAGGTTCTTCTATTATTCGCAATTTTTAAGTACAGTTGACCTTATACAGTAAGTGGGTATTACCCTCAAGTATTTTGCGAATGGGGGTACCATTGTTCGGTGGTTTGTATATTCTACGTGTTTTTTTTATTGCACAGTAAAGTTAGGAAAACTATTGTTTACAAGTGTCTGTTTGATGCTATTGAGTTCTTTATAGAATAAATAACAGTCTTGTGGGTTATCATTTGGTTGATCACCAGTTATAGTTGTATATATTCTTGGATGTAAGTGTAGTGGTATGTAGAAGATATTGGTCTGGATGTTCTGGTTGAGGAATGGGTAATGCAAATATGTTGGAGACAAGGGATTTTGTTTACTCGTGATTTGATGGTAGCATCAACATCACTGGAGATGTGGAAGGAGAAAAGGAGATGTACAAAGAGAATGCACGCCAAGTATGAACATGACGTGGAGATGAAACAAAGTAAAAAGGAATACATACATGTATTTGGATGGACAAATAAGACGTACATTTAATACGAGGATGAATGACGAATGAAAATGAAGTACATATGATAGTAACAAATCTGATCAATCGCATAAAGAGATGAGAAGAGATAGTGAAAGGTGGGAGCTTTGTTGTCATTTTGTCAGAGTCGGAGCGGAGGTTTCTGAACTGCTTTTGAATCCATATGGCTTGGAGTGTACCAAGAAATGAATATCGAGACCAGGTTCAGTGTGTGAGCAAAAATGGCCAAGTTTTCAGTGTGACTTGGGTGTTATTCTCTGACGCTGAAAGACACTTGACAGACAGACCATGAAAGACAGAAAACACAGAGTTTTATCCATGCATGTTTCCCAAAGTAAAGAGAATAGGGATAGATCATCGTGACTATCAGATAGTAAAAAACATTGCCTTTTCATTCATGCTAGTGAGAGGTGTATACATGTTTGGAGCACATGGTAATGACTCAGTTGCATAGTCCTCGACGTTGGTTAAGTGAAGTGGGCATAGTTAGTACAGGGATGTCACGGTGGAAAAATGGTTAGGACTGGATTGGTCGAGAGAGAAGAAAAGAGAGAGAAAGAGTAGTTAGCAACAAGTGCTGGGGCCAGAGGCTTAACCAGCTAGGAGTGCCGGCGCCAATGAACATTTGACAATGTGCATCCGGGGCTTTTAAAGGGGTTGAAGGAAGGAGTGACGTTTTCAATATCTAGCTAAAAGAAGGGTTCCATATTTAATTCCAAAGTAAAAGTATACAGTGGGAAGAGAAGATTTGATTTGCTTTGTTAATCAAGTTTTTGATAATTGCTATTCTTTATTGGTGTGATGGAATGAGCCTCATTCAAGATAACCATACCATACTTTACAAGCAAAAAGAATGTGGTGTCAACAAAGTTACAGAGTTTATTATATAAGATCTCACATTCTGAAAAGTTAATACATATAAAATGTAAACATTGCAATATTCAGTGGGGGTTGACATTATAGGTTAAATACTCCTTATCCAAAACTCGGAAAACTGAAATGTTTCAAAATTCCCGCACTTTTAAAAGCCAACAAGATGTCACTGATGGAAAATTTCATAGCTGACATCATTGTTCTATGGTTGAAAAGCAAGAGATGAGGCCAATTTCTGACTACAGTAAAAGCTTGCTCATCTTTGTTCATCAGTTAAAACTAAACAAGTCTGAATGAACCCAAATTATTGTCATCCCCAGACCTATATGTATTAATCATTGTATTGTTTACTTATTCTCACACCTGTATGAAGATAAAAAGCTGCAGACACTCCTGTGAGTAATAGTGATAAGAGAAAGAGGAAGCACTTATGTTTATCTCATT
Organism: Thysanoteuthis rhombus; assembly: GCA_963457665.1. Classification (NCBI taxonomy): domain Eukaryota; kingdom Metazoa; phylum Mollusca; class Cephalopoda; order Oegopsida; family Thysanoteuthidae; genus Thysanoteuthis; species Thysanoteuthis major. The sequence goes on along the minus strand of OY735232.1, from coordinate 10,125,614 downwards.
ATATACATGTAAATATTCCAAAATCTAAAACATATCTGGCCCCAGACATTCCAGATCAGGGGTTCTCAACTTGTTATATCTCTTTATGATTATGGAAAAATAAGGAAGTCATTTCTCAAGAAATGTTAAAACTTGGTACTGTGTTTTAACATAGAAAACTGAACACACCACAGGTAAGACATTGAGGGAAGCATAGAGGCTAAGAGGTGTATGAAAGACATAAACTTCAGTAATAAGAAAAATGAAGCAATACTTTCAAATGAGACACCATTATCAGGTGCCAATATACAGAATGGCAATATAACATAGTAGCATGAATGTTTGGCACCAGAACAAGAATCTTATTTCTTTTGCCATCACTGTTGGTAAAAAGTACATTTCAAGGACAACAGATTGGCACAATAACAATTTTAATGTGTATAAAGTTTGTTGAGTTGGAAATGAGACATTTTCATTTGAAAAGATCAACTTTATTAGAATAAGAATGATAAAAAGATATCGGCTCTGTTCTTAAAAGGTTAAAATAATCATTGATATTTATGAAGTGAATATAAATATGCATGTATGTATATCATATACTTATTAGAGTGTTGTCCATTATATAAGGGGGGGGTTAATGTTGGGAATATACATTTGCCACTCAATTTTTGGACATCTATACTTCAGCTGTCGTGTGAGACACTTGTAAAGAGGGCATTTATCACGTGGGTGATGAAAGCGAACTCAATACCCAACTGAATTGTCAGGTAACAGACACCTGCTGTAAACAAAGGAATTTTTCACTATATATTTTCAGTAAGAAATAACATTTGTGCTGGGGTGTAAGTCAAGATGTGAAGTCTGAGAAAAATGAGGGGCTGTCTAATACATTGAGTATAAATTGTGAACCTTTATACGAGAGTTGTAAGCAAGTGAAACAGCCTGCCTAACACTCGCTGTGCACTATATACTATAACTCCCACGGCCTGCCACAAATAGTCCCAACTGAAACTCATGTTTGGTACAATTTATTTACCATAGAAACGGTACAAAAATAGGAACAAGTTACCATACAGGCAGTAATAAAAAAGAAACAATCACCACCACACACAATTCCAAACAGCTAATGGTCTGTAGTAAATACTGAAATACTGAACTTGCTAGTAACACTGCCTTATTTTGCTGTCAACACTTCAATCCAGAGTGCACTGGAGTAGGAATATTTTAATAAGAACTGGTTTATCTTAAGGGGCTTTTGCTTCTTTTTCGGGGTGGTGGGTCGACATATACAGCAAATATAGACCTGAACTAAAATTGACAACTAAATATTTGGGGTCGACTCATGTGCCCTGTCAACTTTTAGGCCGGCATATATGGTAATATTTTTCCCAAAATATAGTTAAGTAATCATTAAATTAACTTACTTTCAAATAGTATCTACTTTATTTTTCAAAGATTTTTGATTACAGTTAAAATTTTCCTGTTGATAAATTTGAATCATGACAGAATCAAAATTAATTTTGGATATCAGAAATTGATGTAAAAGTAATTTTTTTCATCTTTTTATAATTTATACTATTTTCTTGCATTCAAAACCAAAATTAAAATTTCAGAGAAGATATTTGAATTATTGCAAAACATTTAGAACTTTTCGTGAAAAATCTACAATTGGTAATGTTTTTGATACCTACGTAGTTGAGATGAGAGCTACTTATGAATTATACCTTTTTATGCAGACATATTTTGGTATGCTAAATATGAAAGGGGTATCTAATTTACACTCCTAGACATGAACAAAAACATATATATATATATATATATATATATATATATATATATATATATATATAGATATAGATATAGAGGGAGCTATGAATGTGCTAAATCTACTAATAATTTTTGCTGACCCCCATTTGATAAACAAAAACTTTATTATTCTGTAATTGCAAATTTAAATATATACATAAACGAATGCAATGAAAATTTTCAATTTTAAAACTTTATTTTTTTCTGGTGAATCTGGCAGAACCATTTTTTTTTCAGAAAAAAACTCTCAGAATTTCTCAGAGTATACTAAAGTATTTTTTCTATTCTATTTTTTTTACAACTAACTTTAAGCTACTTTGTTGCATTTATAACCAAAATTAAGATATTCAATCATTGTGATACATTTTAAAAAGATCATTTAAAAAGTACGTGATAGATGCTAGTAAAATAATCACAGTTGCTCAACAAAAATCATAAATTTGAAGAACTACTGTACAGTGATCATTGGGATTTTTTTTCCTTTAACCATGCTATTATTTACCTCCATCTTGATATTTTTGTTACTCTTTCAAACATTTTATCTGGTGTGAGAAAAGCCGTGACAAAAAGCAAATATCAAGATAATTGTAAATAGTAGTTTAAAAATGAAAAAATATTGATTATGATTAACAATACTTTATCTACAAAAAATAAACAAATGAATTTGTTTACATTACATTGAATTAAAAAAGATTTTCACGTCTGAAATACTATCCAATTGACTGGTTCGTAAGTGTAAACAATTTCAGGTTTTCAGCAAGGTTTATGTTGTCTACATACATGATTTTTAATAAATTATTTTCTACCATCTTTTTTCTTATCAATAACACAATGATTATTACAATGAATTAAGGATTTCCAATACTTTATTGAACTTTCTTCATACATTACATTTCTATAATGTAGTTTTTTGTGGTATGCAGCAAAACTCAAAAAATACTCCCATTAAATTATTTAAGATGAACCACAAATGATCTAAACCACAAATGGCGAAGTGTGACCATGAGTATATATATATATATATATATATATATATATATATATATATATATATATATATATATATATATATATATATATATATATATATATATGACAGATAGACAGAGAGGGAGGGAAATAGACAGAAAGGGAGGGAGACAGACAGACAGACAGAGAGGGAGGGAGACAGACATATAGAGAAATAGGGAGATAGAGAAGTAGGGAGATAGGGAAATAGGAAGATACAGAGACAGATAGATAGAGAGACAAATAGATAAAGAGATAGATAGATAGATGGAGAGATAGATAAATAGATAGGTAGGTAGACCAAAAGAGAGAGAGAGAGAGAGAGAGAGAGAGAGAGAGAGAGAGAGAGAGAGAGAGAGAGAGAGAGAGAGAGAGAGAGAGAGAGAGAGAGAGAGAGAGATGGAGAGAGAGAGAGATGGAGATAGAGAGATAGAGAGATAGAGAGATGGATAGAGAGATAGAGATAGATAGAGAGATAGAGAGATGGAGAGAGATAGAGAGATGGATGGATGGAGAGATAGAGAGATGGATGGATGGATGGAGAGATAGAGAGATGGATGGATGGAGAGATGGAGAGATGGATGGATGGAGAGATGGAGAGATGGATGGATGGAGAGATGGAGAGATGGATGGATGGAGAGATGGAGAGATGGATGGATGGAGAGATGGAGAGATAGAGAGATAGATGGATAGAGAGATAGATAGATGGAGAGATAGAGAGATAGATGGGTGGAGAGATAGAGAGATAGATGGGTGGAGAGATAGAGAGATAGATGGGTGGAGAGATAGAGAGATAGATGGGTGGAGAGATAGAGAGATAGATGGATGGAGAGATAGAGAGATAGAGAGATAGATGGATGGAGAGATAGTGAGATAGATGGATAGTGAGATAGAGAGATGGAGAGATGGAGAGATAGAGAGATAGAGAGATGGAGAGATGGAGAGATAGAGAGATAGAGAGATAGAGAGATACTCACAGCAAAATACAAATGTCTCTTTATAACTGAATTCATACTCATCAACTAATGATAAACTTATCATTAATTTTTTTCATTAAATGAAACATTATGAACCATTATTAATTTTTGACTAATCTTTCTTTTAACCTAATTTTAGTTGTTTCCCATTGCAATTACCAGGACTGTCACTCTATGGCCATTGGTAAACAGTATGGATCGGAAATAATGAATAATCAATCTCTCAGCAAAAATTGAACTTGCATCACTTTTTCCTTGGGAAGCCAGTCTCCTCTTCGACAGTTGCTTTACCACCTGAGCAATGTGAGTCCAGTGGCTGGCAGATGATCATCTACAGGTAAAGGTGGTATGAAAAGAAAGGCGTCCCATGGCAAAAGGTTGAGAGTTTATTCTCTAATACTGATCTGCACTGTTTACTGATAGCTGTAGAAAATGAATCACTGTAGCCCACTCATGTACCAAGTAATGATTAAAAAAAAATTATTATTTTATCTAAACTCATTAAAAAAAACAATCCAAGTCCAAAATTTGGGCAAAATGACCATAGAGATAAAAAGAATCAATTTTTGAAAAAAATAAAAAAACATTTCAAGGTTGTAGTCCTAAAAGGGTGACAATGAGTGCCACAGAGAATAAACTAAACAAATGTGCTTAACTTTAAAATACTAGTGTTTAAGAAGCAATAAAAGCTGTAAATTCAGAATTCTTGCTACTTCATTATCGGTTTTCTGAAACTAATCAAACTAAACAAGCCAAAAAGTTAGACCATAGATGTGCTAATTCTTTTCTTGAGTGAGTATCAAGCAAGGTCAGTGTGGCCGACCTCATTTTCAAGTTTACATCGAAAATTGAATAAAAAAAATATCTTAAAACACCTAGAAATATCTTATTCCAGATATACAGATGAAATCTAGGAAGTATATTATACATTGATAAATTAAATATGACTTTTTATTTCATCAAAATATTACTTAATTCATTAGAAATATTTCTTATATTTAGAGTAAAAGCAGTGTATTGCAAAAAGCAATGAAAATTTTGAAAAATATCGTCTGTGAACTGAAGAAGAAACAAGTGACTATGTTCCAATTTTCAGTTGGAATTCAAGTGACAAAATTCTCTCCTTCTTCAACTATCACACTTAAGTGACATCAAATACAAGCATTTCATAGAAGGAATGGGAAGGAATGCTTTGTGGAGAAGGTGCAAGGTGTTTGATATGTCAATTTGTCAGATTGTCTAGAGATGCACTGATTATCCAATCTATTTTCTCTGAAAATTGTGAAAAATCAAAATTTACTCATGGTGTTGGACTTGTTTTTTTGAATAATCTTGATATTCAGATAAATAAAGTTGGATTACTTGAATTTCGTCCAAAGATAAGATAAATTGCTCTCATGTCTAACAATACTTTTCAGTAGTAATAAAATTACTTGACCATTGTTGAAAATACAGAAAAAGAACTATCTTTACAAATTACTAGTTTCCTTCTAGAGAATCTTTGCTTTTCAATTTGCAGTTGACTGTTGTTATTGATAAGTGATGGATTATTTTAGAAGTAGCAATTTCATGATAATTACTAACATGACTATTTATATTATTCACTGTACATTTACCAAGTAACAGAGAGTGTGTATTGTTTCCATTTCTCTTTCTTAAACAATGGACTCATCCACTTGACTATTTTGCTGAAAGAATTCCAACCGATCATTTGAAACAATGGACTCTTCAACTTGAACGCATTCAGGTCACTTCTCAATGAAACTGCAGATAAAATTGATTAGACGTAATCAATTATTTACACTATCAGCAGCTTTGAAGTAGTGAGCTATTGAGTCTCAATATAAGTGAATGTCAAAAAACTACTCAAAACCCACAGAGCAAAATGCATTACAGCTTCCATTATATATCTATTCATACATATGTACATTTGCAGCAAATATGTTTATATGGGTAACTTGACACCAAGATTATCATAGGATAGGTAGTAGTGACCTCTTGGGTTTCTACAGGTCAATTTAGGGTCAAAACTACTTTCCCACCCCAATTTGTAAGCATGTATCTAAAGATTTATTTGTTTCTAAAAAAATCAGTAGAAGTACCAATGTCTAAAGGCTTTTTTAAAAGCACAATGGAATGTTATCAGTCACAGAAAGACATCCACGTCCCTCATCTCCACGGCACTCGTCTTCTTTTGGAATTTTTGGGATCAATATTGAGCTAAATATTTGTTTATGATCCTCTTTGCTAAATACCTTGTTGATATAGCGAGCAGTTTCTGCAGCTTAGCGTCCCATTTTGAATTCATTCAGCAAAATTGTTTGAATTAGCTTTTATTCCATCTTTGATTTGATCACCTCAGATAGACCAGAATCAATAATGAAAATAAAACATTTGAATAAACAGAGCAAAATTCACACTTTATATTCTACGAACTTATCTAATGATAGTTTATTCCAAGATAAGCATTGAAATTTAAAATAACAAAACCATAATTATTTTTGCACCAACCTAAAAGAGAGTTGTAATGTAGAAATGTATGCCTGTACTCTGATAACTCGAGACGAAAAATATAATCTAATTCAGTATGTCTCAATTGAATTTTTAAAAAAAATTGATTTTTTATAGATTCACGTTTGAGTCCGAAAATTGCCAGCCTAAACCTGTACCAGCAGAGAGTCAGGGGTTTTTAAAAGTAGGTCATGTGTTTGTCCCTGTGGGTTGGGGAGGTGGCCATATACAAATAGTATCCTATCAACAGCTGTGAAGTGGAGGTTGGGCCTTCTGCAGGATCTAGCTGAAGGTTACCTGTTAGTACTACATCAAAAAGAATTTTGTTAAACCTAGTGTCAACATTGACTATAGGTAACTTTGCACTTGAATTTGATGTTAGAATTCTTGAGGTTTCCTTTTACATGTTAATAGCCAGTTAATTATGTTTGGAATGTAAGTAAACGCCAATTGGGTATAAAAGCACAGAATAGCATAAACTGAATAGGCAAACTATCCAAATATTCAAAAGAAGAAGGAAATGGAAAATCCTCGGAAATTGTTTAGTATAGTAATATAATGGAAATGATAAGAGAAAAAAAAGTCACTTCAAACAACATTTTACTAAGATGTACAAAAAGAGATATTGCCATAGCAACTCCATAACAGAATAATATTTGCAGTTGCAAGTTGTATTTTATAAACTCATTATAAACCATAATTGGCCTGACATAAGTTTGATTCTATCACATTTAAAAAAATTAAGAAAAAAAAACAAGAAAAAGATAATAGATCTTCAAGAAGTGGCATTCAGAAGCACAACCTGCTATTAAATGTACGTGCCTAAGAAGTCATGAAAATGATAGTCTTTTATGAGCCGAAAAAAACATTACTAAGAATATCACCCTGTCTCATGCAAAAAGATAAGACTATTCTGCGAGGAAATATTTAGCCTTCACTATGGGAGACAGGAGTTTTTTTTTCTGAGCATTCCTGGCTGAAATGTGGTTACTTATATACCCAGGTATCCTATATGCTATCAAATACAGTACTTCAGGAAAAAAAAATATTCATGATATCTGTTGCTCCCAGGTTTCAAATTTACAGCATGTAATTTGCTGGCCTGATCTTTCAATGTAGGAAAGTATCATCATCATCATCATCATCATCATGATAATAATTTAAAAAGAAGAGAAAAAAAACAAACTCTTTTTACATATACTGATGGAGCTACAAGTGGAGTGTGCAGAAAAGCAAAACGTGCAAGAACAATTTGAAGGAATTAAATCAAGTATCGAGCAGAAAGGGGTAGGTACCATGTATTTTGGTGGATAACAAGCTTGAAGCATCCCCCCTCAGAATGGGTCATCTTATAAGCCAGACACAAAAATAATGACTAAACAGTGAGCTAAAACCATTAAATTCAGACAGCACTTGGGGTCTTGTCTTATCTGAAGCTAGTCTTAGCTGCAGAAATATATGTCTGGCATAAATACCTGGTTTCCAAATCTGCATTCAGAGAGTAACTAGCATTATAATCATGAACTCAAGTTTCAATATTGGCAAAATAACAGATCATTACAACAAGCACAGCATAGTGCTCTCTTCATTTAAATTATTTTGAAGACTTTTCAAATGTACCTTCACATTATGAAGCATCAAAAATAATACAAGGATGAAAAAGATGAAAATAATGATAATGATAATAATAATGATGATGAGAATAAGGATGATAATCTGTAAATATTATTTTAGGCAGAAAACGTAGGCAATTCGCCATAGAAGAGATGGAGGAGTGATTTTTTTATCTGATTTGATAGATGGAGATTGATAAGTCATTTATCAAGACAAGAGATATTTAAGAAATTATCATTCTCCAAGTTGGATTTTGATTACAGATGTCACTCCTGTGTAGAGCAAAACAAGGACATTAAAATACAATTACATTAAATCCACTGATTATGAATATATAGAATTCATAATCCACTCAAACAGCAGCACCTGTGAATGTGCCTCTAATAAAAAGTTGGACTTGTACACAGTAAATATTTTAAGTTTAAGCAGATACGTTATTTCTTCTTAAATTCATTTTTTTCTGGCCTTAATTTAGAAGATCAGCAATCTGGAGCAAGAAAAACAAACTATCCCACATAAATATTCAGAAAAGAGGATTTTATGTTGTACAAATGGCTAAAACAGAAGGCATTTATTCTGAGCCATCTTTTTAAGTATATCTAATCCACATGCTAATAAAGAATATAAATGTAATAATACTTGACAATGATCTATATAGATATAAAACTGATAATAATCTTATAAGTAAGATCAGAACTTTGCTTTGAATTCAATTTGCTGGTAAGCTTATGTCTTTCATTACTCTGAGGAATAAAAATGGGTATCAGGCTGTTTTTTCATCAATCAAAAGTAAATTTACTTGAAATGTAAATTAACACTACTCAAAGTGTAAATTATTATTATTCGAAGTGTAAATTGATACTACACGAAGTGTGAATTAATATTACTTGAAATGTTAATTTCCCATTCACTGCTATTTTTGAGTTATACTAAAAAATTGCAAACTTTTCCGATACCAATCGCTATGAAAAAACTGTTTGCTCCCAATGGAATGAAAAACGATATCGAATAAGTGAATTAATAAAAATGTTCAAAAAGACTAACCATATAATGAACTCAAGTACAAATTTTTCTGACTATTTATTTGTTGCCAATGCATCTCATTGAGTAATCTAGCTTTTGATTATGAAATAATTGTTATGTCATAGATTATGAAATAAAAACTGTGAAGACTTGAAAAGTCTGATCACATCAAAATAGCTAGAGCTGAGATAGGAATTAAAAAAAAACTTGAAATTGAGTTACCTGAATTATCAAAAAAAGAAAGACAACCAATGGACATTACGACTCACAACATGGATCCCTAGAGATCACATGCGAAACCAAGGCCGACAAAATACAAGATGGAGAGATGAACTAGACAAATTCTGAAAATACTGGCTCCGCAACGCCCATGATAGAGAAATGTGGCAGATCCTGGGGAAGGTCTATGTCTAACGACGGATGTTGAAAGACTGATGATGAGTTCTCCTTTCCTATAATGCTGTTAGTTTCAATTTTCAAAGTCTTTCTTGTTTTTTTTTCCAGTCCTGGAGCGAGTTTTGTTTCTTTTCTGGATATTTTCCTATTCTTATGTATAGTTCTTGCAATATGGGGACCATGCTTGCATTACATACACCGAGTTCTTACATATAATATTTGATTGTTTTTATGCCATGGAAATCAAATGTTTTTATCATTCCAGTCATTTTTGCATCTTTTTGGTAATTTTCGATATATAGTTATGGATTTGGAGTTCTAATGTTAAAGTTAGGCCCAGATCTTTTTCTTGCTCTGTAGTTTTTTTTAAATCATCATTGATGTGATATTCTTTTTTGTTGTTTTTTTCCCCTGCATGAATTACTTTGCATTTGTCTGAAGTGTAGTTGCAATGTCTCAGACCATTTTTCTAAATCTTTCATGTCTATCTTTTTCTATCGTGTTGTTTTGATCTTTTATTGTATTAGAAATTTTTGTGTCATCTGCAAACATACTTCATTTGGATTGTAATGTTTTCGGTAAATCGTTAATGTGTAATATAAAAAGTATTGGCCCAAGTATTAAACCTAGCATTCATTTTTTTCCATCCCGACTTCATAACAATTATTGTTAGAAATCTGTTGAGAAATCTTCTGGAGAAATTTCCTTTGATGTTGTTGGATTTTGATTTGTATAATAATCTTTTATGAGTTAATGGATCAAAAGCTTTATTGAAGTTGAATTATATCAGTTGGATTTCCGTCATTGTCTGGTTTTGTCCATTCTCCAAAGGGGGGGGGGGCAATAGGTTAGTTAGATAGGATTTACCAGGTAGAAGTCCATGTTGTGTACCTGAAGTTTTGCTTTTCAAAGTGTTTCATAATTCTTTTTTATTAGTTTATCTAAAATTTTGAATTTCTGTGATATAAATGTAATTGATCTGTAGTTTGATGCTGATTTTTTGTCTCCTCTTTGGTGTATACACCTGACTATAACTTTTTTCCAATCCTGAGGTAATTTTCTTTCAGATATAGACTTATCAAAATTTAAACTCAAATGGCAATAGGCTGGTCATGTTGAAAGAATGGTAGGCAAACAATGGACATAACAACTCACAACATGGACCCCAAAGATCACATGTTAAGCTGAGGCCAGCTTTAAGAAATTGCATTCACTTTTGCTCAATTTATTTTCATAATTGGGAGATTATACAATCTACTAATTGAGAAAATGTTTCATTCCATTCATACAATAGAATATTTTCATATAATTCAGAATATGGCTAAAATATATATATATATAAAAAAAAGTCTTTTTTCATTAATCTATAGTTGACCCAGTAATTTGAACAAAGAAATAGAAAACGAAGATTGAAATCAGTTGAAAGTTTGGTTCCATCAATTTGTATCTTGAAGCAAAAAATGAATCAGCATATTTCCTAGTAACCCAGAAATGCATTATCTTAATTACATATAAAGCACTCAGAGAGTGCATATCTCTGTCAATCTTGTACACTCAATGAAAAGGGAAAAAAAACAAAATATCAAAAAAAACATGTCTGCTTAAAACCATGATGAGACCAACAGCTGTTAACAGCATTCATGATAAATTTAAAAAATTTGAAAAAAAGTGTAATCAATAAATAAGTTACTTCTCTTCTGTTTGGGCAATGATTATTAAAATGGTTGCATTTTCAAAAAATACAGGCACAAAATACTGGTCAAGCGAAGACATACAAAATTGCCCCCCCCCCAAACAAATTTTCATCATTTTGAGAAAAAAAAAAAAAAAAAGATCCTCATGAAGAGTAAATAATTAAAATTTCAGACCTCTAACAACATTGGTGCATCCTGTATGTGTCATACAAACATGGCCAACTGGACCAACTTGGAAACTGAAGAAACCTATGTTGACAGTTTCGAACCATGGTTTCTAACAAGAGAGATAATTCAAATGCAGAGATATTGAGTTGCCTCCATTGAAATTGAAATTAAGCCTTTTTATTCACTAATTGTTTTCAACCTCAGAAAAATTGATGAAAAATCTCATTAAAAATATATTTTGATAAGAAATGTTGCCGAATTTTATTGTTTCTTCAAAGCCCAGCAACACATGTTTTGTGGCCAGGCACCGGACCACAGCCAGGTGATTGAGGACCATTGATTTGCATCATGTGTTCAGATAAGTTTCTTTCATCAAAGCTTGAGCTGCTTATTTCATTAACTAAACAATAGATAAATGTAACTAAATGTAATCTGGTTCAAGTCTCATTACATTAAGGTACCCCCCCCCAACTTTAAATAATTTTTTGTGGGGGATGCCTTTTCATCAATTAAAGTAAGAAGAATCGAAAGATATTTATAAGGAAATGTTTTTGCAGCCAGTCACTCTATGGTTCTGCACACAAGAAGAAACGTTTGCATCTTTTCTTTGATTATACACTTGACAAGGGCTGAAGAACAGATCAGCCAAAACATTGTGTTGACAATATCAAAAAGAGTCAGAGATTTGATTGTCCAAACAGAAGTTATAACATTCATGTCCCTTCTCAAAGTTATAGACATTAAAGAAAATCATGTCTATGTAGTGAAAAGATGCAGCGACCCGTTTTCTTTTATAGCTGTACTCTCACTACATCCATGCTAATCTTTTGCTTCCCACATATGGGTGTGTCATGATCATTTTTTTCATATATGTTGAGGACCTGCTATATCTCGCAAACCCTGGCGCATGTACACCTTCTGCCTTGCAGATTGATGCACCTCTTTCAACAAGGTAAATCTGTTGTTTTCTTCATTACACTATCTCTGATCTTTTGACCACAAAGATGACAGTTGACAGCTGATCTTCTCAGCAGCATTCTTCTCCACAATTGAGGAAGGGGGGGGGGCTGGTCTCTTTTCCAGACAAACCTAGGAGGAGTAATACGCACTTGGGGTGGTCCCTGAATAGTCGGGGGAATTACTGGGTTGGTTTGATCCACGCTCAATCACCCTCTTACTCTGCCATATCACCTTCATGTGGCATGGTGTCCTGTCAATTAGGACTGGGTGCAAACTGCTGACTCATCTCATACCAAACTTGCATGTGCATTGGCCATGTGAGATTTTCATCCTAGAGCAATCTCCCACTCAGTACACTCCTTGAGCTTCCTCATATTCAGGTGGAGAGGCAGAGTCACCAATATTTAGTCTTCCTTTCTGCTAAAGCACTGGTGCACAGTCTGTTGATAAGCAGGCTTCACACTTTTTGACCGCCGATTTGACAGCCACCTTTGATAAGGTTGCCTCAACAAGTGAAGCGTCTGCCCACTTGGCAGTGAATGGTCATTAACTGACTAGGATTCAGCGTGTCCATGGAAACAGTGTATACCTGCCGTACCAGCCCAACATCTGCTAGTTAGATTTTTCAGTTTTTGACCATTCGACCACTTCCACGAAGTGGTCCCTACCCTTTTGTGTCGGTCAAACTTGACACTGAAATCTGGCTCATTGATTTCAAATGACATGCATACCAGTACATCCTCCAAGGGAACGTGAGCTTCACCAAATACATTAATGTGAATGCCACCCAGCTCTTTGATAGCATCCATTCCTAGAAAGTGGTTGAATCCCAGTGACTTTTCTTCTATGATCAACTTTATTGGGTTCTATATAGCTCATATAAACCTGAACTCTGCTGACTCAATGGCACATGAGTTAGGCTGTTGGCAGTAAGCACCTTTGCCACCTTTTTCCGAAGGCGTCAATCCAATCTGCTCACGTCAATTAGGGTAGTGCCTCATTTAGACCTTGCTTGGAGGGCATTCTGGCACTGATTTCTTTCCCCGTTCTCGTCTCCAACAGCATTCTAGAACAATGTGACTCCCCTTCATTGCATCGGAAGTATTACAGATCTGCATGCATACCTTATGCTTTGGCACGTTGATAGAGATAATATCTGGCAAAGTAGTTGTGACCAGAACCCCTATAGTAGGTGGTGTTGCTATGGTGAGTGCTGGTAGAGGGTATTTCTGTGTAGACCGTAATTGGTTGAGTGGCTACCATGATTAACTCTCCTGGCACTGTTCCATTATGGCCAAAGCCAACAGCTGGTTCATGGTGTACGTCATCCATTTTTGATCAGGCATGAAGAAGCTGCTCAACATTGCCTGGCAATCCTGCCATGAATGGCAGCGATCTGACATCCCTAAATACTGCAAACTTTTGTAGCTCTTTGAGTTTAATATCCAGTTTCATTTGGATGCTGGCGCTATTTCACAAACTGTTCATAAGCCACAAATGAGTCTGTTGCAAAGGGCATTCTTTATTTGTTCAATGTCGGCTTCACTCTAAGCACTCAGCTGTTGGTAGATCGTGAATGCCCCATTGGTCAAGCACAACTGGAAAGCCCCACTCAACTTTCTTCACTCCGCACAGTTTGCACACAAACACTGCTTTTTCTATCCTTTCGATAGCTGTGGAGCCAAATTGAGGAATCAACTTGGGTTTGAAAGTTTGATCTCTAACACTGGTAGCGTAAATAGTTTGTAGTGAAAAGTAGAGATTCAAATGAAATAATGGGAATCGATTGCTGGGATCTGTAGCTCAAAATCTGCTCAGACTCATCCTCTCCCTCTGTCTCCTTGCATCTATGCTCATATTCAGGTCTGTCGTTTTTTCCATATATGTCGACGACCTGCAATATCTTGAGAACCCTGGTGCATACACACCATAGATGGATGTATGTGTACCACAAGATAAGTCTGTCATTTTCTCCATTACAGTCTAGATCCAGGATGTTGGAGCTAAGACAAACAGTTACTGTGCAATGCTACAGTGAATAATTGGCTTCTTTGAATGAAGTGTTGGAAGAGCAGACTTTTTTCTGGATGACAAAGTCAACCAATGATTATGCTACAACACTTGTCCTCAGATTTGTCTCTTTTAGCAGAAATCATTGTATTTCAGCTTGATATTTTTTATAGATATTCACAATTCATAAATATCAAAGTATTTACAAATTATTGCAAAGGCTTTTTTCGAGTTTTTCTCTTTCAGTTCTTAACCACCAATCTCCAGTTCATTTTTTTAACCAATGAAAACAAACCCAAAGGGTTACTAAATATCTATGATTTCTTATTGGTTGTACAGCAAAATCGTAATTTCATCTCCACTTATTCCAAAAATGAAATGCATAAAAACTTAACTAACAAACCCCAAATGGATTGCGATATAAAGTATTAATTCTTCCCAAACAATCCCCACCAAACAATTCTGACTATGTTAAATGAGTTTACTGGAACTAAAGACCAAGTTTTTAAACCTGCAAGAAAAAAAAAACAATCAGAATGAGCGTTGTCTATACTGTCATATGCTGTACTGCACACAATAGAAGTTTTTAATGCATTCAACTGTCAGCTTTAAAGCCAGAAAAGTATACAGAATATTAGACTATCCAACTTATGGACTGGTTGATAACAATTATTCAATTATTTCCATAATACAGTCAAGTTCAACCAAGCCTTAGCAAGTCTGACTAACTGGAATAAAGTATTGAAAATCTAAAAATCCAGATGTGTTGATTATTCCTAAACAATAGCAATAAAAAAAGGGAACAATACTACATAATAGTAAGTATGAATGCATGGTATGAGTATCATTGAAAGAGGTTTGAGAATTCATTCTAAAAACTTAGTTATTAAAGTTTAAATGTAGTTGAAAATAGAATGATCTAAAAGTGCTCTCATTTCTCAGAGTTAGTCTTATATACAGTAAATCCTTGATACTGTGAACCTCAATATAATGAATTTTGGCTCTAATGAACATGTGGACCATTAAACTTTTTCATTTGGCAAATGGTCTTTGATAAAAGCGGCAAACATATGGACGATAATGAACTTAACAAGTTCCTAGTTCCACAGTCCAGCCTTTTGCAGACTTTAGATCAAGATCAGTGTAATATCTGTTCTTTTCACGCCAATGAAACATAGCATCAACTTTTTGTTTTCAATTTTTAACATTATTATGGTTGTATTTTAATTGTTTTTCTTAATGAATTTCAAATTTATTATAATATTTTTCTATTGACAAAACAAAGGTTATGGATTTTATTATCACTGAAAACCAAGTGATTTAGTATTCAAAGTTCACTCAATTCACATTTCATACTGTGAAAAAGTCAAGTAATTTGATTTTACTAAATCATTTCGACTTATACTCTTTATAACTCCATCAATCATTATCAAATTTTTTATCAGAATAAATTATTTTTTATTTTGAAATTTTGTAAGTAAATTGTTTTGTGAAATCCAAGAAAAAAAAAAAAGAAAAAGATATTCAAGAAAACAATCAGAATATAACTACAATGTTCCCTGTATTCTTTTATGCAATTCAAAAAAAATTAATTGAATTAAGATTCATGAAGAAAACAGTTTAATTAAAACTATAATAATATTCAAGATTGAACATTAAGATGTTTTGTGGACATGGGAAGAATAGATGATACACTTTGATCTTGAACTAAATGCGGCTAAAGGCTGGACCACAAACTTTATTATCATTATTTATCAAGATGTGAAGTAAGGTAAAAAATAAAATGAACTTGCCATAACAATCAATAATTGAACAACGATAGTGTCAAAATTTGAAGTCAAGAAAAAAATTCCATCGAAAAGTAAATATGGTCAGAATAAATTCTATTTATGACATCACTGGTGCTTTCCACTAGAAAACATCTAAAATAGAGTAAATAAACAGCTAGAATATGGAAAATCAAGATGTTATTAAAAATTGTAAGAGATAAGGCCCCAAAAAAGTCAAAAGTTTTTTAAAAAAACAATATTTTTTTTTTTTTTTTAGAAAGGATTTAAAGGAGTACTGATGCCAATTTTAAATTTTGTAGATCGAGACAGCACTGCCTGAAGCTTTGGAACACAGAAAGACATGCACATAAAAGAAAGAATAGAATCTGTCACCATCTTTGGTGGCTACTGTAGTTCAACTACATTTAGATTTACTAAGTGAGGTTTGTTAAATGAGGCAAACTGTCTAACAATGAAAGGACAACCATCAAGTACAACAATCATTTTGCTTCAACAACAACCACCCTCAATAATTTTGTCATAGTGAGTGTTTTCAGGAAAGAATTCTTGAACTTTACTAAATGAGACTTTGCTTTATTGAATCCATTTGGAATATCAATGTCATAATTTTCAGTAGAGTTTTAATGACTTAAATAAATTTTGTATGATTTTTATTGTACTTTGAGTGATGAAACTCACTCCAATTAAAGACTAAAAGTAGTAATGACTCTTTTCTGTATAATTAGAGCTCATATGGATCACAATTAAAACTCAAAAGAAACATTTTTAATGTCATTCACAAAAATCATAGTAACACGTACTCTGAACTAAGTCTGCATCTTGATTTATAAAAGGATGCCCAGAAATACTTATTGCTCACTGTGCTGACATGAAACGGAAATATAAACAGAAAAATAAGTTTTTATTTTTAACTTGTATAGTTAAAATGGTAAAATATTTGTTCTCAAATATTTACTGGCATTGAAATACAGATTCTAGTTCTATTGAAAGTATGCTCCAATATAGCAACAGCATTAGACCATGAAAAAGTCTTATTCTTTGCTTAACATGATGCATCAACTTTTGAGACTTTCAATTTTTAATCATAACACAATGACTGATAAAATTATTTGCCTGAATGACTGAAGTTTTGGATTCGTTTTTAATAATTTCTAAAAAAAACTTCTATAACAAATTAAACTATCCTAAGTTTAGAAATGTAAATATTCTTAACAACAGATGATTTACACACTCTAAATCAGTTTTTTCCTCATGAAAACCTTTAACTGAAGTAAATTTCTTTCCTGATTGAAGACATTGGGAGAATTTTTTCCATTCTAAAAGAATCCATGATTGTCTGGTAGAAGAAGGTGGAATTAGTTACTGATATAGTTATATGCTTTAACAATATCATAGACAAGTAGACAATTTAAAAAATTGAACTACATCAAAATATCAAAATACAAGGTTACATCATCTATTATTGTGAGTATTAAATGTTTCAGACATTTAAACTGCTTTCAAAATAAACTTATTTGGTAGGCTACTAATAAGTACAATTATAATTCTATTACCTGTATGAAACCAATTGGAAACTTAGTTTGAATAGAGACGATTGTAGTGGGATGGCTGAGAAAATCGAAAGCTTTGCTTATCTTATCAGCAACAGTGGAAAAAGTGGAAACACAGAGTGCAATGCCCATGGTAGAGGAATTTGACAGATCCAGGGGAAGGTCTATATCCAACGACAAACATTAAAAGACTGATGATGATAATGATGAACAGACAGAATACAATAGAGGGAATATTATGTGCACACAAAACCTGTTTACCCTTCTTGTACAGACTCAAAACAAAGAAAACTGAATTGCAAGCCTTTTCAGTCAGCCATTATATATACTCCAGCTCAGCTTATTTCTGGTTCCACATGTGAGGAACCAAGTCTCATTTCCCTTGGATCATCTCTCTAGTTTTCTCTCCAACCAATATGACAGTCAGCAGGAAATATATTGCAGTATAAAATGATCTTACAACTGTATAACTTTTTAAAAATTCTAGCTTTGACAAAGATCAAAGATCACCACAGAAAACAAAACAAAAAAAAACCAAACAAACAAGTGAAATTTTACCTACTTCATGCAAAGATTTTATTCATAAAAAAATCAACACAAACTCAAAGTTAAAAAAAAACATCATCTTAACATTAAAAAACAAAATAACTATTCTATATACCAATTGGAAGCTTTTAATGATCTTCACAAAGTTACTTCAGAACCTAAAGCTCAGTTACAGATAGAAAGAAAACTATATTTAACACAAACTCCAACAAATATTTTCTATCAAACCATTAATTCTAAAACAGTTTTACAGGGATTAAATCCAAAATGTTATCACCAGATGAAATTTTTAAAAAAAAGAAAAAAAAAAGCAGTTTATTATTTTGTCACTAAAATAGATTTTAGAAATATCTGTAAAATTATCGTCAAAAAAACTATTGGTTTACTATGAATAAAAAAAAAATGCCTATTACAGCAAATAATGATTTATATAATAGTACAAACAGCCAATTTACTCATAATAAATTATAGGTCAATCACATTTAACAATTATCTCACTTTGTAAATCCTAAAATAATAATAGATGAATAAAAACATAATCAATAGAGTGACTATCCAAAGATAATGACTACATAAGAATTACCATACCAGTTTAAACTATTGTTAATGCCTAATAATTGTCAAGTTTTCAGTGGATGTTTGTCATCTTTTGCAGGTGAAATCATGGCCATTTCTGAGTCATTTCCATACCTGCTATGTTTTGCAGCTGGCTTTCTAAATGAGAGGGGGGAGTGAGACAACACTCAGTTGAACCAGTAAACACCTTTCTCTGTACATAAGTGACCACCATGAACAAAGTTCTACATTAAGTATAAACATTATTATTTACTGTGTTGTGAAATCAACATTCTAAAAATGAAAGGCTATACTACCTCTGATAGATGGACTCTTCCATTGCAGAAACATAAATAAGTCAGTTTTCAAAGAGTCATTCTGGATTAAGAAGTTGTCTGGTGAAGATCTTTGGCTCATTGGAACCTTTCACAGAAGTGTTGGATATGATAGACTACAGATACAATTTTCACCAATTTATTTATGAAGCTTCAATAAATTTTGATTCAAAATTTATCTGAACTAGAATCATTCTTAAACACAATAGGTAAGTGGTCTAAAACAATCCTTCCAATTTTTGTATTTTTACAAGAATCCAATTTTGACCACTTCTTAACTACTCCAGTAAATATACTCAGTGTAATAAGTGTTTATTTCAAACACCCAAGAGTCATTCCATATCGAATCAACCAATGCTCTCCCAGTTACCCTTTCAGATTCATCTGAAAAGAAAAAAACAACCACAGGTGCTCCTATACCAAAGTTATGGAGAAATTCAAAATATTAGGTTTGTATCTCTAATGGTCTTGAAATTAGAAATCTTTGAAATTTTACTCAGTATTATGCATTTTGCCAAACAAGCCTTTTCATCCAATGTCTGACATTTACAGCTGCTTTGATATGGCATGTACTACTTTTGAACTTGATGATTGGGATAACTTTTTTTTTCAGTAGAATTCATAAATGTATTCCAATCAGGTATATCTTATGTACCTTTCTGTCCCCAAAACTCTAAAAATTGCCAAAAATCCAAAATGTGAAAACTACTCCTACTTTGAGAGTTTCTAACTCAATCAATATGCAAGATAAACCACTCAGTCCTGTCATTTATAAAATCAAGTCGTGCACATTTAAGCATATTTATTACTGTTATAGAAATGTCAGAATGATTGTTTGAAATTCTAAATTGCCTATTTTCATGTCCTCATTTGACCATTTGGATAGTTAACCATCACTTTCATATTTTTACCATGAATTCTTATACATTTGAAGATTTGGTGAAAGTTTGGTGTGGTTGCTGATCTTCCTTGTGGAGTAAAGATTTTTTTTTTTTTAAATGTGTATACGGGGGGGGGGGGGGTGATCTTCCTTGTAGAGTAAGAATTTTTTTTTTAAATGTATATACGGTGGGGGGGGGGGGTGCTGAAAAGATATCTGCTTGGAAAATAATGTCATTTCTTGGCATTTTGTCACTGTAGCCAGACTTTTTTTTTTTTTTTTTTTCTGTGAAGTACCTATTTGTAGGACGCTTCCACTTTTGAAAAAATTTGTTTCCAAGTCATTCCATTAGTCGGGTCAAGAACCTTTCAGCATCCTCTCATTAAGTATTCAAAACTGTATCAGTGTCATAAAGTGACTTATTTTGTGAGCAAAAACTATTCGTTTGCTGAATTATCAACTAAATATTGTCTTCATCAAATTTATGTAACTATTCAACATTCTGATGCTTCACATTTTTGAGGAATGAACAAAAATTCTCAGTGTGAATCTTGTACAAAGAATAATTTTATCAATTGGTTTGAATTTTTTTCCACAAATTTTCCATTCTGATTTTTCAATTTTTTTTTTTTTCTTCCTTTTCCATGATTCTTACCCCAGCCCATCAATTTGATTCATTTTCAAATGAAATTTGAAAACGTGGACAGGTCTGGTTAGTCACTCAGTAGAAAGAGTCATATAAGCAAAATCTTTTGGCAGTATGCTGTGTTGGGGGCAATCAATGATTAACCTACTTCACCTTTTCTCAGGCAGGGATCACAATAGTCTGAATTTCCAAAAACAAGCAGACATCAACTAAGGGATCACTTTAGCATAAGCTTACATTACAAACTGAACTCCCTTCTAAAATATTCAGGGGGAAGGGGAATAATGAAAAACGAAAATTATTTTTTCATGAGTAATTCAAACGTTCAGCTCTCTAGTTGCTGTGGCCAGTACACATGATACGTACATAACCAGCCAGACCAACTTGAAAACTGAAAGAAATCCATGTTGACAGTTTTGGTTGATGGTTTCTAAAGAGGATAATTTCTAAAATTTCATGAAAACTTCAAAGACTTGTTAGAAATTTGTGAATTTTTAAAGTATAAGCTAAACATCACACAAGTTATTAAAATACAATTTAATAGGTTAAAAAAAAAAGTGAAAGATATCAACAGTGATTTATACAAACTTCATTTTTTTTACTCAAATATAATGTTTATCCAATTAATTTCCTTTGAAAAAAAGAGCTGATAAAAGCCCAAATATGTCAGTAAGGACTGGAGTGCCAACTATTGATTCAGGTTAATAGCTTCTAAGGAGGAAAATGTAATGTACAAACACACATACATATATATATTAATATATATATATATATATATATATATTAATATATATATATATATATACACACACACATACATGGAGTATTGATTTATTATAACTCTTAGTAAGTAGGAATCATGGGTAGCATGTTGATAAACTGAAATTCTCTCCGTCTATTTCACAGCAGAGGTTTTTGTGGTAATAGTCAGAACACAAGGATAGAAACATTAAATGAAAGGGCTTTATACAATGCAATCTGATATAATAGTAAATCATGTTGTAGACCTAAAAAAAAAAAAAGTATCAGCTTTCAAGAATTTGGCCAAAGTTTAGAAATGAAAAAACATTAAGCTCTTTATATATTCATAATCTAAGATGAATACTAAATGTTGGCTGAATTTACTGAATACCTTAATTAAAATTACAACAGCCACAGAACAGATGGAACATAGGGGCAAACATCTATGGGTCATACATAGAACCATTGTTTACATTTAGAATTGATTCCTTTGTCACTTATAATCTGACAGATAAGACAGAAAAATATTTCTGTCCTTATATACACTGACAACATAACACTCAACTAGATCGGCAAGTTGATGAAAAAAATATATTCTCTCAGCAATCTTGCTATAAACTGCACTGACAAAACTTTGTTCTCCAAGGACAATAATATTTGTAAATGAGATAGAACATTTGATGAAATGCGTCAGAGTTAGTGAGTGTTTAGGAAATTTAGATAGTGCCAAGGCATGAGGCCAAGGCATGAGGCCAAGGAGAGATAAATGATTAGATTGAAAAGGATAAAACTTTCATTTATTTGGCAAGTAACCAATTGGGGGAGGGGGAATCTATGCCAATATGTTACTCACTTTGAAATGGTTTTGCTTGACAGAATCTAATTTTCAAAATATGATCACTCATTTTTATGAGCTACCATGAAAAAACGAAAAACAGAAAACTGGAAATAATAAGAATGAATGCTTATTGTTTTCAAGCCAATATGTTATGCCATTTGTTACAAAATCATATTCTTGTTTTTGAGGTATCCAAAAGGTCTGTTAGGTTCATTTGGTAAAAATGAGACTTTTTATTTCCAACATTTACATTACTTAACATTAAAGGAAGTTCAACTTACAAATAGCTTTCAAACTAATTTTCATGGTGGTCAGGTTTCAAAGCATAATGGGTGCAATATTCCATGTTTCTCCCTTTTCTCTATCATCTCCCAAGCAAGTTCACATGGCAGATATAACCCACACCACCACCAAAGAAAAACAACCTCCCACCCAAAGGCAGTGCAAACTGATACACAGATTTCTTTAGTGAAACCAAAGGAGGCTGAAAAATCAAATGACAGAGCCAACAGACCAGATTACAAAAACAGCAGACTTAGTAATACAAAATTCATCTGAAAACAATTGTAGAACAGGCAGGGGCAGGCATTACATATGGGGGGGGGGTGAATTTAAACAATAGTTCATCAATAATGTCAATGTTTTCGACTAGTACAATGTATACACAGTATATTACAAACTTAGTAATGAATACTGTGGTTGCAAAAGAAATCTATACATCAAAAATGCGAAATGAAACTAAACAAGCAAGTGTTTCGGTTGGACTCAATTTCTTGCCAACAAAAAGGTACAAAAGAGTCTTGGTACATTTGGCAAATACTCACAACTCTAAACAGGGCTGCGGCAAAGTTGATGTCAGTACACCAAGAATCGTCCATCTGAAAAGACATACTTTTGACAACTCAATGTGCAAGTTTCTATGCCATTTTTAACTTCATTCAGAGCACTATCAGTCAGCTTCTGAGTGCATCATTGGATGGCGTCAGCTTACAACTGAAGAGAAGTCCCCTATCTTGGCCCAGCAGAAAGGAGATTTTGTGATTCTTTCAAATGCGATTAGTTGGAGACAAGCATCTGAAGTCAACACACAAACCAGAATACAGTTTTTGAATCTCCATCTGTTGGTTCAAACCTGACAAAGGTTTTGATTGTGAGCACATTACAGAACATCTCTAGAGGCAGAAAAATTATTTCTACAGGAGACATTTGACACAAAATTAGGTAAAAATTTCAGACATTACACATTTGTTATATCTTCTATAACATGAATTGTTGAATAATCTGAAATTATTTAAATATTTATTTGTATATTTCATTTACAAGCATTATTTGTTTCAGTTATACATGATTACAACTGCAAATGTGACAACGGCCAACAAAGTATTGTAAATGATGGAAATAGAAACATAAGTTGGAGAACTTATATCATTTATTTCTCTTTGGTCAAGTTTAGCGGTCTGATGACGATCAAACCAACACCATCACATTTGGATGTCGGAACAGAGAAGAATTATAACTTTGCCAAAGGTCCATGAAGTGGGGCAAAAACAGTACTTATTTCCAGGGTCCACACATAGCAGTGAATGGAGCATATCACAACGGGTTCTTCACAGCAGACATCCACTGGAACAAAGACTTCCTCAAATCATTGCTGTTGTACCAGTCTGGCCTATAAAAGCAGAAAGATAGACACCAGTCCACTCATAGAAGAACAGCAGATGTCTTCCCCAGCAGATGAAATGTTTGGTAAAAAGCCTGTGGGTGGCATCTCCAGATCGAATGCAAACAAGTCATTTCCTCACATGGACATGGTCAAAGTGAGATTTCTACAATCCCGTGCAGCCCTTGTTCAGAAACAAAATGAATTATTGCTGAAAAAAGGATTGTATGGATACTATCGGGTAGATTGTTATAGCAGTGGTGATGAGTGAAATTCTCGATTCTAAGAATTGAAACAAGGTATAGACACTTAAACATGGCAGATCCATGAAATAACCAAACTCCGATTCAGTGAATGGTAGGGAGGCCAGCATGGTTCCTTCAACAGCCAGTGTGGTCCCTCTGATGAAGACCACCAGTATGGCCCTCCTGCAGATATAAACAGCAGGGTCTCTCTGGCTCAAACTGAGAGGGCAACCAGAATGGATTCTCCTGTCAATACGGTCGGCATGGTCTTTCCTGCCAATGCAACTAATGTGGTCCCTCTGGCAAAGACATTTAGTATGGTTCCTCCTCTGACAAATGGGGTCAGCATGGCCCTCGCTTCAGGGAATACGGTCAACGTGGTCTCCCCTGTTAATGATGACCAGTGTGGTCTCTCCTGCAAAGAAGACCAACATGATTCAAATAGACAACATGACTGCTGAGGCTCTTCCCTTAAACATGACCACTTTGGTCCTTACTGCAAAGGCACCCAGGCCCTTTGGAGACTTTAAATAAGATTTTTTTGCACACTTTTTGAGTTATCTCCATCATTGGTAGAGCTATGGGACTACTGATAATTTTCTGCATTTGGGGCTCGCCGTCCTATAGGCCCAATTGGGTCCAAGTTGTATCCAATACCTGTGCCAAACATATAAACCACAACATACACACCTTTTTATATATGTGTGCTTGTATCTACACATAACCATGCACAGGTAGTCTTTAATTGTGGTATTTAATCCAATACTGGGCCGGAAGTGTGACGTTACATGCATAATATTTTGTTGATACATTCATTATAGAAAGAAATAAATCTCTCATGCCAACCAGTGTCATGAACATTTACAGTAGGTGTAAAGGTCAAACTAGTGCAAGCTAAACTTGGTTTAGTGTGACACTGATGAATTGGTAGACAAAACCAGATTTTATCATAACTGTTATAGACATAACAAAATTGGCAAAACAGAAACCCCGAAAATCTTCCCCAGGCAAGACGGGTCAAAGATCAGCTATTGTTCCTGGGCACCTGTAGGCCAGGCGAATGATGAGAACAGATTCGACCATGAACAAGTATATCCAGGATTTTACTATTAATATATCCACCAATTCGGATGCAATTCATTGGAGATGAGTATCAGAAATCAGCACATCAAAACAGAAGGAACAGACTGACCAAAGAATACAGCTTTCAAATTTCCATCTGTTGGTTCAAACCTGATGAAGGCTTTGATTATAAGTACATTACAGAATACCTTTTGGATCAGAAAAGATATTTCTACAGAAGACGTTCGACACTAAATTAAGTGAACATATCATAGACATTACACACACTCATGTTATAATTTTTAACATGAACTGTTGAATCATTTGAAATTACCTTCAATATTTACTAGTATTTCATATTTACTAGCACTATTTGTATTTGTTTATGTTCAATTTGTGTGACAATGATGACCAACAAAGTATCATTGTACGTGTCGGAAATAAAAGTACAAGTTTGAAAACTTATTTAATGGTCCTTTATCAATTCGCATCAGTCAAGACAAGTATTTAGCTTGGTTCGTTTGTCATTGAGCAGCTATCACATTCAGTGTCAGAACACTGAGCTTTTAATCTAAGGATTTTTTTAAACTGTTCAAATTATTCAGTTTGATTAAACAGCGATTAAAGCAATCAGGTCAGTAGCAACCGAGTCATTGATTCATAAAAATATGTTACAGTCTTTTATAAAGTGAAAGACCATCTTCAATTTTGATAGTTCATTATTAAAAAATCACTTTCTAATTACCAGTTCCCATCCCCCTACCATGAAAACCTTTCATCAGTGATTATTCCAGATAATTACACTTCTAACAATTTAATAGGGGGAAAAAAAAAAAAAATTTCCACATCCAAATAACTGATACAGTTTGTACTGCTCTTTGTGACTGTACACGTTATTTAAAATAATTTCATAAGGAGAACTCAATTGATCATTTTTTACCAGATGAACAATATGGCAGCATATTGTAAAACTTTGAATTAGTGTCTGTAATTAGGTTGTTTGTTTTTGGTAATGTTCTGATGGATTCCTATGCCCCAAAATGATAGAATAAATGCCTAAAGCTGTCGTTAACTATTTGGTTCCTAATTCTATATTTTTCAAACTGGAGATTAATTGCAACAAAACGCCACCCAGTATTTTTTCTTCCATAAGATTTTAAACATGACTGATTCTAGACACAAACTCATTGTGAGACACATGAATAAGTAGGGTAACAAGTAGTATTAGAGCAGTTCAGTGAATATGACAACTTACACTTAAAAATGATGTCAGCAGGAGGATAAATACATTTGAAAAGATCTTTGACAAGATTTTTCTTTGATAAAGCCTGGCTATTAGAGGCTGACGTAACTGCTGAAATAAAATGGGACTCGCAATTCGAACCAAACTGATATTTCAACTGACAAAGGTTCAACAATTATTTCTAGGAGAAAAAATATTAATCATATTTTACCAAGTTGAAAACAGATCACTGTTTGTAAATCTATCAGATAGAATCCTAGTTTGTGTGTGTAAATTGGCTTTGAAATGAACTAAAGCTTACAGGATTACCTTTTTCAACAGGAAAAAACAACTTTATTTCCATACAAACATCCAACGTATCACATACACTTGTTCATTTAATGTTAAAAATAGTGCACAAATGAAGAACAATTTACAATTTTAATTTATTCGGAGCAATTAATATAATTTATGTATTAACTTCTATGCATAGTAATTAGTTTAAAGTATAAAATTAAAAGATGATCACATGATACAAAAAATTCACCTTATGTTTTGTTACAAATAACTCAATTTTTAATTTTTGTATGACAAAAAGGCCAGAATATAATTAATTTTAAATAAATAGCATGGGTTATTTATTCAATATTCTTTCAGGATCTGTCACCAGCCATGCTGACAATTAGCAAAAATCAACTATGGAAAGGTGGAAATGCTTAAATATTTTATTTATATATTTTTACTTGGAAGAAAAAAATTGAATAATTTCTGAGATAATCATATATAAAGAGATATATATCTAACAATTTCCATGTCAAATATTTTTGTACCCTTTCCATCCTTCTGCAGTTGATTTCACCATTAGTAAATGGTTTGTATGGCTGGTGACAGATTCTGAAATAACGCTATTTGTTCTCTTTCTTGGCTATCAATAATATAACTGTAATGCAAAAATAGCCTTGAAATTCTGACAAGCAATTAAAGGGGAGATGAAAATAAGACTGAAAGTGGAGTGTGTAAAATTCCTCACAAAGAGATAAGATTGTTAAAAAGTGGAGAGTGAATAGTGTTCATTGTCCACAGCCAGGTAGTGGTTTTTAAAAGAAAA
The DNA here is from genome assembly GCA_963457665.1 of Thysanoteuthis rhombus. Taxonomy (NCBI): domain Eukaryota; kingdom Metazoa; phylum Mollusca; class Cephalopoda; order Oegopsida; family Thysanoteuthidae; genus Thysanoteuthis; species Thysanoteuthis major. Next base: position 10,098,290 of record OY735232.1, on the reverse strand, counting down.
GAAAAATTTTTTGCCAGAAACATCAACTTCTCCCAGTCAGTAAGCTAGCTTGGCAGGTATGTGAGAAAAAATTAACATGTAAATTTAAAAGATGGTAGTTATTTTGTTTGAAACATAATAGTAAAAATAAGACTAGAATATTTGTTCTCCAAAGCAGAAAATGTGATTTACTGATATTAAATAGTACTCCAAGAGTATAACCCTGACACTGTTTGTAGACAAAATGAAGTGCTTTTACAGTACTATCAAAATTATTGTGCACTGTTAAAATCGACTTATTTCATTTTAAAACCCCATTTGAACAACAAAGATGTAAACAGTAATACATATTCTTATGCATCTCGGATTCTACAGTCTAGTATTGTGTATATGAAGGATTCAAACCATAATGAACCTCAAACAGAAATGACCTCATCTTAACCCAGGATTGTTGCTGATCTCAGGTAAAATAGCATACCCTTTTAAGACTCCAGGTTTTCAACCGTATGCCCAGACAACCACTTTCATGGTAACAGGTCTCAAATCAAACCTGTTACACTCGTGTGGGATCTGATAAAGATTTGAGCCTTCAGAAAAGTGTCTAGGTGGAAGTTCATCAGAAATATACTCAAGCTGCAATGAAATCGCTAAAAAGTGGAAACGGAGTCTTAATAAGAGCATGCTGGTTTACCTGAGATCAACAACAATCTTGGATGAGGTCATGTTTGATTACATGAGATCAACAATCGTTTTAATTCTTCTTGTACAGAATATTAGCAACGAATGCTGAATCCAAAATGTATAAGAACTTGTATTAATACTGTTCATTGTTAACATCTTTGTCGCTCAAGTAGGGTTTAAAAATGAAATAAATCATTTTGAAAAAAAGAATAAGATCATTTTGAAAGTATAGTATTATTTCAGATATGTATTCCAATCTGTTTTAGTGGAAAGCATAAATCTTATAAATTTGAGCATCGTTTCAAGGAACTACAGAGTAAAAATAGATTTGAAGAAGAAAGAAAGAAAAAAAAAAAGGTGCCAACAACGACGATAGACAACCTTAGTGAATGAGTACCCGGCTTTTCTTTTTCGCCGGGGACTACAACAACGTAAAAATAACCACCGAGAAAGTACAATATGTACATCCATAGTTGAAATTGAGACATCCAATTGTTATTGTCATGTTAACTTGGAAGATGAAATATTTCTTTTTTATTTGAATCAAGTATGTTGAACTTGTCAAGTAGTGGAGTCAGTTCAACATGGCCAACTGGTAAAATTCATGAAGTTTCAATCAAAATACTTGAATCTCTGGTCGTGTTAGTGAATATAGTGTAACATAATGCTCTTTAATGCAAAAAAATATTCTCAAATAATCTACTTTTGTCAAAATATGTTTGTTTGTCGTTGGCCATTCATTTCATGTTTTTTTTTATTAACTAACTTCCCACCTTTAGCGTATGCGACTTATTTTCATTCAGCTGAAACCCTTCAAGATCTTCATTTCCATTAATTGATCGAGTTTACTTAATGTTTTTTGAAGAGATAATCTGAAGCTACAAATCAAATCAAAATTAGGTAAAATGAAATAAAAACAATACAGTCATTAATATTATCGCTGGGAAGATAGGGTCAAAGAAAATGAACAAATCATTTACATTTATTTTCATTTTCTTCCTCCTCACCACAAGGTACTCTTTTTGATTTTCAAACAACTTTTCAAGATAATGACTAACAGTACAGAAAGAAGCAAGATTATAACACAAATTGATGTGCATCATTTTTATTAGCAGAATTTTCACGCTAAATCGTGAATGCTGGAGTTATGTCTCTTTTCTTCTTGGCAAACACTCATCATGAAAAAGATTGTTCAATGTCTGTTGAAACTAGTGACTGTAACATTAGGAAAAATACGGTCAATTTGATTCACCCTTTTTCCGTTCTAAGTGATACATAAATTACATCATGTTTCAAATATACCAATTATTTTTGAAATTTTCAATGACTGAACGATTTCAGATGATGAAGACTTAATTCGTTTCTTTGAAGGCTTTTAAACAGTCTGATCATTCAATAGCCAATACAGAAAATCCACCTTCAAGTAGTATGGTAGGTAATACAGATAAAATTATGATGCCGACAAAAAAAGAATGTAGGCTGCAATTGTCTACGACAGTCAGATTAGAAAAATTGGCAGATTGCCGTGATGATGATAAGTTGGTGAAGAAAAACTCGAAGCAGTTTTAAAAACCTTGCTTCTCCTACAATTTTAGGTTATCTTCTTACTAGTAGTACAGTATTTTTTTCAGCTCAAAGGACGCATAAAAACTAAAGTTTCGCGAATGTTCTATTTGTAAAATTGATGAAATAATTTCCCAACTACACGCTCGACTTTTTCTTGAAATGAAATGTCATAATGCGTCGAAAAGGGGGCGATCTCGTACTTTAACGTCCATAATTATCAGATTGTTGTACAATCGAATCTAATTTTATTTGAAAAAAAAAAATGCTTTCAGTCTCTCTTCCAACTGAATTATCTTTTCTCTAATTCAAAATAAGCAAAAAACCCCAACACACCAGCTTTCAAAACTAAGAAGATTCATGTAGTATGTAGACCCTACTCTAAGGTATAAGATGGTCAAAATTATGGCGTATTCGCCTTTTTTCATACTGTTTTCATTGGATGTTATATCTGCTTGTTAGAAAGTTTCAGTTTTTCCCAAACTGAATTTGAGGCAAAATAAATAAATAAACAAACATCCATAGTGAAACAAAACAAAAAGGTTTACATAAATATGTTTTTAAATTGGTTACATGTCTTTAATGATTATATTTTATTTTAATACAAAAAAAAAGACAACCTTTTATTGATTAAACTTTTTTCTTCTCCCGAACTTCTAAACCATCATATTGAAAAATTAAGGAGTAATCCCTAACCCCACTGTTTCCATGATTGTGTTTAAAAACTGGTTTTTGGCTTCTCTCTCTCCCTCTGAGCGAATGTGAACTGACGAATCCAACTTGAATTACGTACAACAAAGTATTTCAGAAACGTAGTTCCAAAACGATTTGGGCTCATTTCCCATTGAATGACAATACTATAATTCAATTCTGTAGTTGACGATTGTAAATCATTTAATTAAAAGTATGTATATAAACGAGCAGAGACATCAATTGGTGATAGCTTTCAAGTAGAATAATCTGGTATAAAGCCAGAAGAGAGAAACACCTGGTGTGAACCGAACTTACAACAGAATAAATTAAATAAGTTCGTCGCATTGTTCCCTGTTGGGATATCCGTCAAAAAGATCCTCAATCCTTGGAAATCATATTTCCCGCTAATTAACGAGTTTGAGTATTTCCAAGTCTATGTCTACTGCCTCTATTGCATCACTTCTTTCTGTTTTAGTGGAATCATCTCCATAACCAGTCGAAATTTCATGATTGTTCTTGCTTCTTGTGAAATTCTTGTCGATTGAAATGAACGATATGCTTCAGTTTAATTATAATGCAAACATTATCATGGATTCTAATTTGTTAAGTGTTCAATTACAAAATCCGAATTTTGTAAATTTTCATTTTTGTTCCTTGATTATAAAGAAAAACGTATCATTATCGAATTTACGTCAAATAGTTTCACGTTTCATACCTTACAGTGTTCCAGACCCTACACACTCGGGACATGGTTCATTTTTTATTGAAAAATTCAATATTTAAATGTCTGGGGAAAAATCTGTTTTAGTGATTTTGATAAACCACCGTTTTTTATCCATGACTGCGCATGCGTGTTTAGGGTTTCTGATAAATACAATCACAATATGCACACCAGACAGATAAGGTTCAGAAGATTGTTTCAGCAAATGCCAAACAAATGTCTAAAAAAGATATGGAAAACTCAGAAGGTATGTAATTAATTTGGGTTAAATTGGCCGTAAGAGTGATTTGGGGCTATTCCCCTAAAATAGTTAGGGAGCAATTATGCGTTTTTTTAAAGAAAAAAGATTTATTATATGCCTGACACAGTTTAAAAAGTTGAAATTATTGTTGCACGTATTCAGAGTAGTTGAAAGCAATCAATGTTTATTTCGGATAATGTTGAGGCTCAGATCATGTGACCTTTACTTTAACATTCCCTTAAAAAAGAAATGGAAACAGTTGTTGACCCAATTGTTAAGTGTGAGTCAGTCAGAAAGACAAAATGTGAACCGACTGACGAGAAGATGAGTATTTACTACTTTTCATTTTAGAGCCACAAGTGATCAACTTGGTCGTCTCAAGAAACAGATAAGAAACAGTAAAATGAATGTCTAGATTACAGAGTTCAAAAAACATTTATGAAACATTGTTTTGTTTGAACCGATAGCCCAAAATTATCATGAAAAAATTCGAGTTACCAGAGATAGGAAAATAGTATATTTTAGGTAAATTTTAAATGAATTTGGAAAATAGTTTTCGCAAATTTAAAAGAAATGATAGAAAAAAAGCTTGAGCCACTGATGAAGATTGAAGACAGGTTATTGAACAGTAATGACACAACAATTAATAATAGGATTAATTTATCACTCAATTTGATCATCCCAGATCTTTTCTAAAAATTCCGGACCAGAGAAATACTTTTAAGGTGCATTAAAATCAATATCTAGTGTTTTTGTTCTTGTAATGTCTAATTCAGTCAGTCAGTCTTTCGTTCAAAGAATTTGAGACTTCAAAACTCCTTCTCTACACATTTCCGGTGTGATCATCATTTTACCATTTTTTTTTTCTTTCAAGTAATGAAATAAATAATCGTAACTGAATGTTTTCTGTCAATTCATATACTTGTCACAAAACAAATTCGGATTTCCTGAGAATGAAAAAAATATCACAACAAATAAAACTTAAACTCACCGTCTGGATCGATTTCCATGCCATTAATTCGAGGCCCATTCTTCTGGTCGTAAATAACCGTAGCTGAGGCATTATTGTCTTTGGTGGCCACCCGGATTTTGTCTGAAAATTCACAGCCTCCCCTCATCAACAAAGCAATCCAAGATTTAACTGCATGGCCGGGTGGATTATCGATTGTGGTACATCCAAATGAATTGTTACCTGACCGAACGTGAATAATCTGGCCCGTAACATGTTTTATGGCGCTGCCCAAGCCAAACACCCCATTATTTTTCTCATTTCGACCAAGTCCGCTACTGGGGTCTCTGTAGGTTAGGGTCATTACAGCACTTTGGCCCTTATTTAGATCCTTCAAAGATCGATGTTGCTGACCACTGCTTGGTTTCACATGACCATTCTCACAAGTGCCCAGATCTGCATTCGACAAGACAATTATAACGACCAGATAGACAATAAATCCGTGATAATAACTGAAAGAGCACCATTTGATAGAAGCATGGGGAACTGTTAGTCGGCCTCTGTCATTGCTGTGGTAGGATGACACAGAGGCGGAATACCAAGTTGACCACCGTATCATTATAGTAGGCTTTACAAAAATAGGCAGGATTTGTTGAGCTTAGTTGATGAATTAGATTTCAGACACCTATGGAGTTGTGGATAGATACAAGCCAATTCTAATGAAGATTATTTGTTATTATCATTGTTAGATAGACAACAAAACTCGAGTTTTTGTCAATTTTTCCTTTAAAATCAAAAGAAAGAGGCAGATGGAGGAGAGGTGATCCTGACAGTGGAAGAGCGATAATCGATGTAGTCTTCCTTATTTTGCGAAGTAAATTTTCTACATAAAACTAAGAAAAATCACAACTGCAGTTTGAGAAAAAATACAATCGAAATGTTGAGAGTAGAAGTTAATTTCATTGTTTTAATTATTGGAATTTTCCAAGAACTTCAATTCCATTATTTATCTTTTTTTTCATTAAAACGATGTATAATTTTGTAACTCGTCAGCGCTGATGTACACTGAAATGTTTTGTAAAACAAGTGTAGTTCTGTTGGGGAAAGCGATTTTCTTGTTCATTGAACAGGATTTATTTGTACATGAACATGCAAGCTATTATGGATCTTATGATTTAAAACTAATGAAGTTTCTAATGAAGAGGGGGCAGAGACAGTCGGAGGAGACAGCATCTAATCAGGGTCATTTTATAAGGAAGAAAGAAAACATCAAGTAAAAGGAACATTAAAGGTTAACAACAATAACATACTAATTGCAGTTGGGTTTTTTTTTCTTACAGGATTCACTTATTACAGTAATCACAGTTGGTACTTTTATTCTTCTTATAATTGATTAAATACTATTACAACTTCCTTTGCATCTGTTGTTCCTTATGGTATAAGCCCTCGGCTTTTCATGGATAGGGTGTGAGTCGGGGTTGAAGTAGTTTAGTACAAATAATAATAGATACAGGAGTTACACAATAAACATGGGTAATAATGTCCTCATTGTTTGTGGTGTTATATCTTATGTTGAAGAGTTGGGTTTTTTTAAAATCTTTTTTAAAGGATCGACGATAAATGGTTTTATAACAATACACTCATTACGAAAAGAGCAGTGATTTTTTTTTTCTTCTTTTTTTTCAATTTTAAAAACTTTTACTGCATTATTAGAGAAAATAAACGAAGTGGAGACAGATTTAAATGCATGATAATCACGAAGTTGTCAGTTGTAGTACATGTATTGTACGACCATTAGAAAATACTCCACTGAAAAGCTGATTAGGACTTTTGTAATGACATGTTTGGATTTTTCAAAACTAAAGGGAAAGAAAGAGCGGGGTACCCGCGTTTACTTTTTTTCCTCCTGGAAATGCATAAAGATGCACCCCTCATCTTCTTCTTACGGGTAAAATTTACTCCATATACGCTTGTTGGTATTTTGCTACTCCAGTGAGTCAAGTAATTAAATATCTGACCACTTGACAACGAGATAATTAGCGTGTTAAGGAAAAACTCCGAAGTAAATACCTTCTTCCTACAAGTACTTGGCCTTATCTGTTTTCGATGAGTTACTTGTGACGTAGTGTCACGTGAACTCATTCGTCGTCACTGCTGCTGCTGATTATTATTTTACTTTCTTATAGCTTAGTAGTTTCTACCTTCTTCTTCTTCTTCATGTAGGGCTGCCACAGAGTTTTTTTTAGTAAAGGTACCAAAAGCTGGGTGCCAAACATACCAAATCATCTCCCCAAAAGTACCAAATAAATAAGACACTCATGTTGTTTTCTGTCTATTGTTATTATCAGACGAAGGGAGATAAATTGTAATAGGAAATTAGTACCAGAGAATAACATAATTGAAAAGAAAATAATCAAACAGTCAAGATATTGAAAAAAAAAACCAACCCCAAAACTGCTTCCCTTTCATCTGTATTTTCATTTTAAATGAAGTTTTTCTTTCATCTTCTTCAACAGTCTTCATTATTAACAGTGGTGATCTTCCCGCCCTCCTTGTGGGACTAAACTAATAATTCTGTAAAACTAAAAAAAAAAAAAATCACTTGCCTACTTGTAAATAATGAACTCTATAAGTGCCTTGCAAAAGTGAAACAAAATATATGACATTTCGTTCAACTATTGTAGAAAAAATGATTTGAAAGGAAATTGCCAAAACGTTGCAAATTTTTCGAACGTAGTACCAAACGTGCACTAAGTACCAATTTTGTACAAACGTATCAGAAATGATAGTCCTGTCTTCAAGTGTCATACTAAGTTGAACTTGATACACTGCATAAGAAGACCAAATCGAGGTTACGAAGAGTGTGTTGCGTCAGTCTTTGCAGTGAAGAGGGCCAACCTTCCAACTTTAAAATCAACATTTTAAAAACAGCCTACTACCTGGGCTCTAACACCATCTCTAGGCACCGGTGGCTAATATATAACTCTCTAACCAAGCAGCTCTACTTGGGTTTTCTTGTCTTTGTCATAAAGCTACATTGATACAACATTACTTGATTCATTGAACTACTATAGCTAATTTATTTTGAATATTAGTACAACTAATATCAGGGTTATATGTTGTTTCTACAATTGTGACTCAAAAATATATAATTATTTTTTACCATTTTAGAAAAGTGTTTTTTTAATGTTATGAATTACAAAAGAAATTTAGAAGTTGATTTAGTCTTGTGCGAACTAATTTTATTTGAAAAAAAAATACATAATGTTTCCTAACAAATCAATAAATCCATTTTCTTGCATTATTATTGTTTACCTACTTCATTTAATGTTGTTTTATGGGTAGCCATCTATATATTTCAAGAATTTAGACTTTCTTGTGTGGATTGAGGAGTCTTTCCAATTCTTTTTTAAAAAATTGTGGGATCTCAACTGATTAGCATTTTCCTCAATCTTTAAACAAAAATACTTTTGACAAAAAGAAATTAAAAAAGACATTAGATGAGACAATCATTTTTAAGGATTCAAAATTTTCTTTTTGTAAAAATTTGAAATGGTGAAATCTGCTTTTATCTACTGCAATCCAGTTTTCGGTTGCCTATCATCTTGAATTCTGAATATTCTGCTCTCTGAATGACCCGAGTTGATGGGCTGAAACAATGGGTAAAATCGCTCCATTCAATGAAGAAAGAAAACAAACAATTCTTCCCAATATACTTTTGGCAAAAAAAAAAATCCTTTCAATTATCTAAATAAGATTATGTAGGAACAACATCTCTGTATTGAATTGAAAATGTTTACTTAGTAATGGAGTGAAATATGCAAAAGGCACCTCACTGAGGAGTACAGGTTAATAAGCTAGTCTCACAAACCATTACTAAAGAATGCTACGTGTCAATCTTAAACCAATCATTTTAGAAAAAAATCAAACTGCAAGAGAATGCTTAAAGCTTGGATGAATACTTCCAGTCCAGCAGTTAAAGTTGGGACCTGTGACAACAGAGGAATAGGATCAAAGTAATAAGATCTACAAAAATCCCACAGAAAACCCATTTCAAAGATTTTTTGAAAAAAAAAAGGACGAGTTGAATAAACTTATCAGCCAACAGTAAGCAAGACAGAATTTTTACTTGACCAATACATCTACATCGATCTATACTACACGAAGGACAAGGTTTTGTAATCCAAGTTTCTTCATATGAAGAAGCCAACACGTGCATACTTGTAGACATAAAGCCTGCACTTCATTGCTGACATGAAAACACCAGTGTGAACATCAGACACAGATGTCTTGGTTCTACTTATTGGTCACTTCAATGACTTCAATGACTCATTTCCTGAGATGGATGTTGTGGTTGATTTTGGAACTGGAAAGGATAGGAAGATGAATGATGTCAGAGCAATCTGCACAGAACTTGGCTGAAACAAGTTGATTGTGCCTCCTGTCTTCCACTGTCTCAGTGGGACTGGCACTAAGTCAGCATTCAGATGAAAAAGAAAGAAGACAACATGGTCAGCTTGGGAGTGCTTTGGTGAAGTAACAGAAGCTTTGTTATTCATTGCAGAAAATCCCTTCTATCCTGTCAATTTCAAAACTCTTGAGCACTACACACTTCTGCTGTATGATTGAAGGACAGATTTGGACATTGTCAATGATGTATAATGATCACTGCTCTTGAAGAAGAGCTGATCATCTACCATCTGTACTGGTGAATTACTCTTGGAATTTCATTTTTGAATTAGAAATTATCTTTACCGTGCAAATATGTTTTGGTAATTTGCCAAATGTGTTCAACATATAGAAGTTTCTTACTTAATCCTTACTGTGCATATATCTTGATATTACATAAAACTGTTTTCTCATCAAAGGCGATACATGTAATTTTTCTTGTAGAATGCACTCCTATATGTGGCATCTGGACATGATGTATGCAGCCCTAATCAACCATTCCATCTCCTGGTGACTGGGGCTTGAGGAATGACGAAGAAGACTGGGTTCCTGTGTGTATAACAATAGCAGAGGCCTTCCATTCTCACTAAGTATTCTTATAAAGTGTCTTGCACTTGGCTGCTTCTGCTTCAAAACTATGAACTGTAACTTTATCTGACTAGGATTTCATTTGTTCCATTTCATAAAACATCTAAGATGTTCCTATACCAGTGGTGGCTAGCGACTTTAGGTTGTTGGGGTGCTGCTTCAGAGAATTTTTAAGAATTGTTTTTATATTGTGTAACACTCATAGAAATACAGTCACAAATATGTGATAGATATATATATATATATATATATATAATGAAATACTAAAGCTTTGATGTTTCATGTTTTTCAGTTTTTATCTTTCATTTTATTTATATTTTTAAAGCCGTCCGTGTTACATCACCTCCAAACAACAAATGCAGATAACAGAATGATGCCTTTTTCACTCAGCAGCCACAAATCCAATCTTTCCTTTAGTACCATCCTGAATTAAAGCTACGGATATTCTTCTCATTGTTACTTACTCCTGGCTGAGATATTTTAATATCAGCTGAGGTACAGCCTCTTGTCATAATAGCAACTTTCTCATGAAGAGACAACTGTAAAAATTCAAGTTGTTCACTCACTGCCACAGAATTTGTTTCTTGGGGAACCAAGGAGGCCATGATTATTAAAAAGTTGTGTTGAAAGGAAAATTGGTTAGTTCACAGATGGTATGTACCAAACACAGGTCAGTGGAGTTGATCCATGAAGGTAAATGATTTGTGCAGACACTGACACTGAGGAAATGGGGTCCAAAAGTGACCAAAAACTTCAGATTTTGAGGTGCTACTGTAACCAAAAGTAAGTGGGCCCCCTGCCTTTATTTGGGATGGAACTAAGAATGATGACGTCATGACCCTACAGTGGCTCCTGCATGGACACTAGTAGCACACCACGGACTGGAGTTAGTGAATTTGGGGCCCAATTTCGCCCCCCCCCCTACAATCCATTGAACTTTTGAGGATGATAAATAAAATACTATAATTATTCACTGGTAAATTAAATGTTGCTTTGTGACTTGGATTTAATTGAAAGTAAATTATTTTGTCACTGTTTCAATTAAACTAATTTTCCGTGGTTTGAAAAAAGAAAAATGTTGTTTTGAGATGTTTCTCACGAAAAACATGCAGAAATGGCCAAAATTGTCTATAAAAACTATCATGCTATTATCTATTTTTATTACATGAAGTATCTAAATCATCATTATAAATTTTGTTCAAATTTTCTTAATACTACCATTTAACTTCATCTTAATTTTTCAAATGATTTTTTTTCCATTAAAAGTTAAAATTTTCAATAAAAAAGCAACTGAAAAATGATGATGAAGGTGAATAGTAGTATCAAAAATTTATGGATAATAATTGTTTATAAAACACTGCGATACTGATGAAAACTCCAACCAAAAAGAAAGGATTTATTAAAAAAAATATTACTGCAACAATTTCAAAAACAGCCAGATTTGTCTAACAGGTCTATTTTCACCTCTTCTCTCTGAATGCAGTAAATAAACATTGCCAACTGGAATCTCTCTGTCTCTCTCTCTCTCTCTCTCACTCTCTCTCTCCCATATCACTGTTTTTCACACTGATGACCACTTGGCACTGCCATGAGCCACAGTGCTTTAACTCACTCTATGGTATAGGCTCAGTTATGGGACAAAGTAACTTTCCAGGATGAGATCTGGAGCAGACACTTCAACAGGAAGTTTTGTTTTTATTTTTAGAAATGGTTGGATCATTTTAGTATTATTGATAATAGTACCAAATATCTTGTACAAGTAAAAATGAATAAGCATATATTAAACACATCAAGTGAAAATAAATAGGGGGTGCTGCAATTCCACAGTGCCTACAGACAAAAAGCCGCCACTGCTCTTTACCCATTTGAACAATGACTGTACAGTGATTTTTTTAATATAAAAATGTGTTACTGATATCCAATACGTTATCTTTAAGCAGAAAAGGTTGGTTTAAAGATATGATTGCATTATTTTGGTAATTGTATCTAAGTTAGGAATTTATTTTCAAACACAGTTTCATTGTATATGGAACGATGATGACATTAACAGCTTAATAGCCAAAGTATACCATATGTGTCAGTTGGTAAAATTTAATTAAATTTCAATTGACTGTAAAATATTTTTGAATTGAGATTGCACAATCAATTTTTCTATGTTGTATTGCTGAATTTTTCATGCACTAAAAAAAAATTGTTATTTTATCTCAATAAGAATTTACATCCATCAAAGGGAGACGAGTGACTGTTGCGACTTATGGGGAATCAGTGGTGATAGGGTTATGACATTTAAATGAACTTTGGAGGTAACTTTGTTCATGAGATCATTTTTGAAATTCTCAGATACAAATTAGGGGCTAGGTATCGGATAAATGAGAAATCATTTCACATCTCCATGTATCGTAGGATTCTTGTGGTGGCCATCTTGGAAATTTGCCGCTACTACAACAATATAAATCATTTTTGTTGGTTCCATGAGATATTTTGTATAATTATCTTAAGCACCATTCCTGGAAGTTGGTATTTTTGTCCAGTATGTAACACCATAATCACTAAGGGAGCCTACTATTAGCAAAAAATATTATATTTATGCATAGTCTAATCGTATAGATGGAATGAGAAAAAAAATGGGACCCACCCACCAGCTAAAAATCCTGGATTCGCTTCTGCTTTTATGTTCTATGTAATTAGAATTATCATTATAAAAAACAAAAGTAAATGTATTTTAAAATACAGACTGAAATACGTGATTTTTGATATTCATGAACTCCACAGCATGAGAGAACATGAGTTTTGGAAGAGGAACATAGCAAAGTCATTTATTAACTCTCTCAAATGAAAGCTACAAAGAATATTTTAATAATGGATTCAACAATTTATATTTATTCATTCAGAATCATTTCCATTAAGTCTTCTTCTGCAGGTATTTAAAATCTCAAATGAAGCTGAACTAATGGGATGGGCAAATTCCTGGTAGAACATTGGTGTCTTAAATCTGCATTAGGGACTGAGTAATCTCTGATTCTAAACTTTACATTGTTGTCTTCAGCCTTGTTTTGGCAACTCCTCAACCACACTGATACAAAGCTATAAGAGCCCTGGCCCTTCTCTTGGAGAACATGGGTGAGATATAGACAACTAACCGTCTTTGATCAAACCTTGCCCAGGCCAGTGCCCTGAAGAAGATGGAAGCAAAGACTTTACAGGTCAAGATCCATTGTCTTGCACAATTGATGGATGTCACCACCGACTGCTATATATATATACACACACATATATATACACAAATTTATATATATATATATATATATATATATATATATATATATATATATATAATGTGATTGAAAAATTAAAATGAGTGTAATGAAAATATCTTTAGATTAAAGAAATAAGGAATATAAGTGTAACTTGTGACTGAGGTTGGTAAAGATTTAAACTATTGTGAAATTTCTATGTACAGCTGTCATTGCTAATAGAAAGAGATCCTATTGAGTGTCAAACCAGACCTGTCTCACTTATAGTCAAAATCTTTAATTCAAAATGTTTATTACATAACTGGAAGAACATTGGTTTACTTTGTAATTAAGTATAAATCATGATTAAAAATCACTTTTAAAAATCTCTTCTCTCCTTGAATAACGTGCTAATTTTGGTTAACAATTTGTAAGGCCTGAAGTGAAAAGTGAAAGGGCATAGATTTCTTTTTGTCTAACTATAGTCCAAATCTGGAGTGAATCCTCACTAAATTTAGGGTGGAACACTTTTCACTTTGCTGTCATGTTAGATCAAAATAATGTATACAATTAGCGTTCCACAACTGTTGTTTGATATCAACTGATTAGTAGGGAACTCTCTTACTGATGGAGCTAAATTGGTAAGTCTTACATACTATGAAATGTTAGAAATACACAAGGGCATATTTCCTTTAAATAAATAAATAAATACATTTATAAAATTAACCTGGTGATTAGAAATTACTTCCAAGTAATTGGTAGCTAGCTCTCTTTCTGATTTAGTCGGACGGGCAAGTCTTTCATATCAGCAAATTTATCTATTCTAAATATAATCATCTTCAATTGGAATATAAGTAGGAGTGGAGTTCGGTCTTGCTGCAGACAGTCTTGACTTCTCAAAGAAAGCAATGAATAAAAAATTATCTTGGATTTTTCAGATAGAATTAAATATCTCTTTAATGAAATAACCACTGGCAAAATAAAGCACAAATCATTAATATCCCTGGAACAAGATGGTTCAAAGCTACTTAAAATTGTTGTCAAAAGATTTGAAATGCTGTTAATTCCTTTAGACTGGAATTGTTACGGCCACTGGATTATCTATTGAGATTTGATTTTAAAAAAAAATCCTTTAAATGTATGGCTTGCTATATGCTGAATTTCATAAAATGTGGGAGAATCATAGATTACAGACATTCTATCTTATATCAGAGGTGTGCTAGGTAAGATCCAAAGGATTGGCAGTGCGGACAGTACTCATAAGTATTTTTAATTTCCAGATTCCTCACTAGAATTCACTCTCCACTAGTATCTATAACAGTCCATGTAGTTGTGGCAATACCGGCCTAAAGAATGTTGCTATAATCTGTGCAGAAACTTTGAAGTCAGGTATGGTTGATCATGTATGGAGGGAGAATATATAAGATATCAGCACCATATGGCAGTCACTAATTAGAAAAAAACAGACATTAGATCAAAGAATTCTTTTTTTTTCTTCTTATATTCATAAATTTTTCGAGTGAGTCAATTGTAGAATTATAGAGAAAAATCAATGCTATAGTTATTTGAAATATTTTGAGTTTTACAATTCTATGCTGTTGAGAATATCAAACTGTCCTTAATGAAGACTTTTCTTTTGAGAGGAGCTAAATTGAAAAAGAACCCATATAGTGTTTATTTTCTGAGAAAAGAGAAAAACAATCTTGGAAAGCGAAATGTCTCAAATGTGCTAGAGTTCACTCACAACAAAACAGACTCTTTAATCAAACAGGTAAAGACTTCATGGTCTGAATTTTGATATTCAAAGATCATCCAAAGAAAAAGAAGAACCGTTGGAACATGATTGTCTTCTTCATCATTCTTGATTCTTTTTAAAGTTTCCATTCATCAACCATCCTTTTTGCAATTTGTCTTACGGTGAATACTTACATCATGAATGCACCAAAAATTTTGGTTTTTGAGCGTCTATTATTAGTGTTGTTGCCGTTATCATCTTGGAGGAATCTGCTGACCATTGCTAGAAGAGACAAAGTGACAATAAATCAACTGAAATTCCGACTTATTCTCAATATTTTTATGCAATCAATAGTATTAAGGTCAGACTTGTTGTTGTTTTTAAAAGATATCATCTGCAGATTTGTGCCATATCTAGCCTTAGACTCCCATGGCCAAATTGGTCAAGATATTTTTCATGGAAGATAAACTCCCAGGATATTGGATACAAGTTCAAATTTCATTAGAAACTATACTCACTTCACATAACATTATGTCGGAGGGTATTTAACCAAGAAAGTTGGGATAAAAAGATCACGAAAACACTTGCCCAAAACTAGTAATAAAATTTATTTGAATAATTCCCCATGAATCATTGTCACCCTGTGATCACTGTCATCTATGTTTATCAAGTGGTTGATTTATCCTATCATATTTGTGAATAGGTATCCACCTTTACAATCTTGCAAACATTTTCACTGTTACAAGAGCAAATCTTAAAACATTCCCCTTTGAATGCTTACCTGGGCCTGTGATTTCCACGCCCTGATCAACTTTCTGGTTCTTCATTGATATGAATTTTACCACTACTCTGATGACCCTCAAGTTTTCTTTCAGAATAGATGCATTTCATTTGATGTTCCCTTTTTTTTTTCACTTAATGTAATCTCATATTCAATAAGCATGTAGTGACCATGTAGATTCTCTGAAGGCCAGAAGTCAAATAGCAAAAGTGGCTTTTGAAAACCGGATAGAAACAGCAAATATCAATAGCTAATAAAAATTAGCAGCAACATATTTGCACACATTTACACCACTCACAAAATCTTTCAAGACACATCATGTGGCGATTCAAATATTCACTGCTCATTCAGTAAATCATTGACACACCCACATGACTCAACATAACTCCAAACGTTTGACAAACTTTTCAAGCTAGCTTTGGAGAAAACTCATTCTAAACTAACATGAATGTCTTTACATTTGTACTTATATTCAATTCAGCACATTGTAGTTCAAAGTCAAAATAAGTCTTTCAATATTCATTATTCAGTTTTGTATTCTTTCATTTGTACCTGATACTATACTCCAAGGGAGTGCCTTGACACCCAATAAATAGCATACTGACCACTGCAACCTAATGATCTGACATTAAATAACAACCTGGTAATCTCAATTCTGATTCTACAATCTGCTGAACTTGATCCAATTTCTAAAACTTGGTGACCTTGATTGGACTTCTATAGAAAACATGATCTTACTACTACCACTGTGACCAAAATGGTAACTCAGCCGTCTAACAACATTTCAAACAGCCACTCTGTCACTTTGTTTTGATCTTTTTTGCAACCAAATATTTTACAAAATGCTCATTGTAAGTGTTTGAAAAGATTTTGTTTGTTGTTAACCCTTTGTAAGATTACCTTTCATTATTTTGGAATGTGCTATTTTGACTCAATTATGTAGGGCTGGTCCTGAGGTCCCTGGTGTCCTGGGTAACTGTATATTTTGCTAGTACCGTAGGGCTAATCCTGCTTTTGTGTGATCTGCTATTTCTATTTTATAAATTTCTTTTCTGCGGCTTAGATTCTCTGAGTCGTTTATCCTACCACAGTGGATATTATTTTATGTTTTATTTCATATTTGTACAACATAATTACATTATGTCATTCATTTCAGTACATCATTGTAGATTGTTGAAGTATTGTTTTGGATTATTTGTCCTTCCAGTCCTTGCATCTGAGAAGTCCTGGCCCCAAAGTTGGACATGCAGGACGGACCTTCAGCGAGTGAAAATAACTTGGGTAGACATCCCAGATCATGATTGCTGATTTTTGCTGTGGTCCCATACTCAGTAACAATTGTTTTAAAATGAAACACCTTTGTGGACTGGTAGCTATGACATAGGGAAGGTCACTGTTTTAATTGATTCATTCCAAAATTCCTGATTCCTTTTGTGACTCATTGCCAACCCTCCACAAAACTTCATCAAAATCTATTCAGAATTTTTGGAGTTATTGTGTGGACAGACTGGCCTGAAGAACAATCAGGAATAAATAAAATGCTCCAATATGAAGTGTTGATACTGTTCTTTCCATCTGTCAGTCTGATATCTCTGAAGATCCTCAATGACTTTGTGGAAGGGTGGGCTCACCTCAATTACGTCAAATCTTATGACATCATCAAGTAATGTTTTTGTTCTGATCACACATTCTTTTATTTTAACAGCACTTCCTTTGTACTCGGAGAAAATGTTTCATTTTATTTCATATATTTAGTGTTTACAGATGTAAAGCTTTCTAGACACACGCACACATGCACACACACAGACACACATTATATATATATATATATATATATATATATATATATATATATATATATATATATACTCAGACACATTAGCAGGGATACCTGGCCTTGCCTGGGGGAAATAACCTCAAATATAACCACTCAGGAAAAACATGTTCTTTGATGTATTTCTTCTTACAAAACGCAACAAATAAAAAAAAACGATTACTTACAAATGAAATAGTATGTGTTTTGGAAAAATATTCTAATGCACAAAATAGAAGAAATGTTGTCGTGTCTTAGTTTGACAGGGATTCCGGACACACAGTATTTGTGTAGGCCAGTATGAAAAAGTGATTTGGGGAGCCAATTCTAGAATAACAAATATAGAGCTGGACATGGGAAAAGCGTGCAGAAGTCAGGTTAAGGCCAGTGATCTTGAGAGATTATCCATGTGCCTCCGAGCTCAAATTTACAATTTCTAATACATTCACCATGAATGGATTTATCCCTATGTTAAATGTCAGTTTAACAGATGCAAAATTGTAGCCAATAACTTGAAAATTGTCTATAAATGACTGAAGCCACTACAATAAGTAATTCAGTCTGAGCAAAAATCCAAAATTATCATTCTTTATTCACTTTATCGGATACTAATATCAACTACTCATCATACGGTCGACATTGGAATGATGAATATGGAGAAATAGGTAAAAAAATATAAGTAGTTTTAAGACTAAGAGAACATATAGAACTGGCCAACGATTGGAGAAAAGAGAAATGAGTTGAAGGTGTTTTTTTAAATTTCTGCTCAGTAGCTCATGCCGTTAGAGAAGACCTAGGCTACATAGGCCTTCCCATGGGAAAGGGTGTGGATTCGAATCCAACCTGAGGCTTATTTCTTCAGTTTCTGATGATTACTGTTGTTTCATTCACTAAAATTCTTAATTCGCTCCGAGCTACAATTTAGTTCCCAAAGTGTCATTCTTTAGTTGCATATTGTTTTTGCACATATATATATATATATCTATATATATATATGTATGTATAATGAATTAGCTACACAAACGTTCATGTTTCTGTCCTGTTTGGGCTTCTCCTGTCAAAATCATTATTTAATTATATTCAAAGCTCTACTTCAACTCAATATTGAACGTTTTGAGCACTTTGTGAATAAAACCCATCACACATCGGATATTAAATTACCGATTTGTACTTTGGATATATATATATATATATATATATATATATATATATATATATATATATATATATATAATGAATTTAATCTTAATCGTGCCCCATGTGATTTTTGAGCCTTTTTTTTGTATGACCCAACCCTGACATACGCTTCTCCACAACTTAATCCTTGTCCCAAGTTTTCATTAAATGTTATATTTGATTTTTAAACACGAAATTTATTATGATAAAATTGATAGACGATAAGAACTCAGTAAACTATTATAATGATAAGTACTAAATGAGAATTAGTCAATGATTTAGCTTGGAAATATTGGAAATTGCACAAAAAATTGAATTGTTGTCATTGAGTCAAAAGAGGAAAAAAGAAACAGAAAAAAAGTGACATTTTAATTACTTTGTTTACGGCCCAAATTTTGCACAAGGAACTATACATCCGGTTCCGCCTGGTGGATAGTCAGTTGACCAATGAATCTCAAACTATGCGACTGTCTCCAATGTGTGCTGCGTAAATCTTTCGAAATTTGCTAACATGTATTTTGAGCTTTGAATGTGTCCATTACGAGTGTTACGTTTGTCCGGCTTCCACCCTACAGTTGCCAATCCAGTAGTTTTATCAGAAGATTTTGTGAGATTTCAACCTTTAATGAAATGATGATTACGTATATCAGCATTCTGATGTAAAATTTCGCTCATTGACGACAGAAATATTTTGGTCTGATTAATTTTTTTTTTTTGTTCTCAACTTTAAGGGATCAAAAGTACAGGTACCCCCAAGGGTTAAAAAGTGAAGGGAAACTCCCCCTTTTTAGTGAAGTGAGTATGAACCTTTTTTTCATCTTCAAGTCAAAGTTGAAGGGAAACTTTCATACAAATCTTAAAGCTCAAGTCCTTTTTTGACTCTTCTAATATTTATCTCAGCATTAATAAATGCTTCAGCTAGTTACTCAAATAACTTAATTCAATTGTCAATGGAATAAGAAAAACAAATTAACCTCCCGAATCTTTCCCCGCATTGGAATCGAAAGATTCTAAACATTTTCTGACTTCATTTTAACTCATTATAATTCGCCAAATATTTGTCCATACATCTGTCCTCGCAATTGATCACTAATGGGACATTAGAACAGGTCTTTTGCAAGTTAGTTTATGGATATACCTCCGTATAGTTTTAGTGGGGTTTCTTTTTACAATGCAAAGTTGTGCTATCTAACGTCCACGCTTACCTATAAATTTACTATTACTTCAATTAACCAAATGTCTGTCCGTATGCCCGTGTTAGCAAAACCACGGCAAGAGATATTGTCACCGTTTTTGTTGTTACTGATAAGACTTAGAGCATGTTTTCCATGGTTTAGTCTTTGAAAATTCAGAAAAAAACTAATAACGGGGGCGTCTACATTCGTACCCTCGCCCTACTGAAAATGATCATCTGATTTTCATGTATCTATCCATCTATACAATATCAAAAGTCTGATTCCGTTCATCTGTATGTGATCTTAAGTAGTTGAAATGGTGGATTGTTGCCAGAGGTATTGAATTGAGATCTTCTATCAAGGACATTTGGGCCTTCCTCGAGAACAAACTGAACATTCTATTCATGTGATTGTTTCAAATTAGTTATATATATATATATATATATATATATATATATATATATATATATATACACACTTGACGGAATGTCTTTGATCCGCAGGCTCAAAAATACAACTCAAATATCATGTATCTTGCTATGCTCAACTATAAGTCTGGTTGTCGAGAATTGTTTTAAAGTGTCTGAATCCCTGAATCGGATTTATACACGTGAAAAAAAATGAAAATGATGATTAATTTCTATTTTTGGGTGAATTATTATATTCCTCAAGCTACAAAGACGGACAAAATTAACAGTCCTACACAGTAAATACACTCAAGAGTTGTCTTGAAACATTAAAAAGAATAACTTTTATCTTCAGCTTGCTCTATGAGAACCGTTCATCAGCTTCGTCTGGTTTTAAATTTGAATCAACTAACATGTAATTGAATGTGTTTTGGTTGATCGTATCTGATAAGAACACGCCTGTCAGAATACATTTCTTCAGTTTTCAAGCCGGTCTGGATGGATGGCTATGTATGTATGTATTTCGCGTACAGGCCGCACCAATACAGCTAGAGGGCTGAATTCTAAAAAATTCCTTCCCATAAAATAATTTTGGGGGTGGGGTTCAATTTACAATGTATGTATCTACCAAACTTAGTCCCTTAGTCAGTGTCCAGCTGCTTTTACAATTGTTCTTTGAATATTCTTACTTTTTGTGATTCATTGATCAACTCTTTTTCCAATTTGTTAATTGATCCCCCCTCCATTGTCACTCCAAAAATGAGAATGAAGACAACCAGTCGTTCGAACTTGTATACCCCAACAATGGATCCAAATGAGAAATTCCACCAAAAATAAATAAGAAATATTAAAATCGATCGGGGGAAAAATCTAGTAATATTTTTGACAAATCGAGACCAGAGAATCTCATTCCACACATTTATTCCCTGGAGATTACCTAACACTTTCGGATGAAGGCACGAAGCTTTTCTAAGTCACGACTGAGCAACGTGTCCGAACTGCAACGTCGTCGCAGACACACCTTCCGATGAAGAGAAGCGGACATTGTCTGGAAAAAAAGAGTCTGAAGCCCAACAGAGCTCTATAAACGCTGTCATTCAACTCAACAACATACAACGCTAAACATGACGATAAGCAAACTCAACTCGTCACAAGGATCTCTGACGATTGATGTATCTTACCAAAGTAACGCAATTACTCACTCGACCGACTACAAGAATCTTTCATCATTCTAAGTCACGACACGCATAAAAATATTCTGATAGACAAACATGTCTTGCTGGAAAGATATATCAAGTAAGTTAACCCAATGAAACTTATCATTATGAATATCTAAAGAAACCTGGATTTGTCTCGTCATGCTATCAGCTCTGTTCGAAGACGAAACTATTACTTACTGATCAAATGGCGTTGTACCAAACATACTGGTAATGAAAATACTGTGTGTGTGTGCGCGGATGTCCCACCTATGTCACTATACTAAGCTTAGTTAATACACTCAGATGAGCCACAGATGACAAGAATGACAACTACTGTCTCGTATGAACTGTGCATGTCAAGGTCAGAGATATATAAGCTGGTAAAGCCGATCTCGATTACTTCATTTTGATGTTTTGAATACCGCAGTTATGAGCAAAAAGAAAGATTTGAGTGACTTCGAAAAAATCTAAATGGTTATCATCAACAGACTAGATCGGAGCATTTCCGAAACGGCACTTTTAGTCGGGTGCTCACGTTCAGTTGTGGTGAGTATCAATTGACAGCGGCCCAAGGAGGGAAACTCTTTCAACCGTAGACAAGGCATTGGGCAGCCAAGACTTATCGATGCGAGAAATTAACTAGGGATTTCCTGCCAAGTACGAACCAAACAAAGAACTACTGTTGCACAAATTGTGGATAGTTTTATTCAATGTGAAGGATAGGATGTACCACTGCACACATCGAGCCTTGTCAAGGTGCCTTTGCTAACCAATGCCTATCGCTGAAAACGTCTTCAATTGACACGTGAGAGTTTAAAATAGACCGGTCGTGTGGTCCATCCAATGTCTCGCTTTCATTTGAATAAGGTGGGTGGCAGTGTACCTGTGTGCTGGTATCCTGAGAAAGCGATGCCATGAGGATTAACTGTTAGAGAACAATAAGCTGGTAGAGATGGTATGATTGTTAGGATGATTATCTGCTTGGAAGCCTCTAATTTATGTGGAGGGCACTTTGTTGCATATCAGTACCTCAGTATAAATTGAATTCTATGTTCACCTTCCATGGTAACAGTTCTCTACAATGGCAGTGACATCTCCCAGCAGGGCAATGCAGCCTATCGTAATGAGTGGTAATGGTTTGAGGTACATAGAGAAGACTTCACTGTGTTGCCTTGGCGACCAAACTCCCCAAATTTCGATCCCAATGCACGTGTTCCCTCTGTAGAACATCCACCACGTAACCTATCGCAATTAAAGGCCCTGATGTTAATATCCTGACACCAAATTACAGAGGAACATTTGAGAAGTCTTGTAGAGTTAATGCTTGATCGATCAAGAGCTATCTTGCAGGCAGATGGAGGACCAACACCTTATTTGTTGGTCGACATAATTTTTGCCAGGTATATTTTGATATCTGTAGGAAGAAGGGAGGCATGAAAGGAAGGCACATTCATTAACGTAGATATGAACACGAAATCAGCAGAATATATTGAGCTGGTATTTGAAATAATATTTTCTCTCAAATTTTGCGTAATTCTAAAATAAGCAGATTATGGAATCCTGGAAAGATTTTTCAGCAAAAAGTTTGTGCAATTCCATCATTGTTTCAAGTAATTTCTTTTTCCAATTTTTATACATCCCAGATATTACAAAACTGATTGATAAATTTTAATAGAATTTTAAAAACCTATCCTGAATCAAGACAATTTATCCAGAAAATCTGTTTTCTGGGAGAAATTTGATGTCATTTTAAAAATTTTGACCTGTAAGCCTATTTTATCCACTGTCCATTTGCAAAAGGTTTGTCTTCCGACATTGATGCATTTTAATTTACTGCGTAAACCAATAATAAAAGGTTAATTGTCATTTTTTTCGGATGGGTTCACTAAAAAAAAAAAAAATTTAAAAAAAACGAAAACAAAATTACTTCTATGCTTGTTGAAACGATCAGCAAAATATTTATAACAAATCGAGTTGATAGGATCGTTTTGAGTCATAGTTTTTGCCTTGGTTTGTTTTGCGTGTCAAACAACAATGCACTCTGACAATCATGAACAAAAATCAGATTTCATTATTATGCAATATGACTTTCTTAGAAAATAACTTACAAAAATCTCAAATAGATTGAGATTTGTTCATGGTTCAGATAAAATTTTACTAATTACGTTGCAACTCATTTTTATTTAGCTAAAATTATCTCTCAACTACAACACTAAATACGAAACTAAATAAATACATAGATCTAAATACGAAAATACTAAAGTTGTCCAAACTCTTCTGGCGTTATGCCATTTCTGCTCTTTGTTACTAGAAGAGTAACTCCTCCTCATCGCCCCCCCCCCCCGAGGTTATGTTGCCAAGTGGTGTTGCCCATCTGCTCTTTGGTAGATGTGTCTCTGTCTCAGCTTGGTTTATTCCTTCATAGTTTTGTCATGGCATTGAATCGCTTGACTTACATGAAAGTTCTTCTATCATTTGTATTAATCGGTGTGGAGAAGCGCCCCGTGGGTTTGTTGTCTCAGAAACTCCGCGTGTGGCCAAATCCTGAAAACCCCATTCCCAATAACTACGCCTTGGTAATCAAACATTATGGTAACGAATCATTCCAGCCTCTCTGCCTCCTAGATTTACAACGACCAGATGTGTCAAAACCCTTTTTTTTTCATTATTATTATTCCTGCTGATTAGAGACTAATTGCTTATTCTCTATCGTACATCTTTCGATAAATAAGTGCTTTATACCACCCACCCCATAAATAATTACTTTGTAATTATACCGGCAATAAACTATCGCCATAGATTTTTAATGTTTCCTTTCAGCCTAAACGTAAGTACCATTTAAATTATCTTTTGTTATTAATCGTTTCTATCTTACCCCCCAAAACCACTTGCATTCATATTCATTTCATGTGGGTTTCTATATTTGAAATGACCGCTCGTGTGGGTGGAATACCCCCACGTGCTGGTTACAAATGATAATGTCGACTGCAACTTCTCTAGGTTCTCCTTGCGTGACGTCACAGATTTTGGCGCATAAACTAGAAACATTCCCCCACGTTGCAATATGAATATATACTGGTTGCCATTTTATTAATACCTCCATTCTTCCTTCAATAATGCACTTCATTATTAATACCCCGTTCTAATACAGATCTATCATCCAGCATTTTATCTGGTGATTTCAACACCAGTAAGAAACCTAAAACTAACACTTGAATACATATATGAACTCCATCCATCAAGTAAATTTAAAACGAAGAAAAAAGATACCCCAAAAATATCTCTGGATAATCAATATTCGATTTTTAGGAACGAAGTCTTGTTAGAGAAATATTAATTACTCATGAACATGACTGACAATTGATTGAGTCCGTGTGTGTAAGTTATTTTGTCAGAGAGTGTAGGTGCACCTGGCGTAGTAAGTACAGTCATGGTGTGACTTCTGAGTCGATTACTGATGGGTCTATGGTTCAGCAATACCCTAGGCACTCGACTATGGCTTCTGTGGTTGACAGACGAAGGACCGTAGTAAGAAGAAAATGTTTTAGTTTGCTCCAGTCTAATATTGGATCACCAGAGCCTAATCCCTTTTCTTTGTTTTATGGTGTGCTATTGATTCAAAAATAACTTCCGTTTAATTATGATTAGCTGAATAATGTGTCATGATGTTGAGGCTGTAATTTTGTGAATGTGTGTGGTACCTTGGTGCCAATCTACTTTTTTGTTGAAACTAGCTCGACCATTTGGAATTGGAAATTACTTCATCTGTCACAAACTAATGGATTTTTTTTGTATATCAATATGATTTTGGACTTTGAGGTGATAACTTCCAGTTGTCACATAGCTTCAACAAATTTGTGTGTGGCCTATAAGTGAAAAACAAGCCTATCTAGTTACTTAAGAATAGAATCTATTGGTGTTATTGATGGGGATAAGATGAATGCAGACAAATAACCCTTTATCAATCGATGAAGGTGTTTTCACTTTACCCTGGTTGGGCAAATCTGTCGGTTAAATTTACTGGTTGTTAGCCATGTTGCGATCTAACGTTAATGATTGAGAACTTATGGAGAGGCTTATTTGATTACACACCTCAGAAAATTTAGAGTTTATGTTTGTTGGTTTGGCCCTTCCTCTTCCCAGTCGTATTCATCTGTACCATAGCGGGTTGGTTTCTCTCTATTGTCGTATGTAACTGTACCGGAATGAGAGATCAAGGTGACTTGCTGAAAGAATTTGTAACGCTGACTGATTCGGTTTCTGCTATGAAAACATTAGTCAACCATGACGGGCTAAAACTATTTCAGTTGTTAAAAATGAAATGATTAGTAGGAACCAGGAGTGGGTTGTTCAAAGGACAAAATCTTAATAGGAATAGATCACTCATTCTTTCTCTCTCGCTTATTTTCTTGCTTCTCCTTCCTCTTTTTGTACGTATATAATTTTTTAATTCTTCATCTTCCTTTTTTTGTCCCTTTCTTTCTTTCTTTCTTTCTTTCTCTCTTTCTTCTGGGTTTCTTTTCTTTCTTTTCTCACTTTCACGTTCCTTTTATATACATTTTTCTGTCGCGTTTTTCTTTTTCTTGTTAATCATTACTCTGTCTGTTTTTAAAGCATTTCTTTATTTTTAAAATTCAACTTCTCGTCGTTAGAATAGTCGACACTAGTCAAAAAGTGAATGAAGCTGACACCTGAGAATGTTCAATGACAATACTAAAAGAGTGACCAAGTGTCAATTGAATAATTCTCTCCTGAATTTAATGAATCAACAGTTTATAACTACCACATTCTTTTTTGAATCACCACAAACGCAAACACACAGATGCAAAATAGGATGTTGTAGAGAACATTTGTCTGACTGGTTGGAGGACTGTCTTCGTTTACTGTAACAATTCTTTCCCTTTGGACGAGGATATTTCTGGCCTTATATCAATTTAATAAAACTCACCATTTATAAAATTACATTTATTTTTATGAAACATTTAGAAAAGTATTTCTTTAGAACAACTTGAAAAAATTACTCTGTTGAAAAGGAATTGTTAATCTGAATCCATTAGTTTATAAATGTATTAGTCTTCAAATAAGTTCAGGGTATCGCACTTAACTCTTTTTACAAAGTTTCTCTTTCAGCAAAGTTATGATGTAAAAGTGCCGTATTCTTCCTGTTTGAAGCCCTTTCCAAAACTTTGATACAAATTTTTGCCATAATAATAAGAGTTTTTAAGCAAAATATACGGTACATTCTTAGTAGATTTACAGAAATATACTCCCAACAATGAAATATTATTGTTTTCAGATTCTATTTCAACAACAAATAATAACGACCATTACGATATGAATAGGTTATTATTAGCATTCGACAATGAATGCAAACGTATTAAATGAAACTATCACCTTAAATGCGATGAGAATTTAAAATTAGCATTAAATATTCTTTTATTATTCTGGAGAATTCACTCTAGTAATACAAGATGTATGATTCAGTGCTAAATTCAGGGAATGTGATTTAGATCATTTGATTGGTCAGTTGAGGCAGATATGTACTTACGAATATAACCAACAACAGCTGCACCATCAACATGGACAGACCTATTAATAAATCTTGCTGAAGCGATGATCGAATAATTGCATTCAGTCGGAGAAACACAAAAAATGGCTAGCTACATTGAACTGAGAAAGTTGCTATTAGCTTTGTATCACAATGTTTCATTTCTTGTTCGACAATATTTTCTATCCTGGAATCTTTCATGAGGAATGTATCATTTCACATAAACATTGTTGTCATAACTGATCGAACCATTGTTGAAACATAACAGGAACGAATGACCTTATCTAATAATGCAGCAAACAGAATATGTCAGTAGTACGATGAACCAGAAACAGAGAGCCGTCGAAAAAAGGTTTTACAGAATATTGATATTGCCACACTACCGACGGTAAAATCAATTCGAAATGATTTAGTCTTCTTCTCAATTCACCGAGGGACTTGTGAAATGCAGACGATTGCATTAATCAGCCCTGCAAAACATTTAGGAAGGTTTCTGATTCATAGGCATGTGAGATGCAGACGATTGTTATAACCAGCACTGCAATACATTTTGGAAAGTGTTTGATTTACAGGCATGTGAAATACAGACGATTGCATTAATTGAAATTAATGGAATTCGGGCGGAATAATAATAATAATAATAAGAAGAAGAAGAAGAAGAAGAACCATACCACAGAATGCACCACCTTAAATCTGACATTGATCGTCTCTACTTGCCAAGAAGTAACGCTGGTGGGGGAATGGTGCATCTCGAATTGACATACAAAACAGCAATAGAATTACACCAGTTCCTCGAAATCATTCAGAACTGGATGTTAAAACTAGTTTAGGGAGATGAAAACGACAGAAAAGGTTGCACTCGGCAGTAAAAGAAAATGAAAAATTTGTAAGAGAAGTTGAGATAAACTGGAGACGGTGGAAAGTATTCACAGGATATAGATGAGAAGAAGAATAGGCAACATGTAAAGGAGCAAGGCCATGGACAGCTTGATGTAAAATGAGGACAGAAACCTCTGCACAGACAGTACACCCCCCCACCGAAGGAAAGACGGTGATGTAGACCAGGAAAACACCCACCAGTGGCCCTGGGGCAGTGGATTGAAAACAGAAACAGAGAGATTTATACTGGTCACTCAAGACCGAAGTTTATCCAATCGAAACTTTCAAGCAAATACCATGGAGCCAACCCAAAATGCTGCTTCTGTGACCTCCATGTAGAAATAGTATACCACTTCGTATCTGGCTGCTGTGATTTTACACTTATAGAATACAAGTCCAGGGTGACAGAGTTGGCCAATATCTGCATTGGAAAATCTGCCGCATCAAGATATACGAACAGAAAATAACTTATATGAACCTCAACCAGAATCAGTGACTGAAGGATAGAATGCCACGATACTATGAGATATTGCAATAAATGCCAACAGGGCCATCAAAGCAAATAGACTCGGCATAGTAGTTGAGGAACATCAGAAAAAAACTCGCCTGTTGATTGAAATGAGTGTGTCTTCTAATAAAAACAACGGTAAAGGAGCTTGTGAAACTAGGCAAGTACAAGGATCTTGAAATAAAGAAGATGTGGTACACAAACTGTCCCCGTTATTGTCGGGGTACAAGGAACGATTAAGGGAGGAACTGACAACATTTCGCCAAAATCCCTGGCGACCCTTCTCCATGTAAAATCCTGAAAATAGTGATTAATGGCAATGCCTGTATATTGGGAAGAGCGCAATCATCTTTTGAATATTAATGTAAAGTTCAATAGAAAAGAAGAAACTGCAACACCAAAAATAAGACGGGTGGGATGTACATCACTTGAACTCAATCGACTGCAAAGAAAAGAGACTTAAAATAATAATAATAATAATAAGAAGAAGAAGAAGAACACAGACAAACAGCAAGTGTCGCCTGTTCGGTGAAAGAGATGAGACCGTAAACCACATAACTAGTGAATGTAGCCAACTCGCCCAGAAGGAGTATAAGCATAGACACGATAGAGTAGCAACGATGGTTCACTGGGAACTAAATAAACGAATGGGATTCAACCATGTGGAAAAGTGGTATCAGCCCAAACCAGAGGCAGCCCAGGAGAATGACAACCACAAACTACTCTGGGACTTTGACATTCAAACTGACCACCTCATCCAGGCAAGAAGACCATACTTGGTAATTGTAGATAAGAAGAAGAAGACCTGCCAAATAGTAGATGTGGCTGTACCTGCAGACCATTGAGTAAAGAGGAAGGAGAATGAAAAACGGGAAAAATACAAAGACCTAGCGAGAGAACTGAGGAAGATGTGGAACGTAAAAGCCAGGGTAGTGCTGGTCATAGTAGGCGCACTGGGAACTGTCCCAAAGACACTGAGTGCGAGACTGGAAAAGATCGGGATAAGGGGAGGGATTGAGACTGTACAAACCATAGCACTACTAGGAACTGCACGGATACTGAGGAAAGTGCTAGAGATTTAAAGACTGCAACGTTAATTGTCAAAAGTGACCCAACAGAGGGAGGGAAATGAAAGCGGAATTACAAACTGCAGCACTGTCATGATAGGCGAAAGAGAGAGGAGACGTTGGCTGAAGACCTGAGGAGACTTATTGTCACTCAGCCTTCAGCAGTGACCACTGGGCAACCAGTGAGAAACTGAACTGCAGTATTACTGCGACTTATGTGTACTAGGAGAGAAGGGCTGGAGACTTGAGGAGACTTGCTGTCACTCAAACTCCAGCGGTTACCACCAGGCAACTGGTGTGAGATTGCAAATAATAATAATAATAATAATAATGATAATAATAATAATAATAAATAATAAATAATAATAATAATAATGCATGCCTCAGTTGAAGGAAATCTTGTGGTTGGTGCGCCCTGTGATACTGAATAAACTTTGAGATCTTTGAAATTTCTGGGCGGAAGATCATGGGACAATTACGCATAACAAAAATAAATTAATGCTGTACTGGCGTTGAACTTGAGGTCCGAAAGACAGATGTCAAAAACAGGCAAAAGTTGTACACAATGCTGAGGTTCAAGAGCAGCCACAAGAAGAGCAGACAGAAGAGCAGGTGGTGATTATTACAAGAGAATCTGACAGAGAGATTGGTAGGATAATTGATGAAAATGGGGCTGTTCCGAAACAAAGGAATGAAATTGAAATATAAATTGATGAAAGTGAGATCAACGAGGGGGCATCAGCAATATTATCTAATTTGAGAGAACTGTACCACCAGGAAAACTCCACAGAGTCATTTAATCTACGACATATTGATAGAAGACGCGTTTCAATTGAGACTGGTAAAGTAAATGCTGCACCCAGCGACATATCAACCGATAATATCAGAGACATAAAGAAACTCATTTAGACAGCTGCCTATCTTATTGGAGAAAGACTGGGTGTGAAGCGTGGCAGAGGGTTCCACAGTGGAAGGAGAGGTTTGAAGAGGACAAGAATAGACTAAAAAAAATCTCAGTAAAATCGATGCTTGGAATTGAGGAAAATGGAGGAAAACGAAATTCGGCGACGAGAAGTAAAAGACGAAGGTAAAAGGTTTGGGCGTAGTAATGGAAGAATCACTATCAAAGCAAACTGGATCAAGCGATAAGAGGCAGAGCAGTAAGAATTTGAGCAGAAGAAACTGTTTTTCAAAGCCATTTTTTTAGAAACTCACTTGGTGAAGGCGGGGTTGACACTCTAGAGCACACAGAAGCTGCAAAAGTCTGGTCAGTCAGATCTTTGGGGTGTAGTAGTCAAGCATAATGAAAAAAGTAAATGAACCAAAAATGTGGAAGAGGTGGTTGCTGATACACCCCAACAGGAATCGATGACAGTGACAAGGGAGGATGTCAAGAAATATGTCGCTAAAATGCCAAAGCGGGAGTCCGCGGGTCTGGATGTCGTTTTGGCAAAGGCACTTTTCAAATCTCCATGCAAAACTAGGACAACACTGAATGTGTAACGCAGGGCGTAGGGTCTGATTGGAGGGTTGAAGACAGACCAATATTGATAATGTAAGATGAGGCTGAAGGACCTGTTGTTTAATTTTATCACTTAAACTTGATTTGCAAGCGAAGAATCACACTAGGATGGCAAGCTTTTGGCAGAGCTAGCTCAACCTTCAAAAATAATAAGATCCCATTAATCTTAAAGAGAAGGGTGTATAACCAATGCATCCTCCCAATAGTCGCTTATGGAGCCGAAACATGGAACCTAACCAAGAGACAGACCCGTAAATTAAGAACCATGCAACGTGCACATGAAAGAATAATGCTGGGCCTCACATGGAGAGACCACAAGACAGCGCAGTACATCCGAGAAAAGACAAGAGTCAGGGACATCATAGAATCCATTAAAAATCTCAAATGGCGGTGGGCTGGCCATGTTACAAGAATGGCAGACAACTGATGGACATCACGAGATCACTTGCGCAACCGAGGCCGGCAGAATATTAGATGGAGAGACGAGCTAGATAAGTTCAGGAAGTACTGGCTCAGCGACGCCCATGATAGAGAAGTGTGGCAAACCCCGGGGAAGGTCTATGTCCAACGACAGACGTTAAAAGACTGATGATGATGATGATGATCAATTCAGAGAAAGTCAATAATCATAATCTTTCGAAATAATTTTTGCCGATCGAGCAAAAAGGATGTCAAAAGTAATCTCAGAGAACCAAGAGCCATCTATCCATTAATAAAACTGTTTTGAAGGCACTGGGCAAATTTGTGTATGGCATGGTGGATTTTAAAAAGGTATGCAATATGGTTCCGTATACATGTGAGCTCAAATGTCTTAGGTTGTTTGGAGTTGCGTAAAACATTATCGGTGTGATGCAATCAAGTATGCTCCAATGGAAGACCAATCTGTATGCTGGAACTCATTATCTAGGCTGAGTTTCCATCAAGCTAGGCAGCTTTCAGGGACATTCATTCTTACCTTTGAGTTCGGTTCTTGCAATGATTCCTCTATCAATGGTTCTACGTAAGACAGACGTTGGATATCGCCTGGAGAAAAATGGCCCCACGACAAACCACTTATTTTTTCCCTGCAATTAGACTTATTGATAGAATCTGTTCGTCTTTGTTGTGGTGATATTGGAATACAATAAAGGGTTTGAAAGTGTGCGATGTTAATTATCAAGAGAGGTATGCACCAGAATAGTAATGGAATTCGGTTACGGAGAAATAATTACAGGTCCTGATGAAAGAGGATGCAAGTATTTGGGAATATCAGAGTTGGATTCATGACAGAGATGCATATTCAAAAAAGCTTGTAATGTTACTAAAAACTAAACTAAGTGACTGAAACCTTGTTTCTGCTATCAAACGCATTGGCTATGGCGGTGGTGCGATAAAGAACTTCTTCGGTATGTATCATCAAAGAAAATTCTAGTGAAGAAGAACATTAATGGAAAGAAAGAGAACCGGGACAGAATTGTTGCAGAAAAGGTAGAGTTGCATGTGGGCGTAGCATTTGACTGGTCAATTTGAGAGGGGCACAAATCAGGAAAGTGCTGGATTGTTGATGTTGCCACCCCTGGAGAACATAACATTGGAAAAGAAGATAGAAAAAATGGACTACTACTAGGAACTCAGGGTCGAATTAGCCAGGCTGTAGGAAAATGAGATGAGAATGATACCATTTGTCACTAGTGCCCGTGTGAAGTATTGGACAAAAATTGAAAAAGAACAAAATACAATGTCCCTGCATAAGCACGTTGCATAAATTCGCTTTACTTGGTACTGCGTATATCCTGTGAAAAGTCCTCTCTATCTAAAGTCATGTGACTTGATGGTGAGACCCAATTAGCCACTCAATAGGAACTGTCATTTGACCCATGCGTTTTGGCTGCACGTTGTTTGGGGGTGATCAATCAGTTAAAACATTGGAAAAAAGGTGATCAATGAATATGATATTTCTCCTACCTTTTGTTGGATCACTAATATTCTAACATGTAAAAAAAAAAAATAAGCGTGAACGCAGCCGGACCCATACTTAGTGACCAATTTGGAGTCACTTGACCCCCATCCTAGCAGATTGTAAAATAAAAGAGTTTTTTTCTTGATATAATCTGGAATTAATGCTTGAATTTCCATCCTTAGAGCTCCATTGGCACAGCCTAGATGGCCAGCCGGTCATATTTGGATAGATTCCCACGTACATGTTTTAGATGCATCATTTCCAAACTCTTATGGAGAAACCCCACCCCCATACTGCCGAAGAAGCCCTAACCCCATTTTTCCCGTGGGCTCGAACTTTGTTTTGTAGGGGAGGGGGTTGTCACGATTTTAACTCATCCTCAACATTAGAACTTAACAGGCATATATTCTTTTATTTTTTTTGGGGGGGGGGGCTTATTTTGATGGGTTTAATAATATAACATCTAGATTCTGGTGAATCGCCACCAAAGGAGGCGAAGGGTTCGTTCCTCTTCACAAGCGTCTGTCTTCGTGTGTTCCAGCGCTCCTGATCATACCGTTTTGTCTGCAGGTAAGTACTCCACTAGGCACCTTTTAAATGATATTTTGTTTTGATTTTTGTGAAAAAAAGCTTTATTTTGACAAGTTTATTAATATGAATGTTTTTTACTCTATTTTAGACGCTTTCCAGCGGAAAACATCAGTGATGTCATAATTAGAATTCATTCTGACCATATTTATTCTTCGATGGAATCTTTTTGCATGGTTTCAAATTTTGGCACTATAGTCGTTCAATTATTGATTTCTATTTTCTTTTTATCATTCTTTTCAACGTCAACATTTACATTATGCAACGTTCTTTATCAACGCCTTCGTTCCTGTGTAATAAACATTATTTTCAGCTTATTTCTCAAACATGGCGTTTGTGATCAATATCTTGATGTCATGTAATTTATGTATTTTGTTTCAGACATCTTAGGAAACGTACTTGAAGGCTGTCCCAAAGGCAAAGATAGTACGGAAACTTGTTAAAACCGCCTTGGAGACCCTTGATATGAGCAATCAGTAAATAACACTCACAACACTGGAAAAAATCTTTTATATTTATATCACCATTTTATGTCTTCTTTTGTCATGATGTGTCATCTTATGTTGTGGTATGTCATGTTATATCTTGTTATGTCATCTATGTCGTGTTATGTCATCTCCTGTATTGCTATCTTATGTCACCATTTCTCATTTTTGAAGACTATTTTCAGAATTAAGTCACTTTTCAATTTCAGAATATTGCAGGACATAAAAGCCATTTTCTATACTTTTTACACGTAAGCAATCAGGAAATAACGCTCACTGCCCAGGAACAAACATAGCACGATGTTATTCAACGAACGATACAGAAATTGTGAGAAATTGAGCGAGAAATCCCATCAAACCTGAAAGCAGGCACTATACGAAATTTGAAAAATATAAATAACATTGAATGTAACTAGGCCGGCCGAGAGAGAGAGAGAGAGTACCCAAGGGCCCATAACAATTGATCCTAGATTATTGTTTTTCCTTTCCAATTATCATTCATCTCTTCTCTGTTGTCTTTTCACACCAATAAAACTTGTTGATTCGTTTGTTCTTGTGATGTATCACTAATTTCCCTTTTGGGCGTTTGATTTATAAGGAAAGCAGGCGTCATTTACTGTCCACTGTAAACAAACTTAAGTATCTTTCAGCAACAAAAATTAAATTCATCTCTTATCTTTCACTTCTCCTCTTCTCCCTCTCAATCCAATCATTAAGAATGGAAAAAGATGTTTCTACAAGAGAGTTTAGTTAATTTCTCCAAACGAGGCGATCGAGTCCCCCAAAATCTAATTAAAGGCTAAGGTTGACCCTGATTACTCCTCGTTACAAGTCTGGAGCCTTGAAATAAGTCACAGTCAGGACCGAATTTAACCTTGATGAGGCCCAGTGCATATCATGTTGGAACTATCGTGCACTTTTTCTAACGGACTTTTAAACCGTATTGCTATAATAAAATATTTTCTTTTATGTCGAAAGTTGTAATTGAAAGAAAATAGCAATAATCTAGTAGTAAGAAGAAGAAGGAATATTTTTGCGTTCTAACTGTGAATCAAAGCCATGGTTTTGATAACTAAAAAAATATTGGATCCACCATAATTGATTGATTTGTCGTTTGTTTTTTTAATTTTTTTTTCAAAAGTAGAATTGACTTCAGAGAAATTCGATTCCGAGAAAATCAGTCAATTTAATGATCAATTGGCTGGTTTGGGGACATTGCTTACTTTTGACAGAAAACTTAGAGGAAATACATTTATATACCAGGGTTGTTGCTCAGGGATGAACACAGTTCAAAGGTCAAGTAACCAAGTTTCTTCTTTCCCATACCATATCTACTATTAGTGCGTTTATTTTTTTATTTAAAACTTTCTTAATTGTTAAAAAGAAATATCAACGACTAATCAAATTTTCTGTACTTACTCATGAGGTTGCCAGCAGGATTTTATCTTCTAAAATGGACTTCAGATTAGAAAGGAAGCAAATTCTTCTTGACGAGGCAATGGAAAGATAAAATGTCGGAAAAAGAAGACAAATGTTATTAGGCAAAAGTGCAGAATGAGGAATAAAGCAAAGAAACAAAAGACATGAACCTTGAAGAATGTGTTGATAGAAAAAATGGTGTGTAAGTGGGAAATTTGAGTAGGCTTGTGTTTTTGAAGAGGGGGTGTTTGGAGGAGTTGGGGAAACGAAACAGACGTTATGTAAATTTGTTGTGAAACGAGAAACGATTTCAGTTCCTTTCTTTATTTGGCTTTTGCACAAATTCTTGGATTTTACAACAACTTTCATCGAATTAGAACTGCAATATCTTCCCACAGCCATCGAGTGAGTATCTTTGAAAATGAACTTTCTTTCGTATGAATGACAACTTTTGAATGCTGAATGTCAGTGTGGAAACCAATTCGACGCTTGCAGCATCTCAGAATTATTCTTTTCGGAAAACGCCTACTGATTTCTTTTTCTTTATAAAAAGAATTGAAATGTCTCTCTCAAATGGATTGAATACCACTACAGGTATCATAGAGTATATGATGTACAGTCACACATTGGAATGTAGGCATGCATTTTAAACTAAAAATATTCTATTTACTTATCTATGTGTGCGTATGTGTATGAATATACTTATGAATGTATGTATGTGTATATTCATGTGTATTTCTCAAAGCAAACATATGGACGTTATGGAATGTTCAACGTCTAAGGTTGTCAGATATTCCCCACCAGTGCTAATAATTGGTGTTTGAGCTCTGAGGAAAACCAGAATCATGCGACTATATCTTTGCCTATGTCACTTGCAGAGTAAGCAAAGCTTTGTAACTTGAATATGGGCGTAAATTTGCGCATGAATAGATAGATATGTATTATAAACACACCTTCATAGATTTCAGCATTGTACTCATTGAACTCCCACGTGTCTTTTCGCTTTCTCACATACCTACACATGTATCTCATCCCTCAACACACAGATATTAGTAATTTGCCCCGACACGTCGTTTGGCTTTCATAATTATAGTAGTCTTCTTTCAATCTTTGAAGTTAACTTTTTCGAGCATCCTATGAGATAGACAATGTCAGTCTTGATTGAATGGAACAACTCCTATTCGAAACTGATGTTACAAGCATTAGATAAACCACTTTAACTGAAACATGGAACATCTCTAGTTTCGTCAACTGTATGGTTAACCGATACATATTGCTATTGGATATTTTACTAACTTTGCAAAGGACGCGAACGAACTCCAACAAAAAAGTTTTGGCTGAAGGGAAGCTTGAAGAAGAATCAAAAAATGAAGTTGTGATAATAAATGTATCGGACTTTCTGTGACACACAAATGAGGTACTTAATTCCATCTGGGGAAACATTCATAGAGATTTTCTTCATTTCTGTGCCAGGACGTCAACTTGACGCATGTATGATGGAATTATAAGAGATGACATGATAATGCTGACCACTAGGAATTTTTTTTGTTCACAATAACTCACCTCTTCAGGATGTGACGTACATGTGATTTACTCTTACGTACGTTTGTTGCTCTATATTGTGGAGACGTGCAGAGAAATGAAGTGTTGTTAAGTCAGTGAAACATTAGATTAGTTCTTTGTCATATCAGTGACTGGGAGAGAGAGGGGAGAGACAGGAAGAGATTTTACTCATATTTGTTATGAGTGGTATCAAATGTGGAAAACACTGGGTGATTGTCCCTTCTCTCTTTATCATATATCATTATTATACATCGTCAGTTGAATGAGGATGGTAAAATAATCTAATTTGATTCATTTATCTTATGAATGTCGCTCTAAGTGATTTTTTGGAGGTTTGGCCATTTTTATTGGTTGTTTGGCAAACCGGAACCACAACCAGTCTTTGTCCATTGGCGGAGAACTTGAATCGAACTCACATCCTCATTGCCAGAGGGAGTCCAGTTTACACCTAGCTGCCTTAACCATTCGTCCAGAAAGACTTTCATGGTTATAGAGAAGCCGATTGGATGGAGTTCCTTAACGACATTTTTACAAGTTTTTATTTTCATCTTAATTTTTACTAAGAATCTGCTCAAATTTGCACCGCTTAGTAAGTGAAGATCAGTACTGTTGATAAGTGTACGCAATTTGAAGACAAAGGTACCTAAAGTTTCACACTCACGTACATGCACATGCGCGCAAACACACACACATGTAACTACATAAAGTATTAACTTCTTGAACGCCACTCATAGCGGGCATATGCTTTGGTGAAGAAATGAAAGTGTAATTATCGTTTTCAATTTGTTGCCATTGAATTCGAATCGATTATTCAGTGAAGTCGTGAATGCATTTGTAGCTTTGGGGCTTTCCTTGGATGTCTGTTTTACATTCTAATTATAAAACATATATTTCAAGCCCTCAATATTGATTTTTTGAGACTGTGCCATAGATTACTTATTTTTAGTCATTAAAACTTTAGGGCCGACATTTTCTCCTTATTCATAAAATATCATGTTATGTTTAGAAACAAAAACAATGATAATAATTCTATTTATCACTTGTTTTAATGTGATAAGTTGGAATCTTGACAAGGTGTGCAGAATAGAAAGACTGATGAAAAAGCTTCTAACCATTTATAGAATGTATCATCCCCAAGGCAGATATAGATCGTTCGTAGTTGCTTAAAGCAGAAGGGAATAAAGAACCGATTCAATCTGAGCTCACATATAAGACTACAATCATAGGATTTGAGGGTTATCTAAAGTTGACGAATGAATGGATGTCAAGACTTGTCTCTGCATGTAATATGCAGTGGGTACAGTACCTTCATCTATCCTACTAATGATTTGTGCACCCATATTCTCTCACTAAAAAAGAATATTGCCGATGTTAAGGAGAGGTGGAGCCCTGTTTTTATGCAGACTGTAATCAGTACCTACCAATCCATCATAGTAACCTTCCATACAATTAAAAGGCAACCTATCCAGCGATTGTGTTACGATAAAAACACATCTTGGCAGTAAGAATGAAATGCAACCTTTCCCATGGGAGGACAAAAGAACAAAAACCAATTTGCATCGGCCGTTACGCGGATAACTAGGGAGGAACCAATCTGGGATTGAAAAATCTTTTATTGGAACAAACTCTTCTCTCAAATTTCAGATAGGTTCCAAGAAGTGAAACGACTCCAACTTTGGCCCATCTGATCCAACACCACGATGCAATTCGCACAGAAT
The DNA here is from genome assembly GCA_963457665.1 of Thysanoteuthis rhombus. Lineage (NCBI taxonomy): Eukaryota > Metazoa > Mollusca > Cephalopoda > Oegopsida > Thysanoteuthidae > Thysanoteuthis > Thysanoteuthis major. The sequence continues at coordinate 10,059,671 of OY735232.1, read as the reverse complement.
GGTCACTCGTGGAGTAAAGAATATTTATGACTGCATTCTACACAGCATCGAACAACCTCAGTGAAAACTCAACAAACCAGACATATTCTATATGGAGGAAAAAGTGAGCGAAAATACTCGTATATTGATGCAAATACACTAGCGAACGTCTGCAGAGACGTTTTAACAAATGCCTAACAACAACAGAAATCGATGAAATGAAGAATACCACTAACAACATCAAACCGGCAGAGGCAAACAAGCCGGAAAATATGAATGAAACAACGACAACATATCTGAGACCTGACAGTGGAAGAACTCAGACTAAATATCAATGACATGTGATGTGATACGGCACTGGAAGTGAGGTATCGCCTGTAACAACGAACAAGACAAATGATGAATCTCAAAGAAAAGAATATAGATGATATAAACTCAGCAAAATAGAACATAGTTGAGAAATTAAGCATAATAGAAAACCCAAGTTTTCACGATAGACTATCACAAAACAATAAAAAATCTCCTTACGATAAAAACTTATTGGAGGAAATGAATATCATAACTATAACTAGTCTGAATGATATAATATACGCTACTGCATATACAGCAACAAATGCCATCAGGTATAAAATAAAGAAACAAAAACAAACAGGAATATACAATCAACGTAGAAGGAAAAGATACAGAGGTAGATAGAATACCTGAAGGGGGAGTTACTAATAATTGATGAGTTCTCTTGAGGAGTGAACATTAAAACCAAAAAATACAAAAAGTCAAGAGGAAATATAAACTAACAACAGAAAAAGACCTACCTCCAACTGAAGAAATGATTAAACAGAAGATAGAAGTTAAAGCCCAAAAGGTAAGACAGTTTGCGAAAAGAATTGAATTTTATCGCCCAAACCTGGGGAACGTTTCAGACGCCAAGAAATTCAAGAGAGAAAAGGACAGACAGCCAAAGGAGATTAAAGGACCACCTTCAATAGATAATGTAGAGAGATTCTGGGTTCAACAGAAATGCAGAATGGCTTAGAAAAGAAGATGAAAGAATGGAAGGTAAAACCTTATAGGAAGGGAGCAATTTAACAATGGAAGACGTCCATGATGCTCTGCAGAAGGCACACAAATGGAAATTACCTGGAATGAATAAAATCCCCAATTTCTGGCTAAACATACTCTCTTATTCCTACATAAACATAACAACATAAACACACCATATGAAGTATCAGCATGGTTAAGCAATGACACCACTTACCTCTTACCCAAATGTTGGGGAAAGAAAAAAAGACAAAAAATTGAGAGGCCAATCACCTGCCTCACAACCATCAATAAACTAATCACGATAATGCCATCGAATAGAATGTAATCCCATCTAATAATATCTTTGCCCCCAAGAAAAAGACTGCAAAAAAAGTTCTTATGGGTGCAAAGACCAGCTTCTAATTAATAAGATGATACTCAAGAACTGTCGAACCGAATGCCGAAATCTGAATACAGCCAAGGGAGATAACCAAAAGGCGTTTGATAGTGCTCCACTTTCTTGAATAGTAAAAGTCTTTGAAGTATGTAAAATAGTACAAGCTATAATTATTTTCCTCAAACATGGCATGATACTATGGAACTTCAAACTCTTCCTCAACCACAATAAAGGTACCTCTGAATCCAGGAATATTGCCATTAACAGTGGAATCTTTCAAGGAGATTCTTTTTCACTCCTATTTTTCTGATTATCCCTCATCCCCCTTTCAAGTGAAACTCAACAACACCATCTATGACTATAAGACCGATAACAAGAGAATAAACCATCCCCCATTTTCATGGATGATCTTAAACACTATGCAAAGGATGATTCTAAGAAGGCTGTTGCAAAAGGTTAAAGGTTCAGTGCTGATGAAGGGATGAAATTTGGCCTTAATAAGTGTGCAAAAGCAACTTTCAGGCGACACAACAAAAGATATCCTTCCAGATCTGGAGACAACCATTCAAGAACTTGAACAGGAAGATACCTATGAATACATCGGAATTAACGAAGGCAATGAAATCTAATATGCATTCACGAAAGAAAGAATAAAAAAAGAGTACTGTAAAAAGGGTTCGAGCTATCCTTACCACTTAGCTTATTCTAAGAACTGTATCCAAGCCATCAACACCTTGGAAATACCTGTTGTACAGTACATCATCAACTGGAATGAAGCCAACATACGCAGAATCGACGCAGAAACAAGGGAACTTTTCATTAACAACAGAATGCACCACTCAAAAACAGATGTAGATCGACTCTACCACCCCAGGCGATAGAGATATGATTGAGTTAGAACTGTCTTACAAAACTGCAACTGTTGGTCTTCACGCTTACCTGCAGGTAAGTTGTGACTGGTTGAGAAACCATGAAACAGCAAAAAGGTTTCAACCAGCTGTGAGGAAGTACAAAATGAACTAAACATAACCAGCATAATCCAACAAGCCTGTAAAAAAATGTAAAATCTACAACCAGGCGACAGGGACTATCAGTGTTAAAAGAACAGTGGGAACAGAAACCCCTTCACGGTAATACTAAAACCCATGAGTGGCTACGAAGTTAAGGGTCAAAAGCCAAAACAGAGGGCTTCATCTTTGCTTCCCAAGACCATATCCTTCCTACCAGGAACTACCTAGCACACGTTCTCAAAAACGGTGCCAACTCCAACTGAAGGTTCTATTACAGCGCAGCTAAGACTATCGACCTCATCTGAATGTTCTGTTCTAGTCTTCAATGAATACGACTTAGACACGACAGAGTGGACCAGTACATCCATTGCATAGTCTTTAAACACTATGGCGCACCACACACATTACATTGGTACGAACACCACACAAAACCTGTAACTAAAACTCAAAATGTGTCAGTATTATAGGATTTCTCAGTACACACAGATCAAACCTTCAAAGCCAACCGCCCAGACAAAATTTCTAAGGACAGAAAGGAAATAATAGATATGTCCATAAGACAAAAACATATCTGTAAAAGAGTTTGAAAATTGTCTGAGTACAAAGACCAGCAAATTAGGATCACAAAAAATCGGCAACTTGAGACTGAAACAATACCTGTTGTTATAGGACCCCTCAGGGTCATAAAAGAAAGGCGTTGACAAATATCTTGGTGGAATACCAGGAACCCTAATCATCTGCAAGGTACAGAAAATGTGCTCACAGACACTGCCCATACCCTTCGTAAATACTTTGTCCTTTATACAACTAAGTACTGTTTCTTGTTCAGCCTCCTGTGCTGACCCCCCTTTGACACCACTTTTGTATATATGAAATAAAAAGAATATTCCAGTAAGTCAAAATATTGCTGCCTGCCCTAAGTTCCAAGTCGAAACTCGATGTGCAATGAAAACTGCGAGATATCAATAATATGCAGACCATAGAGTAAAGAGGGAGGAGAGTGAAAAACTGGAAAAATACCAAGATCTAGCGAAAGAACTGAAGAAGATGTGGAACATGAAAGCCAGGATAGTGCCAATCGTAGTGGGCGCACTAGGAACTGTCCCAAAGACACTGCAGGCGAGACTGAAGGAGATCAGGATAAAGGGAAGGATTGAAATTGTACAGACCACAGCACTGCTGAGAACCGCGCGGATACTGAGGAAAGTGCTAGAAATATAAAGACTGCAACACTAATTGTTAACAGTGACCTAACAGAAGAAGGGAAATGAAAGCAGAAACGTAAACCACAGCACTGGCATGATAGACAAAGGAGAGAAGAGATGTTGGTTGAAGACCTACGGAGACTTATTGTCACTCAGGCTTCAGCAATGACCACTGGGTAACTGGTGTGAAACTGTAAACTGCAGTATTACTGTGGCCTATGAGAACTAGGAAGGAAGGACTGGAGACTTGAGGAGACTTGCTGTCATTCAACCTCCAGCGGTAACCACCAGGCAACTGGTGTGAGATTGCAAATAATAATAATAATCATAATAATAATAACTGAGGAAGGTGCTAGAGATATAAGGACTGCAACGAATTGTAGCCCTGATATGATAGGTGAAAGAGAGAGGGGACGTTAGCTGAAGACCTGAGGAGACTTATTGTCACTCAGCCTTCAGTGATAACCACTGGGCAACCGGTGTGAAACTGTAAATCGCAGAATTACTGCGACGTATAAGTACTAGGAGAGTAGGGCTGGAGACTTGAGGAGACTTGCTGTCACTCAAATTCCAGCGGTTACCACCAGGCAACTGGTGTGAGATTCCAAATAATAATAATAATAATAATAATAATAATAATAATAATAATATATTATTATTAGCAGTAGTATTAGTATTAGTATTAACAAGGGAAAGAGAGCCTGTAAAAAATTAGACCTGGCTTTGCCGGTGGATCCCAGAGTAAATATGAAAGAGATTGACAAGCTAGGAAAATACTAGGACTGAAGAAAGTGTGGAACATGAAAGTCTGGGTAGTACCAGTAATAGTAGGTGCACTCAGAACCATACCAAAGACACTGAACACGAGATTGGCCGTGCTGGAGATATGAGATTGAGACTATGCAGACCACGACACTATTTTAATCGGGAATATTAATCGCATGTGTCGAACATTATGCAGTAGAAATTGTGCTAATAACTACGTCTGGTTACGGAATTATCGAAGCACTTTCGTGCAGACTGATTCCGAAGTTTTGAACTGATAACAAAATCTAATTATGTAGATGTTCCTCAAAAATACTCTGACTAAATAGGGAAGTGATTTCATCAGGAGGAGATAATTACTAGGATCGATTTTCCAAACATTGGAGTAAATTGAATGAAATCGGAATAAGGAAGCAGCTCATGATAAAACTTGAATTTTTTACCTTGGAAGTCTATCTTACATGAATGAAGCCTTAACCATTTTGTCTCCGGAAGATGTCATGTTCAAGGAGAGTTCATATCTTTGGGTGATTTTGTCACCCCTTTTCTCCGTTTTGTTAACCATATACTTTTAAAACTTTGTACTACCAGTAGTAGTAATACTCTCAAATTGTTTGAGATTATTAGGTAAAGTGTGTTATTATTTTACAAAACGAGTCCACCTTATTTGAGCTGGGTTTAGATGCCTCACTTGACCAGGAGCCTTTAAAGCCGATATTTGCATCTGCCAAACTGTACAATCTTGCTTCAATTTTTCCAGGATCAAATCAATATTTCGGTTTTTTCTTTTCTTTTTTAAAGTCTAGTCAGTGCAGAAAATCGGATAGAGCGACAAAACTCCAGTATTGACCTTTCTCAAATAGAACTTGCAAGGCGTCACTAGACTGGCTGCTGTTGGGTTTGCGCTTAATAAAGTACATTTCCAGATCAATAATGAACAATGAAATATAAAATGCTTTAAGACGGATAAGGGTATGTAAGGGGCGGAAGTGATGATTATTTCATTTCGCAGTTTTCGATCAGGTTTCAGTGATTAAAAGAAGGTAGAAAAGGAAGGCTGAAGATGTATTGTAATCAGTTTGAGTGAGTACCCTATTTTATACTATTCTTTTGTGTTTTCAAATCAGATCTCCCGAAGAGTTGCTGGTTCTAAATATCAATTGGGTCAATACTGAATAGAAAAGAGAATACTTGGCTCGCCCTGAATTCCTGTCGGAATTAGATGATCAGTGATTTTTTTGTGCAGTCTGCCTCTACGTTGTTTGAAAATAATGTCATAATCTATCGATTGAACTTCTGTTTTCTTTGGCAAGTCAAAGGAAAGGAACGCAAATAAACCTCTTCCAGGCTTCCATAGCAATTAGATTCCTTGAGTCCTGTTTTTTTATGCCTTTCCACAAAGAAACTTTATTCCAAACGAATATAAAGTAATCCTTTTTGCTTGCCTAGATTTTCACTAAATCACACAAATAATTTAGTCCCAAATCCCAAACTCCAAAGATAAACTAAATGATTGGCTTCAAGTTTACATTGAAAAAACTTCAAAATGAAAAAATCGTCAACTATCCAATGAAACGAGCTGCAAGTTAAGACGATCTACAAATGAAAGATCATTTTGTTGAGTTATCAACCAAGAGTAGCATCTTCAAATTGGTTTTGACCGGGGGAAATGAGAGTAACCCCAATAAACCGAAATCAGCCTCGTCGTGAATAATTCAAACAGCTCAGTATGTGTGCGTGTGCGTATGTGTGTATGTGTGCATGCATATATATATATATATATATATATATATATATATATATATATATATATATATATATATATACGTATTTTTTTATACATACAGATGGAGAAATAGAATATAACGGATTCGACTCGAAACTAAATATGAAAGACGACTCCATCAAATTTGTTCATGAAAAATCAACGTAATTGCATTTCTAGATACCTTAATATACGTACAATCAATTGCATTTCTTGGTAACTGAATATATATATATATATATATATATATATATATATATATATATATATATATATATATATATATATATATATGTGTGTGTGTGTGTGTGTGTGTGTGTGTATTCAAAAAGAGTATAGCAATAATTCTCCCTAAAATAACTACTTCCATCAGAATTTCCGGAATTTTCAAACTACTTCCCTCTTATTTATTGTTCTCTGCTACTTTTCTTTTCTTGAAAAACAGACGAGTGGCCATTTGATGAGGATTGGCTGATTGAACGCTACAGTGAATGATGGATGAAGATAACGAACAAACGAGTGATATTTTCTAATAAACCTTCAAATAAGAATCGTATTAATGTCGTTAGCATTCATTGTGAAGCATTCTTTTTTTTTAAGGTGTGACTGAGAGCACATGAAAGGGTGAGTAAACTTTGAGGAAAACATTCGATTCAGTGACCACTCGATCACAAGATATATTTTCATAAATTCACACCCAAAGCAAGAAATATATGTGAAGTTCATAATATGCAGACCATTTTACAATTTACCTGTGTTGTACTATTTCCTCCATTAGATTTGAATTCTTATGGAATTAACAACAAAATTTCCATCGTCAGTTGTTCTTATTCTATAAGGAGTATAAGCCATGCTCCATGGACAGGTCTGTATCCCATGTCCGCACAAATGTTACACGTGGGGCAGGGCGTTAAGGTACTTTTTCTTAGGCTCAGTCTGGTTTTCAGGGAAACCCTGGTCGAAACCAAGGGTTTAGAAATATTTCCCTGGGTATTGTCGCAGAGCTTTAATCAAGCTTTCTTGGTCCTGTGATTCATGCTGCCTATCGGGGTATCGTGACCCTTCACGGGTCACGATACCCCGATAGGCAGTACTTAAGATGCATTTAGTAAACGGAGCGGTGTTTTCTCTCACTTGGTGGCTGGTACGGAATGCGCTACTTGTTAATAGCATGGGCTACAGGATCGGTACGCCAGATATGCCTAATTGTAATCGTTGTCAGTGGTATAGAGTGAACGAGCGCGCCTTTCAGTGTGGTAACTTACACCTACGCTTAGAAAACATTGGCGAGTTGCCGGCTCACATTGTACCCGATTTCTCCCTGTTCCTTAATGGCGCGTCCGTGTGCAACAATGTGTTGAGTCCGTAGTCAGAAGAGAAACAGATGGCGTTTGTAAAAACTGACCCAAGGGAAGAATCCAGCAGAAAGAACATATCACTTGTTTCTGGTAAAAGGTGGAGTTTTAATGTCCCCATCCCGACTAGAAAATGGCGATTGTTTTACGTGTAGAACGGAAAGAGTGAGTCTCGTAGTAACTATTGTTTTGTCCAGTTCTTCACAAAATTATTCCCTATCAACACTCTTACTGGTAAATACTTCGCACATTGCTCAACATTTACGAAGGGGAGGGTTAAGGGGAACAAAGACCTTAATAAGTGTTATGTTTGACATTGCAGGCTGAATAAATTTCATGGAAGTAGTAATGCTAGACCAAAAATGAAGAATAATGTGCACTGATGGTTTAGCAAGTTTTAAAAGCGTGACTGATCTTTCTGATAAACCTTTGGGAGACGATCGATGTTGAATCTTTTGAATGGTTTTGTTGAATCATTTCCTCCTTAAAGCAACTGAGGTTTTGCAAAAGCGCACGATGCATTATGGTTAACTCCCACCCCACGAACATCTCAAACAAATTGGAAGGAAACGGGGTGCCGCACGACCCAAGAATCGAATGTGAAATTCAATGATTTGCAACGATCTGCTGATAAGGAATTGAAATTTCCTTTTCTTCACAGGATTTTAGCCGGAGAATACGAATAGGGATTTTCTTATTTATCTGGTGAAACATTACAGGTGTCACCCGCTATGAATTAATGGATCCCGAAGAACCATTTAGAAATAAGGAAGATGTCCATTCGGGTCCTTCAGCTTTCTTTCCTGTAGATTTTCCCAAACCCAATTCTTTAACTGGCACAGAATGGAAAATTGATTTCACATTGGTCTCCCGTTTCATTAATGACCTCTATTATTTGATTGATAAAAGAATTCAATTTATTCACATTAACATCCATTTTCATCTCATCAAAAAGACGACTTCAATTTCATAACAATCTAATATATATATATATATATATATATATATATATATATATATATATATATATATATATATATATATAAAAGACGACATCAATGTCCTAACAATCTAATATATAAACAAACTTTCTGAGGGAACATTATACAAAATTAAATAGATCAGTTTTTTTGGTTAGAATCCATGTTTCAGCTCCATAGGAGACTATTATTCTTTTACACCAAGTCAACATATATTTCCACCTTTTGTCTTGTTCGCTTATCAGTTATCATGCCCTTTCTCTTCCACTGGATATCAGTAATTCTGTTGTTGCACCTAATCAGAATCTTCTCATTCCAATACTAAACTTTTTATTCACAGTGACCGAAAAGACCTACTATCCTTCCAACGTACCATTTGGAAATTCAGGCGGTACACATCAGAACAACCCAAGTTACCCGTATAAAAGACATTTCTAATAAGCCATCTGATGCTTATCCAAATACTTTTGCTTGTGTTCTGCAACTTCCTCTAAAACCCGCAACGCATCAACCACCAACATATCAGGAAGTCAAAAAAGCAATAACCTTGATGAAAACAAAAAAGGCTCCAGGTCCGTCCGAGTGGAACCCTGGAAAGACAAAGGATTAACTCTGGCGGTTGGACTCCACTAATTGATTCTATTGATCAGGGAATCCATCAGCGTTCCTAAAGACTTCAAGAACTACATTATTGTCACCATCTTCTAGAGGGTAGATAGGTCACTCTGTTACAACTACAAAAAGATATCTTAACATAACATCACTGCTAAAAGTATCCCCCGTATCTTTTTGGATTGCTCGGTCTCTCAGGCTGAGAAAATCCTCTCGAGTCCCAACGTGGATTTAATACGGAAGAATAATTACTTTCACTGTCAAGCAGCTACAAGAGGTTACTCGTAAACATTATCAACTCTACATAAGTTTTACGACATAGAAAAAGCATTTGATGCCATTCCATGATCCATCCCCTGGGATGTCTACTCTCGCTTCGGATACCTTACTCACTTCACAGAGATTATTCAGGCGTCACTTGATGGTTGGATCAGTACTCCACAAAGTAATACCTTCTTTACTCTTCGATGTCACAACCGGATCAAAGCAAGAATGCATCTTTGCGCCAACCCTCTTCCAGCAGAAATGACTGATATACGACAATCGGGCGCCGCCTTAAGATTTTGTCTCGATGGAGATTTATTTGGTCTCAAAAGAAAATCCATCAAACTTGAATTACAATACGCAGATGACAACATCGTTCTCTTGAGTCACCAGAGAACTTAAAGTTGCTTTCAAACATTTTCGTGGATACCTACAAAACCATTTGCACGAGAGTGATTGTCACCAAAACAAAGATCTTAGCTCAAGCTCAAGCAGGGAAAGTATTGGAACCTTTTGATATTAAAAATCACGGAGAATGAGTGGAACAAGTTGCTAGCTTCCCTTATATAGGAAGCATTTCGAACACTCATGGATATGTTAAGCCGCATATGTTAAGAAGCGAGTATGTGCATGTGTGTGGATACGTATGTGCATTAGTGCGTGCACATGTGTGTGTGGGCATACGTATGTTTGATTTTGGTGAATGCAATATTACCGCATGGTTGGAGAAAGGTCAAAGATGACGAGATGGGAATCAATCATTCCTTTTCGTAGATTCAAAGACTTGGTGTCGCCATATTTAAGTGCTTAAGTGGCTGAGGTAGTCGCTTTCCTCTCGGTAGCTAATCCGAGGTGAACTGCGGAGAAACAAGAAGGGAAGTGAGAAAGAAGAGCCAAGCAATAGAGAATGGAAATTTCCGCCCGACTTGAAAGTTAACAGTGAATACAATTCTCAAATATGCATTGTGCAACATTGATACAAATGTTAGTGTGCAGTTAAATTCGGCAAAATATCTGGGGTATAATTCCGTCCGATTCTTCTATATCAAAGTATATGATGTAACCTTGGATTAATGATACGAGAACTCTTGTGGTTATTTGCATTGGTGTACGTCTTCATTGATAAACAATGCTGACAGCTGGGACAAAGGTTGATGTTCTATCTCTCCCTCTCTCTCTCTCTCTCTCCCCAAACTCATTTCTTCTGTCTTCAAGCCAATCACTCTCCAGTTTTGTTCGACGATTTCAAGTCTAATCTGCATCACTTGTGGTCTAGTGGTGATATCTCTTGGAAGGGGAACATGTTACCACGCACATGGAAAACTCTTCAATGTTGCTTGTCAAAGGAAATCAAAATCATGGTATATCAGCCAATAGTTATCAGCAGATCTTTTTATGGATATGAAACATTGACTCTGCATTGTCGTAATATCAAGACCCTTGAAAGATTTTGCCTTCACTGAATGGAGAAATTTGAGGCCAGACGTTGATCAGATGCAGATGCCAAGCAGCGATTACGAGAAAGAATCAATAACCGGATCATCACTGGGCAATTGCCATCCATTGTTTGTAAAAGAATATGAAAAATATGAAAATCTCGCTTCGAAGCCACCAAAGAAAACATTCTGAACGTCTTCTCGACAACAAGAATCACCGATGATGATTATGATGATTTCTGGTTTGGAAAGTTCTAAGCGCTGAAATGATCATTTCTTTTTCTGCAGACTTAATTCTCTTTGTAAAGACTGAGCAACCTGTCTCAGAACTCAAGTATATGTTCATATAATGAAATAACAATAAGCTACAAGTAAACCGTAGCAACGTTACTGAAGCATTTTGGCACTTTAAGCTATTTTTGTTATTTACTGTTTCTTTCTCCTCCATCAGCAGACAACGCAGAGTAACTGAGATAAAAGGTGATAGCAGAAGGACAAACTTTCGATTTCCGATGAAATCCCAAATCTTGGCAAAATTAAACAATCTTATTTCACAAAGTTCGGTTATACGTGGGTACATGCTACTGAAATAGCTATTTTCAGCCACTGCATTAATTTTTTTGTCTGTTCCATGTTAAGATATTCCTGTTCAGTATTTAAATATTCTTTTTTACAATTATATCAACACATAATCATATCAACATACATATGTTTGTATCTATGTCATCGGCAATATGTGTGTCAATGCGTGGTAAAAGTTTTGTTTTCATCAGTTGTTGTACAAATTATCAGAAGTAAATTAGAATAAATGAAAATTCATTATTCTTTCAAGATCATCAGGAGTGAATGAAAATAAGTAAAATGTTCACAATTCAGAGCCTAGAAATGGTGCTACCTATCAGAACCCTAAAAACAGCTACGTGGTCTTGGCGCCATGTTTGGATTTCGGCCTCTTCCTATTTTGACTCGATACAGGATAGACGTGTGAGCTGACGACCCTTAGGCCCTCTAAAACACACATTTCATTTTTCACACACCTCATTATACCTTTTTTTACAAAGACCTACACGAAAACACTGTTATATTTTGATATGTGTATCACATCAAAATAATACACTTCCTTTTACACAATTTTGTGCATTACACACAAAGACATTGATAGAACATTTCACTTGTGAATGTGTTTTCCTTTGATTGAATGGAATAAACATAATTCGTTTTCCTAAGGACTCTGTTATTTTATCATTATGATCTCTTGATTATATGACCCATACCATGGTATAGGCTTTTAGTAATTTCAATTCTAAACCTGATCTTATATCGTGGAGAACTTTCATACATCCATAAATTAAACATACATAGATATTGAATGTATAATCAAACATTATCATAAATCTGTCTGTGAACTAAAAAATTCCTCCATTCAAGTCATTTACTGCTGTACTTATTGTCTTTCTTTTCAATCCACCCCCCCTGTCTCCTCTATCCATTTTTGACCTTCATTGACATCATCAGACTAAATGGTTGCCACGGTGACACAGGACGTAGTTGCTAAACTACTACATCCTTGTCTTTTCTTGGTTCGAGCAGATTTGTTGATCTGTCAACACGGCTTTTTTTTTTATATCAGATGCTCATTTGAATTATAGCTACACAAGAATTAGGAAATAACATTTGGTCATTTGCAAAGATTTTGTTTCGAAAAACAAAAAACAAAAACAGTTATGTGGTCTTAGCGCAATGTTTGACTGAAATTTGTTATTTGTTCGCAAATAAAATTTCGCAATTATTAAGTGAAAAGTTGAATTCAGATGCAAGAAAATTTACAGCTTCAGTATCTTTCAAAAATATTTTCAATCATAATTTTTTAGTTTCATGTTTTTATCAGGACACAATCAGAAATTGTGGAAATTACTGGATTGTAAACATGAACTGGAAAGTAAATTCATTTATCATTACCTGAGAAAATGTCTGTTTTCGTGATGAACTGATCTTGTTGAATTGAAAAATTAGGAAATCAAGCTGATGTTAAATTGAAAAATATATTTACAGAGAAAGCTAATTCTTGGATAAACATTAAAGAACGAATTGAGTTTCTTTTTTAGGTTGATTATGAAGAATTATGTGGAAGATGTAAAATAATGGACGTATGTTCAAGCTGAAAGAGATGTTTAGAAAATGGAAATGAATAGTCTTACAATAAAGCTGAGAAAGACGTAGAAGATGGAAATAAATGTTGATACAATGAAGCTGAAACATACGTGTACAAGGTGGAAATGAATGGTCATACGATGGAGTCGAGACATACACGTAGAAGATTGATATAAATGGTTATACAATGAAGCCGAGACATACATGTAGAGAATAGAAATGAATTGTCATACAATGAAGTTGGGACATACACATAGAAAATGGGAAAAAGGTCATGCAATGAAGCTGAGACGTACATGTAGATGATGGAAATGGAAAGTCGTACTATGAAGTTGAGTCTTACATGTGAAGATGGAAATGAAAGCTCATACAATGAAGCTGAGAAAGACGTAGAAGATTGAAATGAATGGTTATACAATGAAGCCGAGACATACATGTAGAAAATGGAAATGATAGGCCATACAATGAAGATGTGAATGATTGGTAATACAATGAAGCTGAGTCATACATGTAGAATATGGAAATGAATAGTCATACAATGAAGCTGAGACATACATATAGAAAGTGAAAATGAAAGGTTATTTTATGAAGGTGAGACATACATAAAGAAGATGGAAGTGAATGGTTATACAATGAAGATAAAAACGACGTAGAAGATGGAAATGAAATGTTATAGGTTGAAATTGAAACTGACATGTAGAAGATGGAAATTATTTGATGAGGCTGAAACGGATATCAACTAAACGAACAGTTCTTGGCCAATCGCAGCTGGTATTTAGTTCATATTACTGCGAGAAATGATTAAATAGTTTTCACATCACCATTTCAGTTGCTGTTTATTAACAATGCATATAAATATATATAGGGCACGTATAAATCTATGTCGCAATATAGGTTTCACTTAGATATATTGCTAGAGGACACAGATATCCTTATTGATAATATTTAAACAATGGAGTGTTTCTTCGCTACAGGGATAGAAGTTTGTCTCAAAGTTCATTATGATAGCAACATTATTTTTTATACTGATGTTTACAATGAATAATGCCTTTTATATAGCACTGTGTTCATCTAAAATGGTTTTCAATACTTTTGTTTAATTTCCTTCAAGATGATACAAAATAGCAGCATGGTACAAGTGACATGTATGCAAGACGAGTTTTTCGAAGTTATGCTATTGTAATTTTTACCATTATACAGAGACACATATAAATACATATGTACTTATTCATATGAACATCCGTCTTTTTTTTTTAAATACGTATACTTGCATAAATAGAGGGTGTCGATAAAGCTTTGCTTTAAAATTTAAAATTTGATGACTCAAATTATAAAAATCATAGAACCATTTACGAACTGGAGAGGGTCTACTTCTGGAAAGCATACTACTACTACTATATTCGTGACTCAAACCGGAATTGGGAAGGACAAGCTTGTTTTCGTTTTTCAGGAGATCGGCAGGCGACAACGTGGAGAGAACTGTGCAAAGGATTATGTATAATTTTGTATCAGTGACAGGAAGAGAACGGAAAGTATAATGAGACAAAAGAAAGGTGTAGTTTAAACAGGAAGACTTTAATATACAGTAAGTCCAACACTTTCCCCGGGGCAAGTGGCTATAAGAGTCGCAAAACACAGAATTAAATGGATCGACTCTTCGCTCGTTAGACGGAAACAGTTCAATGTCCCTTTTAGTCATATTTTGAGACAACTTACTGGAACGAGCTTCATCTTCAACAGTATCAGGGATTTCCATCGTGTTATCAAATAATATCCTGACTACGTCGTCCAAACCTCAATTGCATTTCCAGTTCACGGGGTTCCCTTATTCCATATTTCACCACAGACCAAAAGCTCGACCTGTTCTGCTATATCCTTGATTTGTCACGTCTCCTCAAACACACAGCAAAAAGACCCCTCCATTCTGCTATCCTTAACCAAAAGCAGCCACGCCCTTCTTCTTCCGATCAGAAAAGGTTTTCTGAGATCACTTACTTCCAATAATAATAATAATAATGGCATTATAAGTTTCATGCATTAGCGATCAAAATATTGGTCCACAATCATCAAGTGAATCTTCTTTGTAGCCATCAATCTGTCCAAAATACGAGAAATATTTATTTTTCTTTCTTTAATTCTTTCCTTAGTTTGGGTGATGAATTTGGTCGCGTCGTCTGGCTTTGGACGTTTGTTGTTTACGTTTTTTGTAGATTTGTTTTTTTGGTGTCTGTGTCTATGATGTTTATCGTGTTTGTTTAATTTCTCATTTTCTTTAGTTGCCATTATTGCGTTTCAGCAAGTACTGTGTTTGCGTTTGTTGGAGAGAAAGTGTAATTTCTCTTTTTCTTCGATATGCTTTATATATATATATATATATATATATATATATATATATATATATATATATATATATATATATATATATATATATATATATATCATGGAAGGCTATGGATTTTGTTGATGCAAAAAAATGACCCTGTTGATTATCAGAGTTTTATTTTGTCAGGTATGTGATAACGACGTCGAGAACTGTGTATGGAACACTATCTTTAGTTTTGAGCTATATGTCTGTGTTAACGTCACAATCTCTTCTCTCTTTTTCTCTCTGTCTGTTGCAGTCTGTCTCATTGTTAGATTTTAATTTAAAACAAGGTGCTTGGTGATTGTCAATATATCACATCGGAATTGTATCTAGCCAGAACTGTCAATATTACCGCTGATATATATATAACACTTCGACATTCTTGATTCAAATATTGTTTTTTCGTGTTTACGTTTGGAAGATGTTTAATCTTTCAAAAAAATCTGAACGATTTTCCTGAAATCTGGTCTTCAAGATGTTTATTTAACCTGCCTCTAGTTGAGAATACCTGAGTACATTCTTCCGAATAACGAATTTCTTAACTAACTCAAGTTACTTACATTTCGCTTCAGGGTCATGTATTACCTTGGCAGGATCCCAGGAAATTGGTTCTCATAGCTAGCAATACTGAATCTTAATGAATCATAGATAACTGGGTTCGAATCCCACTTACCGATTATTTCTTAAATGCTATCCTTTATATTACCGTATCGTGCCTATTGTGTTACGAATACCAAGTTTTCATATCATGAATATGTGTATTTTTATTTAGAAGTTGGTCACTTTTTTGTTTTATTTTGTGAGGATGCTATGTTTGTTTATAGTTATAAATGATATATTCTTCAATATTTTTGGAACTGGAACATATTGAAAAAATCACATTCGAAATATGTAAACGTGAGGCTCAGGTGTGAATTTGTAATCTTTACTCGAGAAAAAGGAATAGATAAAATTATGGACAAGTGTGGAACCTGCAACAAGGAAGATTACAAATGGAAAGTGCTCCGAATGCTTTTTGGATAGCAATACTATTAACGAAAGTGTAAATATACAATCTTCCCGATGGTCAGCAACTCTATGTTAATTTGAATAGGGAACTATGGCAACAAACGCTCAAATGCCATGCACTGGTTGTGCGAGATGGTGACACCTAGAATGTATTGGTTTAACTGGGTTAGTAAGTAGCTTAACCAAGACAATAACATCATGGAAGTACCCAGTCCGCGTTTTATTCCCCTGGGTTATTGTTATGAAGATTAGGGTGGACCAAAACGTGTCCATAAAGCGTTACCAACTTATGTAAGAGAATTGGAAGAGGAAGTTGAAAGAGGAGTGAGAGCGTTCGTGACAGATGTTGTGAGTGGCATTAGGGAAGTCATTTCATATCGAGGCAAAGGTCGATGAAAGAGACTGAAAAAAATTGGCCAACCACAGAAAGCTAATAAAGGATGTGGTGGAGAATACATCTACAAATGCACAACAAAATCCATTTAATAGATGTTTGTACCACTGAACAAAGAATACGCAAAAAAATATTGTAATAACTAGACTGCCTGAAAAATCTGAAGATGTACAATATATAAATGGAGAAATCACAGGTTCAGATTGTGTGGCATACAAAGGATTAAGTGTTGGAATTAATAGCAAGCCAGTATTGATACTGGTAATGTTTCAAAGAGAAAAACTGCAGTTGAATTAACTATGGCCACAGAAAGAAAATACAAGAAGGGGTGTGGGCTAATTAAGACTCAATTAGAATTGAGCGAGAGGTGATGTATAAAAAGAGAGAAGGCAACGATATAAAACACTTATCTGAAGTAACGACTCGCTGCAACAGAGAGCAGAGATACGGTAAAAGAGGATTTACCTCTAGATGATGAAACAAAAGAAAATGTTAAGGAAATAAATCAAGCCCTTGTCAAACCAAATGAAGTTGGATTATGTGCTGCTAAATTAGAACAATATATAACTATACGGATACAACGTGAAATGTTCTTGTCTGAATTTCATTTGACGGGGTATCTAATCATAGTGTATGATATGGCTAGATTATTTCTGTCATCTATTTGTTCGTTTATTCATTGTTTACTCTTCGGCCTTCGTCAGGTGTTGTTGGTTCTAGAATCTGGAATCACTTCACATATCGCATGCTCGATTGAATTGGACACATCACATCCATGTTTGTATATTTGGGTTGAGTTTTCGATGTACTTTCGAGTTGCTTCTCTAGCAGTGGATTATGTGTTTGGTTTTCTTTCGAGAAGTTCCTTATGATGAGAGGCTCCCAGATGCTGTTGATATCGATGCTTGTTCGGCTGATTGGTTCAACTGAAGAGGTTTGTGTACGTCTTCCTTCGGGCATCGTATTCGCCAATTGTTCTCCCTGTCAATAATTCGCATTCCATCCCATAAGGGGGTGCGCCTACCCAACTCCCACCAAGTATGGTCAGTCATGTCAGATTTGTAATTGTCGTCGCGTGTTACAGCTTTCCCGTGCGCTTCAATTCGTATTTTTACTAAGTGGCGTGTTTCGTTTCTATAGTGTCTACCACAGATACGCGGGCTGGAATATACACTATTCTGGGTCATATTTTTTCGGTAGATGGTTTAGTTTTGGAAAGATATCAGGGTTGGATGGTCCCACTTCGCCCGGATGTTGTACTGATGGCTTAAGCTCTTTATCTTCTCTGAAACACCTTCGATGTCCGGTGGTGTTGGGTTTCGGTCTCGTTATACCGTCCAATCCTCTGCGTTTGTTTCCTACTGTTATTATCAGATTGACCGTGTACTTGTTTCTGATGAGAACGTTTCTTTAAACAAAACATTTCCCGTTTGCATATATCTGGGTCTCCACACATATGGTCCACCTGGTGTTGTAGGCATCTGGTTATTCTTTTTGTTTTTGTGGTTTTTTCGGTGGTTAGAGTCATAGCCGACCAGGCATCGACATCAGCAACATCTGGAAGCCATTCATAAAAATGGACTTCTGGAAAAAGCGAACAGATTATCCGATGTAAGGGAAGCAAGTTCATGTAAGCACGCTCCACACTTGAGAAACATGATTTATCCATATAGTCTGTTGTATTAGTTGATAGAACATAAATCACGTTGTCTATTTTCTCTGTTTCATTTATGAAATGTTGTGTAACACATTTGTACGTAGCACTATCAATGATCAACAGGAATTTGCAGAAGTCTTGTGACCATCTAATGAAGACTTCTGAGTAACTTCACCAAAGATCCAGCTGATATCTTATTATAGTGATGCTTTCCTCTTTCCTTTGAAAATTATCATTGGCAGAGTTCGTTGACGTTGGCCCCTTCAATGTGTCTATTCAATTTTGTCGCTCTTGTACGATTCATCTGTGTTTTCTTGCGTGATACTTATAGATTTCTTTTCTTAATAAAGCATTACACCGATGTTTTCCTGCTTTTTTTAACGTTGAGTTCAATCTATTCTTTTCTGCTTACAAAACAATGAATTCATGAGCATATCAACTAAACATCTTCATGTGCATGGGTAGTCTGAAGTCTGCATTCAAGGATATCCTTTGGACTAATTCTTCTTCTTCTTCTTCTTCTTCTTCTTCTTCTTCTTTTCTTCTTTTCTTCTTCTTTTCTTCTTCTTTTCTTCTTCTTCTTCTTCTGTAGGGACAACTGTGATAGTTCCAAGTAGCTTATTTAGAATATCCTCACTTAAGCGGTTTCTTATTGTAGTTTCTGGCATATTTTTTATTCAAGCTTTAATGTAGTACTTGTGTCCTTAACATGTATACTGTATTTATGAGAAGTTTCCCGTGTAAATTAAAAAGTAAGGAAAGCTAGTTAAAAAATACGGCATTTTAGAAAAACCGCAAGCTGCATTTAAAAAAAAATTTCATGCCGTATCTTTGCTTACTTTTTTTTTCATTTGTGAAGGCGAGAACGGAAGAAATCAGTGGATGGTGACAAGATATGACTGCGATTTTTGTCCCATCTTCCTCTATCGCCAGAATTTGCTGAGTTACTCTGTATAGATTGATTCAAGTGAATAAACATTCTGGTATATTTGTTTATCAAATCCTACCCGTGATATCACGGGTTACATAAACAGCGTCTTCGAAATAAAACAAATGCATTGAGTCTAGTCAGATAAGTTCCAGATAAGACGTGGGTATGATTTCACATATTCAGTCTTTGAGATAATGAATATCTAACATATATATATATATATATATATATATATATATATATATATAGCTTGTAGAAAGTCATGGGCAGACACACATCGATCTAGATGACACAATCAGTGGCTTAGCCTGTAAAGTAATCTAACAAGAAAGTTGCTAAATTGATTACGGCATCTTGTTCCTTTGTGATTGCCGAACAGATTCAGAAGCGCTGATAGGAATAGAAGAAGAAGAAAAGAAATGATATCCAATTATTCTCGGGTGTCAAACAGACACAAAGTTCAAAAACAATTATTGAATTGCAAATATCGTGTACATTAGGCAATAACATCATGAAAGTTTGAAAAAAAAAAGAATTGACGATGGTAATATTTGCTATTTGATCGATTGATAATTTTATTTTCACGATACAGTGCAATTACGAGTCGACATTTTTATAACAGAGAAAGGCACAGTTTGAATATGCTATATAACATGTTTTTCTCTGTAGGATGAACATCTGACAACAAGTGTTACCAAATCAAAGATAAGATTCAGTTTGTCCTTTTGTTTTTGAATGCCTACCATTTATATTGCTTATTTTGTATTCGATGACAATTTGGTTAATTTGTTTTTGTTTAACCCAAAGATAGAGAAGGGGGTCTACTCTTTCGAGTCTATTATCCTTTCCAGTTTTGAGAAAAACTCTCTGTCGTGGGCGTCACAGAACTTGTCTAGTTCGTCTCTCCGTCTTGTATTCTGCTAGACTCGGTTGCCCATGTAATCTCTGCAGATCCATGTTGTGAGTCATGATGTCCTTCGGTTGTCTGCCATTCTTGCAACGTGACCAGCCCATTGCCATCTAAGTTTTTAAATGGATTATTTGATGTTTCGAACTCCTGTTTCCCCCCCCCCTGGTATACTGTGCTGTCTTGTGATCTCTCCATGTGAGGTCGAACATAATTCTCCCATATGCACGTTGCATGCTTCTCAGTTTGAGAGTTAGTTTCTTAGTTAGGTTCCATTTATCACTGATATATGATTCTTCACAGTAATTGTTGTGAACTGCAATTGGAATTTCGGTTATGAATTTAATTTGTCATATTTGATTGCGAATGCTACTTTAAATTCAATTTTTAATATCGTTTTGCAATATGAGCGAAATAATCAACTAATCACATATCAAAGCTCGTTTGACATCATTCACAATCATATTTGACTAATTGATTTATGCTATTTATTCATTTGACAGTTTTTGCAAACAGCTGATCATTGACTTGAAATGCAATCTATCATAGACTCGATACTTTGTCAAATAAATGTCTCTTTAAGCGTAATTATATCATACTCACTTGGTAGAACGTTCGATATAATTTTCAACTGCAGCGTGAGTCGACATTTCTATGAATGGCAAAGATTTCTTCTCAAGATGAAATTTAAATCGGTTGGTAGCGTTTGCAAAGAATTACGTGACCCAAAGAGCAAGTGGTTGGAGAGAGATAGGTAGCCTTCCTAACAAAGAAATCACATTTTAATCTTAATAAGAGAGAGAGAGAGAGAGAGAGAGAGAGAGAGAGAGAGAGAGAGAGAGAGAGAGAGAGGGGGGGGAGGGAGAAGAAATTAGTTGAGTGAAAAGAAAGAAAAAAGAAGAAAAAAGAAAGGGGGAAAAACACTCTCTCCTCTGAGTGGAGACAATCTGAGTTGAGACAAAATGAACAGTCACCGTCTGTGTTACGTGAACCTGATAGTTTTTCACATCTCTAATAAAATTTTACATTCGTATCAAGTGAAGTTCACAACTTCTCTTCTTTCCTGAAGGAATGTGTTGAAAATTTCCAGCCCAGTAGAATAACAGAAAAAAAAAACCCACTGGAAAAAGATCGTTTGGTTCAGCAAACCAGTGTATTTTTTCTGCGCAGTTTTTTCTATTCTGACTGAATACCACCTTTATCTGCCGCGAACGTCGATAGTAATGAATGCTAAAATATTTCCTTTCAGAGCAAACTAAAAAAGGTTCAAAGCGCTCATGAGAAAGCAAATTAAGAATGAGTGAACGAGAAGAGAGGAATATTTTATCCATTTTACGTCAAATTACGTCATGATACTCTCTTTTTAAATCAATTCTCGAAATAAAAAATATAAAGTACAAGAAAGAAAGAAAGAAAGAAAGAAGACTATGTAATGTCTATAACTAACGAATACACTTTATATATATATATATATATATATATATATATATATATATATATATATATATATATATATATATATATATATATATATATACAAACTTTTTATTTCATAATGAATTTTATTGCATTTAGGACAATATTTCTTATTTGATTTTTATGCCATTTTTGTTTTGGTCGTTTTAATGGGGGCTAACTTGAAATATTTAGGTAAAACATTTTTTTTATCACAGACACAAATGTTACCAAAATTTTGTAAACAACGTTGCAGGTTTTGTTTTCAGTTTGCACTGGCCTCTTTAGTAGAGCAAATTCTTTGCATAAAACATACTTTTAGTTGCGGAACATTCGGTATGTTAATCACTGCTGACTTTACTTGCATGGATAGTTTTCAATAATCAATAATGTTCATCTTCAAGTCTTATTTTGAAGTCAGGCTCAGGTTTTACGTGGAACATTCCAAATTTCGATACAATGCTCCTTACCATTTTCATCTTCCAAAGAATTCGTCTTAGTTCAATTTTAACTGATAATAATTTTTGTTTTCTTTTTATCCTTTACAAAAGTATGATTTAATGCAGAAATATAGTGTAGTGCCCACCTTTCCAGCAAAAGAAAATTATTCATATACGGAGTTATCTACCCTTTGGAAAGGATCTACTTCTAACCCCTCTATCTCTCTAGAAACGGTAAATTCTTTGTTCCCCTTTTTGACGTCACAGAACAGAGAACTGCCAATCAGATAGCAGATTCTTATCTTTACGATGTTTAAACTGTGGCGGTAAATCTCTCTCTCTCTCTCTCTCTCTCTCTCTCTCTCTCTCTCTCTCTCTCTGTGTGTGTGTGTGTGTTCCGACGGCGTCAAGGTAAGCTCGTCTCTTCTCCTTTCTCTCTTAGTGAGGATAGTACAGTTTTTATACACACTTTCTTCTTACACACGCATCAACACATATTCATCTCAAGAACACATCCTATTCAAGTTAAGCACTCTCATCGTAGTTAAGTCGGACTTCTTAAGATAACTTCATAGTGGCTACATACTGACGGACATTCTATAGACTCTATCTCACATTTACTTTGTGACATTCCTTTCCCTTCATCCTTCCTATCTCTTCATCTTTTATCCTGGTAGATCCCTACACATATTTGTGTCGACAGAAATTTGTTTATTTTAATTCACTCATGAATTAGATCTAGCACTGTTGTTTACTTCTTTGTTTGTTCTTATTTCTTCGTTTTGTTAACGATTCAACTAACTGTGTACTAACCTTGTTTTTGTGCTTAAGCAACGAACACGCTACCTGCCAGGGTTCATCTCATTGGATCAATTCTGGATATTTACATGTTTCAGGGGTCCAATATATTAGCAACGCTAGATCTGGCCCCCAACACGAAAATAGCTACTAACTCATCTCGATGGCCGTTCGGTATGCTATAATCATCACTATCATCAAAATGCATATTTCTTTTCAGATGTTCAACAATTCGTCTGAAAAGAAAATTGATGGACGATGCACGAATAAACCTGGAACAAATATCTGCTTTCATCCATTCAATTGTTTTCGGTTTTCGAGAAAAAGGCTTTTTTTGTTTTCAACTATTAACTCATGCCAAAAGTGGTGTCCGAATTTTGGGACAGGAAAAATGTTCAATCAGAAATTATTCATTATAGATTCCATCGTCGATAATCCCCTTCCAACGTTTCGCTAACTTCGTTTTTTCTACTTTTTTTTTATTAAAAAGAGTAGTTATAAGTAAATCATCAAACTGTAAAAAATATTGTAATTTAATTGTAATACAAAAAATTGAATAAATTGACGGATTGTCAATATTTTGTATTTTTTCTATTATTATATGTATTTATTTAAGTTTCTTAATATGAAAATATTTTTAGATTGAAAAATGATAAACTGATACTGTATATGAAAATATAAAGGTGGTTGCTACTTGTGAGGCATTAAGGTTAATTAGTACCATCATCACCGATTGTGGTATTGATCAGAGAATTCATAATTGATTTGTTATTGCTTGCTAGGTGAAATAAAATGTATCATATTCTAATCTCTTGGTTTGAAGGGAAATAATGCAGAGAGAATGATTTCCACCGCTTCGTATTTTTTCTCAGGAATCGTCCATCAAAATGGTTCTGTAAACTCCAGAATAGGTGGTAATCAGATGGAACAAGATGTGGAGAATAAGGAGAGTGTGGAATTTTCCCTAGCTTATGTCTTCAATTTTTTCAGATGTTCTATGAGGCCATGCACTATCATGATAGAACACCATGCCTTTGAGATTGATCAAACTGAGTCTTTTTCCTTCATAGCAGTGTTTAAACATCGTCTGCTAACGATAGATGTCTTCTGTAATTGTAACATTGACTGGTAACAACTGAAAGTGAACCACATCAATACAATCCCAAGTAACTATTTACCAAACCTTTCATCGGGTGAAAATTCATTTTCTGTTTTATATTCTTGTAAAATATCTACTCTCCATCATTAGTCATTAATCTGTCCGAAAACGGGGACATCTACTAAATAGATTTCTGGTTTGCTCCTGCCAAATCATGATGAAGCCATTTTCCTACTTTAGGCACTTTCCTAGGGTTGCTGCAGATGACTTTGAAAGCCTAAAATGTATTTCAGATTAATGCTAAATTTAAGAAACAAATCTTTATTCATTTACATGTATGTTCCCTTTCTGTACTCAAGAAATAGTATTCAGTTCTGAAATAAAAGTATCAGTCATGTAATGGCTGACAAACTTCATGTCCATTGATGTTTATTAAATTAAACTAAAGGAAAATATATTTTTCAACCCTAAAGACTGTCCGTAGCACCCCATCCTCTCAAAAGAGGACAAGTTCAATCTAGGAATGAGATAATAACATACACACGTACGCGAACTCAAAAATCAAGGAAGACTTAGATTCAACTTGGTCGGAATTAACCAGTCTCTATACTCAACAAAATAAGTTTGTCCTTTCCATCAATTGTTAAGGTGTTGATTCAAAACTGATGCTGGATCTCTACTCTCCCCCATCGTCTTGCAATAAATCAGCAAATCTTGTTTATTAACTGAAATGTCAGGACTTTTTCTAAGTTAAAACCTGAATGAAATGAAGGAGAGGTATGAACTACCCAATATCCCCCACCTTGGTACTCGTAGAATTAGACCTCAATGGCTACAGATCTATCCCTTTATAAGAACCTGCAAACATTAGACTAAGAACTCTCTTGTAAATGAATATCAGGAGAAATGAAACACAACACAGGAAAGGGAGAGATGTCGAAGTATGCCTCAACGATAAAAAACACACCATGGGGAAAGGGTTACTGCTCTGACCTGCCACAACACTGAAGGAAAAACCCTATAAGATTTGTGGATGGCTCTTTTATGCTTGGGCCATTCTCGATTCATCCTCAGATTCTCATAACTAAATCTCTTGAAATATCAATTGGAAACCATAACGGACGAAGAAAAATCAGATAGACTTTAGTATACATAAATCTTCTGAAACGAATGTTATTAATGAAACTCTTCAACATACCAATCCCTAAAATGCATTCAAACGAATATTTCAAAATTTCAGGAGCCAGCGTGGCAGGGCATGGCGTAGCAGTCACCATGGTTTGCAAAATCAAAAATATACCGACCATTCCTGCTGGGTCATCCATTCTAAAAGGCCAAGTCGCAACACTTGTCTTGGGTGGGGGTGATCTGCTCCACGGGCGACCACTCAAACACAACACAATGAAGAAAATCTCTCGGTACAGGAAGAAAGCCAACAACTAGTGTGCTCGAAGCAAATTGAAACCTGACAACAGATAGAGACTGAGTTGTCGAACGTGCCCAGGAAGTTTACAAAAACCTCTATTCCATCAAACAAAGGACATAGAAGAATGAACAGGAAAGACAAGCCGAGAGTAATCAATTCGAGTGTTTCCTCACAGGTCACTCGACAGGAAGTGAAGCAAGCCATCAAACAAACAAAGGAAGGGCCCCTGGACCCGATACCATCACCATCGACCTAGCGAAAGCTGGAAAAGTTACCACTAAGAAACTGCCATTCTTTCCAACTTATACCTCAAACAAAGCAGAAACATAAGTTGAAATGAATGACTCGTTTCCAAGCGATTTGGTGCATGTTACATCAACACATTTGTTCGCTGACGAACTTCAGGAGTTGACTTGATTTTCTACTGTAACGAGAACAAGAACAATCCTTGCCAAAATGAGGGATGTAAATATCCCATTCCATTCTAATTTAAACCCACGACCAACTGATTTGCAAGATCGAATTAAATAGACAAGACTTAGATATAATCAAAATTCATCGTACAGATACGCGTGGGCTTATTTCATTCTAATGAACAAATACATTCATACAAAAAAAAACATATTTTGATATTTTTTATTCATTATATTTACAATGCAAAGGTTGCAGTAATCATGTTCAGTCGGAGTAAACTCTGCAGTTGTCAGTCTTGTTTCCATATAATTTATTCCAACAGACAGTTTGTGTGCAAAAAGAATCTCTTACGTCTAAAAACAATTCTTACAAGTTTCTCTACAAATTTTTTTTGTCGATAGTTCTGTGACGGCGATTGTTATTTCTCCACATTATATGCAGAGTTAAGTTTGGGGGTACAGTGCTGCAGACCCGCCCAGCATTATATGTCGGATCCCAATTTCGACAGCTGTGTATTCATAGACTGAGTGAAATGGATTTTACAAGTATAGTCTAATAACAGGAATGAAAAAAAATTGCCTTACATCCAAAGTCAATCATGTTTATTGTAACAGCTTCTTTCAGAAACTCATTTCTACACTTGATGGATCGATGAAGAAAAAGCTCCCTTGCAACTGATAAAGTCGTGTCAGCAGTAGAACAGTAGAGCCATTCAAATATTATGAGGTCCTCTCAAAATAGGGGTATATATTCTTAGTATGTATGGGGTAAAATAGCATGGAATTGTGTAACAAATCTTTTACTACATTATATTAGCTTCATTGAAACAAAGCCTGGAAGATGGTCGAATTTCGTAACAATTAAACTAGACGACAGAAATTATCTTTGTTCATTTTTTTTTTATTACGTTTCAAAATTACAAGTTTGTAAATAATCTAGATTGAGATTCGGTTTAGCAAACCAGTGAAATTTTTTTCATGAAAATGTATTAATTCTATCTACTATAAAATAAGTAAATAAAATATTGATTTTATTAAAACTATTTTGTCATTACAGTAAATTACATGAATTATATTATTAATCATTTTGTGACTTAATCGAGATCATGCTTGCGTTCTTCTTTCATCTTCCAAACATTTTTATTGCATTTCTTCTATACATAGAGAAAATAAAGTAACGTTTCTGAAAATCTGCATTATTCAAAGGCAATAAACAGTTCGAGTTTTATGCTAAATAGAAGCATCATTTACACCAGCAATATAGTTAACAAAGGGCATTTAGGTTTTATGTTTGAGTCATTTACTATTTATCATACCAAGTAGAGGCGTCAAAATGCGCAAATTTCGAACACTGGGGCTAAACCACGTGCTGAAACCGTGGTAGATGAAAGTGTGGTTGCCAAGCTAAGAGCAAAATTGCCACAAACGTTGAAATTCAGTGCATTTTAATGTTTATTCTTCCTATTTCTGTTATCTACTTCTTTCCTCCTTCCAATCATTATTTCAATGATTATCAGTTAATCTTCGAATGTTTTTAGCAATCTAACTAATCCGATATGTGTTTAAAAAATTCGTTTGTGGTTAACATAACGCTTTGTTAATTACATAGTAGATGTAAAGGATACTTCTATTTTGAATAAGGTTGGCTAAATAGCATAAAATTCAAACTGTTGATGACTCTTAGATAATTCAGACTCTCCTAAACGTTACTTCCTTTTCTCAATGTATAGAAGCTGCTTCAATGCAAGTCTCGATTATCTCCGTCTATAAAATGCAATGTGTATCCATATATTTCGTGTATGTTGTCAACGACCAGGCGAACTAGTGTAAATAAATGTAAATGACAGCTACTGTATGGAAGTTTGTGATGAAGTGTTATTCCATAGAGTATTCGTATTAGTATTCTCATCTGTTACGAGAATAACGGTTTGATCAATTCGCTAAATAAATGACCAGTTAAACGCCAAACAAAAATCTAGTTGTGATCTCTGAAATTTTGCAGTTCTTGTTATATCCACTCCAATTGCAACTACTTTTCCAGCTCAGTCTGTTAGAAATCTTATGATGAAACTGCTGATTCAAGATATCACTCCTACTATTACAAAGTCTTCTACCTGTATTGCTAATATCATACTGTTACTCTTACGACTATTGCAACTACTGTTATTTCTGTAATCGCATCAAGATTTCCCATTTTCCACAATTGAGCCTCTTGTTTCCCCGTATCAATTCTGTAAAAGTAATTTTTCTGTTTCAGTTATTCGAACACGTCATACGAAATCTATACACGTCACATGACTGCAAATACATTTTCTGCTGCTGTTAGTTATCTGTATTCATTTAGGGAATACTGATACGAAGGAATCAATGAAATAAATAGGTCGTTAATCTTCTGAATCTCTTCCTCCATAAAACCAATGATTTGTTACTTATTTCCTTTGATTAAGAGAGAGAGAGAGAGAGAGAGAGAGAGAGAGAGAGAGAGAGAGAAGAGAGAGAGAGAGTTTGGGAGAGGGAGAGGGAGTAGAACGAGGGGAGATCAGGGCATCAGATCTCGGACAGTTTTTAATTTGTGATTGACTTTTGTGCCAGAACAGACGTATAAGTAATTAGTCACTGTAATCTATTATAAATCAGAGTAATTTTAAATGAATGCATTAATTAATAAAGAAAGAAACAACGGATAAAAAAAGAAGAGAAGAAGAAGAGAGATCAAAGGGGTAAAAGAAAAATAAGGACAAAAAGGGGTTAAAAAGAAAAATAAGGAGGAAAATGTGAAAGTTAGGAAAAGATGTAAAGACACCAATGAAATTAACAAAAAAAGGAAGAAAAAATCAATGATTGAAATAGGAAAAGGCACCAATCACAAGCAGACAAGAAATAATGAGAGAATTTAACTGTCTATGTTATTATCACGGAGAGTTGATCTTGATCCATTTTTTTAGAAAATTCTCTTCTTTTTACTGACATATTTGTTGGTTCTCGTTATGAATAACAAGACGGTTTTTACTTTTGGCTAAAGTGATGCCTTATTGCAGGTCTATTTTTCACTCTTTCCGAGACAGAAGTGAACGAGAGCAGTCTTTTGCGAAATTGTTTCAAGAAAATCAATTTACTTTGTGATAGAAGCAGAGTATTTCAGGATGGCGACAGATAACTTTCGTCTGATTATATTGCAGCAATTGTAGTCACCCTCGTCAAATTCTAATAGTTGATGGATCTGTCTGTCAAATAGCAAAAGAACATGGTAACTAAATAGCAACTTGGCAATCAGCAACATTTTGTGTGACAATTGTAAGCAAAATTCTATCGTTCGGTTGCTATCTCTATTTATAAAGTAATTGATTAGTGATTCATGATTATCATATGAATAATGTGATTATTGAGGATGATGTTCCATTGCTCGATACGGATGTCCACAAAGGCAGAAATTGAATCATTTGGTTGATTCGATTTTACACGAAGTAGAAAGTTTTTCTCTTTCAATTCAAGTGCTTTCAATCCATTAGATCTTTGAATCATCCGAAAATTTGTTAGTTTTTAGAGGAAATAGGTTTTAAGCATTTAGGAAAGAGTTGTATTTGCAATGTAATTGCAGTGCTAAAGTAGACTCTTACTTTCTGTCATTTATACGGAAGTCCGGATAACACAAATTATCTAGTGAATTATCAAGTGAAGGTCGAACATACTAACAATGGCTAGCGAGACTGTGAGGCTAACCATTGCTTCTCTTTGGCAACGTACTAAACTTATATAATCAAATTATTCGAACTAATATCCTCAACTTCTTCGTTTTTATCACGAATTTTCGGTTCGAATATTCTACGAGTACAAAATATCATGATTACAACAATAAATTAGGATATAAGTCCGAATAATTCGTTCTCAGAAAATTTACAGGAAATATAATTTCTAAGGAATAGGGTGGGTAATATTTAGTAAATTTACTAATATTTTGTAATCGTAGAACAAGTGTTAATCTTGACAAAAATAAAGATTAAAAAATGAAAACAACCATCAGTGCACAGCGTAATAACTGGAAATCATAAAAACCTATTTTCATCTACTTTTATTTATGGCTACTTCTCATGTAACTGTAACAGACGAAATATCCAAACACACTCAACGCTGGATCCTCTAAAATATCATAAATATTCATTATACTTCATCCAAACATGAATCATATTTGACCAAATGGATCCCATCTTCATTGGTAGTTCAAAGAAGTATTTCATTCAAATCCCATCTTCTTGGTTATTCCAATGAGTATTTTATTCTATTCCAATCAACATGGCCATTTCAAACAGTATTTCATTTATTTCAGATGTTCTCAGAGTTACGTGCTATCATAACAAACTGACACTGGGCAGTGGAGATGTATTTGCATGCTATCAGTTTGATGCTTATTCAATGAAATCAGTTGGGCCTGTCATGATAACGTTAAACCAATTATACCATTTCAGCCCATTATGATGATGCTTATTCAACGTTGTCAAATTAGTCCATTATGAATGTGCTCATTCAATGATATCAGTCAGGCCCATTATGATGTTAGTCATTCAATGTTGTCCATTGGGCCCATCGTGGATATGCTTATCCAATGGTATCTGTCGGATCCATTATGAAGACTCGTTACGATGATGGTTATTCAATGTTATTCGTCGGACACGTTCAGTGATCAGTCGGGCCTATTATTGAGATGTTATTTCAATATTGCCAGTTGGGCTCATTATGAATGATGATGATGCTTATTCACTGTTATCAAATTGATCCCATTATGATGAAGGTAATTCAACGTCACCAGTGCGACCACAATATGATGATGGTTTTTTAATGTTATCAGTTTAATCCAACTGTGATGATCTTTTTTAAATGATATCAATGTGATCTTTTGATATACGCCTATTCGATGAGCCCATTATGGTAATTCTTATTCAATGTTATCATTTTAATTCAAATGTGATGGTGCTTATAAAATGCTTTCGATCAATATCTTGGTCTTTTGGAAATAATAATCACATAGTTGGAAGAAATCCAAAGAATCCTACCCTGCGACCCTATTGGTATAGGTGTACCTCAAGAACCACAAACTTCGTCAATTCCTGCACTTTGCTACTCGAACTCTCGAACGATTCCCCTTAAAATATCGGAAAGAGAACTTTCTCCACTCGAATATCTAAACAGGACATAATCCTGTTTGCATTCATTTCTATTGTAGAATAAAAAGTCAACAATCTGTACCATACAACATCTAGTGTTGTTTTCCCACCTTTAGTACCGTAAGCCTCATTATATTGACAGTAAGTAAGGGGCATGCTTCGTCTGCCACGACTCCAAGAGGTCGTTAAAAAGGGGTGAAAGATCTCAAATATCCGCTTTGCCCTTGCTGACTACTAGGCCAGCGTCTTCAAACCACACATCTCAATCAGGCTGATGGAATATACTAAATAGATCCATTTCAAATCAAGACCGATTTCGAAGAGGAATTCGATCAGTAGAAGCAACCACCAAAATATGGAAAATCTCAGAGATTATCAATTGAAACGTTACCAGGCACTTCTTCGTTTTAAAATTATTTTGCTGAATATGAATATTGTTATCAAATCATATTAGACCTTACCAAAATAAACTTTTCAAAATCTACTCGCAATTTTTTTCTGAACTTTTCATTATAACCATCTTACTGATGTATAAAACCTCATAAAGGTTTGCTAAAATGATCTAGAGCCATCTTAATAAGACAAAGAAGTTATTATTAATTAATTAATATTATTATTAATCATTAATTCTTATCACATTGTTCAAAAACTATGTACTTCGATTTTACGACCAAAATCAAAAACAAATATGGTGATATTGATGATGATGATGATCGTTCACAGCACAAGTTTTATTGTTCTTTCTTATTCTGATCGTGATTATAAAATCTGGAAGAAAATCTGTATCGGAGAATGCACAGACAATGAAAATCGTCCATGAAAGCAGTGCAGCAATAAGTCTTCCAGAGGTTCGTAAATTATTTGTAAGTAAAAAGTTGGAGTGATCATTAAACTATTTCCATTCGATGCTTGCAAATTCATCGCAACCAAAATCTTGACCGACTCAAGACATTTTTGGATTTTATTCTCGCTGGGATGGAGATCAGGTGAATGTTTTTGGTCAAACACTTCAGTCGACACACACATGGGGGCCTGCCGCGTGGGTGGAAGCCTTCTCTCTTAGGGTGAAGTGGCTTTGAAGTTGAAATCTGATAGTCAATAAACGATGATGGTGCAATACAATCGTTTCATGAAAGATGGCTGCGAAGAATATACACGGAATATATCCCCCGCCCTTGAGAATGTATCGTTTTAAACTCCCTTCACCGGAAAAGTGTCAATGGATGCCTATGGACACACAGTTTACTCATTTACATTGCATCGATTGCTGTCAGGAGTTCAAGTTGTTTAATCATAGGGAATGAATGTACAGACAGATATTCTCTGAGGAAACGATTAAGGACCTTGAGGAAATCGTTTTGAAAAGCTGATTGTGAGAGAGTTGAGAGAAGACTCGAAGTTGGAACAAGATGAACATTCCATAGTGATATTGACGGCAATGATGAAAGTATCTTTCTCTCTCTTAATCTTGTTCTAGATTGTAATCGAATGAGAAAAAAAGAATTATTCGTATTTTGATAAAATTGCAAATTCTACAAGTGCACGAAGGAACATGATCTGTTAAGGACTTTCTTATCACTTTGTATGCGAACTGCAGTCTTTCTATGAAGAAAACATGTTTTTAACCATGAGAGATACATCACTACCATAAGAAAAATATGTGAATGTAAGTGACTGTGTTGACTGCTACTTATATTTCCTTCCCTTTCCCTCGTGTGTATGTGTGTGCTTACATTTTTGGATTGATTTCAGTAGACCGGTATTCAGTGACGTCATTCGAAGGTTATGGCAACTTGCCGAGCTGAGAAAACGGCAAAAGAAATGACAAGCAACAAAACACAATACACAATACAGTTTCATATGGCTTTGACTTTTCTGCAGACGCCGTCGCCTTCACATCTACTCGCCTTTCTAATTGCCTTTCTTTTGTGTCTGTTGTCACGTATATCGTTGCTTCATTCCTTACGCACCAACGCGCTTTTTTTGTCCAAGTCATGAGACCTTCTCACTATCACATTTTAATTTTGCCAGAAACTGCTTGGTTTTATAGAACAATGGCCAAGTTAAATAACACAAGCAATCTAACAAGGCTTAGAAACATGCCTTGGTCTTAATATTTGTTGTCAAATATAATCAATGGATAATCTGATTTCCTTCAATTAGTACTAATTCTATATTTTCAGATACAAAGTTATAATATGAATCTATGTCACAAATGTACATCCTGTTGAATGTTGAAAAACCTTTCAAAAAGTTGATAATGAATAAATATTCGTATGGATTATGGTTAGTCTGACAACATGAGAAATGAATGACAATATTGGAAGTTTAAAATTATTCAATTTCATTCTGACATTTTGTCCATAATCTTGATTTCTTCCGAAGCAAATGAAGGGAGAAATAAGGGAACACTTGTCTTCAAGTTCAATTTAAAATGTGGGCGATTTTTTCAAACAGTTGTGCTGGATGTTGATAGGAATGTAAGAGGGTGTATGTAGGGTTGATGGGAAAGTTATTAATACAATTAAAGTAACTATATGAACTGGTGATTGGGCATCACGTTAGAGGAGAATAGGTGTGTATGTATCTGTAGATGTAATCATGCATGCATGATTATGCAGAAGGGAATACGTGCATATAAATAAGCCC
Organism: Thysanoteuthis rhombus; assembly: GCA_963457665.1. Classification (NCBI taxonomy): domain Eukaryota; kingdom Metazoa; phylum Mollusca; class Cephalopoda; order Oegopsida; family Thysanoteuthidae; genus Thysanoteuthis; species Thysanoteuthis major. The sequence continues at coordinate 10,026,031 of OY735232.1, read as the reverse complement.
ATATCAGGGGTGGATTCTGGATTTTGAACAGGGTGGGGTCCTAATGGAGAACAAAATTGAGCTGGGTGGTGTCCAAATAGAAAAAAATATTTCTACAAATAAATATGTAAAAATGAAAACAAATTTCAAACATTCAAAACAAGGAGGTAATATGTTTTACTCAGGGGTGCAATGCTAACTTTTTCGGTGCCTAAACATTTCGTCTCGTTTATTTGTTTTGTCTTTCATTTTTTACAGAGGTGCCAAAGCGGTCAGTGCTTCGGGGGGGGGGGGCTCCATTAGCACTACATCGCTGTTGATACGGCATTCTCACTTGCATTTCAATCGTAGCTTTCTAACTCAAGAATTGACAATTACGTAAAGTGAAAACAAATCAAAGGAATTTATCACAGAATCAATAAATAGAAAATTTATAAAGAATAAGACTAAAATAAGGTTTAAAAGTCGAGGAATTCGTTTTACTTTTTCTTGGGGGGGGGGGATATTCCAATGAATATCCCGTCCATTCTTGGTTGTCTTGTTCCGGTTTTTTCTCATCTTATGAAAACGGAATTTCGTGAAAAAGGTAAAAATTCTGCGATTGAAAAAACTACAAGCAGATATCAAAGCATTAAGAAACTAAAAAAAAAATCGATCGAATTGTATTTGAGACAATGGAGTCAAAATGAATGTTCATGTATCTATCAGTTATGTAACAATAAATGTAAACAGAAGAACGGGAGATCAAATTGGGAAATATTATAAGTTTATATACGAAATAATAAAATCTGCATTGAATGATGGTGTAAGGACAAGATATTTAGGCAAATCCTGATGTCCTAAGCTGAATGATAGATTGAAAACAGTAGCTGTGATAAATTACGCCTTGTAAGGAATTCAACTTCAGGTAATGGAAAAGCTACTTGCACATAGCCGTGAAAAGAAATGTTGGTAAAAAATCTCAATCACTATTGTTGAATCTAAAAAGTCAGTCAAGGTTTTTCGCTCAAGTTCAAAAGTAGCCCAAAATAGTTCATCAGTGAACCAGTGGACGAAATGCGGAAAGCCGGTAAATCAAGCAATGGTTCAATAAAAACGAGAAAAAATGACGGACTTTGAAGAAAAACAACTGCGACATTTAATGTACAATTTTTGATAGCGTTTGGCAACATTTCATTTTGTAATAAAACTATTCGTTTCCAATTGAGTTTTCAAGTTGATCCCTCTTTAGTCCAAAATAAAAATAAATGATCATTACATCAAAAAATGAAGTTATAAATATGAATATGAAGTGCATACATTATTTAAACAGACTGTATAATCTGCTTTCTTTATTTCACGTACTTTCTTGTATCTATTCATTTGGAGAATTGATTTTTTAAAGTTATGAATATTCATATGAAGTGTATACAATAATTATAAACACTGTATAGTCTGTTTTCTTTCTTTCTTCCCATTCACTCAATTCTTATTGACCTACTTTCAACCACATTAAAAAAAAATTCAAAACAACGAACTTTAAGTAGTCTATTCGGAATTTGAAAAAAAACTTTTTCAAAAACCTTCCTTTTAAGAAGAGAGAGTATTCCCCTCTCTCTCTCTTTCTCTCTCTCTCTCTCACTTATTTAATTTCATATCCTTTCTCTCTCTTATTATCCCTCTTTTATTAAATTAACAACTTTCATTCTTCCTTAGGAACGTAGTTTATTTCTGTTTTACCCCACTCTTTTCGGGGGAACTAAATTCTTTTCAAATGCTGTTAACTTATTCAAATCTGGTCATGCCAAGCAAATTCTACTATTCTTAGAACTGCAACCCACTTACGTCACAGTTAGAACGAAGCTAGTAACGAAGAACAAGAAGAAGTAAGTAGTGTGGAAACAGGACAAGGACCAATCATACCAGCGCAAAGAGTCTTTCTAAAAGTTAACCAACCGAATTTTAATCCGTCTTATATGAAACAAGCAAATAAGACTTGGTTAAAATTTGATTTTCGGGGTAACTAGACAGTTCCTTCTGCCCCAGCTTATCTGTGTAACCGGAATTTGTTTCGTTAAAATATCGTCCAATTTGTTGGTTTTATGGTTACAAAATCAGTAGAAGCATGGCTTCCCTATTGTTGAACATTCTATTAGGAATATAAAGTTTTGATGCTTGAAAATATGATAATCTGTTAACAAGTCAATAGAAGAGCCTCTAAAATAACAAGCAAGGATTTTATAAATGATATTAGATAAGTGAGAGACAGGAAAAAACATGTAAACATTTTCGCGGCCTAATGCCAGAACGAGGCAAAGAATAAGAAAAAAACGTATACAACATTTTTGTAGAGAATTTCATGCAGATTATTTTTGTGTTCCATGGTGAGTCCCGATCAAGAAACTCAGAAAAATAATGATTTTTGTTGCCCAAGATGACGGCCATATCAGAGGTAGTAGACGGGTGCAAAATCAGTGTCTTATCAAACATCATTTAAAGACAACAATACAGCTTATTTTTTCCTTATTCAACCCCCTTACGACTGGACTGCAGAATTTATTCAAATCATTTCTGGTCAAACAACTCAAGTATATACTTGTAGCACTCATTAACAATTAAACGTACCCAGTTCCTCATCTCCATCACAAGTTTGACTGAAGATTATAGACGAAGAATGTTCATTTTTTAGTTTAACGATCAAAATCGAAAAATGCAGAGCTGATGAAAATAGACCACTACATCTACCCATGATAACGAATCTCCATGAAATCCTTGAAAAAAAAGGAGAAAGTGAGCAAAGTATCAGCCTTCGATGGCAAATATTTGCTAGAGTGAGCTCAATCTTCAAGAACAAGATAATCCACTTTGTCCTGAAAAGAAGGGTATACGACTGATGCATCCGTCGATAGTCACCTATGGAGCTCAAACATGGAAGTGTACCAAAAGATTGACCCCCAAACTGAGAACCATGCAACGAGACTGGGAGAGAATCATGCAAAACATCATACGGAGAGATCACAAGACAGTACAATATATAAGGGAGAAGACAGGAGTCCATTAGAAAACTCAAATGGCAATGGGATGGTCATATAGTCAGACAATCTCTGGGCATCACAATTCACAACGTGAATCCCTAGAGATCACATGCGAAATCGTGGCCGGCAGAATATAAGATGGGATGGCGAGACGAGCTAGACAACTACAGAGAGCATTGGCTCCACGACGCCCGTAATAGAGAGGTCAGACGAGAATCTTCGGAAAGGTCTATGTCCAACGTAGGACGCTAAATAGCTGCTGCTGCTGAACCTTTTTTGGTTACATGCAGAAGTACAAATGTCAACATTCAACCTGTCATCCACTCTTCGCTCTCACTAACGTTATCACGGAGAAAAAAAGACACAAGTGTGTAATAATGATACTTATTACACAGTTGTGTCTTTTTTTACAGCAATATTAGACCATGAAGCCTATTCATCAAACAAAATAGAGTACTGACCTATTTGCGCGTTATATTTATCAGGCTAAGAAGTGGATCCTCTCTCTGACAAGGAGTGCCAGGAAATTTTTTCTTCAAATACGAAAATATTTAGAACTTATTGATAAAGATGTGTGAAATCAGCCTCCATTAGGAAACCTTGCAAAAATTTATTTTTTTCTTCAGGAAGATTTTCTGTTTATTACAACAAGTGATAGTAGTACTAAAATTCATGCGAGGGGGAATCTGTGCAGTCGGAGATCCTGGAGTACTGTGGACCCTCTGACGTACATATTACTGTTCATAATATGAAATGATAAATGAGGTTTGAATCTCTTGCTGAAACGTTCGCATCACTTAGTGAAAATATCAATAATTCAGGGCCTTAGCAGGATTCAAACCCTGAGGGCCCGGGTCAATTACCCCATTGGCCCCTCTATAAATCCTGCATTGTTCAGGACAATCAACATTGGATGAACACCAAATTCATATGACATTAAGTGGCTTCATAAAAAAAAGTTGTAATTCTAAGAAACGGAATACACGGAATTGCAAAGAAATTTGTAATGGGTTGTTTAGTCTTTGCTTTGTGTCAACTTGACCTACAAAATCTCTTCAGATGTTGAATTACTTTCTTAATAAGTGTTTATTCATAGGTCTCATGTTTGTTAAGAGGGACAATCATTGAAGAAACAATTGAAAAAGATTTGAGCACAGTCCACAATTTTCTTTGTTGATGCATAAAGCTCGAGAATAATGTTTACTTTCACATAACTTGACAGTTCCTATTTAGGTCCGACTCATTTCCCTACTGTCAGATTTGATTTGCGTATAAGAAATTTTCGATATTCAATAAGATTTTTTCTTTATGTATTCAAATTTCACATCTAAATGAAATACCTACGTTAATTTTAGGTAAATGTATGTCGTAGAAGTATATAAGATATAAAGTTATCAAGTGCCCTTATCAGGTTTGCCAATTTGGATGCAGTCTTTTTAAAAAAATTTTTCAATTCTGAAAGTCACTTTCAGATAAGAAAGATTTTGGTAAAGGATCTCAACTGACATCAGTGGACATTGGATCATGAGAAAAAACATCTAAGTATTGTCAACGATGGACTCAAGAATTCTTAAAAAAGCAACAAAAAACATCTAAATATTGTCAACGATGGACTCAAGAATTCTTAAAAAAGCAACAAAAAACATCTAAATATTGTCAACAATGGACTCAAGAATTCTCAAAAAAGCAACAAAAAACATCTAAATATTGTCAACAATGGACTCAAGAATTCTTAAAAAAGCAACAAAAACATCTAAATATTGTCAACAATGGACTCAAGAATTCTAAAAAAAGCAACATAAAACATCTAAATATTGTCAACAATGGACTCAAGAATTCTTAAAAAAGCAACAAAAAACATCTAAATATTGTCAACAATGGACTCAAAAATTCTTAAAAAAGCAACAAAAAACATCTAAATATTGTCAACAATGGACTCAAGAATTCTTAAAAAAGCAACAAAAAACATCTAAATATTGTCAACAATGGACTCAAGAATTCTCAAAAAAGCAACAAAAAACATCTAAATATTGTCAACAATGGACTCAAGAATTCTAAAAAAAGCAACAAAAAACATCTAAATATTGTCAACAATGGACTCAAGAATTCTTAAAAAAGCAACAAAAAACTTCTAAATATTGTCAACAATGGACTCAAGAGTTCTTAAAAAAGCAACAAAAACATCTAAATATTGTCAACAATGGACTCAAGAATTCTAAAAAAGCAACAAAAAACATCTAAATATTGTCAACAATGGACTCAAGAATTTTTAAAAAAGCAACAAAAAACATCTAAATATTGTCAACAATGGACTCAAGAGTTCTTAAAAAAGCAACAAAAAACATCTAAATATTGTCAACAATGGACTCAAGAATTCTAAAAAAGCAACAAAAAACATCTAAATATTGTCAACAATGGACTCAAGAGTTCTTAAAAAAGCAACAAAAAACATCTAAATATTGTCAACAATGGACTCAAGAATTCTTAAAAAAGCAACAAAAAACATCTAAATATTGTCAACAATGGACTCAAGAATTCTAAAAAAAGCAACAAAAAACATCTAAATATTGTCAACAATGGACTCAAGAATTCTAAAAAAGCAACAAAAAACATCTAAATATTGTCAACAATGGACTCAAGAATTCTTAAAAAGCAACAAAAAACATCTAAATATTGTCAACAATGGACTCAAGAGTTCTTAAAAAAGCAACAAAAAACATCTAAATATTGTCAACGATGGACTCAAGAATTCTTAAAAAAGCAATAAAAAAACATCTAAATATTGTCAACAATGGACTCAAGAGTTCTTAAAAAAGCAACAAAAAACATCTAAATATTGTCAACAATGGACTCAAGAATTCTAAAAAAGCAACAAAAAACATCTAAATATTGTCAACAATGGACTCAAGAGTTCTTAAAAAAGCAACAAAAAACATCTAAATATTGTCAACAATGGACTCAAGAATTCTTAAAAAAGCAACAAAAAACATCTAAATATTGTCAACAATGGACTCAAGAATTCTAAAAAAAGCAACAAAAAACATCTAAATATTGTCAACAATGGACTCAAGAGTTCTTAAAAAAGCAACAAAAAACATCTAAATATTGTCAACAATGGACTCAAGAATTCTTAAAAAAGCAACAAAAAACATCTAAATATTGTCAACAATGGACTCAAGAATTCTTAAAAAAGCAACAAAAAACATCTAAATATTGTCAACAATGGACTCAAGAGTTCTTAAAAAAGCAACAAAAAACATCTAAATATTGTCAACAATGGACTCAAGAATTCTTAAAAAAGCAACAAAAAACTTCTAAATATTGTCAACAATGGACTCAAGAATTCTAAAAAAAGCAACAAAAAACATCTAAATATTGTCAACAATGGACTCAAGAATTCTAAAAAAGCAACAAAAAACATCTAAATATTGTCAACAATGGACTCAAGAATTCTAAAAAAAGCAACAAAAAACATCTAAATATTGTCAACAATGGACTCAAGAGTTCTTAAAAAAGCAACAAAAAACATCTAAATATTGTCAACAATGGACTCAAGAATTCTAAAAAAGCAACAAAAAACATCTAAATATTGTCAACAATGGACTCAAGAGTTCTTAAAAAAGCAACAAAAAACATCTAAATATTGTCAACAATGGACTCAAGAATTCTTAAAAAAGCAACAAAAAACATCTAAATATTGTCAACAATGGACTCAAGAATTCTAAAAAAAGCAACAAAAAACATCTAAATATTGTCAACAATGGACTCAAGAATTCTAAAAAAGCAACAAAAAACATCTAAATATTGTCAACAATGGACTCAAGAATTCTAAAAAAGCAACAAAAAACATCTAAATATTGTCAACAATGGACTCAAGAGTTCTTAAAAAAGCAACAAAAAACATCTAAATATTGTCAACAATGGACTCAAGAATTCTTAAAAAAGCAACAAAAAACATCTAAATATTGTCAACAATGGACTCAAGAGTTCTTAAAAAAGCAACAAAAAACATCTAAATATTGTCAACAATGGACTCAAGAATTCTAAAAAAGCAACAAAAAACATCTAAATATTGTCAACAATGGACTCAAGAGTTCTTAAAAAAGCAACAAAAAACATCTAAATATTGTCAACAATGGACTCAAGAATTCTTAAAAAAGCAACAAAAAACATCTAAATATTGTCAACAATGGACTCAAGAATTCTAAAAAAAGCAACAAAAAACATCTAAATATTGTCAACAATGGACTCAAGAATTCTTAAAAAAGCAACAAAAAACATCTAAATATTGTCAACAATGGACTCAAGAATTCTAAAAAAGCAACAAAAAACATCTAAATATTGTCAACAATGAACTCGGAAATTCTAAAAAAAAACAAAACCTATCTGAATTGCCAAACAGTTTACTCTTCTTTTTAGATTTGTTATAACCTTTTTGCCAAGATTCTACCCCACAAAAATGATAACTTCCACTTTCCAATAGTATGCTGGAATCCTTACTTTCGTGTTTTTGGCTGAAACATTTTTACACCATAGCTACAAACTACAAAGACACACACTTGGAAAGTTGACAAAATTCTCTTCCCAATGATATATCATGTTCTATGTATAAACATCGGGTTTCTTCATATATATACACACAAATATATTTACAAGCGAATTCCATTGACGTGTGCAGGAATACCTACCTTCACGTTTTTGTCTGTAAGTTCTTTTGCACAACAGATACAAATTGACAAGATACACCGATGAAAGAAGGATAAAATTCTTCTTTTAACTCAGTATATTACGTCATTTGTGAAAAAAAAAACATTGGGTTTTCTGGTCCCAAACAACTTGACGAGGTCAAAATTGGCGGCCATTCTTCAAGAAAACCACCAACCTGGGATTTTCAAATGGCTGACGTCATTTTTATAATAACTAACCCTTGATGACTCCTTGTGCAAAAGTTAGAGCTTGTATCACAAAGTGCATGATTCGGTCAAAATCTGTTGTTGACTACCCCACTATAAAGGAACGAGGAAAGTTGTCCGACCATATTAAAGACGATGAATAAAACATGTTCTTCACGATTTGATATTGTTATGCATTGTTTCCTCTCGCTTCAGCAAATACCTTTATTCGCTTATCTCTGTTTTTTTCCATGGCTGTGTCAACATTTCTCTGTTAATTAATATTTATAAGAAACGAATGTGCGTCGAGTGTGAGGATTCTTGTTCTCTACCTATTCTTTCAGAAGAGTCACAATGTTTAAATTTTCAGCCTCTATGTCCATTGATGTGGCTTGTGCACTTAGTAAATAAACCAGACAGCCAGACAGACAGACCAGCTTGAAAACTGAGAGAAATCTATGTTGATAGTTTTAGTGACAGTTTTGGTTGTCGGTTTCAAACAAAGAGAGAGAGAGGGGGGAGAGAGAGAGGGGGTGTTGAGGGATCAGTTGGAATCAAAGATTATCTATTTTTTAGATAAATACGTTTATAAATCTGTTTATTCCATCGTTTATCTAGCTAACTACAAATTCAGAATCTGTACTTTCTCTTTTTGATTGATCGGAGGGGTAATAAAAAAAATGTCACCGACCATTCTACCCGTCCCATCTTGCATGCATCACCCACCAAACCCCTTCCTAGCAGAATCGCAGGTATACACACACTTATATACATATACATATACACAAAGATACACACGCATATATAAAAAAAACATGCACACACATATATGCACAGATACACACATATGTATGCATAAACCCACACATACATAAACAAATACATCATAAACATTGGCAGAGCAGCTGTAGAGTTACTACTGTTCATCAATAGATTTCATAAATCGTTGACGGAAAACGCCCAAAATTAATATAAAAATCTTTTTTGAAATATATGTTTGTGTTTATCATTGTGTATGATATAGTCGGACTAATTTCTCCGTCTATGTGTCCATTTATTCAAAATATTTCGGCCCTGTACACCCAGTCTAGGAGAATTCAGACAAGAATCCTTGTGTTATTTTTTAGAATAATGATTGGAGAAAATTCTGACTTTAAGATTATTTGACTAGGTATATTGGCTATTGACATCTGATGACATCTAATGGACTTTAGAGGTCACTGGAGATCCTATGTTAATCTTGGGGTTAAGCTACTATGTACACTAACTTGAACTCCTAAGGGACAGACATTTGGTAGTGTGTGAAGCATAAAGAAGCAAGCTAAGAAAGAAACATTTGTCGTCTTCAACTTATTATGTATACATATATATGAGAACAATGATAAATATTCAGCAAGCGTATTAATGTGTCAAGTTGATCATTGCTAAATACCATCGGTAGAGCAGTTATAAAATGAGTGAAGATGTTTTTCAATGGCTCATTACAGATTGAACATTCTTTTTCACAAAAAGATCTAAATTTTTTTAAAGGTAAACAGAATGTACAAACTGTAGTGAATCATTGAAAAAATATGTCTCATTATATATATATATATATATATATATATATAGAGAGAGAGAGAGAGAGAGGGAGAGAGAGACTAGAGACAAAATAGAGATAGTGAAAGAATTATCTTCATCCTTCACGAATAAATGCAAAGGAATTGGAAAAGGCTTGTTAAAAAGTGGTTCTCCTCGGGTCTCGTTACACGTATGGATGATTTTCAAAAATCGTGTTAGTATTCCTTTGTATAAACGAGAAATCATAAGCATCATCGGAAATAGAATTTTTTTTTGGTTTTATTACTTTCTGATAATTCATAAATGTACAAGGAAAGAGAAAGCAACAATCAAGGCAACAGAACAAAAAAATTCTTTCTATTTGGATCAGTTTGCAATGTCGTAGATTTTATTTCGATTTCGTGACCCTGAATAAATTTGGTAGTGAGTCATTTGAACTAAATTTCCATCTATTGTTTAAATTCACCTTCAGCTGTGAATGTCAGGTTTATTACAGGCGTATTGCCAGCCAACACTTGCCATTCAATGACTAGCACAGGGCCGGCCCTGGAGTTCCTGGTACACTGGGCAAGTTGAACTTTGGTGCCCTTTGAAGTATAGTATTATCTTTTTTTTATTTATGGTTTACGAGAAAAATACATGTATATGAATAAAAAGTTTATCACACTGAAAGTATTAACTGTCAGATATTCCTGAAAAAATCTTATTGCTGTGGTTGTTTTTGTCAATAATAATAATAAATTGCTGTCACTCATACTCCAGCGGTTACCACCAGGCAACTGGTGTGGGATTGCAAATAATAATAACAATGATAATGATAATGATAATAATGATAATAATAATAATAATAACCTCAGAACAACATTTACGTATTAATTTAGTCAACAACGCTGGGATTTTTTTCTATTTCAACTATTTTTATTTTGTTCGTTCACTTTCCCATTTCCTCCATTAGAATATGAATAGCCCTACAGTCTCAGACTTGCAATCTTGACATTTTGATGCCTTCCCGTGTTGCCATTACCATGAAACCATTCTGGAATAGAGCAATCAAAAGGTGCAGATTTTATCCATTATTGGTTGACTGATTATGCTTCAAGAACAGTTACCACTCAAGTCTGGCCTATGCAAATGAAGTTTCATGCAGATAATGACAAAATTTTTGGATCTAAACCCAGACCGTATTAATCCACAGAAAAAATCTCTCGGGGTAGAGTGGCTTGGTGGAGCTACCATCCTTTGTTCTTTGCTACGCCAATGAGTCTAACACTTGTGTCATTGGATACAATTCCAGTTGGATATCCACGGAATTTACCGTAACAAAATATCGTCCAAGTATGGAAAAAATATTTTTTGAAATTTTCGGAACCTTTTTTATATTGACTTATTGTACCGGACAATCATTCTGAAAATTGCTGAGATAAATACTTTCCTTCATTATACGTATTTCTATTATTTGAGGCCTTTTTTTATCATTCGATTCCTTTCTATTATAACGTTTATTCTGCTCCGTTTTTCAGCAGTTGAATTACACAGTGGTTGTGGTGGTGGTAGGTATTGTTGTTGTTGTTGTTATTATTATTATTATTATTATTATTATTATTGTTGCTGTTGTTGTTGTCAATAATAATAATAATAATAATAATAATAATAGTCATAATAGTCATAATGATAATACCTTATCTCAGAATCTCAGAACAACATGAGCGTATTACTTCAGTTAACAATACAGCTCGAATTAATGTCCGATCTTCCGATACAATGTCGATAATTTTTCTTCCATAAAGATTGGTGCGTATCCCCTTTCCTCTCCGTCGTAATCAGACATATCTGATTCTAAAGTCTTTTTGAGAAAATTTTCCGATAAAAAATTCTTCTATGAACTCATTGCTATGAGTTGGATTGCCGGCCACTCAGCAGAATAAGCGAATTTCGGCTGATGATGTATATTTCTTGGGTTAAGTAACCCAATTAGAAGTTAACACTTTGATATAAACTCATTTTTCACCTACATGAAGTAAGACCATTCCTCCGAAATACATCCCTATATACATGCTATGATGAAATGATTAATCTTTCCAATAAACTGTTTGCCACGGGAACCGAAATAAACAAGACTATTAATTATCCGTACGGTTGCAGCGATGATCAGCCTTTCTCTCTCACTGAATACTATGAAATCTACGTCTTTTTTTTTTTAAACTTCCGATTGGTTGACCAGAAACGAAATACAATCGCATCGCACTTGACGTCAAATAATTTCGGTCAATACTTTCGTTTTCTTCCGAGACTAGCACATGATAATTATCGTGCAGGCATATAAAATTAGGTTTTCAATCCTTATCTGTGAGTGAATAACGAAGTAGCTTGCGACTTACGTCCACAGATATCAAATAGTTAAGATCCCCCCCTTCTTGTAATTAAAAATATTCATCATAACCTGGCTAGTCATGATGCTTTTCTCTTAAATAGCTGATTGTAAATTCTGAATATTTTAGTTGTAGGCAAAAGAAACGCGAGTTCGAGTCTGATCGGGGTCTAATTCTTTATTTCCGATATACACCGTTTACTAATAGCCATCGACTGATAGTCTGAGTAGTTGCGACGAGAAACAACTAAAATTAAGATGATAGAAATAATAGTCGGAAACGAATAATAGTTATATATGATATTAGTTATGTCATTTTACCTTAGAATGTGCCATGCCTCATTAGTTAGAGTCTTTCGACCTTAGCTCTTTAACCAGTCATATATATATATATAGTGTCATCTACAGGCAGCTGTTTCGATGTATTATATTTCTCCAGTGTGGCTATAGACTTTCCATTATCCCATACATTATCGCGAGGCAGGATTGAAACCTTCGCTTCAGGAACCGGAGACCGATATCCTACCTCAGGGCTACGGAACTGGACGGTCAGTAAGGCTGAACTTAAGCAATATATTTATTTACGCAGAAATTCCCCATCCACAAGAGTGCTCCATTCCTGTGGAAGAGCATTATATATATATATATATATATATATATATATATATATATATATATATATATATATATATATATATAAGAAAATGTGCATACCTTCTCACTTTTAGTTGTTTTAATTTTAAATGATTGCTGGTGCTGCGACCAAGATGAACTCAGTACCCTTTAAAGTAAACTATTATCTTATTCATTTATCTATTTATCCATCCTAGCCTTTTCTATCACGTATAATTCTTATGTCTGTTGAAACGTTATGTACGAAATTAGACGACATTTTGCTGACATTTGTAGCATGCCTCTGGGAATGTCACTAGCTACAGGAAAAAAACGAGATTTTCCCCATTTCGTAAACAGATAAAAAGGTTCCAGTTAGTTTTGCATCATAAATCTATACTCCACTTTACCTTTACTTGATATATCTCACTTCTCTTTGAATCAGGGTTGAAAATTGACTGTGGAAGAAGTGATTGAATTTTGGGATGGGTCTGTTTATAGTTACATCTCCTCCATCGTGACTATATATCCATGCAACACAATGTCTCTAATGATGGCAGTTTGTCCCAAAAAGTCATAACTCAGGAACTCCACGGTCAATTGGCAAGATTACAAAGTATTATGTGGGATCGTAAATATAAGTTTGGGGACGGATCCATGTACTTTTGCCTCCCTTCTTTGTTGTTATTTGTCACAAAAATCATAATCAGAAACTATTCAGCCGATCTAAACCACAATTGGTTGGCATACAAATTATTACGGGGTCTCACTATAAATTTTTTTTTGGGGGGGGGGGGTTTCCATGCACAGTTACCTCTAATATATTGTAGGTATCTGTCCCAAAGCTATTCGGCTGATCTGAACTAAAATTGGCACAAATACCAATATTATCCGAATATACACGGTGGGGGTGGATCTATCCACGATTACCTCTTCTGCATCAGAGGTATGGTTCCAGACCACACAATATCTCCAAAGGTTGCGACTAAATTTCAACAATTTGGGGGGAGGGCGGGGGGAATAGCCAACGGACGAAGTTATTAGTTTTGGGACGAATCCATGAAACTTTTACAGTTACCTTCCTAGAATTGTATCTATATATCCACAACACAACACATAGTACCTTCAAAAGTTTAGATTAAATTTCGATGAAGCCTTTTTCCTCCTTTTTTTCTCTCCCATACGTCTGATCACTCATATTCGTCAATGCAATATCTCAACAAATTCCAGTGAAGACCAATCACATCATCTGGAGAGACGAGTCATGTAGAAAGGAAGAAGTGATTAAATGATTTGTGAGGGATCCATGAACAGTTACTTCCCTTCCGTCGTTTCCACGATACACAATATCGTCTCAGGTTATCATTGAATTTCAATGACTTTTTATAAAAGGTTGGGAAATGGGTTTACGGAAGAAGTGATTGAATTTTGATGCGGATCCATACACAACTCCTCTGCATCGTGGTTACATATCCACGCCGAACAGTATCTCCAAAAGTTCTGGAATTTCAATGAAAATTTGTGAAAGGTTGGGCAATGGGGAACGGGGGGTTGATCCAATCGAGATGGATTTTTAAAAATATGTTTTACTTGAAAATAAATCTTAACATTAAATGAAAAGTTGTCGATATCAAGATATTTTGTAAATTGTCTGAGCTGGGGGTTTGCAGCTGATATAGAAGAAAAACGTCATTACGTTAATCAAGTGGAAGACAATGGTTCTTAGTCAACATCAGAGTTTTTGATTATTACTTGGTGGATAGAACTTTATCATAACGAGGAGGGTGTCTATTTATATTACTGACAAATATCTATTATCTGTACACATTAATATTTCAAACGAACACTGAAAAAACTGGTTTGGTCAGTCACTGAATAGTAACTGTCACGTGACCAACGTCTTTTAGCAGCATGCCTTGTTGGGGGAGATCAATCAAAAAATTGGGAAAAGGGCTGATCAATGGATAAGTTACTCCTCTCGCCTTTTATATGGTCATTAAAAGGCTGAATTTTCAAAAAAACAAAAAAGAAATAAGCTGGCACAAACTAAGGGATCAATCTAGCATAAACTTTCATCGTACATTGGATCCTCCTCTGAAATCCTATCTTGAAAAGACATCGTAATCATCATCAGTCTGTTAGCGTCCATCGTTGGTCACAGACCTTCCCCAATACCGACAGACCCCTGTATTGTGGGTATTGCGGAGCCAGTACTTTCTGAATCTATTTAGTTCCTCACACCGCCTTGCCTTCTGTCGGTCACAGCCTCGCACCTGATCTCTAGGGATCCACGTCGTGAGAAATGATGTCCAGCGGTTGTCTGACGTTTTTGCAACATGTCCAGTCCATTGCCATTTGAGTTTTTCTAAAAGTTTTTATTATGTCTCGGACTCCTGTCTTTTCTCTGATATATTGTGCTCTCATATGAGCTCTCCATGGTTATTTCAGGTGCGCGTTGCATGGTTCTCAGTTTGAGGGTCAATTTTTTGGTCAAGTTCCATGATTCTGCTCCATATGTGACTATCGGTAGGATTTGTTGGTTATATATCCTTCTTTTTATGACTAGTGGGATTTTCTTGCTCTTGAAAGTCGAGCTTACTCTACCGAAAGCTTGCCAACCCAGTGAGGTTCTTCGCTTGATTTCTTCAGTTTTGTTGTCCTAAGTAAATGTAGTGGTCTTCTTTCTCCAGCTTTGCATTTTTGATTTCGACCGTTGAGTCTTTTGTCTTTGTCTCCAACATGCTTGTTGCGCATGACATTTGTCTTGCAGAACTTCATGTAGAGGCCGACTTTCTTGAGTCTAACATTATTTGGATATTGTGAAGGTTTTTAGTCGTCATCTGATCTGGGGTTACTTAGGTATTCTCTGTCTATCCTGATTCCTTTGCATTCCCATTCCAAGTTCAGGAAGATCATCTCCAGACAGGCTGTGGAGGGTTTGGATGAGCTGGTATCACCCAGTCTTACTCCTATTTGTAGATGAAAGGGCTCTGAGCCTTTATGTAGCCTGCTAAAGGAGATGCTTCGTCGGGATATATGTTGCAATACTCTGGCGTATACGGGGTCTACACCTTGTATTATTGCGTCAATGACTTTGAGGATTTCCTCTAAATCAAAGGCCTTCTTAAAGTCAAAAAAATGCTACAGCTGATAGCTTTCTCTTTTACTTGGTTTATAGTTAAGTAGCTTTTTCTGAAGACGGCTTGTTCCCGTCGTTGGTTTTCGTCCAGAGTTTTGATGATTTGATTGGTGATCACTTTGGTGAAGAGCTCATGGATGCAGTTGAGTAGGCTAATTGGCTTGTAGTTGAGGTCTTTCGGGTTTCCTTTTTTTGTACAACAGCATTATGATTGCAGTGTTCCACACTTCAGAGACTTCACTTTATCATGAGTTGAGAAGGATACCTAGTTTTTTAGTGATGACTCTTTTTTGAGTCGGAGTAACATCAGGGAAATCCCCGAATTGATTACTCTTGGGTCATGTTTCCTGTTCATTTTTTCTGCATTCTTTGTTTGGTGGAATAGAGGTCATTGTGAAATTCCTGGGAACATTTGACAATTCCGTCCCTATCCGTTGTCAGTTTTCCATTTGCTTAGTGGGCTCGAATCAAACGGATAGAGAACGGATTGTCAAACGTGCACCGGAATGTTATTTAACAAGAAGTAAACGTTTGAATTTTCAGCCTTCTAGCTCTATTGGTACAACGAGCTAGCCATACAGATAAACCAACTTGAAATTTGAAAAAACCAATGCTGACAGTTTTTGTTGGTTATTTTTAACAACAGAATTGATGTATCATGATACATGACATAAATTCATATATTACGACCGGCGTGGATTAAGGTCTCGATGAGACACTCAGCAAGCACCTATTCATGAAGGGTATTATTCTGGCAAGTGCATTGAACCCAACAGTTGGGGGTTCAGATGCAATAACCCCCCCCCCACGAGATAATTTTGAAATTTTAATAATTACAAGAAAATTTTGAGGCTGAGGGGATAAACCCTACTTTTACAAGATTTGCTATTACACTTCAGTACAAAATGGCTGCTCAGACTGTAAATGGCTATGAAATGGCTGCTACAACTGTAAATGGCCATAAAATTGCTACTCTGATTGTAAATGGCTATAAAATAGCTACTCTGATTGTAAATGGCTATAAAATGGCTAATCTGATTGTAGATGGCTATAAAATGGCTACTCCAATTGTAAATTATAAAGTTCCAAACATTCACACACTCGATGTTGCAAGGAACACAACATTTGTCCAACAGTTTTTAACACCAAGTGAGTGTATGGAATAATTTACAATCTGGGTAGCAATTTTGTAGGCATTTACAATCAGGGTTGCCGCTTTATGGACATTTACAATCGAGGTTGCCATTTTATAGCAATTTACAATCGGGATTGCCATTTTATAGCAATTTACAATCGGGATTGCCATTTTAAAGGCATTTACAATATGGGTTGCCATTTTATAGCCATTTACAATATGGGTTGCCATTTTAAAGGCATTGAAAATCGGGGTTGCCATTTTATGGCCATTTACAATCGGAGTTGCCATTTTATAGCCATTTGCAATCAGGATTGGCATTTTATAGGCATTTACAATCTGAATAGCCAGTTTATTGTCATTTACAATCGGGGTTACCGTTTTATAGGCATTTACAATCAGGGTTGCTGCTTTATGGACATTTACAATCGGGGTTGCCATTTCATAGGCATTTACAATCGGGGTTGCCGTTTTATAGGCATTTACTATCAGGGTTGACATTTTATAGACATTTACAATCCGAGTAGCCATTTGAAAGCCATTTACAATCTGAGTAGCCATTTTGTAGCCATTTACAATCCGGGTTCTCACTTTATAGCCATTTGAAATCGGGGTTGCCGTTTTATAGGTATTTACAATCGTCATTGCCATTTTATAGGTAATTACTATTGGTATTGCCATTTTATAGCCATTCACAATAGGGATTGCAATTTTAAGAGCATTTACAATTGGGATTTTATAGGCATTTACCATCAGAGTCGCCATTTTATAGGCATTTGCAATCAAGGTTGCCATTTTATAGCCATTCACGATCGGGGTTGCCGTTCTATAGCCATTTACAATTTGAGTAGCCATTTTATAGCCATTTACAATGTGAGTAACCATCTTACAGGCATTTACAATCGAGGTTGCCCTTTTATATGCATTTACAATTGGGGTTGTCATTTTATATTCATTTACAATCGGTGTTGCTAATTTATAGCCATTTACAATCTGAGTAACCATCTTTTAGGCACTTAAAATCGAGGTTGCTCTTTCATAAGCATTTACAATAGGGATCGTTATTTTATTGGCATTCATATCCAGGGTTGCCATTTTATAGGCATTTACAATAGTGGTTATCACTTGATAGATATTTACATTCAGGGTTGCCATTTTATAGCCATTTACACTCAGGATTGCAATTTTATAGGCATTAATAATCTGAGTGGCCATTTATAAGCATTTACAATCAAGGTCACGATTTTATAGCCATTAACAATTTGGGATTGCAATTTCATAGGCATTTACAATCGAGATAGCTGTTTCACAGCCATTCAAAATTGGGGTTGCAATTTTATCGCCATTTACAATCTGTTTAGCAGTTTTATAGGCATTCACAATCGAGGTAGCCATTTTATGGCCATTTACAATTTGGGGTCGTGATTTTACATGCATTTACAATCGGGGTTTCCATTTTATAAGCATTTACAATCAGGGTTGCCATTTCATAGCCATTTACAATCGGGCTTGCCATTTCATAGTCATTTACAATTTGAGTAGCCATTTATAGGCATTTTCATTTGGGGTTGCCATTTTATAGATATTTACAATCTGAGTAGCAATTTTATACGTATTTACAATCGGGGTAGCGATTCTATTTGTATTTACAATCGTGGTTGCCATTTGATAGCCAACTGCAATTTGGCCAAGTATAAGTAGGGATTACCGAAAAGGGTATTCGATCGTATTTTAAGTTCGATTTCAAGTATTTTCCCAGCCCCCAACGAGAGGAATCACTTACTATGTACTCCCACCATTTGAAGTTCACGACTTCCTTGCAGATATATTCGAAACGAATCTGTGTTTTCTCCCCCATATAGCAAGGCTTTCAGGACCGTCCATTCCCGCATGCAGTGCACGTGACTTAGCCAGCAGAATCGTTGTTGCTGGGGCAGGGTGTAGGGCTGCGAATCATAGTCCAGCTAGAACCTTGCTGTTCATTATCACGCTAACTCAATCGTAGACTGTCGTCTTACAAGAACGGTTTTTCAGAACCATTTCTTGTTTTCCGATTGTGTAATACATTTAGAGCTGATTTGCTGTCGTATTTCTTCCGCAATTTTTTTCGTGATAAATTTAGAAATGTTAAATTTCTGATACAAATAATGATACACAAGAGCATGTCTCCGAAGTATACAAAACACTTTGGTGGCGCGTGTATGAGAATAAACACATATGCAAAGACATATGAATATACAAGTTTTTATCATATATATATATATATATATATATATATATATATATATATATATGTATATATATATATATATATATATATATATATATAAGAATGTAGATATCAGATGAGATAAACTGCACTAACCCATTCTGAGGCTCAACAACACCATAAAAGATGATTACTGGCACAATCTAAGAAAATCGCCAGAAATGGTCCTAAATCTCCAAAAATGATAGAAAACGCCAAAAATGAGCATTTACGAATCTTATTGAAAATGATACTTGAAAAATATTCCTTTATCGCAGCAGTTTACGAGTATGAGAATCAATTGACTCAAAGAAAGACTACTTGCTCTCCGCCCTTTTCCTCCTCCAGCTACTCCGACCATGGATAGTGAATGTATCCTTGAACCTATAGGGTTCTTGTTTTTGCAAGCAAAGATTGGTCATTTTTCATAAGTTGACTCTGGACAGTAGTGTAGCTCTATAGGTGTGCCTTCGAAGGTTCATGTTGACGGTTCTATTTGACGTACTTAATACAACTGAGAATCGAGAAGAAAATTACGTTTATCAACTTAGGCATGTGGAGATATTATCTTGATTTTAGATGTCAACCATCAATAAAAAGAATAATCGGGTATAGATTATTTTACCTTTACAGCCTACTTTATTAGAATCTCCTTCCTGGTCCTTTTTTGCTATTCGCATTAATATCATTATATACCAACATGTTTGATACACACGAAAAATAACGTTGTTACAAGAAGCCACCTTTTTTTGAGAGGAAATTTCGAAAAGAAGTGTTGCATGTTTGATAGCAAAGCTACAAAGCCCCAGAGAGTGCATGTCTCTGTCAACACCATAAACCCACTAAAAACTGAAGGAAAATCAGTTTATATATATATATATATATATATATATATATATATATATATATATATATATATATATATATATATATATATATATATATATATATATATGCGGGGAGATAGCTGTAAAAAGATTGGAATTTGCTTTAAAATTAACTAATATTAAATATTAAAATTCATTGAGAACTTCTGAAGATATTGTGTGAACGGACGGATAGACAGAACTAGTGAATACATACTGCACACTTTTTAGTTGCTTCCAGGCTTTTAGGTCCTGCGTAAACCATGAGACATTATCAATAACTTTGATCATTGAGAATAATAATAAAAGTGAAAGATCTACAGATAGTTGCATTCTTTGTAGATTTGATGTAAATAGAGATATAATCTATTATAATATTCTGCTTGTTCCTACTTATGTTTGAATGTTATGCTCTCAGTAATAACTTAAGGATATGATTAGGTAGTTAAATAAGAGGGTAAGAAGAGAAAGGACATAAAAGAGATTCAGACAGTTTCATAAGTTTGGAAGGGAGAGTGGAAAAAAGAAAGTTAGGCAGTTTTCTGATGGATCGATTTTTGCATATGAAACTCATTCCATGTTTGTATAGCATTTAGATAAAAACATGGATTGGTAACAAAACTTGATGAGATGAGAGATAGTGAATGAGAAGATAAAGGCAAAAAGCGGGAGATAAGCAGAGGCGTGAGACCATGAGTGATCTTATTTGTCAACGCCTGTTGAATATCCATGAGTTCAGCTAGTAATTTATCATTTGCTTTCACTTAATTATGATTCATTATTACTAGGAACATGCGCAAGGGCAGGTTTTTAAGTAGGTTCCAACGGAAGGTCTACATAGGACATTTGACCCTAATAAGAGATCAAAACGGTTTTCAATTGGGTGGTTTATCCCAATTCTTTATCTCTGACTACAAAGTATCGTTTTGGATACTAAGAGGTCACAGGACAGGCAAAGACAGGATTAATGAAATTATCTTTTAAAGGGTTGGAAGTAAACTCCAAAAACTTTCAACACTATACATACGTATGATACGATGAACATATGAATCCCCTACAAAAAAGACAGAAATCTATTAAACAGAATATGAAATCTAAAACCAATATTCTTGATCTAATTTAAACAAAAACTCCGAAAATTCTGTTTGCTGATTCTATTGTCATAACGAATGCAGCATAATAATTAATGCAAACAAATATTGAAAGACTCTCACTTACATTAGTACAAATTGGGTAGAGCAGTACCCTTATAGTTCTTGTAGTTTTATTTTCTCTTTTTATACTCCAATAGTAGCGATATTTCTACTGTTTTATCATGTTAGGATTAGAGGTAAGATTGGAGGTAGGGTTAAGTAATTCAGAAATGCATTCATTGGAGTATATGATGAGAAGATAAAGAAATGCTACAACCTCTGTCGAAGGACAACACTTCTTTTGGGGAACCGCATTATTTGAATTGTCCCCTTACGTTTTCTCCACGCTGAAACTTATTTTGGCTCTTACCTACAGGGTCTTGAGGGATATTATTGTTGATTATAAGGTCGATATGCTCTGACATAAAATTGCATATACCGACACCTACAACAAATGTAGAGTACAGTTGGTTGCTCAATAGCCAGGTCTGTACTTGAGGCAAATAGTGCAGCTGTACAGGGGTTACCAGGATTTTAATGTCTTTAACTTTATTCTTGAAAGTAAAAAAGTAAAATGTGTCGATCAAATTAGTTTGAGGATCCATTATCTTGAATAGAGATAGATTATTGATCCAAAAAGGACTTTGCGACAAATTAAACATTATGACTTTCTGAATATTTCATCTTTATTTCGCTTCCTTTAAGTGTTATTGTTGAATACAAAAATTGAAGGCTCCAAAGAAATGTAATGCACTAGGACTCATCAATGATAAATACGACCTTGTCATTAGTGCAGAAGTATTGAATTAGAGGGGTCATGAGATTATCGGCCTCCTCCAGTGGTTCTCGAAGTTTACGGCACACTAAGAAATATATATGACTTATCCGGCACACGAACAAAAACTCATCACCTCTTTTTCATACATCTGTCACTATAAAAGTTGAGGTCTCATAAAATCTATTGATTGTCAACTCTGTGGTGGAAGTGGAACATACAGAACACTTTTAGTTGACACGTTCCAGGTTCGAAATACATATTTGTGTATTTGGAAAGATTTGTTCCGCACACTATTGCACCTGAGTACACAGTTTGAGAACCACTGTCCTTCTGACTGACCTGACGGCACCAGCCTACAGACTGACCGAACCACCGGGATTTCGGCCGGTTTACCGGTGGCTCACTCTGCTCCCGATTTACAACACTATTCTTATTTTGACTGTTTTTTTTTTTTTTGTTTAATTTACTTAATTTTCCATTTGTATTGAGAAAGCCCTTCTGACGTAGAAGATGACAGACGCCATCTATCAGTCGGCGTTTTGGGCGACTGCACATATTGCCGGTGTCTTGAGATGACGTCTGGTGCGTTCAACATCGGCCATTCATGGAGAAAATGCTTGTAGAAATGTTTCAATGACATTAAACATTCGCTGTAAGAAAACCATCTGGCTACCTACTGCGAGATAATAAATTACTTACAAGACCACCTTGCTACTTAATGCGAGATGGTGAATGCTCTGATGATGTCCCCATGAAATATTGGCTGGATGGAACCAACTTGCGCAGCACCTACTTGTAGTGAATTCCTGGTTAACAATGTCCTACTAAGCGTCATTTAACGACATGTAATATCAGACATTGTTAGAATATGATAGCAATTACACGTTCTTGCGCACGATAAATATATCTCCAGTTTTGAATGAGGCCAAAATATCTTCTCAGCGACCTTTCTAGTATTTGTACGATCAATGACACTCTTAGGGTAAAAAATACCCATTTCATTGAAACATGATTTTTAAAAGTCATATTTCCTCCTTTTTGATTCTATTGCTGCAATATCTTCTCAATGAATATCATATTCTCTTCAAGTTCTTTATTAAGTGACGATTTTAATTGGAATATATCCTATTTATTGTTTACGTAATTTGCTATTTTGTGTCGTCGTTGTAATTTATTGTTTCTTAGTTTCCTTCAAGCTGCTTACCTATTCACCGGGGCATATATACTTTTATTTGGATAAAAGCATTTTTGCCTCGACGAATGTAGGTAGATGTAGACATGTACATGAATTTATTAGGTTAGTCATTAAAATACATCTGCTATTCGATACTACTTTTTTTTTTAAAGTGCGCAATTTAATCAGTAAACACACTTGTTACAGAGAACTTGTTCGTTTTTTTCAACGCAATACATCTCCTTCCAGAAGTTTCATCCACAGACAACTCTGTCAGTTGGCAAAGGCCCGCTGCTACGAATATGTACATAACGTGCTGTGCGTAAGGCATCACGTAAAGGACCTCAAAGCATAATTAATAAGTATCATTTCAATTTTTTGTTTATTGATTGATTTATCTATTATTGGTAATCTTCACTTGGTCTTAATCAAATTTATCTAAACCAATGGTCTCTCACCTTTTGTTGCACCGCGAACCGGTTCAATATTTTACGGGCCGTCCAACGGAGGGTGTATTAATCACAACTGCAATATAGGTGAAATGTCTACTTGCGAATGCTCGAGTAATTCGGAACAATAAGTCATTTTGAAGTGTCTAATACACTCAATTTCTTTTATAAAAGGTTTTATCGAAAGAAATCAATATAAAGACACGAGGAAATGAATGTGTTATCGTATCATATCCTTGCAGCCCAGAAATACATTCTTTGTTGCACTGCCTGGTGTTTAGGGATCATTGGTCTCAACTGCTGTAGTAAGTACAAAATCTGATTTTGTCAATCTTTTTTTTTTTTTGTCAAAATACTGGAAATCGCAAAATAAACTGTTGAACCTGATTATGAAGTTGTTTTTATTGAGTAAAAAAAAAAAAATAAGCCAAATAATGAGAACTTCTTGAAGGGATTTGAGCCTCTGGCCAAGTTTGATCCTCTGAGGGAAAAACAACTGGCCAAAGTGAAGAATGGAAAAACTGAACACACTATCTTGCATAGCAGACGCAAAACGAACTGATCCAGATCATTCTCATGAAAACAGCAGAGACCATTGTTTTCCATATCCAAGATGTAAAACATTATTGTACCATTCTCGACTGTACACCAGATGTAATCCATAAAGTGCAGATGTCAATCATTGAGCGGATTGTCTGTTTGGAGTCAATGTCAGATATCAAGGAATTATTCCTTGGGATATGGATGTAGTGGAAACAAGAGACCTTACGCTGTCCAATGTCATTCTTGACAAGTTGAAGGAATTCTGCATCCCTTTTGAAAATTGCAAAGGAGAGGCCTATGACAATAGAGCAAAGATAAGCAAGAAGCTAGATGTCCAGGCCCGAATGCTACAGTCAAATTCAAGACCAGTGTTTGTTCCTTGTGGAGCACATACAGTGAATCATGCGATAGCTGATGGTGCTAAGTCACCCTATGATGAAATTGGCTGTTTGGGATATTTGCTCTTCCCTTTCTTTTCAGGAAAATTAAAACGCTCGGCCAGTTTGACCAAGTATTTTAACACTGAAATCTTGGAGTGATGTTTGACGTGAAAACAGATTTCACAGTGTTACAGCAGTCGGAAATCAAGGAAGTCAGAGAAACTCTCATGGATAATTGGCAAGCTGTGAGTGTGAGTGATCCAGATGCTAAAGTAAAGGCTCAATACTTTGCAGAAGCAGTGGGCTCCTTCAGATTCTTCATTTTCTCTCTTGTATAGAGTAACATTCTTACAAAAAACACACCAAAAGACTCTGATTTCGCAGACTATCACTTTGATTAACATATTCTTTATCTCCATCAAATAGCCTGTTAAGCTTATAATCTACTTTTCCTCTCCTAATGCTCAACAAGCAATGCTAAATTTGTTTGCCAGGACTGTATTCACAGAGTGTTGTCAAAGGGCTCCACAGAAAATTGCTGTTGGATCATAATTGTGTGTTGATATGTTTACATCTTTGTTGTGTTCCTTTTTGTATAGTACATTGTTAAAAAGTGCACGATGCTTTACAATAGGGTGCTTTTCTTCGGAGAGGTTTGCACCACAAATGTTGTGTTCTACTTTCTCCTGTTTTGTGTTTTCAATTTTGATCATTGTAAGTTTCTTTCTGACGTGATTGATACACATGACCTTCGTTTCGCTGAAGTTTATATGAAGACCGACTTTCTCACTTTTTTCATTCAATTCATCAGCGTTTATTGAGGATCGTGAAGTCGCAGGTTGCTCACATATTCGCTGTTTATTTTGATTCCTTATCTTTCCCGGTCTAGGTCTCAGAATATCATCCTGCAGCAGGCTGTATGAGTGAGCTGCTACCACCGTGTCGTACTCCTCTTTGGAGCTGAAAGAGCTCTGAGTCTTTATGTAGCCTGATAAAGGAGATGCTGTGACTATGTAGCAGTACTCTGACGTATATGAGGTCTACGCCTTGTAGGGTGATACCCTCTATAGTCAGGGGAATTTCCACTGATTCAAAAGCCTTTCTGAAGTCGATAAATGCTACTGCGAGTGTCATTTTGTATTCTGCTATTTTCTCTTCTTGCTGATTTATCAAATGGAGATGCTCTATGGTAGAGTAGCTTCTTCTAAAGCCAGCTTGTTCCAGTCGTTGGATTTCATCTGGCGTTTTGATGATTCGCTTGGTGATGATTTTCTGGAAAAGTTTGTTGATGTACGTGAGAATACTTATTGGTCTATTGTTGTTGGGGTCTCTGGATTTTCCTTTTTTATATAAAAGCATTATGATTATAGTGTCTTGCGTATCCTGTTTGTTGTTTTGTGGTCCTTGTTTTGAGGATTAGAGTTTTTGGTAGAATTCTTGGCCACGTTTGACAATCCTGTCTCTGTCTATTGTTAGGTCTCCATTTCCCTCGAGTATACTAATTATTTGTACCCGTCCTTTAATGAAAGCTTTGTTTATAGCTTCGAAACCCTGATGTTCTTCAAGAACTGTTTCTATGATAACTGTCGTCTTTTTTTCTGGCTTCTTGTTTCTTTTGGATTGTTGTATTTAGTTAGATTGCTTCAATTTTCTCTCTTGTTGTTGGTGGCTTGAGATTTCTGCATTTTTCCGTGATTTTCTTGGTTTCATCACTGATGGTTTGTGAGTTTTTTGGTAGACTTCATTTTGACAGGCTGTTATTTTGTTATTGAATTCGTTGATGTTGGTCTCGCTCTTCTCCGGTTCGGTAAGAATTCTATATCTGTATTTCAGTTCAAGCTTGAAGGATTGAGTGAGCTCTTTTGATACGTTTAGTGTTTGCAGTTTGGTGTGGAATATTTTTTCTGCATATTTTGTTGATGCTGATTTGTATTTTACATCTTACCATTCTATGGCAGCTTCCCACGTTGACTTGATGTAGGACTTGAATGTCTTTGATAGTGTTGCTTTTGTCCGCTAGGATGTTGTCTATTTAGTTGGTACACTGAATGAGAATCAAGTCCTCAGCAACTGGTTGCGATACTAACCAGCCAAACACCGCTCTACAACAGGTGCCAAAATGTAAATAATACCCTTGTGCTAGCTATGGCTTCAGCTATGCTCAGATGGGCTCCACCAGTCACATTACTACTCACCTGGTTTGTGATATGTGAATTGGATTTCGAGGGGGCAAGGACACAAGGTGGCGTCATTCACTTCAACCTGCGCTATTTTACACACAGCTGGGGGGGAGGTGGATTCTTGCATTTCCCAAGCGCATTAGTGCGAGGTAAATGCAAATTATCCCAGTCAGAGTTTGAGCTCGACGAGTCCATTCTCTGTGCTTCCCTACCTCAGCAGGGTCCTGGTACCAGGAGGTCAGATTTGTGGACATTCTAGTGAAAGATGAACTCTTTAGAAAAGAATTGTGACACTAACTTCCTGACAATTACCATAACCCTAACCCTAACTTCAAATGAAGAGTGGTGATATTGTTCGCATAAATATTCTTCACTTCAGAAATAAAATTCTACTCGAAAAAAATTACGAATTTCTTCCTAGTAAAAATAAATGACTCAAAATTTTACTCATCAAATGAATTCTATCTACTATCTGATCATCCCAAAAGCCCGTTCTGTGTTTGGCGTTAGAGGGCATTAGGAGCATTTGGTTTATACGACTTAATTGAAAAGATATCATCGTGTATCGAAAACTTGTCAAAATTGACTCATTTTTCTTTACTGATTCTAACATTCATAAATGAAAAAAGGCAAAATTTTCGGCACAAATTCTTTTCATTCCAAGAAAGCTAGGAAGGTGACTAAAACGCAAAAATGTGAAGTTTATGAAGGAAGTAATGTAAAAGATCGAACGTATCAAAAGTGGTTGATGAAGATTCGTGCTAGGGATGTCTTGAAGAATGGTAGGGTAGATTGGTTGAGGTTGATAGTTATCAATTCATTACATTGATTGAGATTAATCAACATTATACGACGCGAGAGATAGCAAACAGACTCAAACTATCTAAATCGAGCGCTGAAAATTATTTGTACTTGCTTGATTTTCTTAGCCATTTTGATGTTTGGCTTTCCTTTGCAATTTGACACATAACGAATGAGGATGACTTTACAAAAATGTTCTATTTTTCAAACAAATTTTGACGGGTGACGAAAAGTAGATGCTTTACAATAACTTGGAACAGAAGAGATGGGAAAACAGGCAACCCAGAAGTAACTGTACCAAACTCTAGTTTTCATTTACATGAGGTGACGTCGAGTTAAAACATAATTGGATTAAATGAATCCGTCCACTATGATATGTTTCCTTTCAATTCCATGGAAGACGACAGCAAATGGAACAAAATCAGTAAACATGTTGTCCCATAAAGTTGGGGTCAAAAATAATATCGTCTTTTATATTCATTTAAACCGAACAAACTTTTTGAGTAACCCAATGATTCTATGACTTCAGTACAAGCTCAATCGTAATCCTATGGGAAGTTTTTCTTAAAGTCTGAAACAATGCATTTTTGAAAATCTTATCTGAAAATGCAGAATGAGAAAAAAATTTGATTACAATTTTTTCATCCAATCTTGACATGACGTGTGTATTTTACAGACCGATTTGTAAAGTATTAGAATGCTTTTATCTCAGCAATCGAAAATACAATGGATGTGAAATCTGGTATAATAGTATTTATGTGTAAGTGAACATTATTTGTACCTTGATAAATCAAATCAAGTGACCTGCATGTATTTTACTGAGTAGAATTTAGGTAATTTACTGACCAGTCTGTAAAATACACACCATGGGATAAAGTTTATGCCGCCATTGATTTCCTCTTTTCATCAAGGGCTACCGAGGGTAAAAGTTTTCACCGGATATCTTTTGCTGTTCCTCAGATATTAATGTTTCTAATGATTTACGGCCTGGTTTGTAAAATGTACACTTGTCACGAGTGATTGAGAATGATGCTATAAAAGTTATGATTATTTAGAATTTGTTTTTGTTTAAAACATTGAATTATGGAGTTGAGCACGCAACCTTCAATATCACTGAAGAAAAGGAAGAATGATGTAGATTTTTCATTGTGTATTATATGTTAGTTTGAAAAGCCAAGGCCATGGTGAGAACACCCAGTAGTGTTGAAAAACTTATGAATGTCTGCAGTGAGAGGTTTAAACTTAGGGATAACTCTGTAATTGACTTGAACAATCCTATAGAATGATATGCAATGGAAGAATTAATGCAGAATAAAGTAATCTCTCATAGGAATCTTTAGAAGAAGCTTACGAACGTCTACGTTATTAAAGCTCTTGAAGGTTCATCCTCTGCTACGGTTTCTCGAAAATCTGACCGACCCAATAATACACTGAATAATAAAGGTTCTCCTCTTGACCTTGATGTGGCCTCTCGTTCACGACAATCTAAAATTCTTCCGTATGAAGAGAAACATTGCTTTACATTGGATAATGTAGAAAAATGCTGGATATGACAAACAAATTAGGTGACAAGAAGTTTTTCTGCGACTTGACACAATTTCAAATCCTGACGATGCAATTGCTAATGTTTTCGCTTATCATTTGAAATGTTGGTTTAATATTCAAAGAGCGGCTCAACCTACTTCCGAAGTGCAAGACATGTATGATTTTAAGCAGCAAGTAGTGTGGGACTGAGTTGATTAACCTAGTTCAAGATGAACTTGAGCACCTATCTGGTATTGAAATATATATGAATATACAGAATGATAAGTACGTAGAGCTACTACAAGAAAATGATTTTCAGCAAAATAAAATTAAGAGTAACTACAAAAATACATCAAGAAGCAGATAACTGAAGATGAACTTAATGAGGAAATTGTTGAATTCGTGAGAAAAAATAAGCTTGGTTTCATTTGTAGTAAAAAAAAAAAACATCTGCGGTCGATTTGTCCGCAAACGGTAAAGTGGATGATGATTCAAATAATTTATTGAAAGTTTCCAGAATTATCTGAAAAAGAGTATGGTGCGATAAAAACTTGACATTTCAGTGCGATTTTCGACAATTTTCAACGACCTAAACATCTTGCAACCCTCATACGGTGGATACTTATTGGTCTAAGACTCAATTGAAAAGTGCAAGATGCAAATAAAGTCTCAACAGGGAAGAATCCATAATATCACTGCTCATTATTCAACAATCTGAATCTGATCGGCAGATAAATAAGCCACAAATCAACTCCACCAAAACAACATTCTCCACAACAGAGACACCTCTTTCAGTCGGATTAGGGCTCTACGTCTACCATAAAAAAGGCGAGACTTAGTTGACATCATGACAAAGTGTAATTTATCAGTTCCGTACAAAAAGGGTGTGGAATGATGAATGGTATTATTTTTTAAGTGAACGCAAATGTTGAAAAGGATTGTGGGATATACGTTCTTCCTACACTCTCTCTGGACATCCCACCTTACTTCGCAATTGGCTATACTAATTTTGAAATTGACACACCTGATGGAAAGATACAACTACATTTCTATGTAGTTGTATCTTTCCATCAGGTGTGTCAATTTCAACAGGTAGTGTTCCAGAAAAAAATATAATAACTACAACACCCAAACCATTGAAATCAAAAGACACAGTACAAAACTTTCTAACATGCAACAATTTATTATAATAATAATATAATATATCATTATAATATTATTTACTGCCTGGAGCCATGTCCAAGAAATGAAAAATACCCAAATTTTGAACAACTCAGTTGTATCGTTAGATCTTCTGTTGTTTAATAAATGGGTTTAATTGCAGCCAGATAATCCCATTGGGTCCTATTTCATCTTTTGATGAGGTGAGATGCACATGTTAAAGGATATTTAGAGCATTTTGACTTCGTACTTAGCTAGATAGTTGTAAAATGACATGCTCTCCATTAGAGTGCTGTTATAGCGGGTATATTTCATTTGATGCGTAAATAATGATAAACTAAAAAGTACAAACCAATTGACTTTTTATCACCCTTTCACAGAGGTTCACTGACTGCAATAAATCCCATGAATGTTGATTCGGACTTTTTAATATCATTAATTGTAGAAGACCCAATGTTATATTCGGAAATGAATGTACTTCTACTTCCACCTCGTGCCAACTTTTTAATTATTCCAAGCTGATCATTAACTGATTAAAGACTTTTCTTCTGAATTTCTTTCCAGATTTCTGTGTTACTTTTGGCGAAATTATTCTAAGGGTTTCATTATTTTAGATTTTACAACAATGCATAGAAATCTTCATTTGCTATTGCTTCAAATTAATCTCCGACAATAGTCTTGCAAGAATATAAAAACAATTGTGCCGTTCGAACGCGTGTGACATTGAATAATGCCGTTAAAATGAATGAAGTTACAGCAAAAATTGACTGTATTTTTACACTCTAATCATAACTGACATAGAATTAGAATTGATATTTACAAAGCTTAGATGAGATCGGTGCAGGACCAAGGTAGGAAGATTGTATTGCACCAATCTTCCAAATGGTGTGGGCTCGTCCACCTCGGTCACTACAGAAGACAGTTGATGCCTTTAATGTGAACTTGATTTTTTAACCAGAAGGACGATAGTACCTTGTCAAAGCTTGATTTATGTATTTGTGTATTCGTAGTCAGACGACGAGACTCTCTATCAATTCTTCTGGTAGAAGTGGATGTATTGAAAGATTTTCCAGGCGTTTATCGTTGAGCAATCGTCAGAAGATTAGTTTCGCAAGGCTATCACTAAGTTCAATTCTCATTGTACTTTACTATTGTGGTCTTATAGCCAAACTAAGCTTAGTAAATTGACGATTGTCGTCCTGGCACTTACATTCGATGAGATTCTGCCATTTTAATCTCGAGATTTTATGCCATTTTCCTATCAAGTGATGCTAAATATGACATTTCAGTTACATTTGTAATTGATGTTGGTGCTGTACAAAATTCATGACAATATTTTGAATTAAAACAAAACTGATTATTAAGATATTAAGAGGAATCATCCCTGCATTGATTGCCTAGAGTACAGTATCGGTGAAAAAAGAATTAGAGTTTAAATCATTCTCATTAAATATACTGATCTATCATCAAGAATTTCAAATAATCTTTTAGCTATTTACATAGTTTAGGTTAGTTTTGGCCACAAGCATATGATGATCAAAGTCACTAGTAATGATCTGCGAATTTAGTTTGCTATCAAGGCACCCATTCGAATGATTTTATTTTGGCTCCGTATTCTTCAGCAATTTTATACAAGTGAAATACAAACGCGTTTTGTTTCTTGAGTCTCGTAAATATAATGTACAACCCCCAAAATATAACTTCGAATGTCTCCTTTCTCTGCGGAGCAGCCTCAATTGGTAGATATTCAGGCGAACTTCAATTGTGCGAACAAAAAATGTTCACTCAGTGATTCGTTGTAATCCAAAGTGACAGTATTGCCAATAGACTAATCACAGGAGAGAGGGTCTTTTTGCGCTACTTGAGAGCCGGTAGATAAAAAGAGATGAATTTATCACCAACAGAACATTAAAACCTAATGACAATGAACGCTTTACCACAGAGTTCCAACAGGAAGTATTAGTATCGAGAGAATAAGTAGTTTCCTGAAAAGATAATTGTAATTTGTAAATAAAAATGAATTTTGTGGGAAATTTGAAGTAGTTTTTTCCGTAAGGCGAAGAGGTTCACATGAAAAAGTACAATTCTCGCTTTATTTAACAATCGTTTAATCTGATTTGCTCATAAATTAGATATTTATGACAAAAACGTATCTGATACGTCATTATCACTTACTGGCCGATAGAAAAAGGTCCTCTTTATAAATATTGATTCTCTAAACACATGTCACGAATATCTCTGACTCAACACTTACCTAATACATTATATCATTTGTTCTAACGCTGGTCCATAATTTTTACTTATGATGTGAATTAATTGGAAGTTGCTCGTAGAACAGTGCCAGTCTAATTGCCTTGATATGAACATATTTATATCTCTTATGTGTTGACATAATTTGTGTATCTGAAATTGATCAGATTTACAGAGGGATTATATTGGAATTCATTTGAAAATGTAATTTTACTTTAGTAACTGAGAAATAATATTCATCTTTAATCTTCCATCTTGCCGAAGTATTTATGAATTATGTATCAAAATCACATCATACTTATTTATCTTACATGCATGGCGGAAAACTGTCTATAACGAGTCAGATTTTACTTTTTCTCAAAAGGAGTAGATATCTACTAAGTTTAATCTTGCACAAAGCCTCATTATCAGAGTACACGATGAGAATCAAACTCAGTAGTAATGGCTAGTAAGACAAGCTTCTTATCTTAACCCTTTAACCAGACCCCTTTTTTAATAGAGCCGAGCCACAGCGAAGCTCTTTATGACTAGAGGTAGGTTTTACTGACAAAAGAATTTCCGAGAAATTTAAAGATTTCCGGTCAATGGAGAATCTCTGAAGCTCCTTTCAGAATGAGACTCCATAGCTCAACACTGAATCGAAATATTCTTGCTGTCATTGGACTCCTTATTAAATCTTACTGCTTACTCCAGAGAAGGAGGATATGCCGATAATATCTTTATATATTTATTACTAAACTTGTTACAGTTTGACTAATTGTTTCGATGCCTTATCATTTCTTCAAGTGAAGTAGAAAGTAAACGCCAACGAATGGAACAGTTTATTTTTTCAAATCATTCTATTTTGCACGTCACTATTACGTTTCGTTCTAAAAGTCTTTTGAAAAAAGCTGGTTAGGAATAGAATGAGACGTGATCGTGACGTGTGCAAAAAAAGGATAATTTGAAAAAAAATGAACGTTCTCTCAAAACACTCGTCCAATGTTAACTCTCTGAAGAAAGCGAAAATAAAGGTTCTAGTTGTATGCAAGGAGGTGGGAAAGGCATTGGGCTATCACTGGACTTATAACAATTGATGATGATGTTAAGGCTCGGCTTCATAGGCAAAGCCTATATTTCATAGAGTATTTTACCGCCTTTACTAATGACTGTATTGGAGAATATTCGTCTTGGAGACAATTAATTCCTTTCTCCTGGAGCTTACAACGTCGTAGAAGTTATGTGTTCATTGTTATTTAGATGTGGGTTTTATCATAAGAAATCTGTCTTGTACAAGTATTTCCAGTTAAGGGGATTTTGTCGATTAGAAATGGATTTTGCAAATTCATGACTCAAATGGTTTTAGGTTTTACTTCTTTAATTAAATTTCGAGAGTATAACCAGATCGGGAATAAGAGTAGAACGTTTGGTTTCCCAACAGTCTGTAATTCATTTCATTTTTTAAAGCAAAACCCGTAAGCACACAGAAATAATAATCAGATTAATATAGACATATCGTTTCGATAAAGAGTTTTATTTTTGTTTTGTTTTTTTCAATTTTATTGCGAATCGATAATTATTTGAAGTTACCAGAACATGTAACACAAATTTATGCCTCTACAAGGAACATATGGATGAAATTCCGGCCATTGAAGGAAAGAAAAAACTTCAAACTTGAAACCTATTTTCTTAATGGTCAAATCAAATACTTAAAAATATATGACTATAGTACGTGATTTGGCCGAATTAAGCAAAAGTCCAAATCCATGGAATAACAAGTAAGGATTGAACTCCTAACCATAAGGCTATCACGAGAGCACCCACTGCAGTAGGGTGTTTGTGCCAGTTACCCTCCTTAACCATTGACATTAGTCTAGCCTTATTACATACCACCCAGTGAGGGTGTAAAAGATGAAACTTGTCACTCCACAAACCGCCTCTGTTATGTGTTTGGTATCACTTCTTCTAGAGTAGTTAGATAAACACAATTAAAAATAAAACAACGGTCTCAACCAGAGCCAGATTAAAGCAAATCGATGCCCAAGGCACAGACCAACAATGGCACCACCCTTCGGGCTCTCCAATGCTCAACTGACAAGGTATTAACGCAAGGATTTAAAGAAATGAATATGAGATATTTAAAAATTCAGTTCTTTCCCAGGCCATTCATCTTACACTAACAGCATTACAGCAGTAAATAATATAAGTAAATTATCAACTTATAACCAGGAAAATTGACAAAAAAAGCAAAATTTCAGCACTTATAAAAAAAATTGATATGGCCGTTTTCGATTGGGCAAACCGTTCTTTGAATGAAATAAAAAGAAACGTGATTTTCGTAGTTTAATATCCTTGTAAAAATAGTTAACGAGCAAAAACAATTTTCTTGGCGGGTTTACACTAAAATACCTTCAGAAGAAATGTCCAGTGCACATTCTCTCTTTCGTTGCCCCTAAGCACGTGTTTATTTTTGCCTAATGGCTGATCCAGGACCGGTCCCCACTCTTTGTTCTTCCGGTACAGTGAATCCACTGTTGTAGTTAACATTTGGCAATTATAATTTATGAAAGTTTCGTATTCTGTATTGTTCATCCCTTTGCTAGCCGTCAGTATCCAAATTACACAGAATGGGGTCCTGATGGAGCCCAAACTTTGGGGTTGGATTTCTGCAATGTGCATAAGGTTATATTTATTGAACTTTGTACATATGTTGCCCAGAACATGGGGTTTGAGGCCAACGCACGTATATCCCTTTTTTATACATATTTATGTATATTTTCTTCCTAATTGATACATAAGCCACTAAGTTAGTGTGGTGGAAAAAAAAACTTGTTTTCATTTCCCATTATTACCACCTATGGATTCTGGTGTAACATTTCTTTCTAAAATTACTACAATTAGGAGCAAAGCAAATATTTCTTTCTATGCCAGCACTCCAAATTGATCGTCTGAAAAGGTTTACGTTTTCATTGTTTGGGAGAACATTACGCATAAAAACTCAAGTAACACTTGACATTTGACAGGAGTTCATAATTATCGGCATGGAAAACGCGTAGGAAATCCAAATCATCTTAAAAGAAGCATAAAATTATGATCTGCGATCGACACATATGAGCTCCATTTTTAGAGAATACCATCTGCATCTATTGAAGAAAAGCTATAAGGTAGACTGTCTGCAATAAACATA
This sequence comes from Thysanoteuthis rhombus, assembly GCA_963457665.1. Lineage (NCBI taxonomy): Eukaryota > Metazoa > Mollusca > Cephalopoda > Oegopsida > Thysanoteuthidae > Thysanoteuthis > Thysanoteuthis major. Next base: position 9,990,679 of record OY735232.1, on the reverse strand, counting down.
ACCTTCGCCTATTCCTATACATCAGCCATGGCTGATTTCATGCCTTCCACACAACATTGCATTTAAGCTTCTTTCATGCGTTATACTCACTGTCAATTCTGATTAACTGACGTCTTTCATTGACTTCCCATAGAGGAACAAGATGTTATCATTTGTGATTTCATGGTATTCAAGATATGTCACTGAATCATGTCAAATATGTCTCGGCTCCAAATATGTCTCGCACAGCTTGATCTACTACTTGAAAAATCCACAATAGCTGCAGGTTATAAACAGATCGAAATAGTGGCTAAAAACAATGGGAAAGTATTTAATATTCACATCAACGCGTAGGTCTTGCGGCAGATATGGCGACTGAATGTTCTAGGATCCCCACATGCTAGATTATTCATACTAGTCTCGACCCAGTGCCACAATAAGCTATTTACTCGTCTAACTCTCAGGAAGCAAAACCGATTTCAAACAATCATTATTTAAGTGCTACTCTATACTATACTATACATTGCAACACGATGGCCTCGTAAAGATCTTCAAGAAGAAGAATCTACACGAGTTCGACACCACTTCTTCTCCTGTCGAGATATCAGTCTGTGAAGCCACTTCCCAAAATAGAAACACTTTCGAAAAGAATCGAAAAAATGACTTTGGCTAAAATATGTTCGCCTATGAATTCAATTTTAAAATCTACCAACGAAGCAACAACTAAAGTTCATCAACAATCAAAAGAAACCGTTACAGACCCTTTCTGTTGAGTTTATATCCACCAGAAATAGAGGTAATATATTTAGTAAATCTATGATCACCAAATGGTGCGAATAAGTGATCACATGTACACGATATTATGTTCTTTTAATATATCACCATTTTCAACCAATGATGCCCGTAGTGCTAGAGCTAATTAACATCTTATCTAAATGAGTTAAGCCCAAGATTGAATACGTAACGTTTATATCGCTTTGGTTCATCGAAGTTTGAATGTACAGCAATGAACCAGTCCGAGATCAAGACCCGTTTCAAAGGTCTATGGCAATAGAACAGCTGGTTACAATAGACAGAAAATTATGAAAGAAACCTTGACAAAATCTACAGTGAGGATCGATTATGGGAAGAAGTGTCCAGGGGCAGTTGGGCTGCTTTATGGAAGCAGATATCATACAACGCGCTCTACTAGTCCTCATCATGATAGCGGCCAGTGAGAGAATGGGTTCATTTATCGATAATTGATCAAATTTTCGGCCGGGTGCCAAGTTGGACCATTTCAACCAATTCGTTCTTCTTTTAGATGTTGTACGTTCACTGACGTAAAATGTCTGGCGTTTTATTCAAAGTCTATTGAAGATGGGTCACAATTGTTAACATAACACTTGGCAAACAATCTTATTTTGTTTTATAGTCAACTTTAAAAAACAAACTACAACATCTATCTAATTTCCTGGAAGCTGATGCAGCATTCAACAATCTACATAAAACAGATTTAACCCAGAATCACATTAACATAGTTGAACAATGGTCAGAGAGGATGGAAATGAGCTTCAACATAGATAATTGTCACTCTTTACATCTGGGATCAAACAACAAAAACATCAGTATACAATAGCTAAACAAACAAATACAATATCCGGATACAATTGCAAATCTCATAAATACACTTTCTAAAACTCAACACATGAAAGTGAAGAAACTGGCCAAAGGGTGATTGTAGATGTGCAGCTAAACTTCGATAAACATATTGAAGAAACGATCAATAAAGAAAATCAAATACTTGATATAATCCGGGGTATATTCAAACACGTTGATACCCCAGTATTCAAAATGCTTTGCAAAACCATAAACAGACCACACATAGTATTTTCTGGTCTCCACTCACTGAAACATACCAAAAAATGCCAGAAAGGGTACAGAGATCTACTAAACTTGTGCTACAACTAAAAGACGTGTCATATAAAAACCGACTGAGAATGCTAGTTTCTCACTAAACAATACTGAGGACTGGAAAGAAACCTGATACACATTTAGAAAATAACACACGGATACTGATATTCACTGTATGATATACTAAGTGAACCCATGATAAAAGTGCTACGTCTCTTGAGACAACCCCAAGAGTGACGTAGTTCCGGTTTCTGTTGCGTACATCAGCTTAGTGATCCTTGCAAGCCTCAAGACTGGTCGAGACCAGGACTTTATACCTACAAAGTTTTATGATCCCCCATTGGCAAGATGCAAATCCACTGAATGGATACCTGTGAACAGGGGAAATTGTCTAAATGAAGAGTTTTCCATACACCTTGCTCGTACTGGGAATCGTATGAGGTGGACATGCAAACCATTACATTATCTAAGCAGACCTCACGAATAGATAAGAAACATATTTTTCAAACGTGAAGCGTATCAATAATGAATGACAGTTTTTTTTCACTTCATGAAAATTACAAGACAGTTTACATTTTTAAAAAGCAAAAATGAATCACTACAAGTTTTTTTTTTAGTTTCCCACTTGCTGTTGAGTGCACAGTTCGCAATGCTTAAGTAATTCATATCATAGATATGCATTAAATGTAGAAATAAAAAACGAAGTTTGTTCGGTTAATCCAGAAAAAATATAAGATATTTTTTCATTTCATTTTTGACAAAAACTTTATTGAACAACGAATTTAACATTTTATTCTAATATCTTCTACCTTCTTTCAGGCAACTTCATCATTCCATCCTTCCTGAACTTTTTAGCTTTCTCGACAAAAAACTGCTTCATGAGTCTTTTGCAATCTTTCAAAGAATTCTGTAAAGACCAGAGTGAATCTAATCTAAAGGTACAAAAACGTCCAGCGTTATCCCAATGTAATATTACGCTTCTTTCTGTCAACTGTTGTCTTCATTTAGTCTTATTGGGGGGCAATACTTGTTCAAATCAATCGTTTGGTTCTCTGGAAGGAGTTCATAGTAAAGGACTCTCTTCCTCTCCGACCATGTATTGATATAGCATCACCTTTTTTAGATGGAGACCTGCCTTTCGTACGGTCAGTAGTAATTCTTTTCGCATGTTCCACGATCTTTTGCGTTACAAATTGTTGTAAAGCATATGCATACCAAGTTATAAAGTGTGTGTTTGGGTATAAGAGAACCAACTGCGTCATAACCGAGCCACGATAATTGCAGGGCTGTTATGGGTGATATGCAAGGACAGGCAATAGATGAAAGACGACGAATATCATATATTGTATAAAACTGAGAGATTTCATCATATGAATAAATTCTTTAGTGTTAGTTTCTTTTTCATTTATCAAATACCACTGCCAGAATAAGTACATTATGTTACAAAGTATACAAAATCTAAGTATTTAGAAATAGAATATTTACATATTTACATCAATAATTTAAACTTATCAACCCGTGAGCTGCTTCGACCTCAGATACCCTGTATCTAAGCTCCTAAGGACAAAGGAGGGGAAATCATTTTTAAAGGTTGCTTCCATAAACTCCTGACACGTTTTTGTTTTATTGATTTAATTTTTACCCTTTCTATATTGACATAAGTCAAATGTATTTCCTTGTGGGGATGGGGGTTGTTTCACCTTTATCAATAGCGTTAAGTCTGAAATATCGAGTTTCTATGAGCGCTGTTCTGGTCGAGTGGGTGATGATACATGAAAAATGCTGTTGTTCACTGAGCACCCGCCTTATATTGCGAACCGTGCTGTAATGAACCGCAGGGGGGGGGGCTATCTACTTTCCATTGCCCGTCTCAATCTTTTCAAAAACAGAAGATCTTCGTTACGTTGATTATCGAATCACCAACGGGGGCCAAACATCAAAGCAACTAAAATGAAGATGTAAATGATTTTTAGTTCTTGATTTTGATAGTTTGAATCTATTGGCTATCATTTCCTGCATTGTATAATGTTGACTATTCTCATGTAATATCTCCATTTGATTGCCATCAACCTCAACTGGTCTATTGGACTATCCAACCACGGATAATCATTCAGAGAAACATATCTAACATGACACTCCACAAATCACTTTTGATACGTTCGATCATTCATGGTCCCTTTTCTATAAACTTTACAAGTCATTTTTTGTCTGAGCTGCATTTTTTCTGCAAACTGAGAAGTATGCAACGTGCGCATGAAAGAATCATGCTCAACCTTACATGGAGAGATCACAAGACAGTACAGAATATAAGGAAGAAAACAGGTGTCCGTGACATCACAGAAACTATTAAAAAACTCAAATGGCAATGGGCAGGCTATGTTGCAAGAATGAAGAACAACCGATGGACATCACGACTCACAACATGGATCCCTATAGATCACATAAGAAAACGAAGCCGACAGAATACAAGATGGAGAGATGAACTAAAAATAGATTCTGGAAATACTGGCTCCGTGACGCCCATGATAGAGAATCGTGGTGAATCTTGGGGAAGGTCTATGTCCAACGACGGACGTTAAAAGACTGATGATGATCATGATGATCATGATGAGTGCCATCCAACGATAATATCTGGGTGAACTCTTTTATAACCCAATATCTCCCCTCACCGTCACTTGACAGTAATATTACTGTTTTAATCGCTTCTTCTTGACGGGTAGAGTAATTGTCAACAGCAACAGTATTGAAGCAGGATTGTTTCCGCTGGGTTTTTCGAAGGCGATTATGAACAATAAGGTGTTAATGTATTTCATATTAAGTTACCAACTGTTAATTAGGAAAACATAAATTTTGTTGAGAACTAACATTTTACATAAGCTTTCTTGACTGTGTCGTTGTTTTGTTTTGTTTTTTGTTTTGTTTTTTTGAAATGCATAACTGTCACTTGAAACCAACAATACGATCTAGCCGCGCTGCGAGTAATATGGCTTCTCAACATATGAAATAAATATTGATCGAGATGAAGTCTTGAGCAGAAAATACGAACAAGGGTTGAACAGCCGTAACAAATAAGCCTCTTACAAGTAAATGGGAATAATTTATCGAAGAGACATTTTAATTTCTTCAAATAAATAACCACGAAATGGACATGGAGACAAAACAGATTGTTGTCAAGCGAATCCGTAGCGACGATGACGTAAGCATTAACACTTCTCATTGTCACGTGAATATTGTAATGCGACTGACTTTTTTGTCACGTAATTCTATGAGCGAAATTGATGACAGAATTTGAAATAAATTTGGGTTTGTTTTCACTTTTTTAAAATTTCATCTTCCACACGTACTACGAAGTGTAGTGGGGGAGATGCAGACGGTGGTCGACGGCTTGGTGGGTCGCCTCTGTGACGAACAAGCGTTGGAACTTGGGTGTTTCTGCCACGCCCTCGATCCAACACCTGCGAGGTCGTCCTCTTGCCCAGACGCCTAAATATCTGACATGGTTGAATCTGGTGTCCAAACCATGTAATTCTCTGACACTGAATGAATTTATGGAGTTACATTGCCCCAACGATTTTCTTAAAAATTACAGAGCCAATTATGTCACTCCTCGTCTTATTTGCTGCTCGTCCGTGCCAACCTTATCTCTTGTAGATGGAATACTGTGATTAACAATGCCATAAATATTTGTTGATGAAAATAACATCAATGCGGTAGAGAAGTTGATAGGGGGACAGTATTAAGTGTGGTCATGCCTTATCTTGCTTAATCTCCTTGATGACCTAAGCATACTATCAGTTTTTAATTCAGGTTTTTATGGGATGTTTTTATCTTGTTATAAGGGTTCTCTTTTGATTATTCTCTATACGCATGTATGGGATGTTTTTCTCTTGTTATAAGGGTTCCCTTTTGATTATTCTCTATACGCATGTATGGGATGTTTTTCTCTTGTTATAAGGGTTCCCTTTTGATTATTGTCTGTACGTATGTATGGGATGTTTTTCCTTGTTTTAAAGGCTCTCTTCCGATTATTCTATGTACGTATGTATGGGATGTTTTTTTCTGGTTTCAAGGGCTCTCTTTCGATTATTCTCTGTACGTATGTATGTATGGGATGTTTTTCTCTTGATATAAGGGTTCTCTTTCGATTATTCTTTGTATGTATATGTATGGGATGTTTTTTTACTTGTTTTAAGGGCTCTCTTTCGATTATTCTTTGTACGTATGTATGTTTTTTTTTTCTGTTGTTATAAGGGCTCTCTTTCGATTATTCTCTGTACGTATGTATGTATGGGATATTTTTGTCTTGATATAAGGGTTCTCTTTCGATTATTCTCTGTACGTATATGTATGGGATGTTCTTTTACTTGTTTTACGGGCTCTGTTTTGATTATTCTTTGTACGTATGTATGTATGGGATGTTTTTCTCTTGTTAAAAGGGTTCTCTTTCGATTATTTTCTGTACGTATATGTATGGGATGTTTTTCTATTTATGGATAGTGTTAGTGATCGGGATGGGGATAATCCAGCCAGTGTTGAATGGATTCTAGGTTGAGGGATGATGAAAGGGAATCTTAGCCCGATGGAATGTTGGTTCCGGTTGGGGTGGGGGTAGATGTTCCAGCTTGTTCCTGTGGTTGCGTTATCTTAGGGGGAGTGCTGGGGGGTTTAGTAGGAAGGATATGATTGCGTTCTTGCATGAGTGAATAATTAAGTGCCGTGGAAAGGATTTGGATTTATATTAAGAACACGAGTATAAAAAAAGGATATAAATGAAATCATGAATAAATAGAATTCTGAACTAGTCAAAATACATAAGGTTAAATGATATTGGTGTAGAAGTAACTAAATGCGATTGAATGGAAAGAGCGTTGATTTGAGATGAAGTGGAATAGATTTGGAGAGTTTATTTGGGGGGTAGGGGCATAAAATCATAGATAAAATAAATCAAATTTAGAATTTATCAAAATTGATGAGATTCAATGAGATTGTTACACAAATAGATAAAAGAAATTGAATGAGGTAAACGTAGATTTGAGATAACAATAATGATATTAAATGTATCTTGGGGAAGATGAAGTGAGGGGGATTTTGTTGAGATTAAATTTAGATTTAATTAAAATTGATAGGTATATACACGAATAAGTAAATGGAATTGGATGGTGTAACATAGATTTAAGATGGGTAAAACCTGAGTGAAAATATAACTAAAATTTAAATTCAACTAACATATAAATGAGGTGTAGCGTAATACTGTTTGTCCATGGTCTTCAGGCTCGTGGAGTTGGGTAGTTAGTCTTCATATATATATATATATATATATATATATATATATATATATATATATATATGTGTGTGTGTGTGTGTGTGTGTGTGTGTGTGTGTGTGTGTGTATTATCGTTATCATTGTGGAGGAGGATGTTTACTAATGTTCTTAGCGAATTTCTTGTGGAACGTGAGAAGTGCATTAGGTTTTTGCTCTCTTCCCAACTTGTAGACAGTAGAGATAGTTCAACGCCTCCATCCATACAAACTAGCTAGAAACCAATTCGTATAACTCTTCACTGATTCGACTCACCTTGGCATTCCGACGTACAATTTCTCTGATATGAAGGCGAAGGTGCATTTTGTTGTATCAGATGACGACGCTAAATTACGTCATAAGATTTTGTACCTAGATCTGAGATACCAATACTTCGTGAATATACAAGCTTCCCAAAACCTCGAGTGTCTGCCTAGAACAGACAACTGCAAATTCCCCATGGCTCTCCTCATATATTAAATGTTATCAGGCTGACTGCTCGGTTATGAGTTCTTTTGTTCCCTTTTTAAATTAGTCCATTTCCTTTGTTCTTTTGGGATGGGATATTTTAATAGTTCTTTCTTTATTAGAGAGAAGAACGTTTTCTTATACCGATTATCAAGTGACTCGGGGTTTTACACTGTAAATTTTCTTCTGGTACATGTCTCTCAAAGATTTGGCTTTGGCATGACTGGTTTACCAAAACTGATCTTCCTTCTCCGCCGCTACATTGAGGTGATAAACGCAGAACAATGTGTGTGTGCGTGAGAGAGAGAGAGAGAGAGAGAGAGAGAGAGAGAGAGAGACAGACAGACAGACAGACAGACAGACAGACAGACAGACAGAGAGACAGAGACAGAGAGAGAGAGAGAGAGAGAAGGGGGGTGATATGGGGTGGCGAAAAAAAGTTGAAAAAGCTTGCTTTTGACGACCCATTTACCTACCTGTTTCACTATCTTTTACCATCTTTCATGCAACTTCATAATTCCATCCTCCTAGTATTGTTTATCCTTCTTAGTTTCGTTAAAATAATTCGGCGCAATAACTACTGAACATAATGGATGAGTGGAAAACCCACAGCTAAGTTGTCCAGTCACCAAAGAAACGGGTGGTTTGGTGTTATCCTAATTATATATGATACCTTCTTAGTTAATTAATTCTTGATGCTTTTTTTTTTTGCCTTAGATTGATCGAACAGGAAACAGTACTAGTTCGAATTGTTCGTTTGGCTCCGTAGAGGTCTCTTTTCTAATTCTATCAAATGTTGACACAACGTCACCTTCTTTAGATGAAAACATGCATTTACTACGGTTAGTTGCTCTTCATTTTTCTTTGAACTCAACATTGTTGTGAAGTATCCACTTTTCATCATCTGCCACGAAAATATTTCTTCTGTCGTATAGTTTAAATATCATTTATAGTCAAAAGTTTCGACAACCTTGCTAGAAATGAACGAGATTCATTTTGACTTTGCAAAAGTCGATAAAAAGAAGAGGAAAACAAATTGAATATTATTTACACACAGATAAACAATGAATGGAGATTGATGTGTAGGCATTTAGTCAAATGGGAATAAATGGGTGATAAGAGGAACGTGTTGCGCCAAGCTTCAAGTGGGAAGGGCCTATCAGTCATGGAAATCATCTGAAATCATGGACTTAGGCCACAGATACTTGTCAGCAATACTACCCCAGCCACCCAGAAATGCTCAACTGCCCCAGCCAACACAGCAGTTTGATTGATATGGGATGTTTTTTTAAAGAACTATTTGGAGGGTATGGATTATCTAGTGAGATTATCCAAAATCTCTCGATTCAATGAATGAGAATAAGGAAAACTAACTCGTTAGTTTCTTTTATTGTTAAGGTCGGGGTTTCTTAAAGTTGAGGTCGCAACCCAGCGGGGGAGGGGCAGTAAAAATTCACGGAAGTCATTGTTGCGATTGAGAAAAAAACTAAAAAAAAAAATTAAAATTCTATTTTTTAGGATCTTCGTTGGCTGAGTATTGCAATTTTCTTGCAAATACATTTTGCGATCATTTGTTTAAGATTTAAAATTCAAAATTTAAAATCTAAACCACTCCATAAATTTTAATTTTGATTCGATTAAGCGAGTTATAATTGATCGTTGATGATATTTTATTCCATGATTAGACAATAGACAATTAGATTGGAACCTGAATCCGTTTATGGTTGAAATAGAGCACATAAACTATCCACCATTAAAAGCCCAGGAAGAATATGCAGAACTCTCAAGTGATTCAAATCTCAGGCTTGAATTTTCTAAAAAGAACTAAAAATCATTTTGGTTTGGTGTTCGTGATGAAATTCTAATGTTGTCCGGATAAATGATGGCGACCCTTTTGCTACGACTATTTTGTGCGAATCAGCATTTCCGGTGTTGACCAGAATTAAAACAAAACAAAAACCCTTAAGTATTAAGAACATAGGAATTGACTTGGGGAGAGGCGTTGATAGATAGAAAGCCAATATTTGATTTGTTGTGCAAAACAAGCGAACTCTTCTCACAAAAGATATTTTCTTCTGTTTTTGATAAATTTCTATTCAAAAATCGAGAAAAGTTAGTTTTTATTGTTTTTGTAAAAGAAATGAGGGCTACAACAAATTGATTTTACCAAAGGGGTGTGGGGCCGCAACAAATTTCCTTCGACTAAAAGGGAGTTGCGATTCGATAAGTTTACAAAGGCCAGATTTAGGTCTTAACATCTCTTTTGCACATCGTCATTCTCAGAAGCTTCTCTACGTTTGTCGTCATCCCTATTTCGCATAACTTACTTTTGGTTGTTTCTACGTGCTAAGCATAATTTTGATCAGTTTTACTGCTTGATCAGTACTGATTATTTAAAATCATAAATGTAGTCATTTTAATTCATACGCAACAAGAAAGGTAATTACTTTTTTTTTCTTTAATACTTGATAATTTCTTCTCTCAGAATGCTGACAGGTTTGGAATGAGTGTGAATTGAAAAGCATTAATTCGATTTCGTTTATCATTACTCTCTTGTGTTGAAAGAAATCAGTAAATAAATAAATAGATTGTGATAGAAGGGAGAGAATAGACCCTGGGAAGTGGGATGAATAGAAATAGGTACAAAATAGAACAAAGAGAAAGAAAGAAAAATAAACATAGGTAAATGAATTCCATGCGTATACAGGATTTCAAGTTGAATGCTCCGAGTCGAGAGAGGTTGTTGGTCAAAATATTGTCAGGTTGGGGCAATGCTAGGAAAACTAAAATTGAAATTAACTCGTGAACAAAAGAACGTGTTGAAGGGTGGACAGAGACGAAGAGAAATACTTGGTAGAAACCATATACTAATAGTGGTATTTTATTTTTCCAAGTACTTGCGGCTATAGCTACAGTGGAGGGTGCCACTACACGTTTCTATCGCTTTTTTTCTATTCTGAATTACAGATTCCTGACGTCCCTTTGCATCAATTCAAAGTAGGAATGAAAATCCAGAGGAGGAGGAGGAAGATAGCGAGATACATGAGATAAATTGTCAAGAACCAGAGAAACGTTAGTGAAGAGAGGAGTTAGAAAGTAAAACCACAAAAACAGAATCGAATGCAGAAAGATATTACAGGGATTCTTTTCTAGAGACGTCATTGCAAAATGAGTTGGTATGAGTGACGAAAAAGGGGGGTCGGTGGAAAGACAGACGGATTCAGATGGAACAAGAATGTGAAGGAGATAAGGATAGGGTGAGAAATATTTGCTGGGAAATGAGATAACGGATAGAGAGAAAGGATGAGAATATAGGAGAATGAGAGAGAAACAAAGTAATGAGAGATACAGAAAGAGAGTAATAAGAGAGAAAATAAAGGTGAATAAAAAGTGCCAACGGTTAGTCAGTCTAGACGATGGAAAACAGGATTATTATATGGTGAGCGTGACCGACTATTAGAAATCTCGTCATCGTCTGGTGATTAGAGATAGTGCACTGCTTTATGCTGGGGTGCATGTTAAGCCCCCAGAAAACATTAGTAGGGTTGATAGTAAACCCCTCAGTGTCAGAATCACCTGGTGAGCTTCCTTGTTAACGTGTATGTACTTGATTTCTCAACGCGGTCTGAAACTAGCATACAAGGTTTCATCATCATCAACAGAAATATTTCAGCATCTGTCGTTGGACATAAACCTTCCTCAAGATCCTCTCTATCGTGGGCGTCACAGAGCCAGTACTTTCTGAACTTGACTAGTTCGTCATGCCATCTTGCATTCACAGTTTTGCAGATCTTCTATTGGGATCAATGTTATGGGTCTGATGTCCAATGGCTGTTTGAAATTTTTACTACATGACCAGCCCACTGCCATTTGAGCTTTCTTGTTGATTCTATGATAACTCTGACTCCAGATTATGACTCAAATTCATCTCCGCATGTGATATTGACCATAATTCTCTCCTGTGCATGCTGCATGGTTCCCGGTTTGAATCCCTATCTTTTGGTTAAGTTCCATGACTCTGCTCCATAGGGGACTATCGGGAGGATACATAGGTCGTAAACCTTTCTTTTTAGTACTAATGCTCTGCTAAAAACTTGCCTACCGTGAGTGATACTTCGCTTGATTTCCTTTTTCTTTTTGCTCTCCTAGGTAGATGTCGTAGTTGACTTTCTTCTGTTCTGCATTTTCGATTCTGATCGTCGTGTCTTCGACTTCATATTTATAGTGTATGATATTTGTTGTACGAAGATTCATGTGGAGATCAACGTTCTTGCTTTCTTCATTCAGTTTGTCTTGCATTAAGAGATCATAAAGGTTGTCAGCAGAAAGGGTGATATTGTCAGCAAATCTTATTCAGTTTACTTGGGTATTCGCCGTCTAATCTGATTCCCCTGTATTCCCAGTCTAAGTTTCCGAAGATCATCTCGCAGCAGGCTGGGAAGATTCTTGGCGATCTGGTATCTTCTGTTATACCTTTTCTCACTGAATGTTTTTTTATGTACTCTCATAACTACTGTATCGGCTGTAATACTCTGACATCCGTATGGTAGCATCAATGACCTTCGGAGTGTCCACTGAGTTGGATGACTTTTTGAAGTCAAAAAAAAAAATGCTACAGTGAATTGTATTTTATATTCTGCTGCTTCTTTTAGTTGTTTTATCGAATTGAGATGGTCGATGGTCGAGTAGCTTCTCCTGAGACCAGCCTGTTCCCACGGTTGGTTTTCATCTAGCGTTGATGTGATTCGGGTGGTGATCATTTTCGTAAAAGGTCCAGTTGGCTTCATCATCATCATCATCATCATCATCATCCTTTTAGCGTTTGCTGTTGGATATAGACTGTCCCCGGGATTTGCTAGACCTCTCTATTATGGGCGTCAGGGAGCCAATACCTTCTGAACTTGTCTATTTCGTCACGCCATCTCATATTTTGCCGGCGAGTCGTGACGTAGAATGATTGTCGGGTATTCTTGCTATGTGACCAGCCCATTGCTGCTAGGGTTTTCCAACAGTTTCTTTGATGTCTGGGGACTATAGTTTTTCCCTGGTGTACAGTGCTGTTTTGTGATCTCCCCGTGTGAGGTTGATCATAATTCTTTCATGTGCACGTTGTATTCTTCTCAATTTGATGATCAATCTATTGGTTAAGCTCCATATATATATGTTTCAGCTCCATAGGTGACTATCGGGAGAATGCATTGGTTGTAGACCCTTCTTTTTAAAACTAATGGGATTTTCTTGTTCTTAAGGATTGAACTTGCTTGTTACCGTTTTGATCAACCGGGTTCCCTTCTTTTATGATTGTAGTTTTAATCTTCTTGAACTTTACTCTGTTCGGAATGCAAGTTGAATAGAATAGCTTGTTTCCTTGTGATGACTTCACCAACATTTTGTGTAGATCGATGGTGATGTTATCTAATCCCAGAGCCTTCCCTTTCTTGTTTGATGGCTTGCTTCATCTCCAAGGGAGTAACTTCTGTGAAATCTACGAATTGATTACTTGTGACTTGTACATCTTTTTCATTGATCTGAGTTTCTCGTTTAGAGGAGTTGAGTTTTTTGAATTTTCGGTTTCATTGAAGAATTAAGATTAACAACAAAGGAAAAATATATTTCCCCCAGTTTCGCATGAATGATGAATGGGTTATATATATATATATATATATATATATATATATATATATATATATATATATATATGATCTAGAAATGAATATATGATCTGACAGAAATAATTATAAATTGCGATATATTATACAGTAACTCTGTTTGATTCGATCTCTTATAATTATAAGGTCAATGTATTGGCAACGTAAATGGAATAAGCAATTAGGAAAATTTGAGGAATAGAATCTGCGACCGATAGGCTATTTTCTTTGATTGTTTATATAAGAAATGGACATATTTAGTCCGACAGAATGAATTATTAGTCCGACAGAATGCGTTTTATTACAAAGAAACTCATTTGAAAGAATCTCCTATTGTTACGCAGTAAATACATCACTCAATTTAGATAACGTAAAATTGAGTGATATATTAACTGCGTAACGACAGGAGATCATTCCAAATGAGTTTCTATGTAATATAACGCAATTTATAATATATATATATATATATATATATATATATATATATATATATATATATATATATATATATATATATATATTCTTTTTGTAGCTTTGCTCTTTTACCAGTAAATCCAGCCATTTGGCACCGAACACCGAACAAATATTTCAATACGATGGGCTAATTCTAATTAGATTCGAAAATATAGACTTGGAAAACTCATTTTTGAAATTTTGGTCTAGTTTATAAGTCATCCAATTCATTGCTGGCCGTCTGATTAAAAAGTATTAGATAAAATATTCATTCAACGGGGATGCATGAAATTACAACTGGTGAAATGAATTGATATTCTTTGAGAAAAAAGTATCTTTGCAGTGCTTTTTATAGCATGTGATAGCTTTACTAAAATAGTAGAAGTCAGCTAGAAATAGGTAGATTCCTACCTGGTTTTATCATCATATGCCACTAAGTCACAATATGCATTTGCCAGAGACTCTCCCGGAAGTTAAGTAGAACACACACTAGGAAATTAAGTTGAAACTTGAAACTTAAAACCTTACAGCCAACCTTCCACTGTTTTGTTTAAAACTTGGCCATCTGCCGAGGAGAAGGAAACTCCAACAGAAAGCCTATGACCCAGGAAACGTACTCTCATCGTCCCACTCTTTCATACACAGATAAACATTTGTTTTACCGGGTTTTTGTAGGCGACGCGTACGCTGCACACCACCGATCTGCAGTGGCAAATCCGTAAAACCAGGACCGCTCCAGTTGCCTTTCTCTTTCACCTTCCCTTGAACAATTGGCCTGGCCTTACTAGCCACCACCGATCGGCGTGTAGTAGTCGGGAAATACCCTCCTAAACCTTTGTCCTGTAAGTCTAGTCATACCTTTATTAAACCTATTTCAATCGTGGACTCATTTGAGAAACAGCAACTGTGCAGTATTTTCAAATGATTGAATAAACCATGAAAAACATCCATTTATTATCACGATGACTTCAGATGTTGGAGAGCCTCGAAACAGTTGCAACAAACTGTTCTGAATGTGAATCCATGAATTCATTCAGTTTGTCATGACACACATCTGGAACAATGCATGAAAAGCAAACTTGATTGATTATCAAAGGCAAGACGGAAGTTTCGTTTTCATAGAAAACTTTTTAAAGCGCCATCATCATCATTATTAATTCAAGAGTTTCTTTTATGAATTTACGTATATATATATATATATGTGTGTGTGTGTGTGTGTGTGTGTGTGTGTGTGTGCGTGTGTGCGCCAGCAGCAGTTGGAGAGGGCCTGAAGGCTCCTCTTCCGTTTGCTTGCAAAGAAAAGAGAAAGATATCGCCCGAATTCAACGTTTCAAGCGTTGCTACCACTGGAGAAAAAATTATGTTCATCACCTTCGCATTTGGATAGTACATCTGAAGAAGGCCATAGAATTGATCGGTCGAAACGTTGTGTTAACACAACAAACACCAAGAAGGCGGTCCATCATCTGAAAAAACACTTTGGAGGAACAAAAGCATATGCAACTCAGTGAACAAAAATCGTGCAAAAATAGATTCCGCTGATTTTCTTTCAAAATAGCAACAGAAAATATTTGAAAATATTGGGAATATGTACGAATATTCGACCAATCACAGACCAGCATTTAGCAAGGACTCGGGAGCCTACGTATTTCCCATATAAGAAATGACAGATGAGATTCGACTGTAAGTCTTGACTTTCCTAGCCCCTAGGCAACGTCGTCTGGCTCGCACACACACATCAGAATTCCCACCAGCAAGCGAGTAGAAATACATACATGAATTTGCATACGCTTGCATATATACATATACTTACACACACATGAATGAATTGTAACTTTTCCCTTCACTTAATCCTTTCTGATATTTCAACATACATGCATTTGTTTGCAGACACACACACACACCTAGATACGCGTATTTGCGATCAAAAGCAGATACACTATCTTACAAAACCTGATTGTTGTTGTTATTCTGAATAAAGAATATATATTTACATATGTTTACCTCTTTGTCAAATGATTTATTGAAACGTGTTTTGAATATCAAACGTGTATGTGTTGTACGTAAAATCTACGAAACAACCCCACACATCTCATCCAAAATCAAATATATCCGTAATAACGAGTACATTAATTAGGTCGAGTCACTTTCAGAAATATATACGAACATTCACATTCCACAAAGCTGCTTCTCGCGGTAGCGAATTAAAAAAGAAAAAGATTAAAGAATATACGAGTCAAAATTGCGTTGAGTTATGCTCGATGTTCAATTATCAAATTGTCGCCATTTTGTATTTATATAAATTTGTCTATGGTTGCTAAAATCGTTTCATCGTGATTTTAGAAACAAAAATAATTGATTTCGAGATCATAAAGCAAAAAAGAAAACAGGTAATTATTTGAATTCAAGAGTGATGTTATTGAGAGCTTCGTTACTTGTTACGATTGCCTTCACATTGAGTAACTATCAGCAAAAAAGTGATATCTAGTGTTTCATTACGATCCGAAATGATCTACAACCCAAAGAGAAATACCTGTAGCGCCCCCTATCTCTTTAGTTAGGAATTAAATACGAAACTCTTCTTTTTGTTAGATATTGAAAACGTCACTACGTCTGACAACCCCTATAAAACCTCTGGGTGCACATGGTCCAAGGCTTATCAGCTCCAGCACCCCAAGCTGGTAACGCTTCTTGCCCCGGCCATTGTGGCCGGCCACTTTCCTTCTCAGTCCTTCTTTCTCCCTAAGATCGTTATGATTTCGCCGACCCACTGGCAGATCCGATCTTAACCATTCTTCCTCCGTGACCTATCTCTGTACTAACTTTGCCTATTTCACTTCACCGATATTGAGCCTCACACATACGCACAGCCTCGCAGCTACGCCATCGTGTTTTCACCACGTGCTCCATACGCGTAACGCCTCTCACTCTCGTGAACGAAATAGAAAAGTCCTTTTACTATCTGATAGTCACAATGATCTTTCCTAAACATCCTTCGGGAAACATGCATAGATAAAACTCCATGTTCTCTGTCTTTCGTGGTCTGTCCGTCGAGAGTCTGCCAGCGTCAGAGAATAGCCCCTAAGTTAACTCACTTACTTGGCAGTAAGACTCACCCGGTTTCCACGTACTATCTTGGAGCAATCCAACCATACGGAATCCAAGCAGTTCAGACAAACTCCACTTTGTCACCAATGCCAGTGCTATCAAGACAAAAAAGCTCCCACCTTTCGCCATTTTTTCTTCGTCTCTTCTCCTAACATCTACAGGGAGCACGTACATTAACAGAAAGAAGTAAAGAAGGTAGAAAAATAGAAAGAATGAGTTGCAAAAAAAGTGCTTTCGCGGGAAAAACAACTTGCATTTCCGGTTAACATGTTTTTTGAGAATGTTGTTGAATGTCAGTGGAAGAGTTTCTTACAAGATTATTGAGTTCTGTCGGAGAGAACGTGTTCAAACGATAATGATTTTTGTTCGTTGAATTCAGTGGATTTCTAAAAAATTTTCTTTGAGCCCTGTAGGGTTCATTTTTCTTGAGATCACAGAGTTGACGAATACCAAAGAAAGGGGAAAAATTGTCCCATGACCGTTCCCTTCTACGTCTACGCTTAGCTCTGCAGCTGTTGATTAATTCTTTTCCCTTTCCCCTCATTATAGATGAACAAATTTGCACCTTGAAGTTTTGATCTACTTCAGGCACATGTTACGAAGCCCACTAAAATTCCCATCAAAACTCATGCTGCAAATCAATTAACGATGCATGAGTCGATAATTTTATCTACAACAAATAATTGAATTAATAATTCTTTCAAATACTGAGGTTTCTTTCAGGGACTGAACGTCGATTTTTCATACAACATTGAGAACATACTGCAACTGCTACCACCATAACTACTCAATACATTGCTCCTTGGTACATCAGTGTAAACAAGTTGGTTACTATGTTCTCGTTAGTGGTTTAATGTATAGCGTGATGCGACTGGGATGTCAACATTAGTCAGACATTATTCGGGGGTAACTGTTCAGTACTTGAACATTTGATTCGAACAAAGAGATTTTGATGATGAAAACGTTAGACTTGAAGGAAAAAAATCTTTCCTTCAATCTAAAAAATCTATCATACCTCAATCTCAGAGTATCTGTACCTACTCCCTATGAAATCCCTAAACGCACGTGTTCACTCACTCATTTGCTCCGGCGTTACTGGTCGGTAACTCCTCTCTTTCTCTGCCTTTTCTTCTCTCTAAACTTGCAGCCGGCGTAGTTACTCTTCTTTGACTGGGACAATCCCATTAGTCCCGAAAAAAGGGTACACAACCAATTTATCCAACCGATTGTCACATACGGAGCTGAAAAATGGTACCTAACCAAAAGATTGACCCTCAAACTGTAAACCATACAACGTGCACATGAGAGATTCATGCTCAACCTGACATTGAGAGATCATAAGACAGCACAGTATATCAGAGGAAATACAAGAGTCTGAGACATCATAGAAATGTTAGAAAACTCAAATGACAATGGGCTGGACATGTTGCAAGAATTTCAGACAACTGTTGGACATCATGTCTCGCAACGTGGATCCAAAGAGATTAGGTGCGAGACAGAAAGTAAGATGGCGTGGCGAGCTAGATAAACCAGGTGATATTGGCTCCGCGATGCCCATGACTGAGAGGTCTGGCGAATCTTAGGGGAGGTGTCTGTCCAACAACGGACGCTAATAGACTGATGATGATGATGATGATGATGACGTACTGTGACTCCCTCTGTGCCTGCTGCTTTTGTAACTAATCTTCCTCAATGTGAGTATTCGCGATACCTTCATGGCAACTAAATTCAAACTGTAACTCTTCTACCTAACTCATTATTGGTGACAACACAAGCACTGCACTTATCATTTCCCTCCTTTTAGCTCCTTTTTACCCCTAACCTTTTGATAATTTAGTTGGTCAAACACACCACTCTGTAATAAAATATTCACTACTAATCAGGCTCCACTGGATAGATAAACCAAATGGCATAAAAAAACCAATATGCCAGGTGTTCCGTCACTAATCATTCTATCCTATGTTTCATTTTTCTATATAGGAATAACCCTCGGAACTAAACAAGCCTCTTCTCTTCTCTACATGATCGACCGTCTTAATGTTCCCTTACATGTATTTCTTTTCAGCCTTGTATTGTTATAAATGTCTTTCTATCATATGTACGTTTTATTTGTTTGTCTAAGTACTTGTATGTTTCATTACAAATATTCGTACTTTGTTTAATTTCCGCGTCTACACTCATACCTGGCGCACATTTTCTCCATGTTGTTATGGCGGCTAATATTTCCCTGACCCCGTTCACTCAAACTGCGCATAACTCTCATTCCTTTCTCTCACTCGTTATAGGAACCATCTATAATTAGTGACTTTCCAACTTCTGTAGATGCAATAGTACCTACAATGGGTATAATGACGATGATTGTATTTACAAATACCACATATGAGAGGCTTTAGGAGAGATTGTCCTCACGTACTGTTAGCAAAACAGAACAATAGATGCACTGCTCTGGTGTAAAGTTGATGGGCAAATAGAAATGTGGCCATGAATAAAACATTTATTTAATGTCCTTATTTAAAAATAAATAGTGCAGAACGTAACAAATGTCGTTCATTCAAAGGAATATGTGAAAAAAATGGACGTTAAAGTCGGTGAAATAAACAATCTTGCAAAACACACTGCACTGAATTTGAAATCGTTGACTTCATAAATTTCCTTGAACAAGAGAAACAGAGGAGCACGTTTTAAAATGTGGGGAACCTATTTTCGAAAAGTAAGAAGTATGCAAATTTGAATTCAGAATTTTCATTTAAAAACCGATTTGCGTTAACTACATTGATTTTAAGCTTCAACTTCTATTGGAAAATGATTTACGCATCAATAAACCAAAGATATCTGAGAATGCAGTAAGAATTAAAAATGAATTTGTCAAGTAATTATTTTTCTGAATATGATACAATGTGATTTAGATCGGGAGAGAGAGGGATATTCATATTCACTGCTGCTTTTCCTCTTGTAAACACAACTAAAATCAGAACAGAGACAAAACTCACGGAGACTTAAGCCAATTTTTCTTTAAAGCTTGTTGTTTGGTCGTCGATTGCAATAAGCATCAATCAGCAGATATGCATTATTCATAAAACAACCAAACAACAAAAAGGCAGATCTTCTGCAGAACGAACATTCCTGAAAGAAAAAGACACTTTAAAAATATTGCGTGTATGTTTTTTATCTGTTTATATTCATACTGATTGCTTCAAGATATATACAACTAATATATATATTAAACTTGATTTTATTTCTAGGACAATTGATTATCAGGAATTATGTGATTTTTTTTCTCAAATTAGCCAAAAATCATTAAAATGTACAATGTTATTCAACGCATAATACGTCAGTGAAAGGAAAGAGACAAATCTTAGTCATAGTCCCGGACAATAAAATCTATTATATATCAGTAAATAAAATAAACAACCCCCTTTGTCTTGAATCATAAAAAGTGTATTTGGAAACAATGTTTCATTGATATATGTTTGATTCAAGATGACAAACGAAGAATCTTGTAATTATTTTTGTTAACTTTATCTATACAAGCGTATCTATATTTATGTACAAGAGAACATGTGTCTGGGTCGGCATTTGCCATTAGTACGTTAGTATGACGTCATGCATTGTATTGTTTATGAATATTTGGTGTATGCTGTCGGAAATATCAGTGCCTAGCATTTTATGTTCATTGATATGATTATGAATAACACTTTAATCCGACAGAGGGCAAGTTAACCTGCGTGATAGGGTGGTTGTAGTGTGGCCAACATACAAATTTGACGTTTGTTTACATTGAGAACACAATCCCTAAAAGACAGGAGAAATCATTGATGACATTGATGCTGTTTAAATGATTTGTTTAAACAGAACAGCACGGATAATTTTAACAATATATCTAAGGCCACTGAAATTATCACCCAAAAGATCAGTCTAAGTTAAAATACGCACTACTTTGGATAATACAGATCCGTAACCAAAAGATAAATGCAGAGTCATTTGAAAATCCATTTGATGTAAAGACATTAAAAAAGCTTTTGAATCGTGAGAGAAACCAGTGGTCCAAAAAAGGCACATTGAAAATAGAATCTATCTTTCTTACTTGTTACGCTGTTGGTGGCGGAACAAGTATTCGTACATCGGACAAAGGAAGATGAACCATTAGTTTTAGCTGGAATTAGTTGTGAGGTCGTTTGGCCAATCGCAGTCCCCCACTACGAAGAATTTTGACTTGCCTAGCCAAGCTGCGTACTCTTCAAAAGTATATCCCCCTTGTTATTGATAATTAAAAGGTGATGACAATTCTTGTGAGTTCACCCAATAAACAGAAAACATGAATAAATACATTGAGTCGGAAACGACTGACAAAAATCAATGAAAATCATGCTTTTTTTAACGGGGTACTTAATTAAAGAATTTCCATGCAGGTTTGAAATTATCAAATAGATTTCTCAAAACTAGAAAATGAAAATATATCTAATGCTACAATTATGAGTGATTACGCTTGAAACAACAACATTCGTCTCTTAATGAATTTGAAGAATCAAGATGAACTATTCCAGAAAAAAAAAAACAAATGTCTTAGCTGTCACACGTCGTCATTAATCTGTAAGTGCTATCTAAAAATTAAAGTAATACGCAAGGAACTCGATGTATAAACAAATTCGGCTCTGAAGGAAGTTAAAATATGAATATGAGGTCAGGTAAAAGATAACTTGCAAAAAAAGTGTTGTAAGAACAAACAAATTCTCTGGTGACGTCATAAAAATTCTTATTTCTCTTTCTTTCCCTTCCTGATCGCAAGTTGATACCACATGACGTCATGGCATTATTCTTTCTTTTCTCCCTCTCAATATAGGGTCTGACTGATTGCGATAATAAAGTCAATTCTCTAGGAGTTTGACTATATTAGAATTGATGATACTGTCATGGACATGAAAAGTAAAACAAAAAACTCGTTCATTGAAACATATTCAAATACATTCAGATAAAACAAGCTTTTGGCGTAACCGGAAGTGATCAAGGAATTTGTCAATTTTGTAAAAAGGTAATTTTTAAGGGGTTCTATTTACAAGATAATGCTGAACGGGATCCTTATTCTCCACCATTTGTACGAAAGTATGGTGTACATGACCCATCTACTCCTTTATTTATTTTATGAATTCTCTTATTCATTTTTTATATTTTAAACATCGTTTTAAAAAAATATGCATTTCATATGGGAGGCTTCATTCTTAAAACATTGTTTAAATCTAAAAAGAATGATCCTTGCTTTTTTTAAGGATGTTTTTCTTTTTAAAAAAATGTGTGCAATGATTTGTGCGTTCTTCAAGGTTTGGTTGCTAAGAAGGCCTGCCCGGGAGTGTGAACGGGCCTGCGTGCTAAAATACAGCGTCGATATCACAAGTCTGCAAGAGACAAATATTGAAAAGAGAATCGACGCTAATGTCAACGGACGCATAATACTGCATTTTGAAACGAAAATGAAACAACATGGAGTCAGCTTTTGAATACGTAGATAATGGGCGAAACGTCATTAACACAGAAAAACATTCGACAGAATAGCTGTTATCAAGTTTGTTACAAACACTAAACACATCTCTATCATCAACGCTTCCAACTCTCCAACAAACAATCAATTCAAGAAACATCCGGAAAAAATATCAATTCTTTGACCAGTTGGAAAACACACTGAAACAGCAACGCAAGAAAATTTTTACAACAATGCAGTTTGTAATTTATGCAATAACTGGAAAGGAGGATATCAAAAGAAGTAAAGAACATGCATTGATGGATTTCCTTGAGGATGAAGAAAATGGAAATGGACTCATTGACTTTTGCAGTGGCAGTATCTTCCACCTTGTTATAAATATGAAAATCAGTCCCCCAATTCAACCAGCAAAAAAAAAAAAAAATGCTATGCCGATTCTGATTTCAGTCTTTGCATCATAAAACGTTATCATAAAAGTGAATTTCAACTGAAGATACATCATGGTTGGCTTTTAAGGTGTGAATATTTTAGAAATTTGTAAATTTGTGTGGTGATCTAGTTTCTTTTGATACGTTATCAACACGTGATTAGGAGTAGAGTTTACTGTTTCCTTCGATAATAAGTTCCAGTCCGAAAGGAATCTTGTTGTCATAAAGCTGTCTCTTGAACATATTTGGTATTTATGACTATGATCTGTGATTGTTGTTCTTAGTGTTCTTTGAATCATGAGTTCACCGTGTTTGTCTCTGTAACAGTAAGTATTCGTCTCAACTTCTACCATGTTGTGTGCTATTCTGAAAATGTGTATCAGGTCATTTCTCAACCTGTATCGTAAAGTGGGAAGTTGTAGTATTTCGAGTCTATCTTCACAGGACAGAGCTTTTAATTGTGATACCAGTTTTATAAATCTTCTCTGCAACTTCGTTAGACTTTTCTGGTCTTTAAGGTTTGTGGACACCAGATATTGTTTGCATTCTATAAATGGTGCGACCAGGACTTTAGAGTACATTTTGAATATAGCGGTGTCTATGTCTTTGAATGTGCTTCGAATTTTAACAAGCATTTGGTTTGCTTTATTGATTTATTCTTCAATCGAGTACACAGAACTGGAGAAAGTCGATCACTACATCTACTTAAGACAACGAATCTCCATGAGGAAGAAGAAATCAATCGGTGAATCACCCTAGGATGGCAATTCTTTTGCAGAGCAAGCTCAACCTTCAAAAATAAGAAGATCTCATTAATCCTAAAGAGAAGGGTGTATAAGCAATGCATCCTCCCAATAGTCACTTAGGGAACTGAAACATGGAACCTAACCAAGAGACAGATCTGCAAATTCAGAACTGTGCAACGTGCACATGAAAGAATTATGCTGGGCCTCAAAGGGAGAGACCACAAGACGGCACAGTTCATCCAGGAAAGGACAAGAGTCAGGGACATCATAGAATCCATTAAAAATCTCAAATGGCAGTGGGCTGGCCATGTTGCAAGAATGGCGGACAACCGATGGACATTGCAACTCACGACATGGATCCCCCGAGACGACATGCGCAACCGAGGCCGGCAGAACATTAGATGGAAAGACGGGCTAGACAAATTCAGAAAGTACTGGCTCCGCGACGCCCATGATAGAGAATTGTGGCGAATTTTGGGGAATGTTTATATCCAACGACAGATGTTAGAAGACTAATGATGATGATGCCATAAAAATTATAATAGAAATGTCATCACTGAGCGACAAAGATCAGAAAGTCTGGTAAGCTGTCAGTACAAAGATTACTTGGTGATAAAATTTATCCATAGGACTCCCAGCTTTACCGATCAAAATCTACTCAGTAGAAATGCCGTTTACCGCAGGAAGTACTGCCAAAAATTCGTAAATCCATCGAAATATTACCGTGATAAATAAAGATTTCAAAAGGCTCTACAGCAGAAATCGCTTGTTGCAAAACATCGGCTTTCCGTCCTCTACACCTATAATTGCCACACTAAGACTGAGACAGTAGTATTTAGTAATTAATAAAAGACATGACTGTTTCAGTGACACATTATTTAGCTTGCATGTGTTTAGCACTTTCCTGACTGTTGATGTGACTGTGTTTCAATTCCTCAATCAAAATGTTATCCACTGACGTTTCAGCGTTCTTCATACTTTCAAACATTTCACATATTGTGCTATGGTAAATCTCTGGCAACGAGCGAGTCCCAAAAGGAAACCTGGGGTATTCATACCTGCCAAATGGAATTATGGTGGTGCTTTATTTGGAACTCTCGTCATCCAATTTTAGTTGCCAAAATCTTTACGAACGGTCCAGATTTGAAATTACCTTCAAATTACACTCCAGACATTTTCGCTATCACTTCCTCACGTGCCAACAGTTTGAAGTGATCGCGTCGGATTGCTTTATTCAGGACGCAGTGTCTAGACAAATGCGCAGTTTACTCTTCTGTTTATCTGCAATATATTGTCTAGGATCTGTTATTTCCTCTATTACTTCAGTCTGTTCGATATTGTTCAGTTCCTACTCTAACATCTCTTTACATCACGAACGGAACTTCCCTGCACGTTTTAACAACAGGTTCTGCATCATGTATCAGTTTTGAAGCCTGATAGATATTCTAGACCACTGAACAATTCACTGTATTCTGACAAGATGTCACTATTTTCTGGGTTTTGCATTGTGTTGACTTGTTTATTGAAATTCAGTTTTTCACATGGATCTTTACCCAGTATTGGTCTAACATTTCATGCGTGATAATGAAACAAATTTTGTGCAGCATACTTTTTCTCTCAACGGTTACAGTCACTTTAGACTGGCATTCTATCTCCGATATATGATGTCTTACTTGAGTTGGCTTTATCACGAGGTTCGTTCTCATTCAATTTCGGTAGATTCACTAACCATTGTGATCCGTGTTTTTCTTTCACTCTGTCAACTACGAATCTGTCGTAATCATCATCATCATCATCATCATCATCATCACCATCATCACCATCACCACTACCACCATCATCATCATCATCATCATCATCATCATCTTAAAGACGCGCACACTGATTCACGTTATCAGGGGGGGTTTTTTCAGGATTACGTAAGTCGCGTTTACTTTGTTCTCTACTCCGACCGTGTGTGCGTGATGATGATGATGGTGATTTCCCGACACCGAATCAGTAATGTCACGTGCGTTACTTTAAGTCACTTCTTCGTTTTTACAAACGCTCATCGATTTATTTGAATTCAAATTCTCTGTGTCCATCATCTTTCTCCTTGTTTTGTCACCCCAAACGCCGATTATGATACGATCATGTGTAATATATTCTTCAAATTCGCCATATTCACATTTCTGGGCCTATGTTTTTAAACCTGTCAGGAGCGAGATGAATGTCTCGCCCTCTTTCTAAATAATAATCTCTCGTGAGTGTGTATAGAAAGAGCGTGCATCTTTTTTCTTAATTTTTGAAGCAACGTTTTAAAATTCTCTTCTACATTTCTCATCCAGGACAATGTGTCGAATTAACTTCTTACACCACGTTTGGTAATTAATTCAAAATTGGAAATAAAAGACAAGACTGATATTGACTTTAGATACGACAAACAATCATGTATGATTTGTTTGATACCCTGTACAAGAAAAGAGTCACAAAAAGTAGCGTACCTGCAGATGAGTATTGAGTCAACATGATGTCGACTTGAATGATAGAATCTATTTAATGAATATTCAAAGATATCCTACCTGCTACAGCAGCCTGGTTGGTTACCAAACTTGAAGAGGAGGGTGATGAGCTGTACAATATCTTTGTCCATGACTGCATTGTTGGAGACCAGTCGATTAGGGAACCAATTTCTGAGAGAAAACTTCCTGTTTGCTCCATCCAATTGTGTTGCCAAACAGGATGATGTGGTTGTTTTAAAGAGAGAGCGTTCCTTTCTGACACAGTTTGCAGTTTCTGGATGATCACGGCATAAGATTGATGTGCTTCGGTATCTTGGCGAATTTGATTTCTCTACAGTACACAGATCTATGTTCACTATGGGGAGGGACAAGTCAGTGGTTAATCAAATTTAGAAAACACCACGCGTGAAAATAGATGATTCTATTTCTTTTGCTTGATATTTCAGGCTTTTGCATCATAATTTAAGCTTTTACATAAGGAGGATCTTCTGCATTGTACATAGACAATGTGATGGGAGTTACAGTTCCTCCAAGAAGCCTAAATTGATTTATTTCTGTTATTATTATTGGTAAGTAACGAACCGACGGGGGTGTATAGACCGCACTCCCCTCTTGTTGTCTCACACTGGGATTGAACCTCGAACCATTAGATTAGTTGCAGTAATTCTGTCTGATTCTCTCACTACTTCGGTATGTGTCCATGTGGACAACCGGTGCTAATTTTTAGGAGCCTTAAACCTCAGGTGACAGTTTTTGGTATTTGATGTTACTGTTTTCTGTCTTTCTTTATTAGAGGTTCCCATATGGTATCTCTTTCAATGCTAGAGAAACACTAAATTGATTTGTTGGGAGACCTTCAAGCTGACAAAAACATTCTCAAATCTTCGATACAGCTTGAGGTCGTCTCAGTCGGAATCTGTTGGCCATGGTTTACACTCAATCATTATACACTTGTACCGTGAAAGTGTTCTTAAAACAGTTAATAGTCTGAGTAGTCAAAGATGACATATCTACAGCAAATATCCGCTAGATTCTGACACGTTGTCCTCAACTGCCGCCTCTCCTCGATTCAAAATTTTACGTTCACAACTAGTTACGTTCATTTGGAAGGATGCTATTGCTAGCGAGTCTGTAATCTTTAGTCCGGGAGTGAGTGGCTGGGTTTTGCAAGATGGTCTCTACAAGACGATTATGACGGACAAACTTCCTGCTCCAAGGGCAATAATAGAAATATGCCACGGCAAAATCGGTTGGAAGTCAATTAAATGCTGAGAAATGGGCCTCGTTTGTACTGAAATGTGTCACTGTGGGGACTGCCAAAGCAGTGAAGAAGAAAAACCTGAGTTCGATGAAGATGATAACTTATAGTAGGAGTTCATTTGTGTTCAAGTCATTCTTTATATTATAGTTTTATCACTTTTTCCTCTTTATTTTCCATGTCTACACTAGTGAGTTAAAAATTTGGCACTTTTTCTTTATTCTTCAAGGATCGGTTTCATGACTCAATTATGACGTAATTACATGCATCAGAATCTTGTGTTACACTTTTGGGGTACACGTAATCTTACAATGATGGAAACTGATGTAGCATAGGGTTATAAGAATCGATTGGAACCAATTTCAACTTTATTATGCGACTAGTGTATACTTTACAGTTCGGTCTGTGAAGTACCAATGAGACTGGATCTCTTGGGAAATACTGGCTATACATCGTTGTAAGATGTACCATAGTTAGGTATTCACTATTGAAGAAGATTGATGAGGTTTTCGTTTCTGCCACGTGTATTGCGTGTACCATACTTGTGTGTACCATACTGATTAAAATATTTGCAACCTACTGACTGCTCAATAAAATACAGGCTAATCATGATATTGAATTGAAACTCCTTCAGGCATCTTTTATTGTCAATATTTATGTGAAGTCTAAATGTTAGATTGATAGAACCAGTATTTCTGGCCATTATATTTTACGGTCGGGTCTGTAAAATACTGTCTTACCGTGGCGACTTAAAATTGACTCTGCGGATGAACCTCAAGAACTCCGATGACCAGCCAGAGACATTGAGGCGTGAAGAACAATGGTAGACAAGATATGTGAAACCCAAACAGAGACAGCTCTGCCCTCTGCGGAGTAAAGGCGATAAAATAATATAGTGCAATATCACTTGAGGAGAAACGAGTCCGATATCTATATAAAAAAGTTTCGTGTTCGGAAAATCAATATCATTTTTTTAAATGGGCGATGAAATTGTTTAAGTAATTTTTTATTCATGTTCAAATTTTAGAATAATTTTTGATTTCTTCGATGAAATAATCTTTTTCAAGTTTTATGATTAAGATTTAATTTGAAAAAAAAGAAGAATTATCAACGTTTGATCATTTGCTTTTATTTACTTTTTAATATATGAAAAATCAGTCAGAAATATTCTTAACTCCAGTCTGAAAATAAACAAAACAGAAAAAACACAATCTGCAAGCAATGTCGGTAATTGCAAAAAAGATTTGCCATAAAACTAATTGGCAATATAAAATGTGTTAAAGTATAAATTCAGTCTAACATAACTCATCAAGATAATTTTCTTTTACGTATTGTGTAATGAGTTCCCTTAGATATGATGTAACTTTTAATATTTCGTATTTTCTGGAAATCGTTTTTAAACAATGGGTCGAGTATGCCTGCCAATTTCATGTCCATACTTACATGAAAGACAATACTGGAAGGTTGAAGGTAGTTTATTGAAAGTATTCAAATAGACCAACACTCTTCTCCTTGAATTCTCCGAATAAGAATAATTTAACAACGTCTATTCCAGTGAATATGCGCAACACTCTTGCACCGGTTTTGGACTTCAACCAGAAAAAGCTGGTTTTAGAAATTGGCAAATCCTCAGACAACTGTTTTTGTATTTTAGATAAACATCAGAGAGCTTCTCGTTGCCAAAAGTGAATTGACTGCACAACAATATAAGCACATTGAGTGGAAAGTGTTTCACGAATCGAAAATTGTCCCCCAGTATAAAAGTCGATATTGCAACAGGCGGATGTTTGCATGTCGAGAAATGACGTCAAATTTTGAATAGGGAAACGGAATTATTATTGACAATCGCGAATTGCTTCGATGTTCTGAAATGATCGGGATTAGTTTCAACTTCTATGAAGTTGCATAATCACTACCTGACTGAGAACTGATGAATCACTCCGGGGTTGCTGTGGGCCTGGGAAGGGATATTCTGGCTGGGGATGTTCGCTAAAAGAAATGGCCAGCTATTAGGTTTGGACATTTTAGAGCTAGTATTACCAGAATGACAAGACAAGGAAAATTGTTAGTAATCGACAGATGAAAAAAAAGCAAAGAAATGCAATTAGATGGCTGGACACGATTTGAAGCATTTATGTTGCTGCCTACCATTTCAAATAATCGTCCAAGGAAATATTTTATAAAAGATAAAAATCCTAAAATAGACATAAAATCACCGCCTTGACAACTCTATATTATAAAGTACACAGTGTCTGTTTGTCCGTCAGACCATCTATTTGAGGGTCTTGAGGCTATGTATTGCGCTTACTTTCAGTACACATGATATCTCTGAAGTTTCTGAATGGATATCAACGCTTTCCTACATAAGTCATGACAATGGTAAGTAGTATTTGATGGGTGCACTTTATTATTTTTATTATACTTTGGTGTTCAGCCGATGACGTGCCAAGTTTTCCAGTGAAGATGGCAATTATTCAACAAATGAACAAAACCAAGACCACAGAGATACTGAAGTTCAATCTTTGATGTAGGGAATCTTCTTGTGTTGACAGGGAGTTGGAAAAACAAGTGCAGAACAATCAGAAATACTTGACTGAAAGGTTGTGTCGTGGTCATAACAGCCTGGCATTTAGTGGTAGTGAAGAGATCATGGAATTCACGTATAATTTGGATTTCTTTTAGGAATTATGGGATTTATAACACAATTCGATCCATTTCTGATGGGTCCCTGGAAGTGATAAGCAGTCGTACCTTTTACCAACCATCAACGAAGAAATTGTTCTGCTGGTGGCGAAATAGGTTAAGAATTATATCATGACAGACTTTGATACTACCAAGTACTTCTCAGTTTTTATAGATTCAGCACCAGACTGGGCTCATGTTGACCAGGTAATGGCCATTGAGCTATATGTTGCTTCTAGGGAGCCGATAAAAAGGTTTTCAACTTTCCTGCTGACTTACTCTCACAAGGCTGAAATATTAGCTACATCTCTGCTAGACTTTCTAGAAAAAAAGGTATTAATTTTGAAGACTGCAGACGTCAGTCCAACGCAATGCTGACAATATGTTCGGTCATTGCACAGGAATGCAAGGCAGACTCAAAAATAAGAACCCAGCAGCAGTTTTCATTCCTTGTGCTGCTCACACATTGAACCCTTTTGGACAAGCTGCTGCCTCTTCCTGTGTTAAGGCTGTCAATCATTTTGGCTTCATACAAAGGTTATACACTTTTTCACTGCATTAACACTCAGATGGGCAAATCTAATGAAGTCTTTGGAAGGAAATGAAATAGCACCAACTGTGAAGGCCCTGTCAGATACTCGTTGGTTAACTAAAGTTGATACTGCTGAAGCTCTCGTAGGTGGAAAGATCTGTTTTCAAAATGCCCTCAGAGCTATGGAAAGTGACTTGGGACAAACACCCGAAACGAGACATGAAGCTCAAACATTGGCAGACAAAATTGACCGTCCTAGAACTGCTCTTTGAATTTGATTATTGTGCGGTTCAACAGCACAAATAAAACTTCTCCAAAAGTTGAAGTCAACCTCAAGAAAGTGATAAATCTGATTGATTCTCTGGGAAAGTTTCTGGAATCACATCTGGATAGGTATGAAGAGTTTAAACTGGATGGCAAATAAAACTGCAAAGCAACTACAGGCTGAGAAATAAACGTTATGATGAGAATTCAACATTAGTCTCAGAGGAAGTTGCCGCCTTCTCAAGAGGCCAACTTAGATGAGGAACTTCCAATATCATTTTAGGGCAGATAACTCCTTGATTACTGAATTCATTTTTGAAAATTGAAAGAATATTAGTGGAAATATTTTTTTTAGAAAGAACCCCCACCCCTTATTTCATTTTATGACATCGAACTAACTCCTGAACTGGAGTACGGTGTTATACGCCTAAGCTTTTTAGTTGTTTCATATTTAACTCAAAATGAATACAAGAATCTTAATGAACAATACTTTACATTGACCTTTCAAATTACTGTGTGTTTGCATACTGACATCCAATATAGCCTTCGGTACAACGTTAGCAAAGCAGCGGGTAGTTACTAATAATACAATTATTCGTGAACAGAACAAAGAAAAGGCTCAAAATAACTGAGTGAATAATGTCAATGGGGGCTAAAGATGATTGGAGTTCAGTTAGTTAGAGATGAATTCGTTGGTACATATTTTTAGCCAGGAGAAGTTTTAAATTATTATTTTTTAAAATTTTCTTTCAACTTTGTGATCAGTATTTCCGTGACGCTTCAAAAGATTGAGAAGAAGGAAAATGATTAGTACAGAAAAATGGGAGATTAATCTTCCCACAGTAATGATAATTGTCTCCCTTATAACCAAGGTTTTGAAAAACGGTTTCTATTTACTCAAAGAGTTTGAGGGACGATTGCACGCCTTCTTCTTGTTTGTTTTGTCAACACGAGATTTCAGTCAAACCATTTAATGCCTTTCTCTAGATGTACTTATCCAATTAGATAGTGGTAAACAGAATTTTTCCCCTTATTGATAGCAAAGCTTATAACATAGGATTTGGCTTTTTCCTTTCCTTGTAAGGCCTGGATTTCCATATTTTGTCCCTGTTGAGTAGCAGAAACTACATCGAGTTGAAAACAGCATTTGTCTGACATACACTCGGCTGACATGTTGATGTAAGCAGTTTCTTTGATTTTTCTAAAAAAATCTCTGAACTACAGACTGATTCTATTTATATTTGATTTATAAGTTTATTTAGATGTTACAATGGAGATTAGGTTTTAGCTTATAAGACCAAATACTAGAGACTGTGGCTGGCATATTAGACAAAAGGTTCCTAATAGACTTGTGGCTATTAACTCTTTCTCCTTGTGAATCAGTCAGGTAAAGGTATGCCAGTTAATGTTTTTCATTTTCAATTTTACTTTGTTCAAGCAGTTAGTAAAAAAAGAGAAAATTCATACAGAGAGTCTCCATATTTTATCAAGTATGTAAAAGATGACACTGAAATAATTTGTCTTGTCTTGAGTCAAGTAAAAATGGTAGAATAGACTAAAAATCAAACTTTCAGCAAACTTAAAACACCCAAACAATTTTCTTTGATTTGTAAATGTCCTTTAATTAATGAAATTCAAATAACTATAAAAAATGTTCTTCAGAAAAAATAAATTACTCAGGGAACGTTGAAGTTGAGCTAAAAACTAGATGTTCATCTTGAAATACCAAAGTGTTGATTATTATGGAAAGATATAAATATTTTAAGATTTTGATTTAAAAAGTCAACACCAGACAGCATACACTTATTGTATTATATTTATCTATTTCTTATAGATATTCATTAATGATAACCCAGACCCTGCTCTATGGTGAGATGGTGCTGTGGGAAAGATTTCAAGTCACTAGGCCTCCAGTCTATCTATAGTGTGCCTCATTCAAAGATGGAATCACAGAGAGGATAGTGTGATCCCTTCTTCTTATCTGGTCTGCCATACCAGACTTTCCTTCTTCATATTCAGATATGTCTTCCCTCAATTGAATTTCAAGGGTCAGCTGGTTCCTCCTTTTTATTTCTTCTACATTTGAATTGGATGGTTGTATATTTTGTTACACTAGATCGGTGAAATTCCATATTTGGCAAAGTTTCAACTTATTTTACAAAAAAATAAATACATAGTTTTAATTTGAGGAAAAGTTTATTTGATTGAAACAAGGATAAAAACAATTATTTTTTCATGATTAAAAAGTTCATGTAATTAAAGTGAAATCAAACTTTTTTTTCAAAAAATTAGAAAATTTTGCCAATTCGGTGTAACATGTAAAAACTTATTCTGTTCTCGTATGAAGAATAGAACTCTAATAAAAAGGTTGAAAAGAGTGAATGTGTTACTGAAAACTATCTTGATATTGTTATTGTAATGTCTATAAATCCTTTGGATTTCCCCATCCATTCATCTTATGTGTGGTATGTTCACTGTACCTACATCTTTGATATCTCGGGGGTCTGTCCTCATTTTACACATCTCAAAAGTTTTATAGGTCATACCAGTGTTTTATTGTTTATTATTTATAGTGAGTTATTTATAGCTAAAATTGTCTTAGAAATGGCTGTTTGTTCCTTTATAGCTATTAATGTTATATATACTTATTTAATGCCAACTTACAAATAAAATAAATATACATTCAAGTGACCAAACTTTGGAATGATCTCAGTGGGGAGACTTTTTCTTCTATATTAATCAATGCATTCTAAATAATTTATTGAAGGATGTAGGAGACTGAATTCATTTATTTATTTTCATATCAGTACGGTCCCAACCTGTCTGCAAATGTTTACATGACACAACTCAGCTGTCATTAAAATCTATTTAAAGGTATTAAACACTATGACTCCATAACAAGAAATGCTAATATAAATAGTATATTTATTCTAAGTGACCTTTGTAATTGTTGTTTTTAAATGGCCCAATTTCCAAATATTGTAGATTTTCATTGGCCAAATTGAGAGAAACCCAGCTAGATCTAGCCAGAAAATAGCTAATTTAGCAATCCTGGGGTATATGATGCTTGAATTCTTTCTGTAGATTCCTGAGATCACTGCAGATGATATTTTCAAATCCCACACTCATGGCAAGATTCTCTTGTAATTCATATTATATGAAGAGAGAATTCTAGAATTACTATATTGGAGACAGATGCTTCTAGAATTAGAAATTAAAAAACAGAAAAAGATGCTTTCTTCCTCAAAACAGAAAAAGTAGAGCAAAAAGTCTTTGGTGTGAGTTGCAATTATTATCAAGTCTCAAACTGACATACACACAAGATACACATGTTTATTAATTTGCAAGAAATATGATTTACAATGGTTAAGATTGGGATATTTCATAGACTACAATTGAAGAAGTTTCTGTCAGTGTCTGTGAGTGCGTATGAATCATGATTACTCAACAACTGGCCACTGTACGAAGTTGATATTAGCCAGATAAATCAGTCAGTGCACAAAATATGAAATAGTTTGGATCACTGATTCATGAAAAATCTAATAAAAATAGATATTACTGTATAATGTTAGCTTCATGTCAGCCATTAAACCTACTCAATGTTTTGACTCTCTTAGCATCATTGTTATAACACGACTCCATAACACTAGCTTCATGTCAGCCATTTACAAATTATCTCCCTTGGTTTTCCAGTGTAACCACAATAGATATTATATATCTAGATCTGGATGAAAGATTTTTCTAATTAAAATTCAAGGCTTTCAGGAAATATAATACTCCATTTCATTTCATAATAATCCTGTATTTTTGTGGATTATGGGTTGATTTAAACTTATAACACCATTTTCTATGATGTGCTACAATGAATAATCAAGATACGATTAGATTGAGATGAGAGAACAAGAGACACATTCTGATGAGCAAGACTTTATTTTATAGATTTTTTCATGAATGCTGAGAAGAGCCAGTGACATCACAGTAAAGTAATGTATTTGTTAATAGCAATCTTTAATTAGTTAGTATCATGATTATGTAACACATATCTGAGATTTCAGATTTCAAAGGGATTTTACACAAAGTAGTATAAGCATTAAGAGTTGGGGTAGTTGTAGCAGGAAGACAAAGGTGTGGATGATTCACCCCAAAATCTGGCAATTTCTTTTAGTTTTAGGTGATTTCGAACCATCTGCAAATTTGATAGATCTGGGAAAAAATTTTTTTGAGCTTTTAGGAATGTGGTTCTCTTTACAAACTGAGCACTCATAAATACCATTTTTACTGAAGTATGGCTTACACAAATTATTTTCCTTGGTTCTAATTTCATTTTTTTAATGAATTTTCTTATCTGTTTTCATTTTTTAAACCTCATATGGCTTGTACCATTTTAAACAAGGGTCTACACAGGTCTGCCTGGAAGTGCAAAACTTTCAGACCTGTGCAGACCTCATTTTGAATAGCGCAAATCCAAAGATGTTTGAAAAATGTAAAAGCCAATGTCAGTTCCTTTGTAATGCAAAAGACACGTAGCTATATTTTTCTTCATATCAAAAAGTGCAGAGCAGATATAAGGCCTGTCCAGAGAAAGTATCTAGCTATTGATATTGATGAAAAGTAGCCTACCTCAGTCAATGGCACCATTGTGTTCTTCAATGTTCTTCACTTTGAGACTTCACTCACTTATCCCAACATTTTGTCTACTTTTCAAAACAGTGTGAAGTCTCCTTTCAGACTTACCTTCAGCTGCCTTGTTGCATTCTCTATAATCTTATCCACAATCAGAAATATACCTTTTGGGAAAGCCATAAGTCACAGAGAGCTAAATCTAGACTTCGGGGAGGCTGACCAACCTGCGTTTTGTTCAAAAACTTTGCACTGGATGTAAAGAAGAGCAACTCTGGGATTGCAAATGCAACGGTCGCACTATTATGCTATATAAAAGCAGGATAAGCTCAGATTTAGAGAGACGAAAGGACTTACAGATTTACTAAGATAATAAAATTGACTGCCAGGATACATGAGGGATCATTCATTAACATAAAAGTAGGGAGCATCCTTTAAAGTGATAATGTAACATCCCCATTTTATAGATGAAGTTTACCTGGCATTGCCTAGGGAAAAGAAACTCTTAATCTAACAACACTGGAAAGCAAATGATATTTTATAGAAATTTCATTAAATCAAATGAGGTGAGGGAGGGGGCTAAACCCCCCCCCTTTCACTGGCCAGGTCAGTAGACACTCATAGGAAGACACACACAGACCAGCGCACAACCTTTTCCTCAAAAAAGAATTCATGTACTCCCTTTCAGCATAAATAGTTTTCCACTAGAACAGACTTGGGTTCAAATTGTGTCAATTGCCTTGTATTTGACTGAATATCCCACCCTAACAACATTTGATTGGTTCTTTAAAATTGATATAATACCATTTTCTAGACTCTAGAAAAGGGGGAGGCTAGATAAAAATTATTTTATTTATGTTGTCCCAAATGCCAACAGTACAAAATATCAGTCAAAAAACAATTTATATCCGACAGAATGTGATGATTATTAAGACATTTTTGTAGGAACTAATTTTTGCGTGGCCCAGATTTTATACGTACTAATATATATATATATACTAACATTTGAGCCTTTTGTTTGTTTGTGTTTCTTCTTTGCTAAAGCTAAAAAGCCAATTGACTTGATAATTGACATTGAGAATCAATAAAAATCGACTTCCCACATAGGATAACCTTCAAAGTCACCAACAGTCATTCTCTCGCCAATCTTCAGTTCTAAACATCAAAAAAAATTAATTTTCTTACCAGGATCTTCGTCAGCCATTCTTCCTATGAATGGTTTGTATATTTCGTACAATAAAATCAATCATAAAAATAAATATTGGTGTTTTGGGGCAGATATTGCTTCTTTGGCCATGTGACAGCAGCTGTAAAACAAACACGTTTTATCACTATGCCTAAGGAGATATTCATTTCTCCCACAATCCATCTCTTTTCATAGTCACAAAAATCCAACAAACTTCAGACCTTAATGAAGGCAACAAGGCGTGGGGGGGGGGGGTAGAGCATTTACACCAATGACGGTGCTAAATCAATTCATTTTCTGAGAAAAACTCGGAAGTAATTGTTCTATTATTTTGCCTTGAGATGAAGTATTGTAAACTGTCATTATTAATTTTCAACAACTATTCAGCTTCATCTAAATTTTTTCTTGATTTCTATTTCAGTAAGGTCATCAATCTACAGCAGTGTATAGGATTTACGTCTCCTTAAAAAATAGTTTTTCCATTTGTTGAGTTGGGTAAGAAGCAATAAACATTTTTCTCTGTGTTGTCTAATTTGAGGTGTTTTTTCCCCAGGCAACCAACACCAGGTATCTCCACTAGTACAATATATATATACACACGCACACACATATTTTATATATATTATATGGATTATATCACAATAGATTATTCAGTTGGACTTTTTCAGATCTTGTAGGTAATTTTTGAAGAGGATTTCTGATATTTTTTATTCATTTTTTGTTTCTTTGAAT
Source organism: Thysanoteuthis rhombus (assembly GCA_963457665.1). Lineage (NCBI taxonomy): Eukaryota > Metazoa > Mollusca > Cephalopoda > Oegopsida > Thysanoteuthidae > Thysanoteuthis > Thysanoteuthis major. Next base: position 9,953,409 of record OY735232.1, on the reverse strand, counting down.
AATTGTGTCATATTTATCATTTGTATTTTTTTCTTGAGGTTTTGATTTGTGTTCTAGTGCTTATTTGTAGATCATGAATTTGAATTGTCATAAGATTGCATTTTTTTAATCTATTTCAAATCCTATTTCTTGGAATTTTTCTCTTTCTTATCTATGATTTCTGTTAATGTTTTCAACACATATAAGCCTACTTATTCACAAATCTCTGCCTCATCAAAGGAAACCATTGTAGCATTTTTTGTATCTTGTCATTGAATAATATGGATTTTTTTTTTTTTTTACACTTCTGTACTTTCATGTCCTCATTACTTATCTTTATGCATTCCTCTGCGAGTGAAATTCTTCAGTTTAATATACTCTGTGTTATTGATAGGTAATATCCTTCAATATTTAGTATGAATTGTCTTTTTCCCCCCTCCTCTCTCCTGTTCTTAAACCATTCTATTAATGATTGTGTTCTTTGATTGGATTTAGGTTTGATATTTTTCTTAGTTTCTAGTATTTGGGGGGGAAATTTTTCCAATTTCACTTTTTGATGGATTTATCAATTTGCACAATGTTTTTGTCTTGAGACTTTCTTTTAAAGCTGTGTATGCTTGTGATTTTGGATAGGTATTTATTCAATCTAAATTTAGTTTATCTGCAATTCATTTAACTTGTGTTCTGTTATTTCAGGCTTTTTTTCCTTTTATTAGTTTACTGTATTTCTTATGTTCTTGGTTTTGTCTGCTTGTATCAATATATATTTTGACTTATCTTGAAAACATTTTTTTAACATCTGTCAGTTTGGTTCTGAAATGTTTTTAATCATATCTATTAAATTCTTTTTCCAAATTCTTGAGTGGGTAGCTGGGTATTTTTTTTCCTATCAAAGCTGAAAGTTTTTTACTCTTTAGTCTAGCAATAGTGAAAGCACACTAAAAGAAAAAAATGAAAAAGAAAAATATATATACACACACGTTTAAATAAAAAAATAGTATAATTCCGTAATGAAGGTTTTATGAAATAGGGAAAAAGAAATAGCCACACTTATTGGTTATATTTCTAATGTTCATTCCTCAACCTGTTTCAAAATGATCTTCAGATGAAGAAAACGTTAATGATGGCATTCAAGACATCACGAGTGGCAACAATCAAAACAGATATTTCTAAAATGCAGTTACATCATTCAAATATAGACACACACATCTTTATATACTTATCACGCAATGACTCAGGGTAGACAGGAGGTCAAAGATTACCAACAAAACAAATGACTTCATACACCATAAATCCACTAAATATTTTAATAAATAAAACTAAAAAGTAAAACTAAAAATGGAAGGGATTCATACATCCTCCAAAAGATTTCCAATCAACCAATGAATAAATACTGAAAGTTTCATTAAAATCCATTATTTAGTTATATTTTGGTACAACATTCTTAAAATGCAAGTGTATATTTAGCACTGAAAATTTTTCAATTGATTTTCCACACATTCTTTGAAGGAAAAAAAAAAAAAAAAAATTGATCCCAAATTTATATCAAAAACCAAAAATAAACTATATTTGATTGTGAACGATGTGAGAAATTTAATGATAATAATAAAAAAAACAAGGTCAAAATTGGATGGGGGGGGAAGCATTATACTAGTGTAAAAATATAACATATTGCTGATTTTTAGCTACAAAACAATGGAGATCACATTGTACTACGGTAACTATGTTCAAATCGATCTCCAGTATAGAAATCAGCTAAAACAACGTACGGAGAAGAAATGCGTCGATTCTCCCATTCCTCTTTTGCGACTGACTGACTGTAGCCAAGTCAGTCTGATCTGTATTTCACTTAGAAGAGGCAGGATTGCATGCCTTCTTTCTCAGCTTTTTTCCTCTGGCATTTAGCTTCACCCACAGCCAGTTGGCAACAGACATAATTGTGTGTATTTTATGATAAATTTGAAAGTCACTTAAGCCTAATATATATAGAACTTCCTCTGTCCTACAAGAGTTGTTACATTCAGTCTATGCATACTGTATGTAATGGGAAAGAGGTAGTAACCATTTACTGAATTATACATTGACTTTGCTGCTTTAAGTTACAGATCTACTGGTGGATGAATGAATTGGAAATCCTTGATATCTGTTGGTTTCTCAGATAAATAAATACTTTGCATTCATAACTCCACCCCCCCCCCACCAGAAAAAAACACAACAAAAGAAAAAGAAAGACAAATAACATCCAATTCATCATTGAATAAACATGGAGTTTTATTTACAAAGGTTAACATAATATAAAATTCTATTTCTTTTATGTCAACAGATGAGTGGGCCATACTTGTAATGTAGAGCAATGTTATACACACACACACACACATATATATATATATATATATATATATATATGCTGCATTAAATACTTGTAGATTATTACTTTCCATTCATTGCCCTGAAATTCTGCATTTATGATAATCTGGAATTATGTAAATCCACAATCACAAATACTTGAATTTTCTTTTAAAACAGTTTTTAGTCAATCCATTCTTTCGCTGTTACATTAAACTGTTGGAATTGAAAATAAATGAAATAGATTAGTATCACGATTCAAGTTTCAGCTTATGACCATCAGGATTTTACAAGTAGACAGGTTGTAGTCGGGATTTTATGAAATAAGTGAAATATACCTAAAGAACCATCAGCTATAGGAAGAGAAAGTGGATTATGTTTCGTAATTCATTCAGGGACTGAGTTGAGAAGTACTTTAAGGACCTTAAAACAGGGAAATTTTTTTTTTACGCCTCAGAGAGTGTAATCCTGTCCAAGAGAGAAAGTGGCCAGATGAGATTATGAGTACACAGTTGGAGATGGGTACGGGAAATTAAATGAAATTCAAAATTTGAGAATTCCCTAGATAGAGGAGGGATACTGATAAATTTGAGCCAGTGGGTAATTAATCTTACCCCCTCACACACACACTGTCAACCCCACTGCTTTTTAGCAGTCAAAACCAGCTGTCACCTAAATCCTTTTTGCTAGCAACAGTGACTTATTAAGGAAGTAGATTGGTACTGGAACATGAAGAGTAGAAAGCCAAGACTTTGACTTCAAGAATTGACCCAGGAAGCAGAAACAGCAGTTGGACCCTACTTTCTTGGATTGCAGGCTGAATTCCAAGAAACTGTCTCCTTCACCACTACAAGCTCTTCCTATCCGTCTGATAAGGCGACGGATAATCAATCAACCAATTTAACCCCAGAGAAAGTATGAGACTCTTCCATACTGGACAAGCTAACAAATTAGCAAGAGAAAATAAACATTTAGTTTTTATCAACAAGTGTTGTGGTTCCTGCTTTAATGGCTACTGTTTACCCCAACGTGGGCTGGTGTCGGGTGTTTCATGAGCTGCCAGCAGTAGTTGTGTGATAACTGTTGCCTTGCAGCAGGATTCTTGACTCCAGGTCATCCACAAGCTAAAATGTAAATGGGTAAGATAGAACAGATACCCATAACACTGACCAATACAGCCAATGAAACAATTAGTGGACCCCAGGGGTGAAGAAGTGGGTTAGCAATCAATGTTAACAAGTATGTACAGCTACTGCAGTTGCTCTAGTTTCCAGAAGTCAGAGCCTGCACGTTGACGATAATTGGTTACTGAAGCTTGGCATTGTTAAGTGCAGGAGATTTGTCCTGTGGCCTCAAAAAATAACCCAACCCAGTCTCTGGAGAGCAGTATGCTCCGGGGCAGTACTGTGCCATCACACTAAAAGGGATAGGTCAGGCTTGCTCAGACACCTTCGCAATATTGAGTAAACACTCCTAATCACTGTGGAGTTTTTTAGTCATGGTGGTCAACAAGAAAGATGGGGGCAGGTGTAGGTTCTGTGAAGATTTCAGGGACTTGATTGAAATTACAAAACCTCTACTCTTTGCCACTGATTGATGACATCCTTGCCCTGTTAGGGAAGATGACCTGTTTCTCAACTTTGGATCTGAGATAAAGATATTGGCAGGGTCATACCTTTTCACCAAACAAACGCCCCTGGAGTCTTCTAGACAATATATGTAATGTGTTCTCAAAGGGTCCTGAGAAGTATTTTACACACCTGCTAGAGATGTTCAATCATCCAAGAGAGCATGGTTGGAATTCAAAATTGCCCAAGTGCCAGTTTTTGTAAGAAGAGACTAAGTATTTGGGATTCATAATAGATAAGAATGGGGTGAAGCCAGACAGGTAATAAGGGCAATGCCACAAACGAGGTTGGTGAGAGGAGAAAAAAGCTTTATTACATTGGCTATTATCAAAGGTTTATCCCAACCTTCTCTAGGATAGCACCCACCCCCCAAAGGGGAATATGCATGGTTCAAGAGGACCTTGGATTGTCAGAAGTCGTTTGATATGCTGAAGGAACAATTGACAGCAATCCCATGAGTGACCCACCTTGATTCAAGTCAACCAACAGTTTTATATACAGATGCAAGTGACCTGTATGGGGACTCGTCTTACACTGCACTGCCTTGGAAAGGATAGGCTAGTTGTGGGAATTCCAATAGAGGTCCCTTTTTGTTTTTTGTCTCATTGGCTGTCTCCCACATAGTTGAGGCCAATAATTCAAAAAGGAGGCATATGCTATCGTCTAAGCTTCACAGAATTTGAATTATTACTTAAGCAGGGCATAATTTGTCATCAAGATGAACTGCTGACCACACCAAAACTTGTTTAAGGAGGAGTGGACAAATAAGATCCGAAAGTGAGCACTAGAATTGAGCCACTACAACTGCCGGACAAAGTATTTTGTAAGAAACATTTATGCAGACCTACTTTCAAAAACACCAAAGCTCTTTCCTTCCGTCTTGCAAGGCAACTGATAACTGACTGGCCCATTTAACTACCGAGAAAGTATCACTTTGCCTCAAATACTGGACTAACAGATGAATTACAAATAATTACAAACTGAAAATGAACACTTAGTTTTATTAACAAGTGTTGTGGTTCCGGCTTTTAAATCTGTTTTTCCTTGCTTCATTTTGTTTTTATTATGAGCATATACCAGGATTCTTGACCTGGGGTGAACCATGAACCAGCAGCTATTGTGTGATAGAATTTACAACCAAAATTTTGATGAAAATAAACAAAAAAAATGAATGAAAGAAAATCAGTCAAAATAACATGCTCTCCTTTCCCACCCACCCTTCACAGAAGGAACATATTTTTTGGCTTATTTGCATGAAAATGAAGAATGACTTATGTGGTAGCAAGTTTCTTTCATACGTATAGTAAATGATGATCCACTCATTTACAGAATTATGATTCTATGTATTACTTTCATTTTTCTTTACAAGAACACTTTATCAACTGCACAAAAATATGGTTGATGATATCTCAACATGAAGTCTTCAAAGAAATACTTCATCTCTGGTGGTGAAGGATTCAAATATGAATCTTATGTTAATGCACAAATTTATCAAGTTATCTCTTTACTGTCTCTACAAATTGAAGATTCTGATCCATTCAATTAACAAAAGAAAGGGCTAAAACTAGAGTGTTTCCACGTGGATTTTTAAAAAATGTAGATCCAAAAACTTTACGATTTCTTTCCTCCAGTGTGTGTTTGCAAGTGTTTTTTAAAATTAGAACTGTCTCTAAATTCTGATCCACATACTTTACAAGAAAATGGTTTCTCTCCAGTGTGTATCCGCATGTGCACATTCAAAGTGGAACTCTGTGAGAATCCAGATCCACACACTTGACAAGAAAATGGTTTCTCTCCAGTGTGTATCCGCAAATGTTTTTGTAAACTGGAACTCTCTGAAAATGCTGATCCACACTCTTGACAAGAAAATGGTTTTTCTCCAGTATGTATTCGCATGTGCACTTTTAAATTGGAACTCACTGAAAATGCTGATCCACACACTTCACAAGAGTACGGTTTCTCTCCAGTGTGTATTCGCATGTGTCTTTTCAAAAGTGCATTCACTGAAAATGCTGATCCACACACTTCACAAGAGAATCTTTTCTCTCCAGTGTGTATTCGCATGTGCTGTTGTAAATTGGAACTCACTGAGAATGCTGATCCACACAATTCACAAGAAAATGGTTTCTCTCCTGTGTGTATTCTCATGTGGTTTTCCAAATCTGAACTCTGATAAAATGCTGATTCACACACTTGACAAGAAAATGGTTTATGTCCTGTATGTGTTTGTACATGTCTTTTCAAGTGATATTTCTCTGAAAATGTTGATTCACACAGTTGACAAGCATATGATTTCTCTCCAGTATGTGTTCGCATGTGTCTTTTCAATTTTGAACTGTGTGTAAACACTGATTTGCATACTTGACAAATGTGGGAATTTTGTCTTTCCATGTGTACTTTTAAAGGTGAGTTTAGTAAAAATGCTGATTCACAGATTGTCCAAGCATAAGATTTTTTATACTTCGTGAGCTGAATTCAAGTATGCACTCAAAATGCCGATCCAGACACTTAGCAAGAAGTGTTTTATATCTGGCCTGTGTTTGTATATCTTTACAAATAAGATGTTTGTTCTCCACCACAATTGATATCTGTGAATGAAAAAGAAGAATTATTAAAGAAAGCAGAAGACTCATGTATTATTTACTATTGTAAAAATAAGACATTTTACAGTTCATTAAAACAAGAAAATGGTTTCTCTCCCATGTGTATCCACATGTGCTTTTGTAAACTGGAATTCTGAAATTCAAGTACACAGGTTATGTCATAACACTTTTATGACTCTTTAGCAAACCTAATCAAATGTTATATAATTCAAAAGCAGAAATCTTACCTTTGTCAAAATCTTATGAATATAAAAGGAAAAAAAAAAAGAAAAAAGACTCAATCATTGAGTAGAGGAAGAAAAAAATAAAATGATAATTGTTAACCCTGACATTTGACCAACTTTGACATCATGCCAAACCTTTTATGATCCTGAAAAACTTAATGAAACATTTTATTTTTTCTTATGTACAGCAAAGTCATAAATTGTTTTTTTTATTTTTTTATTTTCTATTGAAGTTTTATTTTTCTGAATTAGGATAAAATGATGATTTTTCAATGTGTTGATGTGCATATAAGTAGGGAAATGTTCGAAAATTACAGGTCTAAAATGGGGTCAGTTCATTTTAAAAGAAACAAAGAAATTTCCAAACAGAATCATAATGTTCTTTTTTTTGGTATATTTTGATTATCAAGTTTCAAATTGTTCTGAATTGTTATATTATTTTTTGAACAAACACTAGAGAGAAATAGGAAACTCTTATCAATACTAAATTAAAGAAATTCGGCTTAATCAACAAAACAGAAAATTAATCATTTATAATTCAAAATGTAATTCTTTCCCAAATGATGAAATCATTTACAGCACTGCAAAGCAATCTCTTATTTCTGCTTTTTCGCAAATGTTAATGCGACACTTGTCGAAAATATTTTTCCTTTTAGGGATCAAAACACCAAAGAATCCTCCCCTCCATTTTTAGGGGTCAAAAATCAAAGGGAAATATTTTTTACTTTCAGGCGTCAAAATCAAAGAAGAAGATCTCTTTCCACTCCCAGGGGGTCATTTTCAGGGGTCAAAATTGAGTGGGATGAGATTTTTTTCACTTTCAGTGGTCAAAATCAAGGGGAAGATTATTTTTTCTACTTTTAAGGGTTGGAATCAGAATCAGAATACAGGAAATCCTTCCCATAACGAAATGTGGTGAACACGCAGACCATAATGAACTTTTGGCACAATAATTTCTGAGACCCAAATCTGATTCATACGAACGAGGGTGGGGTGGGGTACTTCACGGTGTCACATGCCATTTTAATTCATCTTTTATTGGGTTTTGTCTTTTTTTTCCACGAAAATACATAGTTCTAATTTAGTCAAAATTTAATTTAATCAAAACAAGGATGTCACATTCAAAATTTAGTGAAATACAAAAGCAGTGTAAATTACTTTTCTATTTATACAATACCTCCTATATTATAACTGTGCAAATTATTTTGACCATCAAAAACTGTATACGCAAACATTTCAACACTAATACATACAAATATATAACTTTTCAGTAGTTTTCAACCAACACATTTTTTCTAATATTCAATTATTTTAGGATCGCTTAAAGTAAATAAATAGCAATGTTTTTCAAGACTGATCCTACCAGTGAAGACGTTTTAGAGGACCAGAAAACCTATTAAAATACCTTTGTAAGCACATACACTTTATTCTACGTATACACTTCAAACCACACATATACACCTAGAACATTTCATTTTTATACACAAATTCATTTTACTGTGTGTGCAAAGACCTACATGAAAACACTATTATATTTCAATAAGTATACCACATCAGAATTATACACTTTATTACACACAAAGACACTGATAGAACATCTCATTTACAAAGATCATGTTATGCATGTATTTTCCTTTGATTAATTGAAATAAATATAATTTGTTTTCCTAAGGACTGTGTTATTTTATCATAATGATCTTGCACATATGACCCATAACATGGTATCAGCTTTGAGCTATTTCAATTTTTAACTCAATCTTATATCATAGAGATCTTTCATAGCTCCATAAATCAAAACAGGAATGAAAGTAGAATTCAGATCCCTTTTACTACAGGAGAGGATTGCGGAGAAACAAAGTATTAAAGATTTTAAACATTTTAATCAAAATAGGATCGTTTAATTGAATAATTAGTCCCTTTTTTGCAGGCTCTTTATCTTCAAAGTCATTTTCTTAAAATACTTTAATAACATTATTCTTTACCAGCTGAAGATAGTTGGAAGGAAAAAAAAGGAAAAAAATTCTATCTATTGACTTATTTCTAGTGATCCTAAAGCAATTGAATATTAGAACAATATGAAATATCATCATGCATTTGTGTACAAATGTTCAAATATACATGTTATGGTCAAAATAATTTATTCTGCTACAATATAGGAGGAATACATAGGAACCTAATTTAGACAGCTTATCTATGATTATCAAATTTTGCATCCTTAGTTTGATTAAAAAATGTTTTTTTTACTCAAAATTAATAAGATTAGATTAGACAAAACTCTAAGTGATAAACAATATAGTGATACTGTGGGCTTACATCAGCTGAAGACCCCATCCCATCCAAATCTTTCAGATGAATCAAAATTTGGTCTCTGAAAAAGATATTGTACCACAAGTTCATTGTGATCCATCACATTTTGTTATAGTGAGGCTTTACTGTATCTTTAAAGAGTTTTGCAAGTCTGGAAACAACAGGGATTTTTTCAAGGTCTGATCAGAAAATTATGTCCATTATTTTATATTTTGAACCCTGAAAGTAAGAAATTCCCCTGGATTCCAATCACAAAAATAGAACATAAGGCAATCGAATTGCCTTTAGAATTACCCAATGATGTTCATCAAATTTGGCAAATGACCAAACTTATTCATTGAACCAAGGTTTGTCATGATGAACTTTCAGCTTTAACAAATACCATACTCCAAATTATTTGCCTATAGCAAGAGTTTACTATATAGTTTAAACCTGCCCCACTGAAATATCTTAAGGCATGGATCTGTTTTGTAGTAAAATGCAATTTTCAGGGAGAAAATTGCTCAAACCCCTTAAGGTAATTTTTCCACAACTATATGATACGAAGTTGATTTCATTAGGTGGGTTTTTGCATTAAAGAATGAAACAATCTATCTCTCTACATTTTATGATAGAAGAATTTTTGATTGAATAATGGGAATTATTGATGAATGACATGTACCAAGTTTCATTGGGTATGCTCTATATTAATGTCTACTTAATTAACTTTCTGCCATTTGTATGGAAGGAAGAAAATTTGTCTTGCTTTTTTGAATGACATTCAGAGAAAAAAAAAATTCACATGTAATTTTCTGTACTTACATTAGGCTATGTGGTCCTGCCAGAGGTTGTGTGAGAGCTTGGAAATAAAGCTTTTATGGATTGAAAGCACACATATGACTCATAGAAAAAATTCTTCTTATGAGAGGCTAGGCACTACAGAATGAGAAAGGTCAATCATGAAAGTCTTCTGGATTGAAAGCACGTAGGGTTACTTAATGAAATTTTTTCTAGAAAAACTGCAATGTAAACTAAAGGGAATCTTGACAATGTCAGATGGCTTTATGGTACAATATAGGGAGGAGTTCCCAATTGTGAACCTGCCTTGCACATACAGAAATGCAACACAAATAGAAAGAAAAGGAGAATTCATGAAAGAAAATGAATAAAAATGGGGAATCATAGTGCCTGGCTTCATAAATTTGACAGATCACATGCTTATGTCATATCAACTAAATTTCACTTGAGACTACCTTCTTTATTAGCTTTACAAACAAGTAGTTTAATTTATACAAAATAATCTTATTACTGTAATGCTTTGATAAAAGAAGAGACCAACCCCCCAAATAAAAAATAAAACACACAGGACCCGGGAATAATTAAATAATTTCATTGAATTGGGTTTTTTAAGTCATGTAGTTCCTGAAGTAAATTGCTGATGAACTTGAATATTTGAAAAAATAAATAAATAAATGAAAATAAAAACAAAATTATATTCAGTATATGAAAAATTGCAAGACAATTCGATGTTTACAAAAGGCAAGAATATGCTCCGATCAATTGATTCTATAATTAAGGCTATAATCTCCACGTTGGCAAAACAAGAAGCATTTAGCCTCTTAAAAATAGAACAAGAATTAAAAGTTCAATGATGCATCCACCATCATTATGTCCATATTTCCAAGGAATTCTAAAATTTGAAAGTCTAGAGTAAGTTTCATATAAGTTCAACATGACACAGCAAAGAAAATCAATATAAAACATTACTAATTGTGGCAGTAGTAGCAGGAGGGGAAGACGAAGTAGTAGCAGAAGGGGAAGATCTTGACCAAGTTTTATATCAATCCAACATGATACAGCTAAAAAAATTGATATGTAATATTACAAATTATGGCAATAGGGGGAGGAAGAGAAATGTCAAGCCGAAGGGAGATAACTTTTTCAAGGGAAATAACTCAAGATAAATTATGGAGAATAACAGAAAATTAGCAATTAATAATAAAATTTTAGCTCAATATCTTTACTCCCCCAGTTACTTTTTAATCCATTTCTAACTAGATGCATATATTACATTCATCCTTGCTTAAGGAGAGTGTTACTGGTCATCTACACAAAACCATTGCGGCACAGTCAACAGGCATGATCCCTAAATGATGAGGATACCAACTTCTGTGTGATCCAAACTAGATATGCGTTTTTGTTATATCTTTTAGTAGTCATGAATAAAAGAAATTGCTACTGGCTTATATACTACCATGAATCATGCAGGATTTCAAACAAATAAAATTGAAAATTTGTGGTGTAATTGAACAACATTCCAATACTCTACTTTGACCCAATGATGGAAATTGATTGAGTTTGGGAGATTAGGCATAGAGTAGAGTCTCTATTCATAGATATTGAACATACAAAAAAACTCCCCACCTATTTCTAACACTGATTACAACATGAAGGAATCAAGATCCCAGGGAGAAAAAAAAGAGCCCCAAGTATCATAAAGCATGCTCTTTTAATCTGTTTTTTGTCAGAAAATGTTGCAGTTTGTCTCACTTGGTCATTTTTGCATTAGAAAGAAGAAAAAAACAGAACGGTGCTTTGTTGGTTTTTAATTAGAGTCATCAGTTGAGACTTTATATTTTGGGATCTAGAAAAACTAAAAAGATCCAGATTGTAGCAGTTTGCACAGCATTGACACTTCTTTCTTCCTTGCTAGATAAAAGCTCACAAAGTACTAGATCTTGAGATGTGGTTATTTAAAAATGGCTTCTAGGAAATACCGATAAAATTGGGAGCCCAATTTGATATCTTTTTCAGAGGAGAGAAGAAAAAAGAAGAAAAAAATTCTGGATCTAGATAACGTTTTCAGAATCTAAATGAGAAGTTGACCTTTGAAAAATTTCCAGGGCAATAGGGGTAGCCATTATGGAATGGTAGAAGGATTAACTTGGTTGCAGTTACATTGAACAAAGTAGTCTTTGTCCTTGGAACCATAGTGACTGAACAAGTAGAGATACAGACATAAAATTTTATGGGATATCAATTCAGACCATAGGAGAAAAATAAAAAATAAACCCTGGTAGAACTAATTACTAAAATTAAGTAAAATAAGAGATTGGGACACTTTCTAAAAATTGGTCCACTTGACATGGAATGACCCCTATTGGATATCAAATAAGATATTCAATAAATTTCATTACAAGAATTATCTTGATTTATTCTATTTTTTAAATTAACCATACTCAGGCACAAATTCGAAACTTAATCTTTTTCAAAAAGGATAATTTCCCTCTGAAATGAAGGTCATAATCATTCAAAACGTTCAAATTTGAAGAAAACAAATGCATTTATAATGCACTATTCTTCATTTTTTTTAAAATTCATTTGACGTGTAATTTTCTTCGTCATATTTTAATTAACTTTTCATATTCTTGAGTTGGAGTTACTTCCCTTAATGTAAGATGCTTAGCTTGACATTTACCCGTAAGAGCATCTAAAACGTCTCTGGAAGAATAAATGTTTAATACGTCATGAAGTTTTTGTATATTTCGAGATTTGATTAAATAAAATATTCGGTCGAGATTTCTTAAATCATAACAGAATCGTTATAAAAAAAAAAAACATTTACCGATGTAGAACGAACTGATTTAACTGAATATGACCAATAAAGTCAAAGAGATTTTTTCGTTTGGTAAAATTGACTTTTTTTTACGCGAGGTGGGTGATCAATATTCAATGTATTTATCATGTAAAACTGGTCACTGACTTTGTGGCCCACTTTGCGACACCCTATGTTCAGTTTTCGATACAAATAACACCTAAATAGGACCTTGCCTTTTCGCCTGAAAAAACTTACTGTCAGTTATCTCTTAGGGTTTGGGGTAAGTGTTGGGATTATAATATTATACTATAACGAAAAAATGAGAGCAGAAAACTTCATTATCGCGAAGGTAACTTGGCACTTCAGTCACACATATGAAATACAAATTTCTAAGGGTCAATTATTTACTGTGGGCTCACCCGGGCGAAAAGTGATTTATAAGAATGTATTGCATCTCAACAATAATTTTTCGCAAGTAATTTTATGTGCTTTGCTAATAGAAGGCGGCTTCGAGTCAGGTTGGCCGTCCAATTCTTGATTGAAATAAAATCGATCAATAGATAATTATTTTTTAAACCAAAATGTTTAATCAAATTTGTTTATCAAAAAGTTTTCTAGATAATTTTTTTGTAGCGAAACTAAACCAAAAAAAAAAAAAAAAAGAAACACGCATGTGTTGTTGTCATATTTGTTCGTTCGATCCTGAGTATTTTACACTATATACACAATTTTTATTCAATAAGCAAAAAAATCAACTGTTGATTAAACGTATTTGCAATAAAAATTAATCTACGGTTAATTTTTTTTTCAGAAAAAGACTAGGTTGGGCCGATTTTGTGTAAAAATTTGCCTAAGGTTAATAAAATGCCAATATTCAACAAGGGAGATAATTGATGGAGACTTTATGGCTGACACTACTTACGGGCCAAAGGTCAGAAGTAGACATTTTTAATGGCTATAAGTTGCTATACATCGTATTTTTATCCAAGAAATTTCTAAAGTTGCTAGATTTGAGATATTATATGGAAGAATAAAAAGCAAAGAACTATGGACACTTTGAAATGAATCTTATTAAATCAGGAAAGGATAGAGTTTATTAGTAATAAAAAAGGGTTTGTTACTTCCTTAGCATAATATTGCAAAAATGTACTGACCGACCAACCTTAATCCGAAGTCCACCTACTAATCCTATCGAAAATAATGTTTTTTCGAACATTAGTAGAAATCTAGTCACTTCAAAATTTGTCTCAACAGTTGTAGCAGCCATAGTATCTTCTTGATTACCTCCCTTCCCAAATATTGATATTTCGTAAAATCTCAACAAATCCAAATAATGACCAGAATATGTTGAGGGCCGACTTGACCTGTCAACATGGAATAGAAGTCCACCATCTTTAATAGCATCAGAGGTGGAAAAGCTACCGGGTGGCAGATGTCCACCCAAGTCGAAAATACTTAAGATATCTTTGTAATTTAGAAGGGAAAAAAATCCATACGATTACTTTTCAACAGAAACATACAGCCAAACCCTGGACTCAAGTGCCAGATTATTTTTTCAAAAACTAACAATTTTCTGGATGGTTGGAGACAGTGTAAATAATGGACAAGCACCAAAAGGAGAGAAAACATTCTCATCTAGAACTTGGGGAAAAAAAGCGAATCTTAACGAATAATTTATAAAAATTAAACTGTTTTTAAATCCACCCCAGAAAGCACAACAAATGTTTTTGCGCAGTTTTACCCAAAATGAAATTCAAAGCGATTAGAAAGTAAAAGATAATTTTCAAAAAACCAAATGAATTGAATTTCACAAAAATTATCAAATCAGATTTTGAAAAAAAGAAAAAAAAATGGATTCTGCTGGATTACAGTTAATTTTTACCTTGAATGTGGCTCAAACATTTTATTTTAATTTTGTGAAAACGAATAAGTCTTCGTAGACAAAGAAATTGAAATGAACGTTAATGTTACTTACTTCTTTATTTTCCTTTTTCTCTCGTTCTATTTGTTTTCTTTAGGATAATGCAACATCCGAGAGAAAGATAAACTGCAAAATTTTAAATAAACTACAATGTTTTCTGGTTGAATTCAATTGAAAGACAGCCGTCGTTCGGAAAGTGTCTCAGCGAAGAGCTGGGCTGTTTCATTAGGGTTACGAACTCTCGAAATTTTTATATCCAAAATTAAAGCAAAAAAATCCAAAAATATCTAGTTCCAGAAAATTATCTAAAACATTATCCAAAGTGAGGCAAAGAAATATCCAAAAATTACTAGATCTTCCAGAAAATCATCTGAAAATAAACTACGTAGAATTAAGCCTTCGTTCATTGCATGCTATGTCCTAATATAAAAAAATCAAGGACTGTTAAGTGGAAATATGAAAGATTTTTTTCCAAACTTTTCATGTTATGAATGATTGCCACCTCCATTTCATCAGTTAATATTTCATTTTTGATAAATATCATTTTTTGAACTTCTGCCTAAAGTTATTTAAAAAGAAAAAAATTCATGTTGGCCGAATCTCCGTAAAAATGGCGGATAACAAGTGTCCATTTCAACATTATAGTTATATTGAAAAATAATCTTTTAGAACTGCGAGATTCAATTAAATAAATCTAAACCAAAAGTTTTAACCCTAAACCCTGAACCTTGGGACAGATTTGAAAGTTTTGAAAAAGGGGAAATTCAAAAGTGAAAAGAGCCTGATAATTATTCCAATTATATATCTAAAGTTTAAGAAATGTAACTTTTTGTATTTAATGAAGATGAAGAGAAAAAAAGAATTGATGATGTGAAGTTGAAGGATTCCATTGAATGAATGATAATTATGCTGTAACGGCTGACATTTAGTTCAGTGTTCCTTTCCTAATCATATGAATTATCTCCCTTGGAGAGTGTTCTCAGTTTAGATGTTTTACATCTGAATTTAGATTTTTTTGGATTTAGATGTGAGAAATTGTCCTCAAATATTGGATGTCAAGTTAAGTTTTTCAAAGAGAGGTTTAGATACTTTTCAGATTATTTTGGTAAAATCTTGATATTTTAGTTATTTTTGTTTTACGAATTAAGTCTTATTGGTCACGTATGTTGGATTATACATTTTTCATTTACAAAATTTGTTTCATATATTCAAACTGGGATTAACTAGTTGTCATGATGTTAAAATTAAAATGAATTACATTGCATTTCAGATGCTATTTCTTGTTGATACAAGTTGTCGAATGCAAGGTATGGCCTTTTGATTCTAATTCATATTTGTTTTACAAATCAAGTCTTTTATAGATTTTTTGGACTGTTGTATTCATCTTGGTTTATCTTTCAATCATTGTACCCAACAGCTGAAGAGCCGAAACTTTGTATTCAAAAGATGAATCAAGATGAGGACAACGGTCTGAAAAAATATATGGAGGAAACCAAGACACTGTGGATTATGGGGCACTGTAAATCATTATGAATTTTTACAAAAAGATGGCTGCAACTACCTCCTTCAGGTCAACATATCTGTTATAATATTTGGTGTAAAACGTGTCTGCTTGAGCATAGCTGTTCCCATTTTGGAGCCCAAAGCAATATTCAGAGATACTTTTATTTCCATTTAAGAGCCATAACAATTCAGAATTTTCTAATTGTGCAATATGAGGTGAAATTAGGATTGTATTAGAATTTTCGGTGATGGGACTTATCTGGTTATATATTTTCCGGTTGGAAGTGTAGTGGGAAGAATGTTGTGTGTGTGACTTGGGGGTTATTTTGTGATGCTGATGGACACTTGACAGACAAACCATGAAAGACAGAGAACACAGAGTCTTATCCATGGGTGTTTCCTGAAGTAAAGAGATTTAGGATAGATCGTCATGACTATCGGATTGTAAAAAGCATTGCCATGTCATTCAGAGTTAGAGGTGTATACGTGTTTGGAGCACGTGTTGAGGACACGATTGCATAGCTGTTAGAATGTGAGATACCTCGACATCGGTGAAGTAAAATGAGCAAAGTTAGTACAGAGATAGGTCACGGTGAAAAAACGGTCAAGATTAGATCGCCGGGAGGATGGCGAAATGATACAGATCTTAGAGAAGAGGAAGGAGAGAGAAAGAGTAGCCAGCAACAAGTGCCGGAGCCAGTAGTGTAAACAGCTAGGAGTACCGGCGCCAAAGAGCATTTGACCATGTGCGTCCAAGGCTTTTATTGGGGTTGTCATAGGAAGTGATGTTTTCGATATCTAGCTAAAAGAAAGGTTTCATTTTTAAATCCTAAATAAAAATTTAGGGGACGTTACATAATTATTTCCTGTCTAAACTGCAATCACTGTGCTTCCTCTCAAGAGAAATGTAAGGATATCTTTCTCAATGAAATGCGTGAAGCTCAGATTATCATGGCACAATGGATTACTTCTTTTAATTCAAAATGATTCTGTCAATTCATTTCATATAGTTTACTAGGAAACAAAAAGAGCATTTAAATTTTGATTTTGTATAATTCTGTTTTCTTTTCTTGAGTTACTTTTGAATCTGTGAATGTGATTTAATGTTAAATGTTTTCTTTCGTGTATCTAACTTTTGCGAATGAATGTTAGTGAGATTTTTATGATCACATCTTGCAACATAGTCAATCTAACAATACTTTCACAAAATGTGTTGTTGGTTTCACCCTGGTACTTCTTTAAATTGTTCCATCCAGGGGATGGTGCTCTGTATACTACATGGGAGGCACATTGAATCATAAATGAATGAAAAAGATATCACTTTCTCATCTTTATACAACTTACTTCATAGCCAACAAAGTTGGCTCAATTTTCACCCAAATATATCATTGGGGTGATATGACCTTCTACCTACAATGAAATTCTTCTGATCCACTGTGCCTTGGTTTCCCCTCCATATTGATGATCCCCCGACTAAAAGACACATTGAACATTGCTGCATTGATAAATACTATGCATTTTAGGTACGGGTATGTAGATGCACTAAATGTGAACCTCAGTAATGCATGGACACTGTATCTAATCTAGGCATAGCTATACACATACAGACCATACACCAGCAGGACGTATACTGTTATGTAGCTGCACACTATTTACAGGGCTGCATGTTGCATGGGCATACAGCAACGTGATTGTATTTATCTGCGCCACACCTTCCAATAAATCTGTATGATCTCACAGGCATGCATTACATGATTGGACACATATATATATATATATATATATATGATTACAACTAACCTCCCCTAGACACATATGCACACACACTCAGGACACAAATTCCAATCACACAGAAAAACAAAGAGAACCAATCTTCACCACATCCTTACATTAGTGCCAATCCTCCATCCAACATAAATACCATAGTGACAGATATATGACCCCTGACCCAAACACACCCCAGTCACACCAGCCACTCACAACACAGAAAACTCTAGTTCCCTTTATTTCTCCATCTCGCTGATGATGGAGGCTGACCCCTTAAGTAACTTCCATGAACAAATACCCATTCACCAAATCTGTATTTTCCTCATTGTCTATAAAGATTTTCACCATGATGCCAGATATAACCATCCATCCAGCATAAGTAGTATTATTATTGTCTCTCACTGGGATTGAACCTAGAACCATCAGATTACTTGCAGTTATTTTGTCTGATTCTTTAACCACTATGCTATGTGTCAATATACCCCCGTCGGTTAAATAAAGGGTTTGGTTCGTTACTTCCCCACACCTACTAGATGATACCTGATGAGGGCTGTAGAGTACAATGGCTGAAACGTTGTATGAAAAACAACCAAGATGAGGATAGTCCGAATATCAATAGAAATAACAATTTATGTAATTTTCTCCAGTGTTTCTTTCCTTGTTTCACATTTACTTTGCTATTATGGTACAATGTATAAATCGTCTCGTTGGAAATATCATGTGACCGTTTCAGGAATTTTAAATTGCATGGCACCCCAGCAGTTCTAATCAAACACCGCCTCCCTTTCTTACTATATAGTTTATGCCACTCATTTAGTTTGTCATTTGATACAAAGTATCAGGTGTATTGTATATTGATATTATTCTATACTACATATCATTTATTTTTAGAATCTGGGCTCCAAAAGTCATCTCTAATGATGAGGGATCAGTGAGTATAACAACAGATGTTCATCCTTGTAAATGTTCAAAACGTTGCATTAGTTTTCATCTCAGACTGTATGCAAACCAACTTATGATATCATCTTTAAGGATACTGATTAGGCAAAAGAAGAAACTTCTTTGAGTTGATTTTGTATCAACATATTCGACTGAAGAATTAGTCAGTATTTCCCACTAACCTTCCACTTTGGATACCATCAAACTTCTATCAAATGTCTTTTATAACATTCTTAATTATCAAATAAAGTATCCTTATATATGGTTAAAACAAAAAGAAACCACTTTCTAGCAGGTAGTAACACTTCAATGGGTGATCCCATCAATATACTTAGACAATTTATAATATGGTATCCCATGTTTGATCTCCCACCTTGCCCAACTACCTATCAGTCAGACAAATGGACTAGAGCCAAATGTTTTCCCCTTTCCCAGGTTCCAGTCAATACAATGATCTTTCATACTGACAAAGACTGGATCCATCTCTTCTGGTTACCTGATTCACTCACCATTTATACAAATTGATTCATTTCAATATACACGATTCATTTATCCTATTTTTATATTCTAGTTAACATTTTCTTTATTTTTTGTAATCATTTCACTTTGGTCAAGCTGATGAGTTTCAAAGCGATCAGGATGTCTAATCACGACTTTATTTAAATTGTCTAAAAATCTTTTTAATTTCATGCGTTGATTGACCTTTCTTAGAACTAAAGAAACTATTTTCAGTATAAAATCAATAAATCTAAGAGTTGCTCTAGCGATTCTCAAATATTCTGATAATATTGTTCTGTAAAATACATAAGATGGAATACTACTTGTTCTAAAAAGAATTCTCACCATATGGAATGGGAAACTATCTCATTTATCAAACAGTTTGTGGATGAACATTCCATCGTTGATTCTGATATCAAAATATAGAAACGTTGCTTGCATTCCTTTATGTTGACATTCTAATTCAAGATCCTTAGGGTATATATTAAGATACAATTTTCCGAATTCTCCTCCATCAATAAAAGAACATAAATCATCAATAAAACAGGTATAACTTGAAAATGGATGATCGTGTTTTATATTAGTTCTAATCAAAGATGATATGAATATATATTCATGTCTATGTGAAAACAAATTAGCCCAGTAGGGGGCAGGATCAAATATGTATATACACTTACATGGATACACATCATGGTCGTCCACAAGGCTCTGACCTTTTCTTATAAGGTGAAAGGATTTAAAAGTTGGAACCTTATAGTCAATAAAGGATAGTGCTGTAAAATTGTTTCTATGTAACCCCAACCCCAATGGACCCATATAAAATGATGGTATTATTATTTGCTGGTAACAGGGTTACAGCTAAGATATATTCTGAATATACTATTTTGCCCCATCCCCATCAATACATTTTTTTGCTTCCCTGGAAAAATGGCAATGGACACCCATGATACATATCTTGGTTTCTCAGATAAAAGAAAAAAAAATGACAAATAACAGCATCCAATTCATCTTTGAATCATCATGGAGTTTTATTTACCAAGTTTAACATGATATAAAATTCTATTACTCCTAAGTCAACAGATGAGTGGGCCCTTCTGGTAATGTAAAAAAAGGTCATACACTATATATATATATATATATATATATAGTGTATAACCTTTTTCTATCCTCACACCCACATCTAAGGTACATTCAATAATGCTTCAAACTTCAAAGTCACCCAGCCCCATAGAAAAATTCACCATAGCCAGTTATACCTCTTGTCCAAATCATAGCCAACACATTTTTGATAACTTGTAAGGTTGATACCTATGTAGCTCTTTGATCTCACCACCCCTCCATTTACACTATCCCTAAAATACCCCAAAAATGTAACTAAAATCTAATAATAATAATAATAATAATAATATATATATATATATATATATATATATATATATATATATATATATATATATACTGCATTAAATGCTTGTAGATTGTTACTTATCATTCATTGCCCTGAAAGTCTGAATTTATAATAATCTGGAATTATGTAAATCCACAATCACAAATACTTGAATTCTCTTTTAAAACAGTTTTTAGTCAATCCATTCTTCGGCTGTTACATTGACTGGAATTGAAAATAAAAAGATTTGCAACCTTTATTTCTTTATTCTGAATTCCTTTCATCCACCAATATTGTGTTTGGGGCTCAAGAGAGTAGCTGAAAGGTGAGCATTGCTCATCAGAATTTCTTGGAAGGTGAAGGCAGAGGAGGAAAGAGAAGGGAAAAGGGAAAAATCTAGAAAAAGAAGAAAAACACTGTTGATGTCAAGGTTGTTTGATTGAAATCCTGGTCGGCTCTGTGTTGCCATATATGGTTTGTTATCTTGAGCTGAAACTGTCTTTCAAATGGCTGAGATTGATTAAATTTTTTGCTAAAAGTGTTTTATATACTCATTTGAAGTCCACTCATCAAATAAGATAACTAAAACTACAGAACAATTTATTAATGAGAATAAACAGTTTAAAAACTGATTATTTTGTAAAATTGGCTGGATTTTTGGCTATACTAGATTTTTATTGGCTAAATAGGGAGGAAAAAATCAGCCAGATTGTGTTGTCTACAATAGCACACCAGTTGAAGATCAAAAAACAAAATTGACGTTTGTTCCACAATGTGAGAGGAAATTTGAATTTGACAGAACACATGATCAAGAAATTGTAGTGTATGAATAGCCAAGATTTCATAAAAAATAAAGGAACTATTTACATATAAATCTGTTGATTACTGATCCATCTTGTTAACCTGTCATGTTATTTTAAAATGCTGTGAAAATAAAATAGTTGAAAGGTCTTCTTATTTGAAAACAAAAAACAAGAATACAAGTTCAATTTAGCTGTGTTGATCGTTTTAAAAACACATTAAAAATAAAATGTGGAGTCATCTGATCAACACTAATTGCTAACAGATGAAGGGTAATTGGTCGGAGCAAAAAGTTGCGATAAAAAGCAATTAATAGAATTAAGATGAAGGTAAAAAGTAGTCCTAAGAAAAATTTTTAAAATAATAACGAAGAAATTAATACTTTCATTGTTCGGAAATAATCCAATAAATGATCTTATACTTTCTGGTAAATCAATAACAAATATTAGTAATACAAATACCGAACCCTGAGGAACACAAGAGAATATATTTTGTGATTCTTAGTAGGCACTACTGACCTTCACTTGCATAGTTCTATTTGATGAAAATTTTTATACATTATCTATTATAATTCACTAAATGTCTGTCTCTGACAGCCTACTGCAAAAACTACTCAACATAACTCCATGAAATTTTCTGTGAGTACACCAGGGAGCCCTATGCAGGTTCTAGGATCATTCTAAGATGGTCACATATTTTGTGGCTGTAGCATTGATCAATGATTGAAATTTCCAATCACTCTCAAAGAGGAAGTTGCGTTTCATTCTCTCTCTCTTATACTCCTCCTCTCAAAGGAATGTCAACTCTTAAATTAAATAAAGATATGAATTTTAGAGTGGTAAATAAAACTAAGTTAAAAAAAATTAAACAACAATTTAATTGAATTCAAAAACTTATTTACAATTGATCTTCATTAACTTTCAATCAACTTTTTATTCTACTTGGAAACAAAACAGATACAAATTTAGAGAAATTTTACATTAGATAAAACCATACATTTTTAGTTTGCAGTTTTTCACTAGTTTCCTTGCTCACTCCATTGCTAAATGAGTTTGAAAACCAACTGTATTATTTATTTATAACAAGAATTAAATTATTTTGTTTTCAAAGGTACTAAATACAATCCATTTCTGGTTTTATTTGATATAAAATTGCTAACAGTTTGTATCTGTTTTGTCTTTCAATGAATTAAGAAAATGATCGAATGTTAAAAATCAAAGGTAAATCAGTTTTCGTTTTTTAATTAAAATGTAGGTAATTCTTGAACATTCTACAGTTTAATTTGATCCAACAAATTCAAATATGAAAGTTATTTTAAATAAGAACTGCCGTTTAAGTTTTATTTATCGCAAAAAAAATTTTTTCAAGTCACATTAATAGTTTTAAGGATTTTCAAAGTTTTTAAATTGAAATTAAATTCAATATTTATCTTTTAGATTAAACATTCAGAGATAAGAATAAATAAATAATTAAAGGAATAATCATGTTGATTAATAAATGATTTAAAACTACAGCAACAAAAAAGATCAAAGCAAAAAAGAAAAAAAGTTAAATCCTCAAAGTTTCTAATAAAAAAAAAAACAACAATTTTCTTTGAATATTAGATACTATTTATATAAAAGAAAATCAGTCCAGTTAATTCCAATGGCAAATTCACATACTTCAAAAATACTCTTCTTAAAGTACAAATTTTTTTTCAGTTGACTTTCATGAAAATAAAAAATAACATTTGCGGTAACACACTTGTCTACGGCGGTTGTTAAAATAGACCCATACATTTACAGAATTTAGATTTCTCTCCTTTGTTATTGCATGGATACTAAGTGAGTGCACAGAATACGGTCACTGTTGATAAAATTGTAGGCAAAAATTATGGAATCATCACACTTAAAGGATGTTCATCAAGCTTTTTTACTTAGCAGCTGATAAGCAAATCACATTTTTTTGCTATAAGCTGAACATAATGATTTCAGGAAATATACCTCAAATAAACTAGATTCAATCATTTGAACTAATGGCATATTTTTTTTAGAGTAAAGGAAAAATTATGAAATCACCTTGTAACTTGCATTTCTAAAACAAATACTAGCACAAATCTAAATGTGCAAAATAATCTGCTGTTAAAAGAGTACTTGCTGACCTTAATAAACTGTTAGACTTGACTAATTGAAAGGAAACATGGCTCAAACAATTGAAACAATGGAAATAGTTATCAATCTTCTTGGAGAAGGAATTCCAACATGGATTGTAACAAGAGATCTTCGTTGCTCTCAGTCAATTGTGCTTGAAATTTGGTGCAAAACAAAATGGTGTGGTTATGAAACAAAAAATTATGAGAAGACCTTAAAAAATATCGAGGCATCAGCAGAAAAAAACTCAAAACGATATGCCTTGAAAAATAGAACATTCACAAAAAAAACAAATGGCAAACAAGTGGCAAAAGGCAAAATCAATGTTTGTGATAAAACTGTGAGAAATCTGCTGAATGAAATGGAATTTGTATACTAAAAATCAAAGTGAAAACTAGCACTGACATCTAAACAGAAGAAAACAAGGTTACAATCTACTAAAGAGAAGAAGATGGAGTGCGGATGATTGGATGAAAGTGATATTCACGAATCACGAATATGCATTGGCCAAGGCAATGATGCCAAAACTTTGGTGCTGTTTCAATGAAACATATAAAGATGCCAGCCTGAAGAAAACAAGTGATTTCCCCATTCATTTATGATATGGGATTGTATATCAGGTAAAGGTCCAGAGGATATAGCTATCATTACCTCAAAACTCAATGCACAGGTGTACATTGAAATTTTAGAGACTATTTTTTATTTCATCCATAGAAAATAGATTTGGTGATGATGAAATCATTTTTCAGGATAATGCCTGTTGTCACAGAGTAAAAGCTTTTCTTCAGGAAAGGCATAACAACTCAATAACACGGCTAGTACACAGTCTGGATCTCAATCCGATTGGAAATTATGGAAGAAGTTTAAAAAAATGGTGAATTACAAGGGTCCATCTTGAAAAGCTGATTTGTCAACTGCTATTTGAGAAAGTTGGAACCAGCATGATGGAGAATTAGTGAGTATACCTCAAAGAATTCAGGCCATTATTAAAGGCCATAAAGGAGCGAAAAAGAACGAATTATGATTTTTACAAGTGTCTATAAAATGCTTTTTGGTCACTTCCATTTGAGTAAACAACAAGAAGATGGAAGAGAATGTGTGATATCATCAAAAGAACATCAATTCTGATCATGAGATGACACATCAAACATTTGTTTTTTACAGTGTTGCAAAGTATCGTTTGTTATTAATAGCTAAGACTGTCTCCAAAATGGCTAAAAATGTCAATTTCCAGCTAACTTTATGGGTAAAAATATTATACACACTCATTTAAAGTCTACTTCTCAAATAAAGTAAGCATACACTCAGACACCAGAAGAAATTATTGATAAAAATTGTACATTCACTTTGATTTAAACTTACAAATTAGTTTTTTTTAATAGCTAGATTCTTAATTGAACCATCCATACCTTCCTCTTCCTCCTACTGCTACTACTACCACTATTTTGTTAAGAAATCACAGATATGGATGTAAGGAAGGTGGATACATTGTTGAACTCATGAGCCTCATTTTGATAATAATTCCGTATTTTTTTGTCAACATTGAGTGATTTCATAATTTTCTATCTACCTGATCTGGAAAAAAATATGCCATTAATTTGAATAATTTGATCAAGTTGAGGTATATTTTAATGAAGCCAGAAAGTTCAGTTATTAAAAAGAAATTGTTTTGAGTTATATCTGTGATTTTGCTATTTCTTGCAAAATAAAAAAGCTGACTAAACATTCTGTACATGTGATGATTCCATAATTTTTGCCATGGGTAGTATTTTAAATATGGAGCCTTTGAAGATATTGAAACATACTGTGTGTGTTTGCATGTGATTTTAAATTTGAATCCTTTGGCAATGCCAAAGCATGTACTTTATTAGGTTTTGCTATAGTGTGTGTCAATAAGTCTTTCAAAATTGGAACCCATTGGTTTTAAACTGTTCAAATTGGAACTCAGGGGAAATGTTGATTCTGAAATTTTACAATTTTATCTCTCCAGCATGTGTTTGCATGTGTTTTTTCAAGTTGGAACTCCGTGAAAATGATGAACCACACACTTGACAAGAAAATGGTTTCTCTCCCGTGTGTATCCGCATATGGTTTTGTAAAGTGGAACTTGCAGAAAATGCTGATCCACATAAATGACAAGAAAATGGTTTCTCGCCTGTGTGTAATCGCATGTGGTATTTCAAATGTGAACTCACTGAAAATGCTGATCCACACACCTGACAAGAAAATGGTTTCGCCCCTGTGTGTTTCCGGATGTGGTTTTGTAAACTGGAACTCTGAGAAAATGCTGATCCACACACTTCACAAGAAAATGGTTTCTCTCCTGTGTGTTTCCGCATGTGCACTGTTAAATTGAAACTCCGTGAAAATGCAGAACCACACACTTGACAAGAAAATGGTTTTTCTCCTGTGTGTATTCGCATATGGTTTTGTAAAGTGGAACTTGCAGAAAATGCTGATCCACACACATGACAAGAAAATGGTTTCTCGCCTGTGTGCATTCGCATGTGATATTTCAGGTGTGAACTCTCTGAAAATGCTGATCCACACACTTCACAAGAAAATGGTTTTTCTCCTGTGTGTTTTCGAATGTGGTTTTGTAAACTGGAGCTCTGTGAAAATGCTGATCCACACACTTGACAGGAAAATGGTTTCTCTCCTGTGTGTATTCGCATGTGTACTGTCAAATTGGAACTCTGTGAAAATACTGATCCACACACTTCACAAGAATATGATTTCTCCCCAGTGTGTATTTGCATGTGTTTTTCCAATTTTGAACTATGAGAAAATACTGATTTGCACACTTGACAAATATAGGAATTCTCTCCACTTTGAGTTTCCATGTGTATTTTTAAGTGCAGCCCTAGTAGAATTGCTGATTCACAGACTTAGCAAGCATAGGTTTCTCTCCTTTGTTAGCTGGCATTCAATTTAAATATGAACTCAATCAAAATGCAGTTCCAAACACTTTGCAAGGATACTTTTCCTTGTCAGCCCGTGATCGCATGTGTCTTTTCAAATCAGAAAACGTTTGTTTTCCACCACATTTGATATCTGTGAATGGAGAAGAAGTATTATTAAAGAAAACAAAAGAATCATGCAATTACAATTATTATGAAAATATAATAACTCAGTTTGTGTTCCAATGAATTCCAACAAATCACATAATTCATGTTTAGTCATAAATAACATTTTTATATTTCTGCTCAGCAAACATAATCAAATGGAATATAATTTGAATACAGGAACTCTTCATCTTGCATTTACTTATGTACAGCAAAATTCCAATAAATTCACTAAGACAGTTTTCAAGACAAAATGTTGATGTTTTAATGTGTATATGAATAGGTAAAGGTTTTAAAATGATTATGCTGAAAATAAATGTGTAGAAGATAGAAAAAGGGTCTGTCGTTATAAAATCCGTAAACATTTGTAAACGTCATTGTAATGTCCTTTTTTTGCATACACAGGACTGGTTGCTACTGACTTTTTCCCATTGTTCTGTTTCTTATTAAACTATTTGACAGATTTTATCAATTTACAAAAATATTGGTCTTTGCATATTGCTATGTGAAATGACATCTGCTTCTATTCATTTTCTTCTCTGTTGTTGATTTTTCATATTTCATGTCATTTCACAAAGCAATACAATTACCCAAAGACTAAGTTGTTTCAACATCAGTTGATAACAAGCTAGACTCATCACCAAACACAACCTGCTCATACATAGCATTGACAAATAGATATAAATGGGATGGTTAGATAGGAACTAACTTAGCTATCTGTATGTATACATATCTATATATATCATTACACAATATTTATATAAATTAGAAATAAAGAAACAGAGCTAGATATATAGGTTGATATAAAATATGCACACACACGTGCATATTTATCAAAATTGATGCTATGCACAGTAGTCCTTATATGTTCAACATAATTGACAATATGAATACTTTAAAATGACCCATTGATTTTTAAGCACACATGGGTATATACATGAATATAAATAGATAAATAAATACACCTATTCTAAAAAAAAATTAATGGCATATGTATGTAATATACATGTGAGAATAGAAGAATATGATACACACATGGATACCTGTATTTGAATAGTGTACACACTCATAATAATCATATTACTTGGAATACGAAGATGTAAAAATACATGCTAATCGACATATGTATCTATACATGGATGTGCCATATGCACTCATAAATATGATTGAATCACAACAAGCTTGAACAAATAAATCTACATAAACACATAGAGTCATATCTATGTACATGTGAATGCACCATATATGTATGTAGATGCATTTTATAGTATATCTATTAGATAGATAATGTGATTCACAACATACCTACACACAAACAATCCATTATTAAAACACACACATACAGATTGGTAGTTTACATGTTTACACTGATATGTTCATTAGATTGACAATATATACACACGAAAATCATAGACATCGTATACTTATTTGAATCAACACTATTCAAAACTCAACCAATTTATTCATTATGAACTACGATATGCATACACACAAAAAGTCTGTTCTGTGAACACATACATGTATATGTATATATATATATATATATATATATATATATATATATAAAATTATAGGTAGATACGAATGTGCTACATACAAATTCATACATACAGATAAAAATTGCCCAGCTCATCCCAAATCAGACTAATGAAATGTTTTCCTCTGTTTAATATGATTTTCAAATTTCTGTGAACCACGTTCATACATTTGCAGTGTATCCAACTTTTCTGCGTACATACCCCTTAACACCTAATACAGGTCAAAGAAGCACAGAACCGTTTCAAAAATAATACACAATCTTGCCAACCCACAATTCAAATTCCAGCTATAAGCAGCTGCTTCTTCATTTCCTCCTTTCATTCACCTTTTGAAGAAGTCCAGAAAATGCACGAAATGTTGGAAATGAAATTTTAATAATATCAAAACAAAACTTTTGATATTACCATTGATTTCTCAAACATAATAAGTACATATCCAGAACATTACCAAATGCCCTCTTTTCAAACAATACGCCCCAGCTTTTGAATTTTAGCCCCCCTTAAAAGCATTACCCCCCCACTTTTTTTAACAAGGTTTAAGCGGATAGTCTAGTTTTTTCTAATTGCTTTATCATCCGAATTATTGAAATTAATCAGAATGCCTTTACATATAATTTTGTGACTCACTTCATAAGTCGAAAAGTGGTACAGGAAATTCATTAAAAAAAAAATTCAATTTTTTACCAAAAATGAATTCACGATGATTGGATTACAAAATAAAAAATAAATGAAAAAAATTAAATGATTTAGATTTTACAGAAATGATCTGATTAGTTTAAAAAAAAAAGGTTCGGTTGATTCCAGATGATTTTAATATACAATATAGGACAAAATATTTTTGCATGTTTAAAAATATTTCATCTCAATTTCATAATTCTTATTCGTGAGATGAAAAAGTCTTTCTTCTAAAAACAAAGAAATAAAAATGAACGTTACTTCTTTCTGTTTTCTTTCTTCTGATTTGTTCTCCTTAGTGCAATGCAGCATTATAGGAAAAGGAGAAGCTGGAAAATTGTAAACAAACTAAATTGTTTTTATGGTTGAATTAAATTTAAAATGTTTTCTGGTTGAATTAGATTTAAAAATAGCCGTCGTTTGCTAGAGTGCCCGATGCAAAATATCTTCAAGAGACGACAAGTCAAGGGAGATAATTCATAGATACTGTAAAGAAATATCTGAATTTTTTTTTCATTATTATTTAGCAAAATTATGGCCCACCCAATGGAATCCTTGAAATTTACAATATTTTATTTATCCCTGTCCACGAAGTTGGAGAGGTGATCCAACATAGGGCAGAAAGTCACAATTGGTAGCACGCTCACTGATGTGCCTACAAAACGTAACCGGACATAAAGTCACAGGACTTGAAGTCACAGACCGAAAAAGGGATTTTTTTCTAATTAATAAAACTTGTAATGTTTCAATTTAATTTGTACTAATCACTTAATTCGATTTTCAGAAAAAAAATTGAATGAATAAAGGGACAAAAGTTATCCTATGGTTTATTATCCATCTGTTTTTTTCTTTTTTAAGAAGAAAATGTAGAGGTCATTTCGTGGCTTGGACTTCTATATTATTATTTATTATCATTATTTTTAAACAACATATAGCAGAGCATGTGATCTAATTCGTGTGAAACGTCTGCTAAATTTCGTTTCGTTTGTTTTGTTTCTAATTTCGATCAACCGAAAACCGGATGTTGAAGCAAGCGAGCGAAAATGGCAGATATTGATATGCAACCCCAACAGGACTCGACAGAGAAGAAAGACAAAACCCTTGCTTCTTGGAAATGTGTCGCAAGGGCCAAGTTGCCTGTTGTTAAGTCGGTAATTTGAAGCTAGTCTTAATTCATTTTTGCTCTTTCCAGTATTTCGAACCAGTATATCAATTAGATTTTATAAACTCCTATTCAATCAGCTGATCACGTGGAAACGGAGGGGGAGGAGACTTTGTTTTTTTTTTCATTTCATTTCATTGTAATTTTGTGAAAAAAGTTGACATTTATTTTGCTTCTATAAAATCTAGCCCTGAAAAAATCAAGCCATTGGTGTTGCCAAGTTGGCTTTTTATTCTTTAGTTTAATTTTCATGTTTATTGTCATGTAATTGTCAAACTATGACTTGAAGAAAAAGATAATATTTACTCGAACCAAGTTTTTGGCGTTTCCTCTCATCTGTAAAGTGGGAGCCCCTCCACTTTGTGGAAAATCCGAATAAGGGTAACAAATTACCGAAAAATGTTTGACGATAATCAGTTGTTCACAGAGGATAACAGTGTCTAATGCAGTATGAGGAATTCATGAACGAAAACTTGACAGAAAACAACCCTTGTAGGTGTGTTCCATACAGCCAAGAATTGTTTTGGTTTTTATGTTCGGCCAAGTTGCTTTCAATAATGTCCTTATGCATTGGTGGAATGGAACAGTGGGATTTTTTATATTGATTTACCACCAGAGAGCAGGATTATGTTGCCCATTGCATGATTTCTACCCATCAGTAATTGTTTCTGTGGGCGATCTTTCGTTTTACTTTTGTAAATTCAAGAATAACTCAATTCAACAAAGTTGTTTCCCCATCCTCATTTATTTACGGTAAACGAAACATTGCCTGTTTTTCTTCTTCTTGCCTTTTTGTCAACAGTGCAACTTCTTGTTACATTTAAGCTTCGGTGTTTTAGGCTATGAATATTTTACAAATTTGGTTCAATTGTTGGTCACTACTCTTCTGGGTTTTAGAGGTGGGATTCTATTTGTAATGTAACTGATGCTAAATTGGACTCTTAGCTTCTGTCATTCATATGCTGTACAACTTCAAATTATTCGCTTATTTCCCTTGTAGAGGTTCTAAGCCTTTTATTCGCAAATAATTTTTGTCTTTATTAAAGGGTATAAATTAGCGAAAGTGGTCCCAATTGGACTTCATTCGGATATAATTCAAGTATTAATCCCGTTTTCCTTTTTCTATGCGTGATTTTAACATCGAGTGTGTGCGGCTGTTGAATTTTTTTGCACACACACCTGCGTAGCGTGTGATCATCAGAATTCCAATCGGCACCATCGTCAAGTTGTGCCTATTTGGGCTATCCCTGAAATCTTGAAAGCATAAAAAGTTACTTTCGAAATCTTTATTTTTAAAACCTCGTTCAAAAAAGCAAGTTGTTTTTTCTCAAATCTGAACGATCTTTTAAAAATCAAGCTCTCAATTTGACCCCCCCAACAAAGCTTGAAAAATAAAAAAGAATAATAGAATTCATGAAATAAATAAATTCCCAGCAAAGGGAGGCAATCCTTGTACACCGTACTTCCTTGAGTTGGAATTCAGTTTTACATTTTCGTGCATTGAAATTACCCAACCGCCGAAAAATTGACTCTTTTCAAAACTGACTAATTTCCTCTTGGATTGATAACACAATAAATATATTCAAGATCATAATTTGCTCAGCTTGTTTTGGGGTGATTGGTGAAAACAGTCCCAATCATAGGATCAATTTTTGATAGCCAACTTGTGAGACTTAAAATTTTTTGTATATAACGATAAATTATGACTGCTTGTATTTCTGTTCAGTGTTTGTTGTTTGGAAAAAAAAACTATGATTTAGGATGTAACATAAAACCCATGGTGGAAATTTTAAAACAGAGCTATTATTAGTTATCAACCCAAATATTTAAATATCAATTCCCTAGAAATAATTTTGGTTACTTTCCGAAAATTGAGAAGAATAATCATTGCATACATACCCTCTTCAAAAGCCTAATTTCAAACTATACACAACCCACAGAAAGGGTGAGGGTCAGTCAGAAAATGGAAGCAGAAAAGAAAATTTTTTTTGGTAGTACAAATCTTTTAATTGCTCTGACATATATTGATTTGCAAAAAAGCAACATCTAACATAAGAACTTGTTGTTTGTGAGATTTGGTACCCCTGAGGAAATTGTGTCCAAAAATGGTACTTGATTTACTTCTGTCAAATTTTCAGATTTCTATTGATATCAAACCATTAAACTTACAACCTACCCCCCACAGTCAAACAGCCAGATAGAGAGATTTGTGGACAAATTGAGAAGAAGCATCAAATAAATCTTGAAGAAACTGTTTATTTTTTCCTATTATTTCCTGTATTAAACAGGACAACCCTGACTCCTGATACACTGATGAGAGAATCATTTGCCAAGGTGATGTTAGAAATATATTTGATAGAATTGTACCAGATAAGCAGGAACATTCAAGTGTTGAAAATTAGGAGCATCAGTTTGATTTTGAAAGGAAGACAAGGTATACATGAAAAAATACAAACCAGGAAGGCAAAGGTTGTTTGTCAGAGAGATGTGAATGGCATAAATAATTGATTTCTACAATAAAAATCAAAGACTGCCTGAACAAACAAGTATTATTATCATGAAATTTCCAGTGTGCTTCTTTTACACCTGAAATATAAAAACAAGTTTCAAACCCAAGACAGTCAAGAAAAGAATGTACCAAGATGGAATTTTTGGAAGTAAATTCCAATGAACAAAAAATGTAGATCTTTTAATTATTACTGTAACCTTTTTTTCAAAAAGAGTGTACCATTCACTATCAGATCCTTACTATTATAAAGGTATTAGAATCATATTGAAAGATGTGTCCAAGAAAATATTATGGTTTGTTTAGTATGTACATAATAATAAAAAATTGTAGACTGGTCAATCAATAGAAACCATCATGTGACCAACATCTTTTGGCAGAATGCAGTGTTTAGAGTGATCAATTAAAAAATTAGAAAAAGAGGTGATCAGTGAATTAGATACTTCTCTTGGATTTTTTTGGATCTCAAAATAGTCTGTATTTTCACAAAGCAAGCATGAATGCTGCTGGACATAAACTTAGGCACCATTTTAGCATAAACTTGCACTGTACAAAATTTATTTTGGTGGGGATTTTTCAAAAAACATTTTTTCTAGAGATAATAAGGAGCAAATGTTCAATTTTTCAGCCCTCTAGATCCATTGGTGCAGCCTATATGCATCATACATACAGAGTCAGGCAGAGTCTTTTTGTAAACTGGAGAAACCCATGTTGACATTTTTGGTTGACAGTTGCTTTTGTAAGAACGCATTAATATGTATCAGATGTCCACATGAAGATGAGATTTCTTCTGAACGTAATTCATGAATCTGGATTGTAAAATGTTTCAGGCTCAGTTGTTTGAAATGTTTATCTCTATTGCTTGTTTTCCAGATCCTTCATGATATTATCGGTCACCAAAGCAAAACTAGTCGACCTTGTATGCGATATGAAGATTATAAAGAATCCTGGAGTTTGCAAAGTTACTGGCAGGTGCTCGATGTTTTTGAAAACTTGCTTCATGAAGTTTGTAAAGACTCATTTACAAAAGATCAGGTATGAAGATGAAAAGTATTTCCTTATTTTTTTACATCAATCAACAACTATGAACATGTTCCATAAATTATGGTCATGGCTATTTTATAATATTCTAACAAAGGTGTCTGGTGTTGACCAGGTGCTAAATGTTAAGACAGTTTTTTTTTGTTTTTTTTTGTAAACTGTAATGGCTTAACTGAGAGAAGGTTTCATGTAGTTCTGTTTGTATATAATTATTTGTAAATATTTTTCCATTTTAATATATGCACATCTCTGGAGTTGAAATTTTTTAGGCCACCATAATGTGTGAAGCTTTTGAGACTCTATTTATTGCTTATCTTAATTTAGTGACTTGAAAAATAGAATTTTTGTTCTCACTTTTTATAATTTCTTGTAATTCTTAATTGATTTGCAACGCATAAAACAGAAACAATTCTATCAGGAATGTGTTTTAGTTAGAAAGAATTCTGGGGTAGACAACATTTCTTGTTCTGCAGTCTGGTACTCTGATGAAAAGATGTATTCTTGCCCAAACGTGTGAGCATACAACATAAGTGCTGACTATAAGAGAAACATGAACTTGTCAGTTCAACTTCAGAAACCTTGAAGGTCTCTTAATGAGACTTGTTGATGGTCATAGTAAATAGTCTCACTTGAAGCTGAAGGCACTTGAACTGAAAAGGCATATCTGTTGGAAATCTGTGCAATAGAAACATCTTATTCTTTGGCAAAACCAGTTATAATATTAGCTACTAACTCATGGAGTATTAGAGTTTTGACAGCTAGTCTTGTACCCTTACAGAGTTTTGATGCATCTAAATTTCATTGCAACATAATGGGTACTCCCACCTTCAGATTGTTGGGTGGATTGGAGAGAGTTGAGAAACACAGTCAGATAATTGACAGCATTGCTAAATTCAGCAAGAGTGTCAACTGATTTGTACCATCTGAATTAATCTGGTTGCTGTTTTCTCCAAACTATTCTTAGAGTATGAATGCACAGTGAAAAACTGGGTAAACTTCAAAAACACTTCTGAGATTTCCCTAACAATGTGCTGAAGATAGCAATGGAAATCTTTGCATCAACCTTATATTTACATATATATAATGAAGATGGCTCTGAAAAGCATTCTTGTGTTAACAATTTTTCTATTTTATTTATTTTATTAGATGAAGCTTTGTAAATCATAATTTTCTTTTACTATTTGCCTTCATCTTAATTGTTGTTACTTTTTATTGCAACTTCATCTAATGACAAATAAAATTGAAATTCCAATATTGAATTACAAGTTGATAACAAACATGGTGCATAAGGGATTAATTTGAAGGTTTGATTTGAATTTGCTTTTGCCAGTAAATTCCTGTAGCTTAGTGGTAAGAGCCCGTTAAGCAAACCACTTAATACTTGATTGAAGAAAAGTAATGATGTTCGACTTTGTACATATTTAGATTATAATTCAAATCATCCTCAAGATAAAAATGGATGTGATTTATCTACTATCATCTATTTTTCAGTAGATGTATTTTTTTATCTACTTATCTATTTGTGAATATATGAATAGCTCATTAGTGGCTTGGTGGCACATATCCCCGATTAACTTAATTTTAGTGAATATACAAACGAGCATAGCCCAAGGAAAGCCTTGGTGTAGCTCAATTGATTAAGGAAAGAAGTAAATGCTGGATTTAGTGATCTTGTTTTTCCCCATCTGATTTCACACTTGAGCCGAGAGATGTCTTTACACAATTTGTTTCCTGTAAAGGTAAAATAATATTTAGTTAGAAGAAAATATAGACAAGTGCTCAAATTTATTAGTATTTACACTGTACCAAAAAATATAAATTGTTTTGCGTCATGAATTTCTATCTTGATTTTGACTCAAAGTATTTACTATATGCTGTTTTGAAATTGATCTATAATTCAACATAAAGGAAGTTTTTCATTCTAAGCCAAAATAGTATTTTAACTTTTTGGTGATGATTTATAATTTTTCATTCAAAATGATAAATATTATATCTTAATGGAAATCTATCGAAAAAATCAACTGTCTTTGAGAAAAGAAAAATATATTTTTGCAATTTTCTATAACATTATAAAATAAATAGACTTAAGCTAATTTTATTGTTTCTTTGTCTTGAGATAACATTTTGCATGTGTTATCTTGTACTTACTTGTTCACAGATTTATATATTTCATTTTATTTCCTGGTTTATTTTACTTCTGACCAAGGGGAAATAACTAGTATTAACCTCAATAGAGATACGTAAATGTGTCTGGTTCAAGCATGTTGTACCTGATTCTGCAGTACTCTACTTTAACATAGCAGGTCATTTAGTGCAAATAAATGGGATGAAATCAGGTTTGTCTCTTGATGCATCATGCTAAACATCTGAATTTTTATGTCTTGGGTTTATTTATAACTGTACAAGTAAAACCTTTTCATTGCTGTTTAACTATATACATATATATATATATATATATATATATATATTCCATATATATATATATATTCCTCATAATCTTCTGTTGAAATAGATGTGAAAGGTAGTAGTACCCTCAAGCTGGTATCAGCTTCAGCTCCACATATCACATTATCATTGACTACTTTTTACCTTCAGCTTAATTTTTTATTTGCCTTTTGATTTATAAGTGGCTTGAAAAGAAGTGACCGTAAAGCTTGAATCTTATGTTTGTTCTGAAATTAGAATAAATAATAATTCTGTGCATAAAAAAATTAGGTTTTGGAAGCTTAAAACGGGTGAATAAATTACATGGATGGCAGAAAATTTGTCTAAATTTTTTAGTTGCTATTTTATTGTAACTTTCATTCATAATAATTACCCACAAAACTGAGATTCTGTCACCTCTGCTCCCACCTCCCCCAGTAAAAAGGTTGTGGAAGGGAAGTTTCATTGTAACTTTTATTTTTGACTGGTAAAGATGAAAAAGCAACCAAAAAATTGAGCTGAGGTGAAAAGTCATGCGAAAAATTTGAGAAATAATTCATGATTCTTCAATGAATTGAATTAAATGAAAAATATCTTTATTAACACCAAGTTATGTTGCTTACACTTAAAACAATTCTGTAAGGAATTGTTTTTAATGCATGTCTGATCTTGAAAAGTTAAACAGATTCAAGGGGAATAACTTTTTTTCTTTGGAACCTACTCTTTTCTTAGTCATTGTCATCAGTCTTTCATAGTCTGTCATTGGACTTGGACCTTTCCCAGGATTTGCCACACTCTTCAGTTATGGATGTCAGGGAGCCAATATTTTCTGAACCTGTTCAGTTTGTCTCGTCATCTCATATTCTGTTGGACCCGGTTTTGCTTTTGATTTCTTGGGATCCATGTTGTGAGTTGTGATGTCCATAGGTTGTCTGCTGTTCTTACTACATGACCGGCCCATTGCCATTTGAGTTTCCTAATGGTTTCTATGATGTCTTGTTTTTTTCCCTAATACACTGTGTTGTCTTGTGATCTCTCCATGTGATGTTGAGCATGATTCTCTTGTGTGCACATCACTTAGTTCTCAGTTTGAGGATCAGTTTCTTGGTTAGGTTCCATGTTTCAGCTCCATAGGTGACTACCATGAGGATTTCCATGTAGCTAGAGGGAAAGATTGGTTCATGCCTTTACTTAGGATATGAGTGCCAAGTGCAAACAGACAGTCCCATCCAAAGTTTGAATTTGAGTCCATTCTCCATGCTGTTAAACTGGTCGGTTACTTAGCGGCTCTTCTTGTTGTAAGATGCACAACGAAATATCAATCAAGAATACTGAGAAATGAAAGATTCATTTGAAAGTTAATGAAAAATTTTTCAAAACAGGACAGAATGAATCAGATAATCTACTGTAAATTTATTGTATACTTGAAACATATAAATTTAGTTACCCAGTTTTCTGAAGAGTATTGTTTCTTTATAATCGATAATTTTGTCTGCTTTAAAACTGATGGTACTTGTAAGTGCAGGGAAAGTGATAAATTTAGAGCATATCGTTGTTTGTAATAATTTCCGCCAGGTTTTCTCTGCCTGAATAAAGTCCTAAGAGATTGAATGAACTTCATTGCCATTCAGTTTGATTTTTCTTCTTGAGGTTCCTTTAATTTTAAGATACTAAGGCACGAGGCTTGTCTGCGTTAAAGTTTCTTTGTATTTAAAATATTTTTGCTGATATAATTTCGTGATTATTTTGTCATTTAAATTATCCTTATAAGTTCATTCTCATTATTTCTTTTGACCTTTTTTTTCATGTGGAATGTTTAGTTATTAGAATCATTTCAGTTCTTTATGCAGTTTTGTTTTAATAATATACATGAAAATATGAGCCAAATTGCATGTAATAAAGATGTTTTCTTTCTTGTTTCAGGTTTTGTCTTCCTTAGGGGATGTATTACCTGACACTTACAAAGAAGAAATCTATCATGTGATTGATAGCCGCAGAGATGACATAAGGAAACATGCAATTGCTAAAACGACTGCTATTTCACAGAGGAAACTTGTTAGTTTTGATTGGAAGGTTAATGTATGTAAATTAGTTTTAATTTCATTGCTTATATCAATATTTTCAGAAATATTTTTTCAGCTGATTACATTTACATCCCCCTTATTTTATTATTGGGGTAGAAATATGGAGCAGTTAGTCCTGTAAACATTTTTATGTAAAGTAAACCCTTAGAACATGGCATCTCAGTTTGTTTGCAAAATTTATTGCATAGAAAAAACTGTATCCGATATTTGAGAATCAATTGTAAAATTGCTGCAGTTTTCTGACGAATTCTCCAGCCACTTTGTCCCAGATATGATACACTTCCCCCAACAATATAAGAACATTGTTGCTCCTTGACAATGCACCTTCCCCTTCCTGATGTTGATAATGATGGCAGAATTAAACACAAGTTCAGTTATTTAGCCAATAGACATTTTTGGTAATAATGGTTGTATTTGCTAAAGAAGACACAAGAGGAGCCCGGACATTTCAGAATCCATAAACCTACACCATTGGGTCTGCACTTTTTAATTTTGCAGCTACTTTGGAGGCGCTAAAGATTATGACTTTAGTGAATGGTTGGAAGACGTCATGTTACTAAATTGAACCGGATTTGGAATTTAGAGGATATTAGGCAAACTATTTCTTGAAAATGCTGGTCACCAGGAAACAACTGAAGGTGTTTAGCTGTGGCTTGAAAAATATGAAGGTGATCCTGGTTAATATGTCAGCACTGGAGAAAAAACTGTTGATGAGGTTCTATTTGGTAATGTAGAAGAAGAAGACATTGAGGAAGAGGAAATTACACCATTACATTGTCTGTGATAAGGAATAACTTGAACACTTATCCACTACCTGAGCATATCTCGTAACCCTGAAATTGTCCCTTACTTTGAACATCTTTAGTAGACCAGAAATATAAAAGTGGCAAATAGCTAATGCTGGATGATTTCTTCATGAAAACTTCAGTGGCTTTTTGTATATCAGAACCTTTTTTTCAAGATTTGCAAATACACAGTGAATACATGGAAAATGGAAAGCATTTCAGACCCTTTTTTAGAAATTCAATAGTAATAAAAATGTGTTAGTCTTCAAAAAGCATGGAAGAATCAATAGGGAAGGCTCTTTATTGCTTTAAAGGACCACAACTGGTGGTATACATATTAGGGGCTCTTTATTGCTTTTGTGAAATTCGACTCATCTCAAAGTAATTTTTCCTTTACCACCAGTTGATGTCACATAGATTATTCTACATGTATTTCATTTATAGAATTTTTTATTTTTTCAACAAACAAGTATCAATATAATTGATGAAACGTGTGTAGAATAAACAAATTGTTTACATCATATGACACTGTCTATTAATAGGGAAAGAGTCTCTTTGTGATAAGTGAAAAACACTGAAGCGCTAGAGTAAATTCATAGATTCATGATTTGTCTGTGTAGGATGTGGTCACTAATGTGTATCAGCAAATCTTTTTAAATTGAGTTTTTGATCAAAGTTTCTTTCTCTTAACAATTTATCTAAACATAAGTAGTTTCATTTCTATTTGATGATGTCAATAAAGTAATTTTAATTTAATATAAAACCAGTTAAATTAGTTTTTCTCAAAACTGACAAATTTTATTAAATCAAATTAAAACTACTTTTTATATCTATTTTTCAAAAAGAAGATTGCTGTAAATTTCATTTGGATTCTGCTTACTTTTCAGTAAGAATGATGACAATTAGTGTCAGCTGAAAATTCCATAAGTTCAATCTGATTTTGAGTATTTGTTCTTCAGATGATCTCAATAAATCTATATTCTATATTGTATTAAATCTGTTTTCATTTTAAAATATTTGAATTTGAAAAGAATCAAAAAAAGTTGAAAATTCCCTCCTTCTGGTAACATTCAATTTAACTGACAACCGTTTGTCCCTTTTAGTCGGTTAAACCGAGAGTTTACTGTATTCTTATTTCTTATCAGTGAGGTAGATTATCACCATGAGACAAATCTCTTTCTAGATGATGGATATTTGTCTTTTGGACAGTTTTTAAACTTTTTGAAAGTTTTCTTCGCTCACAAACGTTTCTTTATTCAAGGGAAGCAATCTATGTATTTTTTTCATGAATGCCTAAACATTTTTATTTACAAATTTTTGCCTAGGATAGGAGTCATCAGATTTGGTCTCATTGTCTATTGTTTAAAAACCTTCAACACGCAACTAGCTTTGTTTTTTACCAAACATTTCATCTGGAAATCAAATTTGATTATCAATAGTTTCTTTTAAAAATTAAATTTTTATTCTGAACAAGCTTTGGTTTTATGTAAGACCTATCTATCAGATCTATTGCTTCATTGTTACAGATAAATGTAAATGTTTCTCAGCTTTTTTTTCTTCTATCTTTATTCGCTTGCTACAAATACAGTTTATTTTTGATGTGTCATTTATGAGAAAAGGAACTATATTTCCTGAAATCTTTGTTGAATTATTAAACAGAGTTTACAACAGAAAAGGAATAAAAACTTCTCGAGTTGTATTTGCTTTCTAAAAATGTTTATTTGATAAAATAGATCCAGTTTTGGATTAATGATGTTATGAAGTTTCTATTTATTCATAGAGATATAAATATGTGGCTAGACACGCCCACTGAAATGAGGTGACATGTCAGGAGGCTGATGACTGATTTCTTTATTCAGCACAGAATGTAATGATTCCATGAACTTGAATCAAATGACATTTTAGTACTTCTTCATTTTCTAATCACAATGAATAAATCTATGTGGCTCAAAGATGAGAATGTCTTGCATGATTTGAAATATCTAAGATATATTTCTCAAAAACGAGTGATTCTCACTTTGGCTAATAAATTTTGTCTATCTTTCATTCATTGCAGAGCCTTTTCTGAGAATCTTTTTCATTTTCCATTTTAGTTGGTTATGTCAAGTGATAAACTTGGATTAGTACAGGAGCCTCTATGCAATTTGGACTTATCGATCGACAACAAAGACCAGAACACAAAGACTTCGATTGAATTAACAAGTGATGACCTGAAGACATTGATCAAATCACTGGAAGCAGCAAACAAGGTAATTCACTTTCTCAGTTTTTATTTCTGCCAGGAGAGGAAATTGCTCAGTGGACAGATAAGTGATTGACTCAATTTTCTGATTGGAAAGTTAATGAAAGTCTTTTATATCAACATATCTAGTAAAACTGACAAGAAAACCTCCATTGAATAGAATTTGTTAGGAACTCAAATATGCCATAGTATTAGGTTTGTACAGTTTTTATTACAATGCTTATTTTGGAATAAACTATTCAAGTATATTCATAGAATATACCATTTTGAAGCATGAATTTTGCTCTGTTTATTCAAGCTGAATGTTTTCTTATCACCATTTATTCTGGTTTATTTGTGGCTGTCTAATTGAAGATAGAAAAAAGCAAATTCAAATAATTTTGTTGTATTAGTTCAAACTGGGATATAAAGCAGCAGAAACTACCTACAATATCAGCCTAGTATTTGGCCAAGGTGATTGTTAACAAATATACTGCTTAATAGTGGTTCCAAAAAAACTTCAAAATAGAGATGAGAGCCTGGAAGATGAGGAGGGTTATAGATGTCCTTCTGTGATTGACAACATTCAATTGAAGGCTTTTATTGAGGTGGACTAAGTAGAATAACTCAAGAGGTTGTAGAGAAATTAGATGTTGACCATTGAATAGTTGTTTGATGTCAGCAAATCTCCAAATTGGGAAAGCAGAAAAGCTTGACAAATGGATAGAGCATAAAGTGAACAGAAAATAAAAATTTGCACTTGCAAAGTCTGCTCAGCACTTTCTCTGTGCAATAAAAACTATCCATTTCTTGATTGCATTGTGACATGTGACAAAAATGGAGTCTGTACCACAACTGATGGTGTTCTGCACAGTGGCTGGATAGAGATGGAGCGCCAAAACACTTCCCCAAACCAAACCTTCAGCTAAAGAAAATCTCAGTCACTATTCAGTGATCGGCAATTGGAATCATCCACTATAACTTTTTGAATCCTGACAAAAACTTTTTACGCATTTTGACCAGGGTAGGTCTTCAACAATCAAGCAATAGCTCAAAACACCTTAGAAGAATTCATTTATTCCAGGACCCTAGAATTTTATGCTTCCAGAATAAATGGACTTCTTTCTAGTTTGAAAAAACATTTAGATTCTGAAGATTCTTATTTCAATCAATAACTTTTATTCCAAGCTGAGATATACTGCTTTAAAGTTGATGATAAACTGCAATTATTTTTGCACCAACCTAATAAAATTGAAAACTCACTTCTCTCAATAATTTCATTTAAGTCATTAGGCTAACGATATCTAAGAACCATCTCAACATGTCACTGAGTTGAAGCATTGTTTTTTTCTCTGTCTGTTGAAGGTGTCTGAGTATTGTCTTTTTATAAAATAAAAATATTGACATTTCCATTCAATGTCCTGAGAAGTGAGTTCTTTTCAAAACAATGATTTTTTACTGGTTTTCATAGAATCTTCCTGTTGTTGAAGGTCACATCATGCAAGAAAGTTTATGAGTATAGAGTGACCTGAATTCTTCTTTGTCAAATGTAGGCAAGATAGATGTTTATTTGCTTACATTTACGTAAACATTAAATTATTGGGAAAAAAAATTAATGGTAATGGAAAGGTCCACAGCATTTTTTTCTTTAGATTGGATAAAGTTAGAATTATAATTTACAAGAATATGATACAATAATGAAAATTGATGAAGTTGTTTTCTTTTGTCTACAGACTGTCATGCAGTATACATCTTGATTGATGTTATCAGAGACTTTCTTCGTATTGGATTCATATTGATCGACTGTGAAGCTGCCATCAAAATGCCTAATCTCTACTACCTAACTGGAGAAAGCATCTTGAGATGAGGTTCGCCCTCCCACCGAGCTGGCACCTGTCTGCATGAAAGATTATCTTTTAAACATGTTAAACTCTTGCAGCAAAAATAATGTACATAACTAATTAGAATGTTGGCAGAATTGATTTTTGAGACATTCCATTCAGGAACTGATTGCATCAGTAATTTATAAATAAAACAAATTGTTTGAAATATTGTCTTTTTTCATTTGATAATTTTAACATAAGAGGTAGAGAAGCTTCTCTTTAGCAAGAGAAAGGTATGTTTTCAAAATGGTATGCTTATAAATTGATTGAGATGTATATAAAAGAATGATGAGAGCTTCAACATTACTCGAATCTTCATCATTTGAATGTTGAGAATTTCACAATTTATATTGTATCTTGTTAGTGATTGAAACACCTGAGTTATTTTATTTGTGTTTTTCATTTGAAGCAACAAACTTTAATTTTGCCACTTTGAAAAAGATATTCAAAAACATATGTACAAACTTTAAGCAATGTTTAGATTACAAGTATACTAAAATACATGGAAGTATATTTTCTTTAAAAAACATGCATTACTGTCACTTGAGTACAATTAGTTTTAAGATATTCATTTAAAAAGGAATAACACACCTTTACCCATAGTAGAGATAAAACTGACTACCATGTTATCTTCCAGTTGGCAACTCTATCTATATCTCTCTCTCTGTATATACATATATATATATATATATATATATATATATATATATATATATATATATTTTTTTTTTTTTTCTGTGTATTAGAAGAGGCAAACTACTTCTAACAGAGCTTGAGCACATGGAGCCCTGATTTTAGATCTTGTGAGACCCTCATGCCAACTTCTCTACACTGATCGGGTAGTCCTCTGGATTACCTACTTTGTATGTAAACATTTTTATTTACTGGCTTGATTAGTTTTTTTCAATGGGAGAATTTACATTCCCGTAAAAATACTCAGGTCCAGTTCAACTGAAATATTCTGTGTTTAAATTTATCTTTATCTGGACACCAACAAGATCAGGGCCGTAAATCAATGAAAGAAAATTCAGAATGAAAAATGGTTTATTGAAGGAAAAATTGACACCATTTGTATTTAAACACTGAATCTATGAGAAAACGAATTTTGCATTTATTTTATTTTCATTTTTCTCGAAGTGATTTAATTTTCTTAAATGTAGAGATCCAATATGCTTAGTTTAATCTGGCATCAGGCTACAATGGTAAATTAATAAAGGTGGTTACACACCAGTATTAACTTACAAGCTAACCTCTGATCTATAACAAGTACAATATGTTGATAAATACAAGCATCACATCTTGAAATGTTACTTGATCTTGATCAAATTTTATATTATTTGGAACCTTTTTTCTGAAGTGAATGAATAATCCA
Organism: Thysanoteuthis rhombus; assembly: GCA_963457665.1. NCBI lineage: Eukaryota > Metazoa > Mollusca > Cephalopoda > Oegopsida > Thysanoteuthidae > Thysanoteuthis > Thysanoteuthis major. The sequence goes on along the minus strand of OY735232.1, from coordinate 9,909,044 downwards.
GAATCATGATTATTGTTTTATAGGTAAATACAAACTATAATGCTGTTTTTCAATTATATAAACAGAACAATATTTGAAATGCTCAAACATCACCATAATGGGCTTTCAATCAGAGAAAAAGGGTTCATCTGTTTTATGGTTAAAAGAGTAAGTCTTTTAGAATGTACTTTAATATGACTAAAATCTGCTCTTTGAAATAAGAACATCTAAATATATAGAAATAAGTCATTATTTCACTTATAAGCTGTTTATATATCACTTTTACAAATTTACCAAAAGAATTGTAGTTGTAGAAATTCTAAAGCAGAATCCAGTGTGGAATGCTGGGAAGTATAAGACAATGTGGCTGAGTCTTGAAAGAAAAAGATTAAACTTCAAATATTTACCTTTCTGGAATCCATCAATAGAAAACTATATCAAGTCTCATTAATGAAATTGATTTGGTCAAAAAAAGATTTAATGGTAGACTGCTATCTCTTCAAGGCATTGAATTTATTGTAAATTTTTAAATGTATAAGTCATTCTTTTTTTAAAGAAAATATTATGAAAATAGAATTAATAAGTTCAATAACATAAAAAAAGCAAGTTTAATAAATATCTATATAATCTCAATAATGGAATCATTTCAAGCAATATTTAAATACCTGACCTTTTTGCAATCAGATATAACTTATTCTTTACATGTGCTTAAAATTATTTTTAGCAAGTTTTGTTAAGTGTATCCCCTACCAGGGGAGCTTAGGTAAATTGATCATTAAAGCAGTGAAATTCTTTGTATTTGAAGAATACCTTTCTCTCCTACTATAGAGAGGGAAAAACGAAGACTTCTGATTTGTTTTAATGCTTTCAAAATCTCATTACCTCCCTTGATATCAGGGATGTGATCATTAAAAACTTCAGAGGTACGAACTTTGACAAAATTTCAATTTAATTAAATCTAATTTAAGATTTAAAAACAAGATGGGATTCTAGCAAACATCTGACGTAATTTTAGGCAAAACAGACTAAATAGTAAGTATTACTATTATTTTGTCCCCATTTTTTCTCCCTCTTACTGCCTTAATCTGGGGTCAGTACACATTATTAACAATTGACTAAATTTCCTTATTCCTGTTGCTTTTAACCAGAATTATACTCGAACCATGGATCTGATTATTGATTATCAGCCTAAAAGTTGTGAAGAAAAATACTCTTAAACTCTTCATTATAAGAAGGCGTTCAATCGTATAAAAAGTTCTTTGAATATCAATTCTCATTTGAAATGAAAAGTTTGGTCAGGTGGGGACCAATGAAAAAGCACCTCAACACTATGCAGTATATTGATAATTTTTTCTTATTTCAGATTTTTGACAGTATTAGCCTCTTCGGGCAAAGCTGCAAAAATCTGACAACTTGACTGATCTGGAACCCTTTAGAAAATAAAAAGGGTTTGAATTAGGAATAAGGTTTTCGTTTTTGTGGTGGAACATTGCATTTGGGTTTTTTCTTCAAGGAAAAATACAATTCAATCAGGAGAGGGGGGGTGCATACCTCAAAATTATGACTTTTGATGGGGACCAACACAAAAGATCAATGAATTTATTTTTCAATTTGCTTAGAAAAAGGGAAGGGGTAATAATGATAAAAAGGGATTCAGCTAAGAGAAATTTCAAATATAACTTTAATAGTACTTGTATCTGATTCCTAATACTAGAAATATATATATATATATATATATATATATATATATATATATATATATACATACACACATATATATATATACATACATACACCTCAAATCTGGAACCAGTATGGAAAATTTCATCATTTAGACAGTGGGCATATTTTCATGAATTTAAATGTGAGGCTGCACATAGATGACAACACTACGCAGTGGCGTCCCTTGACAAGTAATTCTGTTGTTTGATGGTCTGTTGCTTGTTTATCAGAACTACTTCTGGGTTGACGAAACAGATTAGCCATTTTTTTTTTTCTTCTTCCAGTTGAAATAGCTGCTTCTTTGGAGTTTTGAATAAGATGCCCACTTTGATTTATTTGTAATCTTAGAACCAAACAAAGAAATTAAAATTTGACTTTCAGGGTAGACATCTTATTTGAAACTCAAAAGCAGCAGAATTCAGAGGCTTTTAATGCAAAATGTTTCAGACAACTGCATTCTAATAATGCAAATCTCAATGCAATATCAAGACATGATTATGAAGACAGGTATCACTTATCCAAAAAGCTTCTAAATAGGAGTATGTGAATATCAATAGGGAGATAAAACTGGTAAAATAATTGGAAAAATACTGATGCCAATAAGATTTAAGCACAGAATTAACCCATTTTGTTGTACTGTACAATTGTTTTCCATGGTTATCATAATGCTTAAACAGATCAATTTAAGTCTGGATTTAAATTGTTCAAGGATTGAAGCCATAAACAGATTCTAATTTAATAAGATAAATAACTCAAAGGAATACGATTTTTATTTTAATATAGAAATTCTCATCTTGTCTATACTTCTTTCAATATGAGAGTAATGTATTGGGAAATGGAGGTATGTGATCTGATCATAATGATTATAAATATTGGATCACATATTCATTTCTTGATACATAACTATCACATTGGAAGAAGCAGAAAGACCAAGAATAGACGAGATGAGAATTTGATCTGAAAACAGGCATTGCGGCCTGTGTCTCATTGCTTTGTAATGCACAAATCATGTCATTTTATATTAGTGATACACTTTTTATATTCTGTGTACATAACCAAGATATGTTGAAATAAAATGAAAATTACTTTTTCATATCAAAAGTAAGTTTGAGACTAAAATGTTAACTTATGTCATGAGCTATGTCAGCCAGCAAAGAAATAAAAATCTCGAAAAAAAATAAAGTCGTCATGATAGAAATACAGAATTTAAAGATCAATATACTTGCTTTTTACTTAAAAGGCATAAAATGAAAAATAAATTTGTTTTAGTGGGTGTCTGCTACCTCTCAACTCAATTAAAAAGTGTGTGTTCTTATACAAATGCATTTCTTCAGACAACTGAATCATGGATGAAGAAAAATAAACCCTGATTATCACCCACAATGGCAAAAGAATCTCCCCCCCCCCCCCCCGCAAAAAATGTGACTGGCTACATCCTTGGGTATAACTAAGATTTGAATTAAAAATTCCATTCCCACGGGAATACAGAAATGAATTAAAGGAAATTGAATTAATTTTTAAAAAATAATATGCAAATTTTATTCATGTAAACATTTTGAAAAATTTTCAACAAAATTTACAAGACAGTAAAAATATCAAGATGTGAAAAGACATTTTCTAGTCAGAAGACAAGTCCGCAAAAGATGCCTCAACAAGTGGGATTTCTATTTTCCTAACAAAAAAAAAATAAAAAAGAGAAAAAAAAGGAAAAAGAAAATTGGAATCCATTTTGCAGTAAAGATTACCTCATTCCGATTTAAAATTGAATTGAAGATTTACACCTAAAAACATTAGTCCCTTTTCTATCTGAATTTATTCTTGGATGTAAGAGAAAATAAATCTTTTGTTTTGGATGGTGTAAATACTCCATAGCTGTTAAGGGGCATGGCTCAATTTCTCAGGCACTTACATGAGAACCTTTTATTTCGGTCAGCAAGAATATTTGAGCTTGTCCATATATCAGAAGTGCAGGAGTGCATTTTCAGAAAAGTAAGTCACATTTGTTAACTAATCTGTTATCTTCATAACCAGTTTGTACAAGATTGATTTGGAAATAGGAAATTGCTGATTAAGATGAGGGGACTAAAGTTTCAAAAGGAACTTATAATACTTGAATAATTCAACACCTGCAAATTCATCTTTCATCTTTTTGGGGGGGGTAGAGTAGTACTCTGATATACAATAATCATTTTTAGTATATTTAAGATACTTTATCAAATAGAAAAAAAAAATGCAAATCCTAAATGGGATACAAACTATCTTATAATTCTCAGCCTATGTTGCAAATCAATATCCCCAAGCAAATGTATTTAGAAACAATTTATCTAGACATGAAATGTACAAAGTTCAAATTTATTTTGAAGAATTGAGTAATATTGCAAATGTCTCCAATTCATCTTATAAAGGCACAGGAAAAGGCAATACTGAACAAGATGAAACCAAATCTTTGTACAAAATTGCTTTTTTGATTATCTACTGTAGAGAAAGGAAGGGAAACAAACCTGAAGAAATAGAGGCAGAATTATGAATAGTATCTTCAGGTTGCAATTACACAAATAGACCATTTATATATCGGCATAAAAATTTCAAGTTTAAATAAGTTATAAACTTAAATCCAAACTTAATCTCTGTTGGATTAAGAACTAATATAACAGTTATGCTTGATTGAATTTAAGTTAAATTACATAATAAATATGGATCAAGTGATCATTTGAAATGGTTTTTCAGGCAGAAATAGATTCAAAAAAGTTGATGTGTTGATACTGAAACTTTCTTTACAAGGCATTTTAAATATACACAATTTAATCAATCTCTGACTGGAATACTACTTATTTACATATATCAGTACAGGCTGTCAAGCCGAGTGACTGAGAAATAGAATCTGCTCCATTCTTGACAGAAATGAAAACTTTTGTTCCATGTAATTATGAATAATTATTTTCCTTCAACTTTCTCCTTAAACCATGACAAACTAGATTATTAGAAATATTTTTTTTCAAAGGGAAAACTTGAGAAACATCATTTGACACTAAATTGTCATCCAGTGCAGAAGCAAATGAAAGGCTAACATAATGAACCCTATAAGACTATGAGTGAAAGATGTCTGTCAGTTAAAATACTTCAAACCTAAACACCCTTCATATGAACAGTAATTTTCATAGTGAAGTCCTGGGTCAGTGCTTAAAATCTATTGATGTACTTTATCAAATATACTTTTAAATTGAGATGGCAGAACACTTCAGTTTGCTTGGGTATCCGTCTAGGAGATGGAAACTTCAATAGAAAGTCTACAACCTCCGGACCTTACTACCATTTCTTCGCTGCAGGGTGATGGTAGGTAAACCTTGGGAGTAAATCGCTGAAGATACTAGTGCGTATGCCAGACAATCTATAGCACCCCCCCACCACCACAAAAAACCTTTTTTAAGATCCCAAGGAGTCAATTTTTTTTAAAGCGATCTTGTTCGCTTTTCAAGATTGAAACATCACCTAGCTAACTAAATGAAATCAATATATCTATAGTGGACTATTAAATTGGGAGATTTTTCAAGTTTTGTGTCTTAATAACTAACTGAAACCTTCTTAAAATGAATTTGTCTCATTTAAAAAAAAAATTGCTGACAGTAAAAACCCCAAATGATTGGAATTTCTGGTCAAGTGTAAATGTTCTTTCAAGTATTTGTAGATCCATTGATAGTTTTGAGAAAAGTCATTTCAGTTTTTCAGGCTTTTGAACTCCTTCTTGTTCGTGTTGTTAATCTTCTGGCCAATCCTTTCAACTGCTTTTTGCTGATTTACTGAATGTGAGGGTGGTAAATAGAAATTTTTCTCTCCAATGTTAGCAATGCTTATAATGCAGACATGGCATGTTTTCCCTTTGAATGGATTGGGTGAAACGTTAAGGAGTTCAACTGTCTGAAACCAAGTTCCATAAGTTGAATAAGATCTCCAGCTCAAGATATTTGAGCTCTGGAGCTGAATATATGATTTTTTATACAAGGGATACAAAACTACAGAATATTGATAATATGAACACTTATGAAGACATTTGCAAATATGTTTATCATAATTTTATTCTTCATTGCATGTATCAGGATTTTTTTTTTCAAAATTTTTTATATGTACTAAAGTAAATATTCCACAGCAGTTTAGTTAAAAAATGTTAGAAAAATCATTAATGAAGATTATGATGTGAAAAATTAAGTTTGGAATGCAAAGAAAAATATCAAAAGACCATTGTGATATGTTATATGTTGATGAAATCAAATTAAAAAAAAAAAATGGTGATAGGATCAGCCCAAATAGAATGAATTCAGTGAAGGATTACTGTGAAACTTTGTTTTTGGATAAAGTTGAAATCAGTTTCACAGTTGGCAAATTTCTCCTGTTTATCTGATAAATGGTTAAATAAAAAGTCGGCTTTCAAAAAAAAAAAAAATTGTTTTTTTTACTCAAATTTCAAGCCATATGAAAGTAGATTTGCCAAGCAAAACACCAACATTCAGATAACTTCTCAAAATGGTTAGAAAAAGCTAATCACATATTTCATTAGATGAAATTTCATGATATATATGATCACGACCATATTTCATGAATTCTTCAAAACGAAGATTCACAAATTCAGAAGTCAGAGTGGGTTTCTCTTGAGAAAAATTGTTTTCGGTGGGATTTTCAACGATTTTTTTTAATGTTTGAAATAATCTAACATTTCTCTTTAGCTTCTTCCCTGTTAATGGGAAGAGCCAAGCTAAGTTAGTTGAATGTTGAATAGTCTTTTACAGGTCCAGCTCATCATCTGAAATGAAGGTATACTGATCCTGACGTTTCTTCATTGAGTTATATATGGGAACACTGATGGGGAGGTTCGATTTAGTGATAGGATTGTCCATTGCCAAATCCATGTAGACACCAGCATTTCGAGTGGATGATACTTGGACTTTGGCTGCTCTTTGGTATTCAGCTTTTTTGCGTCTGAAATTAAAGACAAATCAAAGATAATTAATAATATGAAGGAAGAAAAGAAAAAAATTGATAAGTTGATGAAAGTAATATATATGAGAAAAATTGAATCACACACACAAAATGAAAATTATGATCAAACTTGATCAATATACAGAAAAATATTTACAACAAAAATGATGAAAGTTTTAAATAACATATAGTTCTTGGATTTACTTGAAAACAATTACTTGATCAAATTAATAACTCTAGATTAAACACTTGCCCTGCTGTCCAAAATAGAAATAAGATAGATCAGATAGTGTTTTGTTTTTTTTTCATAATTGTGTAAGAGAAAAAAAAAAAAAAAAAGTGGGAGCTAATGTTGAAAAAGTGGGTTGATAAAATAAAAAAAAATTAAAAAAAGGGTAGTGGGTGGGAGAAAGAACATTAATGTTAGAAAAAAAAGTCAAGCTTATCTAAAAGATGGATATGTGTTAAAAAAAAAAAAAAACTGGTACAAAGATACACCCTGAAAGTGAAAGATAATTTCCTTCTAGATTTGACTGCCCCCCCCAATTTCCACTTTCTAAGACCTAAAAGTGAATAAAAAGTTCTAATGAAAAGAATCTCACTACTCATTTAGAAAATTTCCATATGATTTTGACTTCTAAAGATGACAATAAATGTCTCCTCCCATGAAAAAAAAAATCTCCAGAAATATTGTACCCTAAAGTTGGAAAAAATCCCCAGGATTTTTACACCTAAGAGTGAAAAAAAAATTTTCCCTTCAATTTTGACTCATAAGTTTAAAAATAATCCCTGGGATTTCAATCCCTAAATAAAGGAGAAAAAATTTCCCTTGGATTTCAAACCCTAATACTAAATAGAAAAAGCTTCTTGATTTTTACCCCTAAAAACAGAACAAAAAAAAAAATCCTTTTGATTCCAACACCTAAAAAAGGTACTTTAATTGAACTACATTACAACAAACACTAATCAAAACACGACTATTCAAGGTATCTATGTACAAACAACAAACATTGCGATAGAAAATATGTTGAAAAACATTTTTTTTATTCTTCAAGAGTACAACCTATGTCACATTTTCATTTCCCATTGTTGATTTGAGAAATAAAAAATAAAAACATTCTTTTAATAACATTATCAAAAAGCATTTTTACCATTAATGAATAATCATGTAACTTGACCCCCCCCCCCAAGATATTTTGGAGAGTTGTTTCCAAAAACTCTTTTGCTAAAAACACTTCCCAGGGATCCAATCCATATCCACTGAAAATTTCATGGATTTTCATCAAGTAGTTTTCATGGTGGGAGAGTACAGACAGACAGACTTTTAGCAAATCATTTTAAGATTGTTTAAAATTTCCTGTGTTGGTAATCAGTTTTGGAATGATGTTCTTGTTTAGTATATTTATTCATTTGTTATTTTCTGCATTCAATATGGAGATACGAGCTTGCAGCAAAGATAACCTGAGGTTGAGTCCCATTAAAGGCAGCATTTTGAGGTCTGATTGTCTCTTGATACACAAAGGCTAATATTTTACCTTTTAAGGATGCATTCTATGCACGTAAACGGTAAATTAGTAATGATCATCTGTAATAACTAAGAAAAGATTACAAGTACACCTGGGTTAGTGTGATTAATTTATTCCAAAAATTTCCATACTGTTCAAAACCACTCAGTTCAAGGTCTTATTATAATTCAATGTTTATTTCAGCTAATTCTTAGTTACTACTAAAATCAAAATTACACTATTTAAGATATTGCAGTATGTTGGAGAGAAAGGTTTTGAATTTTGCTGGTTGGTCCATATGTGATAAACTGACACTTCCTTCAACAAAGTGATAAAAAAAATCAAAAGCACTATCAGATTATGAACAATCACCCCATTAATAATGGAAAGCGGTAAGTGAAATAGTTTTGTGAGACAAAAGCTATGACTCACAGATAGAACTGAGTTGGTATCAATCATTATAATGCAGAAATTTTTATCAGAGTTAGTCATGAAATTTCTGTCATCTGTAATAAATGGGTTGATAAACCTAAAGTAAATATTATCCAGTGGAAGTGGTTCATGGACGGATGATTATAAATCTGTATGAACTTGATTCTCAGTAACACATTAGTTTCAGGTTCATAACATTTAAGAATTTTTAGTTTTTGTAGAGACAAAGCGATGGTATAACCTTTCGTCTTGTATATATATATATATATATATATATATATAACTTGTATGATGAATGTAAGGCTATAGATTAATGATCAATCTAATAGATATGTGAGTAAAATGACAAAAATCGGAAGACTGTTTAAGACAAATGACACTTTTCTACATTTGGCTCATTACGAGTTTAGTCAGGAATCAAGGTGAAATGTATAGTTGGACTTTGAATCTGTGTTGAGTGGGAGAGAGATTATGTTTGTGATAAGATTGGTGACACACATATCACTCAGAGGTGGTATGTGTGTCATCACCCTAAGGAAATAACCCATTGGACTTTATGTCATCAGTGGAGCTGAAATAATCAGGTGTTTATTATAAGATTAATATAGGATTTGATTTATGAGAGAATTTATGTCAAAAGAAGGAAGTTACTGCTCGCTATGTGTGTTTGATGGTATAGGGTTATTTGAAAATGTAATTAAGGAGTATGAGGGCTGGGTGTTCATATGATTGATCTGTGAGTTTGTGGTGTACTGATGTATAGTGTGTGTGATTGCATAGAGTAGTGTATGTGTTATGACAACCGAGAGATTATCAGTTGGACATGAAGTCATCCAAACTGTTAAAATCAAAAAATGTCAAGTGCATGTAGTATTGGTGTGATTCAGAAATTGATTAATGGAAGAGTTTTGGTCAGAATAGGGGGACCTCAAAATGTCTTCAACAGTCTTCTGATACTGTTATTTGAATCCTATAAAGCTGTATGTATGTTTGTATTCCAAATGCATCCTGGATAAAAATAGGACTAGAATCGAATTCAGAACATCTCAGTCTACCTACAGCACATGTTAGGTAGATCAATTTCCTTTTTTAAAGGTTCGGGGGGGGGCGTATTTAGGGTGAAAATGGATTAATTTGATGCAAAGTGAAACAAGGGAAACTACTGCAAAAATCCAAAAATTCCAAAAAATTTCAAATTCATCAGTTTGATTTTTCAGTAGTAGCTACCCCCCCTCACAACAAGGGGCTGAGGGAGCAGAAAACCTCCAGCAAGGGCAGGTTTACAGTGACTTCAGCAATGTTTTATCATAACGATTGAGTTGATATTTTCTTAGTCTGGCACAAAGCCAGAGTCATCAAACACCCAGTGAGGAGTGAATTCACTTGCAGTGGCTAAATGAGTTTAGCAGTGTGCTACAGTAGATGTTATACAAAGCAAGACATTTTAAGGTTTCTCTGGATTCATTTAAATAAAAGCTTTTGATACTCACACTTGGAATCTGTAGATGGCAAAAACCACAAAACTTAGGAAAGTAATGGAAAATACACATCCAATGATCATGATTATATCTGAATGAAAAGAAAAAAAATCATGTTACACTCTCCCATCAGTAGTAAGTTTTCTTTCCATTGAGAATTGTTATTTCAACAAGAAGACAAGGATTTAATTAAGAAGACAAATGTTCAAATCATGTTGACTTATAGGTTTGTGTGGGAAGTGATACCTGGTAAAAAAATTCACTGGTTGAATATTTGAATAAAAACCAAGATGAAGCTGGAACTTGGAGAAAAATTCAGATTATGGAGATTAATAGGATATTTATGAATATTGGAAGATGCCTTCACACTATTAAAAATCATGATTAAAATATTTTTTGTAAATCAAAAAGAAATTTTAGGCAATGGAATCTAATCAAATAGATTCCATATAAGTTGAAAAAGGAAATTCTATTTGCATTTGAGAATTCTATGTCAAAGTTGTCATAAGAAGAAAGAATCTGTGATTGTTAAAGACTATATCCAACTCTAGCATTAGTCCAGTACTTTTATTTTATGAATTTTAATAAAAATGTCACTCATACAATCGAGCTACAATTGAAGAAATCTGTTAGTGGAGAAACCAACATTACTCGATAACTGGCCAGAATCCAGTCCAAATTTTTTGGCTATCAGCGTTTCTCTACAAATCTAATAAAAATAAATAAACATTAGGAAATATCTAAATTTAGATATAAAATGTTTCATTTGACAACATTGCATTATTTAAATTCAGATATGAAATGTGATAGGGCTGCAATGATTAATTGACAAAAATCGATAACAAAATATTCGATGATGGATTTCACTGATGACTATTTGTCCGTGAGGTCATTGCATGTATTTCTAACATGCCGGAGCTTAACTTGTTAATGTTAATGTAAAAAGATGAGATGAAAATTCTTTACCCTTCATTCTACTCTCCTCCCCTATATTTATTTTGTCTGCTTTGCTTTCAACAACCAGCCGTCAACTGAAGAGCCCTAATTCCATCTATCCTTTTTTCTTTATTTTGTTTTTATATTTTCCAATAATTTCAAGAATTGATTTAAAACAATCTAGAAGAAAAGAAATAACACTTAGAACCAAAATGACTGTCTCCTCCCTGCCCTGATATTTCCTCACTGAGTTGTATGGTTGTCTCCCTATCAATCCTACCTCTGACTTGGTAATTAACAGCTAGCCTGAATTGGATGTCAGCACCCTTTGATCTAGCCAAGTCTATCTGACTTTGTCAAAACAACGAATTTGGAGAAGAAAAAAAAAAAAAAAAAAAAAAAAAGACATTTTTTTACTACACTTTCTTAGAATCTCAATTTTAAACTGAAAGACTTTTTCTACAAGAAATCTGATGGCTATAAAATAATCAAGGGTCCTAAATGAATTTTTTAGGTAACAAAAAAATAGAATGTTAAATAAAAGTACAAACTGCAATTCGTTTCAGTTGACCTTCAAGTTATAGAAGATTTTACAAGAATCTGCATAAGGTTCTTTTTTTCAATCTAAAGAATACCTAGATGCTTTTTTGTTCATGAGATTTTTAATTCCTAGGGTAGGGTTGAGGAATTTTTTATATGCATATCAAAAAGACTTGAAAATCTCTTCAAAGTGAAACAGAATATACAATCTGTAATGAACCACTGAAAAAAATCTTTTCTCATTTTATAATTACTTTAACGATGGTATCGAGCAGTTTTTTTTTAATAAAAATTTATTATACATATGCACATGCTTGTTGCATGGTTATGATTGTTCTATCTCTCATATGACTGTGTGTGTGCATGTATATATATATATATATATATATATATATATCTCCAAATATGCATCTTTGGAAGTGGCACTGTTCTAGTCTATTTAATGGACCAACATCACAACAACATCTTTGTAGAAAGGCTTTTTCTTGTCAATCATCAGTGCATTTGTAGGTTAAAAAACTCCATTTTTCCACAAAGTCTTATGCATATAGAATAAGTAGATTTCTGAATCTCATGCTGTCAAATAATATTTAAAAAGTAATGCTATCATTTTATCCCAAATGAACATTCTCTTATAGAAGCAAGAGGCTGAGATACACTGTAAATCCTTATTTACCCAACAAAGTATGATGAAAGTAAGAACCAATCACTGATCATGCACTTGTCAAGACTGAGGAGATCCTCTGGTGCAAAAGAGGTCTGGTGGTGATGCAGAAGTCCTATTGGATACTCAGGAGTGTCGACTCGTTTTTTGTTCTTTGCTTACCAGGTCTACTCCTTCTGTGAAGGGCAAGGGGAATACATGGTCTCTGAAGAGGAACATTCGACATGTTGCAGAGATGATACTAGTTTAGGCCATGGGAATTTCATATGCAATAAACCATTCACCCCCACCACAAGGTTATTTGTAAGAGCATTTGTGGGGCAGTAACATTCAAATATTTATAATCTGTACACTTCACGTTTAAAAAAGAAAAAAAAAAAAAATTATTTCAGCTTGAATACCGACCTGTGGAAACGATTCCATGCCCTGAATCAGTATTGGAAGGATAACCTGGATCTATCTCCATTCTATTGTCCAAGAGCACAGTATTGTTTAGGGGAGGTTCTGTAAAAGGAGAATGAAATATTATAATTGTTTATGACAGCAAGATTGTTTCAAATGACTGTAAGGGACATAACTACATTGTAAAGAAGGTGGCACCATATGAAGTCGCTAAAAGCTCTTATTAACTTTCAGATATTACACTCCGATAATAATCTTTGTCAACAGTTTAGATTCAATGTATTTAATCTTTTGGAATTTAATAAAGATATAGTCATTGACAATTGTTGTGAAATAAGGGATGACAGCATAATGGTACTCAATTTTTGATAAGAATGTAGACACATTCAAAAACAAACAAGTAGTCGCACCTAAAAGAAATAAATGGATAATCACTTCACAATACTTCATATTTCAGGAGTATTGAAATGATCATGAATAATCATACTGAAATTAAGGATTATATTTTTGAATGTGAATACCATGAACTTCAAGGAAACCAATTGCATCTGGCCAGTCTAGGCCACCAGAAATATGTACATGCAATGAGACTGAAAGTGAAAAATAGACATTGACATGAACAGTGTATGTCAAAATGAAAACAGAACTAAATCATAGTTACTATAATAGAGAGCTTGCAAAAGAAAGACAGTGCAGTAACATCATTTTATGACAAAGAATAAAATCACTTTAACCAGTCCAACAGCAGTGAAAGCCGTTAACAAGTGAGATGAAGAAGCTTTAGAGTTTTTGGCACACTGGTCATCTTTTCGAATGAGGACTCATTTATTCAATTATTGAACAGCTGACAAGTATGGCTCCTGATATCACTGAACCAAAATTTTTTGTACAGCCTGCAGCCCACTATCAATCATGGTGGTTTATTGACTGTATTATAGAGAAGCAACGTCAGATCAGAAAAGCCCCAAATTTTTTCAGTGGGAGGTTCTTCGGCCAATATTCACCAACAGACTAGCCAGGTACAAAAAGTATTAAGTGACTGATGGAGATATCAGTTGACGGACATGAATCCTATTAAACAGGTTAAGATTTCTAAGTGTTTTTCCAGATGATTTTCCACAAAAGACTTGCATTATAATTTGAATGCAGTTTGGCTGAAAAATCCTCAGAAAAAAAACTAGAAAATTTGACGCCTAACAAAAAAAAGAAATCTTTAAAACATGGTAACAGCAAGTTTATAAAATTTTAGTTTGCTGATATATAAAGACACACACACACACACACTACCAAAAATTTTATAGAATGAAGTTTTCACCATTTCCTTTGAAGTAGTCCTCTTGTCTGCAGTTTGCTAAGAAAAGGCAGTAGCTAAAGCTACTTTTGGGTAGCAATTAATAGATAAACTAACTGAATCCCACCCTATTGGTATATATATATATATATTGAATGGAAAGTAAATGATCAGTTTAGCATTATAAATATAAATATCATAGTCACATTGTAAATAGAGCCGGCCTCTAAACCCCTTGAAAACTTTTCACGTAACATCTTATACGGAGACGTTCCCCTAGGCACAGGGAGTATTCCTGCCAAATATGGTTGAACTGTGCTAATATTCAAGGGGATAGGGCACAGTGACAAATAGAGCCAATTGTTTTATATAATAGATATCATACACCAACACTCTCATTTATTACACATTTTTAGAGGAATGGATGGTGACTGGTAGACAGCATCCTGAACAGCTAGGTCTTGGTCATTGGATATTTGTGTCCAGTATTTCTTGTGTCTGTGTCATTTGTGTCCAAATTTTCAAACAAGGGAGTGGGTAGAACACTTCTCAAGTTGGGACTTACAAATCAAATAGGACATAAGTTTGAGGGAAACATAAATAAATAAAAATAGTTGTTCTGATCACATTATAACAACCTTTTTATTTACTTTTGTAAAAATCTACCAAGTGGTCTCCATATGAAAACTAAATTCAAATTTTCCCCAATGAGGATAGATTTCAGGCAGAAGATTCGAATGAAGAAGTGAAAAGCAAAAGGTTTCATTCAATTAATGTGTTCTAAACTCAAGCAGCACTGCATCAACAGGTTAAAATAAGAGGGCCGGGGGGGGGGGGCTGTTTGATCGAATATTTCATTTTTAATCTTAAGCATTTTGATTTTATTTCTGAATTACACTTTTGTTAAAAGATAATTTTTACATGGATATATGTGAACTATACTTACATACTTGGTCCAAGACAAGATATGCTACTTACTTATTTGTATTCATGAAGAGTTCAAACAACAAAAGGACGATAGAAATGGCTTAAGTAGATTTATTACAACAAAATAAAGTGTGGTTTGATTTAGAGTCCAAACCAAGAGTGTTCGGTCTTTCGTTCCTTCCCTTTTTGCAGCTGTGGTGTGCATACATGCAATAAAACGCAGAGTGGCACTTGATTAAAATGTACCCCCCCCCCACCATAACACTTCTAATGAACACAAGCAGCAACGGACCAATGTTGAAATGAAGAACCTCTAATGATACTTGAATACAGGATTCTGCTAGCTTCTTAAAAGTGGCTAGCTGCTCAAAATAGCTTTCCATAAAGTATATCTATTTATTTATACTGTACAACACTACTTACACCAAATAGGATAAGAGGAGGAGTAAAAAGCCACCCAATATCTCAGGATTGTTAGGATGCTGCCTCGTAACCCAAATACGTCTTATATTTTGAGAGAAAATTCAAATCGTGATTATATGGCAAATATCACAAGTTCACGTTACTTTTTAGAGATTTGGGTATTTGAATAGATAAGAAGAAAAAGGGATGTACATATACAAGTGTATATAGCATGATGTATGTATATGTTTTGTGTCTATAAACAGAGAGGCCTATGTGAACACGTGAAAACTAAATTTCCAAATCCTCTAAATTTTGACATCTAACCCCCCCCCCCAAAGACTTGTTCTTAGAATAGATTTCTCCTTAAAAAGAAGAAAAATTAGTCATTTTCTATTTAGTTTCCATTGAAAGCAGTCCTTTTAATCTTTGGCTTTTAGACAAACATAATGAAAAAAAAGCAACAAAAACTTTCAGCATCTTAAACAAGCCTAAAGGTATCATTACAGTACAAAAGGAGAAGGCCTTGAGGAATTACACTCAAACAGACAGGAATTATATTAAAGTCTGCTTCTAAAAAATGATAGAAGAAATCTAATGAAGAAACAGATGATCCTTCATGAATGGAGACAGATCTTGTACATTTGACGATGTTTTAGCTATAACTCAGTGCAGAGTTGTCAAGGTACCACAGATGATTTCATCATAAATGTATATAGAATTAGATTGAGCCTATCTCTCTTCAGGCTGGTTTTGGATCGAAGTCATTCATTCCATACACCGGTTGCCAACCATGCCTACAAATCCAAGTCAGCCCAACTATTCAGCCATGGTTAGGGGAAAAGATATGGATCCATGCCTTTCCCAAGGATATTAATGCAAATTGAACACAAACTCATTGATTCCATCCTCTGTGCTGTTGACTGTTCTGTCATTCCTGCACAGAGGAGGAGGAGGACCCAACAACAGAATGAAACTGATACTGTTTTATTAACTCACCAAGCTAAAACCTGAAGCAGATTATCATCATCAGATTAGAAATTAAAAGTACCTCAAAGAAATTTAAACTTGAAAGTAAAATATTCAAGCATAAGAAAGAATTTATATAATTACATAAAACCTTAAATCCTTTAAGTCTGATATATACTAGCATTTGTTTTCTTTAAAAAACAGAAGATAACCATATAAACAATTGTTTATAATGGAATCGCTGGCATTTTGTTTTGTCATGAACGATAGTTATTTTCCTTCAAAAGAGTTAAATTCTCTATTTTTTCTCTTCAAAAAAGTGAAAAAAAAAACAAAAGAAAAAACAAAAAACAAAAAAACTCAAATCTGACTGAAGTAATAAGGAGATCTAATTTTTATATCCCCACCCTTAAAGTTTGTACGGAAAGTTCTGTGAAGATGCATCAACATGCTTCATTTTTGTTGATAAAAATCACTGGTTGGTTGTCAATGTGAACGATAAATATCCAGCTTTCAAACAAGATCTCATCCAAAGACAATATCTATTATCAACTTAATTACAAATCCACTTTATTCCTTTCAAAATAATTCCCTTGGGAAGCCACATACCGATGCAGACATTGTTTCTAGGGGTGGGGATAGTGCTGAAGTCAAAACAGACAATGGCTTCCATAGGTTCATCACCACCTGTTGAATGTTCTCAACAGTTCCCAAATGGCAACCACAGATTCAGCTTTTGATTTAAAACCCAATGACCCAGATTTCCTCAAATAAGTCTCTACAGGTGATGAATTATAGATTCCAAATCAGAGTGCGAAACCAAAGTGAGGAATAGTAGAGTGACAACTCATCAAACGGGAAAATCCAAGATTAAATTGGTTCTCACTTGTTTTGAAATCATCGAGGTATTGTTCATTACGAAAATGTGCCTCAAGGAAAGAGTGAACCAAATTTACTATTGGGAAGTCCTTGAAGAACTCAGAAAAAGGGTTGTTTGCGTTTGTCGAGAGATTGCTGACTCTTGGCTGCTCTATCATGATAATACCCCCACCAAAGCGCACTCTACGTGAATAAGTTTAGGGCCAAAAAGAACATTCCTGTGATACCATAGCTGCCTTAATTCACTGATCTGAATCCTTGCAAATATTTCCCGTTGCCAAAAATCAAAACCCCAAATCATGGTCATCATGTAGGAAGCATTGTTGAAGATTTCCAGCTCTGTTTCCAGTAGATGGAATAATGTCTTCATAGCTGTGTGGCTTCCAAAGGAATGAAGTTGATTTGTAATTAGGTTGATAATTAATATTTTTACACAATCAACTTCATTACTTTCTTAAAATACCTCATATAAGAATGGTACAAAAATAATTGCAGTTTTTCACCATCAAGCAGCATAGCTTAAAATACAAACTTATCAGAATTTACACATTTTAGCCAAGTAGTAACAAGTCTATTTATTCTGGAGCATACAATTCTGGGGTCCTGGAACAAATGAATTCCTTGAAGGCATTTTGGGCTGCTACTTGAATGTTGAGGACCATCCCTAGCAGGAAGTGATCAAAAAAGATTGCAAAAGCGGTAGTCAGTAGGAGAGAGGTCTGGTGAATAAGCTGGGAGAGGCAGAGTTTTGTAACCTAGTTTGTTCAATTTTTGCAAGGTCATTCGCATGACATGTCAAGCTTTTTTGCAATTCACTCAGGCCATTCTTGCAACTGTTGAATGGTCAACATTTAGTCCCCTGCTACCTCTAGAGTTATTTTGTATGGGTTTGTCTCAATAATGGCCCTCAACTGGATGTTGTCGATCACAGAAGGACGACAATACGTTCAAGACTCGTCTGGATTTCAAAATTTTTTGAATTTTTGTTGACAGTCCCCAGGCCAAATACTTGGTTGATATTGTGAGCAATCTCAGCTGCTTTATATACCATTTAGAACTCATACAGAAAAATTGCAAGAATTTGCTATTTTGTATCTTTGATATGACAGTCTCAAATAAACCAGAATAAATAATGAAAAGAAAATTCACACTTTGATATGGAATATTCACTAAAGATCATTTATAATGAAGTATCATTCAACAAAGCATCAAAGTTTAAAATAACAAAAACTGTATTATTTTGACACCAACCTAATATATGAAGCATTTTCCCTATTATTCCGAGTGTTACGCTATATTATTATGACTGCCCTTTTTTTTCCTTATCACAACGTTCTTGGTTGGAAGAAACTTTGATACCCAGAGCAAACAGAGTGTAGGGATAAAAAGCATTTCTGGAATGCCTCCACGCACAATGACTTGATCATAAATGAAAAAAATACATTCACTCTTGTCCATTTTGAAATTTGATTGCCGCCATTAAAGTTCATAGAGAAACTGGCAACAAATTTCTTTTCATAAGCGGGACGGTTTTTAGATATGCTCTAACTTTGTTGCCAAGATTCTGACCCCCCCCTCAATCCCAATGATAACTTCCACTTTCCAATAGACTAAAAACTAATTATTCAACATTTCATATAAAACAATTTAATCCTCTTTTTAACAGACTTTTAATCACCAGATTTCAGAAATACCAGACAAATCTGTTCATTGCAAATATTTCATCCATCATAAGCATATTGGGAATATTCAAGATTGCCAGTCATGTCTGTTAGTACACAAAGTGACCACTAGGCGGCAGACATGGCACTGCTTCCTGACCAGGGTCGCCAGATATGGCTGATTTTAGGTATTATTTTCATTTTTAGAAGAGTATGTGTGATAAAAATTTAAATCAACCAGACATCTAAGATAGTCTGATTTAAGGCCCCACATAAATTCCGACTGATATTTCCAAAAGCTATGTATACAAATCATCCTTCAGAAAACTATAGATTAGTTTCATTAATCATATTCAATTGTTAATTTTTGTTTCATCACATAGTTGAAAGATAGGGAAGGTTGATCCATCCGAATATTATACAATATAAACTCGGATCACATTAGGATCAAAATAATCACATGCACAAACTCGCTTCCCCTAAATAAGTTACTTTTTCTAAAAAACAAAAAAATACAGACAAAATAAATGTTAGAATCAGTTGAAGCAGCTCATACTTCATAGGGAAATTTTCATTTCGGATTTTCGATGCATGTTCACTCTTGTCTGATTGGAATATCCGTGTCTGAAAAACTAACTTGGCCCCGCTGCTCCTGACTCACCCACCATATTTATTTACACTCTCTATGGAGGCAGTGTTTTACAACTTCCTTTATGACCCCTGGATTCATAGAGCTTTTTTATGTTATCGCTCACCGTGGCTTCGAAATGAAAGGTTGGTACTGATATTATCAAGGAATTAGGACAGATAAAATAAGTTGAAGTGCATTAGTGTCGAGAGTGAGCAAGGAATGTAAAGAAACAAACAGTGTTTGATACACCTGAGACTAAAGACAAAACATATAGCGGAGATAAAATTAGTCTTATTTCCTTTTAGAATTATTTCATATTCTCTTACAATGTTAATTATATCTATATATCGTGCCATGAATGTATTTGGGCTGTTTCTATTTTTTTTAATACCCAATTCAGTAATACCAGACGATCAGCATTAACGGACACCTGTTCCCCCAATTAGTCTGTTTATAAGAGGGTTTACAATAAATGCAAATGAGCTTTTCTGATTAAAATATTGTTTACATGTTTGGTTACCCAAAGAGAGACAAAACGAAAAATCACACAGATATTCGGTTAGTGTTATGGAAAGAAAAAATTACAAAGGAATCCTGGCTACTCAATGGTCCCTACTATTTCATCAAATATATTCTTTGTCCAGAATATATTGAACTTTAATTAGCAGTTTTTTTAGAACAAGACTTTTGAACTCTTAAAATTTAAACTGATCAAAAATGTAGAAGATTACATATACGATAGAAGCAGATAAAATTTGACAATTGTTTCTGTTATCTAAAATGTACTATTCGTGCTAATCTTGTTCAGTAATATTTCAAAGTTGAAAAAAATAATGAATCCATATCAACAAAGATAAAAATTCTTATTGAAACAATAATACAAGTTCATAAAAATAAGTGGGTATTTCGAAGTATTGTAATACAGTTTTAGTTTGGTTTAAGACAAAATTGAAAAAAAAAAAAAAAATTTTTAAGCTTTGAGGAAGTTTTTCTCAATTTTACAAATCTTTTGCTGGATGGCCTCAAAATGAGGAGAAAATAATTTATGGATACAATCTTTGGGAAAACATGGAATCTGTTCACTTCTGGCAAGTTGGATGAATTTTCCTTTTTATACCCAGAGGACAAATAAATCTTTACAAAACTGCACAAAATAAAAACAGCCAAGCTCATTTGGACTGATTAACAAAACCATTTGACTTTAAAGGGCAACTTTGGAAAATAAAGAAGGTTCTTAAGGTTCCCGACACCCTGGGCAAGCTGAGCTGAAAGCATCTTATTTACTTTTGTTTTACACAGAGAAAAATAAATATACTGGAATGTATATATCTATGTACTATCTGATATTAAATATCAAAAAGTCTGGCTGCTGTAAGGTCATACTCCACTCCTGAAGATGATTAATGCAACTTATGAATGGTGAAATACATATTTCTCGATATAAATGTATTGATTAGAATGAAATAAGCCTTTATACATCTGAAAAATGAATTTTGGTACAGACTTGTCAATTTAGCTCACAGTTGGTAGGTGATTGCCTACCAATCAGTTGGTCGTGATCTGGTTTAACTTGGGGACACAGACAAACTCCCCAAAATTGTGAGGGTTGTACTTTTTCCAGTTGTGAAAGAAAAACAAAGTCAACCCCAGACTTGGACTGAAGTTTGACAATTTAAATCACAATGCATTGAATGAACTTGTCGTTGGTCATGAGAAATTTCATTGATTCTCTCACTGACATCACAACAAAGTATTCAACTTTCACAGTCAGATATTCCTAAAAATCTGGCTTCACATTACAGAATTCTTATTTTGTCTGTTTTTAATCTGTTTGATTAATTCATTTTCAGAGTTTATTCTATGTAAAGTCCAACTGTTTCAACACATGATAGGTGATCCCAATCACTTGGCGCCCTGGGCAACTGTCTGTGTTTCTAATACCTGGGGTTGGCCCTGAATACGGAGGACAAACTTGAAGCCGAAAATGAAATGAAACAAATGAAGATATCATTAACTTTTTTAAAAATTCTGCTTTTTTTCGTTGAAAGTTTCATTTAAAAACTTTTTCATGTTAAAACCCAGGAAACTTACACCCACTTATTTTGATGACGGGCAAACTATGAAAAATGTGAAAGGATGGTGTAGTAAATTAATGATTCTTTCATGTATTGACAATGATAAGCCGTTGCTTGCTTAAAAAAAACGAAACAGTTTAAAATCTGACAACAAATCATTTGAAATGACAAATAGGAAGAAAAAAAAATGCCAAACATTAAATCAGTTAAGTATATTTTGCTCAAAAGAGTTTCGATAAAATTTCCACAAACGCATTTTATGAATCTTCCCTCATGGAGACATTTTAAGTTTCAAAACAGTATCCAAAGTAATCTTTAATGTAATTAAGGATGAGTTCACACTTCCTCATTCGGGGAAAACGTACACCAGTCGAACAGGTTTTCTCAACTTGCCTTTCCCCGTAAATCTGCTGAAAAGGCAAGCATTCTGACGGAAATCCTTTTCCGAGATTAGGATATCAACTATCTTAAAAAAGACAATTTCTGTGTTTCATATGGGGAATAACTGCTCTTTATTCCCGTCCTAACGCTTTGTGTATTCTTGAATGAAATATAAAAACCAAAACAACAAAAAAGGTAGTGCACGACTTTCGAATTTCTTACAAACAAAGGGTTTAGTTGCTCATGTTTAGCGAAAAATTGAACAAAAATCCAGAGTTTTCTAAATTTTGAAAAACTGAAATAGTCTTTTGTTATATGTTTTAAGACATTGATTCAGGTTTCTTCCAATTAGCCGTAGAAGGAGTAACAGATTTCAGTCTTTGAAATTAAATGTGAAGTGATTTTAATGGCCCTCTGAAACGTATAGGACTGAAGGCAAAGCATGTAATACAGAAAGAGGATAAAAAAGTACATCAAACTTTTAGAAAATTAATATCACATGTATCAACTAGTGCTATTTAGAAAGTAAATTAACTAAACAGCCCACCCAAGAAAGTAAACTGAAAATACGTTCGTTTTAAGATAAAAAAAAAGGTTTCAGTACAAACCAAGTCTTTCTTTGTATTTAATCATGGTGTAGATTTCGACTGGATTCCCTTTCCCCAAAAAAACACTCCTTAGAGTCAGTGGAAGGCGTAAAATGTAAAACTGTAGCCAAATTGTGAGAAAGGATGATAAGTCCGACAACAATCGGAAGAATTGTTGTTTGGATTATAAAAAGCTAAATGCAGGTGTTGCAAGGTTTTGTAGGTGGTAGATAGGAAGAAGAAAATAGCACAATACGACCACGTGACCCACCACACTGGCTCGACGAGAAGTGCGTTGTTACTTGACTCCAACTCAGATTCTATTTATTTCAAGCTCAGCACAGCCTGCTTTAGGGTCACTAGGGCACCAGGTGTGAAAGAAGATCGAACTCTGAACACGATATCAATTTGCAATATATCGCACACAATTCAATATAATAGGCACCTCAAACCAAGATTAACACAAATTTATTTACTCAACAGCAATAATCACAGAACTTGTTTTCTAGATTGTCTTGTTCATTTTTTTGTTCATTGTTCAACGTGATGTTCATAAAATGTATCATAGTCTCAACCTAAGATATATCTATTTCCCATCACTCCAAATTGGAGTCTCATCTGTGTATTATTCGTCTCCAAACGGCTCCACTCGACAATTAATTAGTTCAACAGCTATTTACCCAGTCTATTTTTAACGATTTTTGCTGGATTAGCAGTCAGTAAGACCCAGCTATTCTTCAAACAGGTAACAACATGCAAGCAAAGTAGTTTTCATTTGTGAGTAAACTCATGCTGATTTAGTCTTCCACTAAGAGGGGCGAAATCAGTTTTCATGTCAGCCATCATTCGTGACTTGTCTCCTATCGGTGCAACCCGGATCTTACTTTTCCTGCCGATGCCATTTTAAAAATAAAGAAAAACATTGCTTTTTTTTCGATAAATTACGGTGGCGTAGCCATGGTTTTCCAGTGGTAGGGGGTAAAGACAACATCCAGGGACAGTTGCTCTATACCCAAAAGGAGGAGTATCATTCAACAGGCATTAGACCAGGGGATATTTTGCACCTAGGGTGAATACCCACATTCGCTCCTCTTGTTACGCCACTGGATACGGATGATAAACCCATCTTTTTGTGTTTGTAGTTTAAAAGTGTTATATGTGCATCCCTGTCCCTCGATACAATCTATGGAGCAGCGTGTGAAGTACTGAGAGTCTTAGGTTGGTAAGATGTTCTGTTCGGCAGAGAATAGGCTAAGACAACCATGGAACAACCTCGTTGCTGCACACAGCATCTGGTATTCCTGGAGACGGTCATCCGTCTGGGTAATGACCAGGCTCGATGCTGCTTAACTTTTCCTTCTAACGAGAACCGGTGTATCCAACACGAGTTGGCCGTGTCATATAAAGAAGAAGAAAGTAGACAAAAGATTGAAAATAGAATCGCTCATTTTATTCTGGCATTATTTCTTATTCTTCAGTCATTTAGATGAAGTTTACGTCTGTAGCATGGGAATCAACACGAGTGAAAGAAAATATTATTCTTGTATTCATAAAAATCCGTTCATAAAACTGTATTTTCTGCACTTGCAAGTGCAGTTAAAAAGTTAAAGCATTGAACAGTATATTAAAGTTTTTCTGATTCCTTAATCATAGAAGGGGAACTTTGATTCTGAACCAGAACAAAAGCACTAAATACATATATTTCAGTTCGTAACAAGTTGTACATCATTTGAAAAGTATATTGAACTTTTTTAGGGAACCTAACCTTTAAGAACAAGAAAATGCCATTAATCTCAAAAAGAAGGCTATACGATCAATGCACCCTCAGATAGTCATCTATGAAGCTAAAACATGGAACCTAACCAAAAGATTGACCCTTGAACTGAGAAACACGTAAAGTACACATGAAAGAATCATGATCAACATAATATATCACAAGAGATTACAAAAAGTGCAGTATATTAGAGAAAAAACAGTTGTCAGGGATATCATGCAATCCGTTAAAAACTCTAATGGCAATGGGCTGGTCATGTTGTAAGAATGTCAGACAACCAATGGACATCACAACTCACAACGTGGATCCCCAGAAGTCATATGCGAAACAGTGACCAGCAGAATGCAAGGTGGCATGACGAACTAGACAAGCTAAGAGAGTATTGGCTCAGTGACGCCCACGACAGAGAGATGTGACGAATCCTAGGGAAGATCTATGTCCAATGATAGACGCTAAAAGGCTAATGATGAAACGTGAAATTTTATACATTCACAAGTCAGGGTGGTACTGCATATATACAAGAAGATCTGTAGGTTTTATTTTAATCTCAAACGAGGTCCCGCTCGAAAGCTCAGATAATTTCTTTTCAACATATCTCCCAGGACATTCTTTTGGTGTCGAAGTTAGTAATCTGTTTTTCATGATCACAATTCCTCATTTATCAAATATTTGAGCATTTTGTTCATGTCTCTTTTGTGTGCTAAAACTGCGATGCCTATTGATCAAATATTTGACATGTAAACTCACAAAGCATCAACTTGTAACATAGGTTATGAGAGGTTGACATCGTTGGTCATTCAGGCTCATGAGAGGTTATTTATGATTAATCTCTGGTAGTAAACGTTGGAAGAAAACAATTTTTGCATCAGGATTCTCTCCAATCATTGTTTTTATGAATAACTCGAAGATCTATACCAATAAATTCAATTTTTATTCAAATTTTGAGTGTTCTTTAAGCTACATATCACTTTTGTCGACAATGAAATAGTAGCAGCTATAAAAGACCGAATATGTATTTATGTATCATAAGATTCGACCGAGCATATTTATTTATTGGTATCTTGACATTGATTTACATATTTTTTTCAAACATTCACTGTTCCAATACAAGGAAGCTTTCTATATTCTATTGAAGATACTCCTGAAAGTCTTAAGCAATATTTTGTCGAATTCATATCTTCAAAATGTCCTTTTGTATTTGTTATGAGCAACATTATATCAAAAATAAGTCTTGTCAGAAATTTTGTTTTTATCGAAGCTTTCTGAGTGAGACGATTAATTCTGTTCGAGCATCAGAATATTTTAGATGTGTGGGGGACCAGGACATTGAAGATTACCCATTTGTAACGAATAAGAAATATTGTTGTCACTGAAAGTTTATGGGATCACCAATATATTTGAATGTTTTTGTACAAGACGAACATTCTATAATCTATTGAAAAAGGAAACAACTTTGTCTCAATGTCAGTTTCATTTGGACATTCAGAGTGAGTAAAGAATAGACAAACGAAAAAAACAAAAGAAACTTCATGATATAGATGAAAATGTAACAAAAAGCACTCGATGATATAAATCACGATTTGATATGAATTAATTTACATAAGAATGAAAAACATTTTTTTTTGAAAATCAAGGAAAATTTGATAAGGCAAATTGATTGCAAAACATACATTTTTAATAGAATAAGATGCAACATTTCAATATTTATCAACAAGAAGTTGATAGAACGAATTGCATACAATAGACATCAATACCAATAAAATGCCTATAAATGTTTAATGTGAATAAAGGGAAACAACTACTAGCCAGAGAGCCTCGGACTGATACCGGAAGTGACTAAAAAAAGGGCCTCGATCTGATAGCTGAAATCGGATTTCGATCAGCGATCAGCAGTCATAACACACGTGGTCTCCGTCTCTCTTTATTTCTACCACTTTTAAGACGGTCAAAGCCAATAGCGTTTAACCAGCATATAGAAAATCAATCAACAACCAACGAAGATATCATAACATGTACAATGGAGCAATACAAGAGAAACTCCGAGAACAATATGGAAGTTTCTGAACTCTGTAAGGCATTTGGGTTTGGTACCAAACGACAAAAATGATCGAGAAAAGAAAAAAAAAAAGATCAAATTATTTCTTACACAGACATTTGAATTCGAGCTCATAAGAAGGTTTTGTTGTTTGGTGAGAACTTCAAGTTCATACTTGACACCATACATCATTTAAAAGATTAGGATTCAAGATGGTGTCCAAGATAACCGTGAAATCTAGAAGCTTGTACATTATTGTTTATTTTCAAAGTTGCAATGGGCATTCAAACATCTTTTAATATGTTTTTAACATCAAGAATTTTACTTTAGGCCTTGAAAAGATAGATTAAATCAAATTTGTATCAAACAAGAGAGGACACAGAAATGTACGAAGAGAAGCGCTAAAATATTTCAATGAGAAGCAAATTCCTGGACCCGACCCTAAGATCTCTTCTCCTTAACCCACGGCCTACCCTCCCATAAAATTCAATTGAAATTCATTGAGAACATTGGGAGATGTCGTGGGTTCTGACAGAAGTGAGTATACAAATTTATGAAGGAAACAATGCAAAAATTACTAGATCTGCCCCTGGATGTTTTAGAGGTATCGTGTAAATAGACAGAAATGAATGGGATATTGGAAAAACGAAACAAAAACGCATTCCTGGATCAGCCACAAAGTTCAATCGCATCTTCCTTACAAAGTGGCCGAGCTTTCCACGAATTTTCATTGAAATTCATTGAGAATATAACAGGAACGAATATGAAATATCTCTTTCTGTTTTGCTTTTTTTCATAATTATCCGTATTCGCTCCTGTCTGTCCACACGATATCTGCAAAAGTTCTCAATGAATTTTAATGCAATTTTTTGGAAGTGTAATCCATATTAGAAGAAAGAAGTTATTAAATTCGGGGGCATATCGAGGAATTTGTTTTTGATTGAGAGATATATTTACTTTTATCCCCTTCATTTCTGCATTCGCTCCAGTATGTCAACATGATTTCTCCAAAGGTCCCTTTTATTTTCAGGTGCAGACGTTGAACTATATACACATGCATCTCTTTGCCTTTACCAATGGCGCTAAAGATGAGATGTGCTTTTCTTCTTTTTTTTTTTGCTCATACGAGCTTGCTTTGAGGACTATACCTTTGTAATATTACGGAAAAGAGTCATAAATAAATTACTTATAGATTTCAGGTAATGTGAGTTTTGTACATCAAAACAAAGTAGAAATTTTAATTCGTCAATACATTTCAAGTGTTCACTCCCATAGCTAAAAGAGAAACGTTTTTGACAAATGTATCATGTTTCTTTTTCATCATAACTTCATAATAACAAAGCTGACCAGCTGTTGGTAAACTATCTATCTTGCCAATGAAATAATATTTCAGGTGAGAATCTTCACAGAATACCCCCACCCTGTAAAAAGCAACAACTTGTTGGAGAGCGAATACATCTCTAGAAAGTACCCTCCCAAAATCTTCGTTCGAAAAGCCAAGCCATAAATTATCTTACAACCCTTTCAACGAACTAAATTTTGTAATTGCTGAATAAAAACAATTTTAGTCCACAAAAGCACCTGACTTCTTTTCAATGTTTTCCTTGCATCTTGCTACCACATAAGATTATGCAATAATCAATTGATCCGTCGATACTAATAAAATCCACGGCACAACAAATCAGGAGAAAGCGTTTGCGAAAGCTGCAGTAAAGCTA
This sequence comes from Thysanoteuthis rhombus, assembly GCA_963457665.1. Lineage (NCBI taxonomy): Eukaryota > Metazoa > Mollusca > Cephalopoda > Oegopsida > Thysanoteuthidae > Thysanoteuthis > Thysanoteuthis major. The sequence goes on along the minus strand of OY735232.1, from coordinate 9,881,085 downwards.
GACGACTATGCAATGTGATTCAACATCAATCTGTGAACCATGAGAATCAGCATTCACATGTAACTTTTTTGATTGTTATATGACCCCACCCCCTGCAAGATGAAATTGAACCAGATAAGTAAACCTTAAGTTGCCGTATTTTTCTCTCTATTTTACTCATTTTTCACTCATTCAGCGTTTTTTTTCCAAATTAAGGGAGAAGTATGCTCGTGCGTAAACTACCCGTCTGGCTGAACAAAAATTGACAGAATTCCATTAGACATGCTAGTATTCCATAGCACAGAGCTTTACTCCGTTATAGATGCATATAGTCTAAAATAGGATGTAAGCTGGGTTGATTCACCCAGGTAGATTGCGTGAATAACATGCGACGAGCTCGTAGGTTCCCCGCGTATGGAACGGGGTCAAAGGATATCGAGTAAAAAAAGAGATTAGCTTTTTGCCTTTGGAAAAATAAAGTTGACTTTTACAATAAAGACGTTGTATTGAATTTAAAACCCTCGAAAAGCTTTCTCTAAAGTCAAAAATGATTTCAAATTTTTGCCCAGTTTACGCCATGATGGAGTTTGAAGCAAATCAGGGCGCACTTGAGGCAGAGTAATGACTCAAAGATTTGAAGTTCCCCCTAAAACATGTCTTTAAAAATGTTTCAGTTTTTAAAGGAATTATTATTATATAGAGATTAATCAACAAAGAACTTAAAATTTTATGAATATTTGTTTCAATTTGTTTGAAAATACTATTTAATGCAAAAATGGAAGGGACTCAAAGACATGTTATGTACTGGGTCCTGTCAATGTTGAATTCAGACCTGCAGTAAGTAGCGATATTTTCATTTTAAAGAACTTCCATCAATCGTAATTAAACAAGTAGAAACAGACACTGATATATTCCTACTTCTTGGTTTGATCTTGAAATTACGCTGAATTTCACGTTTATCGCACTAATCAATTAATACCTGTAAAAATCTCAGATACACAAGTTCCTCTTACTACTTTCAGAAAGCGAATACTACCAGTATTTGAATTCTATCAGATGATTTTTGTATCTTTATCAACAAACTTGTTATCTTAAAGTGAAAGAGTCCCAGAAAATCACACCATTATTACTTATTAGTAGCAAAATTATATTCGTATCCTATGTCTATCATTTTCTGTCAGGAACACTTGGGGAATTGTTAGCAAGACCCACCTCTGGGTGGTCAGGCCTGTTGGAGCCTCGATCTGCCTACAGTACTTGGTATTCACCAATGGTTACCCATCTAGGGTCTGACCTGGCTCGACGTTCCTTAACTTGGATTATCTCACGAGAGCCGGTATAATCAACGTGGTTTGGCCTCTGGGAGAGGTTCCTCAATCCTAGTCATTGTGCTGAGCTCTTATTGGAGATGTATTACCATTAAAAAAAGTATTTGGCATTAAATGATGGATTGAAACAAAGTCTACCGAACCGTAGGCAAGCACTGTGCCATTTGGCCTGGTCATCGATGCAACAACAATCACGATCACAATTGAGAGAAAAACATGTACCAGTCCAAGGCTGAAAAGAATGCAATAATACTCTTAATAAAGGTCTTCAGATTATTCATATTGAACAATGTAATCTTTCGAAAAATTATGATGACAATATGACAGTTGGGTTTAATTGATCCAAGAAACAAATAAGATTAAATATTTTTGAAGGGATGATACTGGCTTAAAAGCTTTTTACTCATTCAAACCGAACTCTTAATGACTCACTGATTTATGATTTACCTCTTTCAAGTTAAAATGAGGCATATGTATTTGGTCCTATCTGTTCGTCTGTTGGTCCATTGGTTTATTTAGTTGTTTGCTGATTAATTTGTTCGTTTGTTAGTTCGTCTCCGAAAATACTCAATGAATTTCAATCAAATTTTGTGAAAGGGTGATGAAAAAAAAAGGCGATCATTTTCCCCCTGTTTTTTCAATTACATTTCTGTATTTTGCAATGATTTTCAATGAATTTTTCTTAAAGGTTGAGAATAGGCTACAGGAGAAATGATTAAATTTTGGAACAGTTCCATACACAATTACCTACCCTACTTCGTATTTATATGTCCACACCACATAATATCGGAAGAATTTCATGACTCTCCAAACAGAGGAACTGTTTAGATTTCAGAGTGGATCCATGCACAACTATCTCCCCTACATGGCAGTTATATGTCAAAAACACATAATATTACCGATTTTTTCTCCATTGCAAGATATCTCCAAAAGCTCGCAATGAATATCAATGATATTTGGTAGAAAGGTGGAACAATAGACCAATAGAATTGATTAAATTTTTGAGCGGATCCATGCACATTTACCTCCTCTATGTCGTTATTTTATGACCAATTTCCACAAACGGAAACTTTAAATAAAATATATATTTTTCTTGTGTGAATGAATGAATTAATTCGTTTTCTATGAAATACTGATTTGGTTGTGTTTCCATCTTTAATAACATCCTCCAGTCACCACGTGTTCCAAATGATCACGTGGTATCTTATTATATATGACCATCACCTTTCTTCTTCACTAGAAGCCTATCTAAAAAAATCTAATATCATGAATAACACTCGTATCTCCATAGAGTTTTTCACATGTGAATTGCATTAAAAACCGTGAAGTTTATTCTATCATAGATTAATGAAACGAATTGTAAATGATGTACGCAGTGATAGATTCTACCATCCAGGTCCCGAGGGTTAATTTTAGTAAGGCAACCCCTAACCTTGCCCCACGTCCAAACCTTTGTTGGAAGAACTAACGTGACGCTGGGTTACATCCTAAGAGAATTGCCTCTAAATAGTCCAGGCATTCGGTGCAGAATTTGGTTGGAATTGCTTACTCTGTTAAAAACATAAAATTTAACATAATGATAATTGAGCAATTTCATATATGGGGACATTCTAAAACGGACTTTCCTTAGCAACGGTTGCTAGGTAATATTTCCAAAGTCACGTCTTGAGAGCGTTACTTTCAACGCTTATATGTTTGGAGCCTAATTCAGAAAACAAAATAGAATCTGTAATATTCAAGATATGGAATAACTACACACAAAAGTACTTCATCCCACATATTCACTCAATTACACCAATTTGTACACTTAAAGGATTTTCTGTTCTCAGCTCCCCTCTCTTCTGGGCTCCTAGGCCTACTCAGCCAAATGATTAATCTACCACTGGATAGAAGCTGTTATAATGAAACATTGAAGTATGATAGCATTGTTGTCCAACAGTTTTTTAGAGAGATGACTTATATAGATGAACACATCGCTGATAAGAACATGTCACTAGGGTACATTCATTGCTGACCTGCATACTTCAGTAGTGAGAAGTATTGCTCAAATTCTTAATCCCAACGTTTAGTGGCGTTTCTGAATCTCATAAAAAAGTCATCAAATAAGTAATCTGTTACCAAAAAACTATAGATTAATGAAAATATTTATATCAACGAAGATTCGAAAGACTGACTGTTTAGGGACAGAATATAAAGATTAAAATCAAGTTTTCCTTTTTGCAGCAAAATGTATGGAAACAGTTTTCAACCAGACTATGGCTCAGAATCGGGTCAGAAAATATTGAATTCATTGACTTCATAAGAATGAGAACGTTGAGTACATTTTCTTTATTATATTTTGGTACAAGATTTGTTATAAAAAAAACATTGTATACTTGTCGGGTAAGTCTAGTGGCTAGAGCAATGTATTGTTAGTGAACAAGTCTATCTCAGTTGCTATTTTGATGGAAACAGAAAGTGCTGTTTTGAAACGAGAAAAAGATTTATTGAAGCTAGTATTACATTGTAATTGCTTTACGAACACTTTTGGCAAAACAGTGAATGGTTGATCTAATCCATCCGCTGACTATGAACCTAAAGTTCCTGCAAAAAACTCCTGTAACCAAATAATAACAAAAGAAGCAACACCTCTTCAAAACTGGTTACTTAAATTCCATAGAGCTTGTTCATTTAGCCAAACAATGCCGACTAAATATCCCCCAAGAACTCTAGCATGAATCTAAGTTCATAACAACATAGTTAATTTAATTTAATATTCTTTTCGACGATTTGACCTTACTCATACACATAGACGACCACATTCATATGTAGACATTTGTAGGACTATTTGAAAATACAATACCTACACCTTTATTATTATTAGTCTTTTATCGTCCATCGTTAAACGTAGACCTTCCCCAGGATTCGCCACGCTTCTCTATCGTGGGCACCGCGGAGCCAATACTTCCTGAACCTGTCTAGTTTGTTTCACCATCTCATAATCTGCCAGCCGGCCAGCCTCGGTTCCACACTTGATCTCTGAGGATCCATGCTGTGATGTCCATCGGTTGTCTGTCGGAGTTCTGTTTTTTCTCTAATATAATATGCTGTTTTGTGATTTCCCAATGTAATGTTGAGCATAATTCTCTAGTGTGATCTTTGAATGGTTATCAATTTGAGGGTCAGTCTCTTGATTAGGTTCCATGTTTCAGCTCCGTAGGTGACCATCCGAAGAATGCTTGGTTGTATAGACTTCTTTTTAAAAAGTAAAGGGATTTTCTTGTTCTTGAAGTTTGTGCTAGTTCTACTGAAAGCTTGCCATCCTTAAGTGATTCTTCGTTTGATTTCTTCCTCTTTTGAGGATTTCAGGGAGATTCGTTGTCCTATGTAGACGTAGTAGTCTACTTTCTCAGGCTTCGTTTCGATTTTGATTGTTGTGCGTTTAAATCCGACATGTTTGTTGTACATGGCCTTTGTTCTGTTGAAGTTTATATGAAGGCCAACTTTTGGGAGTTTGAGGACTCGAAAATGTGAAACAGGATTAATTTATCCAAAAAGTAAATCAAAGGGTCCTACTTGATGGGAATAATCAGATCTCTGTGTTCACGATGATTAACAGTGATCGTTTACTTAGATTCATTCGACGAAATTCGTTAAACAGTAACGGTTCCCTTGTTTAATTGTAAGGGTTGCAGCATTACAAAGTATAACTTCAGAAAATGGAATTCATTCTCTCAAACTACTAACCATGTACTGTATTTGCGTTGATATTCTTCCATCCGAGCTTTTATCCAAATTCATAAAATCACTTTTTGAAAATATGTAGGATGACCCTGATATTGGCATAGCTTAGTAGAGGTAATATCGGCACCCTTTAAAAAGCAATTTTATGAAAATGGGTAAGGACTCACGACACCATAAATGAAGTATGTAGTGACTAGTTTGAGTTAATGAATTCAATTTTTGAAGTTATGCTTTGTAATACTGCAACACTTACCTTCAAAGAGGGAAAATGTAACTGTGTAGCGATTAAAGATCAGTGACACTAAGCAAGCGATCATTGTAAATCGTTGCAAACAAACATCGCAACACATCCGTTAAATAAGATCCCTTGACTGGTAATTGAAAAAACTCATCCGATTAAATGTTTCAATTCGTCAAACTCACAAAACTTTGAGTGGCCGATGTTATGTGTAAACGTACACTTAATGCTTATATTCTAATCTACAAAGTTATGATATTCTATACGAAATTATATTTGGTGGGACTTTTAAAATCAATGTATGATCACAAATCGAGGCTATACTTAGGTGGCCGATAAATGCTCCCGATACGGTATCAGAGGTGGAAGGATAATTTCGTTTGTAATAATATCCTGTATTTATCATTTTGCAGTGCGAGGAAGTTATTTCAGCTTTCATGAGTCAATCGACTCATATGTGGGGAAGGGGCTTGTTTTTAAATGAAAATATTGACTTTGATAACCATACCCTAATTTCCGTTCAAGTGAGTCAAATGAAGACGAAACCGGAAATGATGTAATAAGTCATTGATTTTTCACTCCAGTAGTATCTGGGGGCTCTCGCAGGTAATCAAGTGACAGCAAGTATCGCCATTACTGCTGTGCTTTCCTCGGTATCCCAACAGAATGTTTATTATCATGATGTGGTCTGTATAGTTAATGTTCTTCGTCGAATTCTCTTAACCTCATTGAAAGGCTCTTCGGAACGGAACGATTTCATATTCTAACATTTTTTTTTCTCTGACAAGTTTCAGTCATTTTTCAGTTTTTCAATTACTTTGAACTTTATTCTGATCTGCTGAAACGGCGAAATCCAATATCTTCTGACAGATTTTTTTTTACTTCTCGGGATCAACTTGAATTTCAAAGTTCCATAGAATTTTACTTTTTCTTATCTCTCGGTTAGATTCTAATTTCCGGCATGTATTACAGATTTGCATGGTCAAATCCTAGTCATTTGCACATTTACCAGAGGATTACCGTCCCTACTCAGTCACATCTATTTTCGTACTACTTAAATGATTTTCTGCATTCACTTATTGCATCTTTGCATCGGCAGCGTTTACTATTCTGATTTACCTTGTCCGTCTTAGCCTAAATGTAGTTTATGTTAATACATTTACTTTCATCTTCATTACTGATAAATCCTCTTCCCCAATTTATTTACATAACGCCTATCTATAACATGGCCATTTATGCATGGTCATCAATTCCCTCGTTCTCTGATACAAAGTCCTCAAATTGTCTCTTGTAGAGTATAGGAAGGACTTCGAATATCTTATGCACATAGCCCCTGTATTTATACATTTTATAAGATTTCCGCTGTTGAATCTCATCTTAAAAATCTTATATCTTATGAGATATTTTTCCTTACTTTTTCTTTCCTCTCAATCTGTTTAAGAGAATCTGATTCGAGCATTTGTAGCATTCTTCTCCATTCAATGTCATGATAATTTCATTATTCGGTAGTTGAATTCTAGTTTGCACTCAGTTGATGTAATATATTTCATGTGTCTAGTTGTCAAAGTGATGAGATATCATCCAGTTTTAAAACGAGATTTTTTTCTCACCGAGAACTTGTTAAAAAGTAATGATTGCACATATTGTGATCTACAGGATTAATCTTTTCTACAAAATCCGTCATGAGCAATTTATGTTGACTGATTTTACTCCTCTACTATTCATCATTAACTTATTCGACATACACATAATGTTTAAATGAATGATATCGGCTCCTCATTAGAATCCTTAATACTGAACGTGTATTGACCATCTCGATATATTTTGCGGATGAGGTACCTATTTGTCAGTCATTAGCAATCAAACATGGATGACTAAATGATATTGTATGTGCAATGACTCTCCATTCATGTGCTGAGGTCCACTTAGTAAAGACATGGGTTCTTCTGTTATTTAGTATAAAAGAATTCATTCGATACTATTATAGTTCCCGGTGAAATCCAATAGAAATGTTATTGCAATGACATGTACAGCTACAACAGATAGGCAGTGTGTGTCTGCTCTCAGTAATGCTTTTTTTTTTCTTTTTCAAATTTTCAACAAACACACAAAGGCTACTGTTTGACGATAGGACATGAATAATGTCTAATGAATTTTCAGCAGGGGACATGGAATGGTTGTGCAGAACTGTTCGTGACATTGACCGATGGTTTAATTGATGGCTCAAGAAAAAATCGCTTACAACAAATGAACAAATACCAAACAATTTTTTCTCAATTATGAAATAAGTCTGAACTGTCTTTAAATAAAAAAAGAATTCTTTCAAAAATATAAAAACTGTTTGTCCTGTTAACGCTTCAAGACGAACATTTGCTTATGGGTTGGAGGGTCTATGGATAGAAAATAGTTTCCAAACGTACACTTCGGTTTTACGGGAATACCAAACACAGCTTGCTTAGAGACAAAAGGAATAAACCAGTGGGGCATTGAATTCAAAGAATGATGGAATATTTGAGACAAACGATCATAGATTTGATTCTGATTCATCTCAATATTGCTGATTCTACAAGATTCAACTGATTGCAAAAACAAATCATAATCAACGACAATAAATTATTAATTGTTAATTTACTTATATGACTTACTTCTACTGATCGGTAAATAGGAGAAAGTTGAATTTTTAAGATCTCATATTTCATCAATAGTATTCATTAAGTCTTAATCATAGTTTTAGTATCTTATCAAATAAGTAATCGGAGGACTGAAGTGGGTTACCATTGTTGGGCTCTGTATTTAGGGGATCAATTAGCCTTAATCCGACCCTGCGTTGGCATTATCCGATTTAAATGAACAATAGGTCATAAAGCGAGACAAAGACCTCAATCTATATCGGAATCATGTACCAGAATCGACAAAGTAGCTGATCTGACCTCATAACTATAACAAGGTTGTTTTTTCAGGGATTTATAATTGAATGATATAGTCTCCCGATCAACTACGACGATCGTCACTGAACGATAATTATCCAGGAATAATTTCCTGAAAATATTGCATTCCAACTCGATGAGCAAGCATTACCATTGGTGAAGCAGAACATTCTGGTTAAAGGTTGAAAAAGACTGAAATCACTCCTATGAAATACACACTTTCTCCTTCTCTCTCTATCTTCCTTTTCGGTAGGCTTCAACAATCAGATCCATCTGACTATTTTGCAATGATTCGCTTTGAAACACATGAATATCTGTATAAAGTTAATCTGCCACCAAATGCAGAGAGAGAGAGAGAGAGAGAGAGAGAGAGAGAGAGAGAGAGAGAGAGAGAGAGAGAGAGAGATTATCCAGAAGCTATGAATATTTGGTCAAAATCCGAAATTCTATCATGCAAACAGAATATCAAAGATATTCAAAGAAGAATAGGTTTTTTCGAAGGGACTGACCCTCGAGGAGACAAGATATAAAACTGTATTGTACAAAGTAGTTAACACACGCACTCTCTCAGTCTATCTTTCTCTCTCTTCCTCTTTCTTGTTAAGAGAAACTACTGAGAATAAAATTTCAGAGATATGTTTACCACATGGGTCCTATGAATTTTCTAAAACCGAAATATTGACAAAAGAGCTTTTCTCATACTTTTTGAGATCAGAGTTTTCTTTCCTCTCAATGTGCGGGTATGTATATCATAAATTATTAAATAATAATTCTAGTTATTCTTTGACATTCATCTCTATCTGTCTCTCTGTATGATTGTCAATACAATATCCCCAAAAGTTCTCAATTACAATGACATTTTGTGAAAGGGAGGGCTATGGGTTGAAGAAGAAAAGATTTTATTTTGGCGTTGGTCCAGTAATTTTTTTTATCGATTTGGAAACACTTTTCATTTTTTCCCCACATATTTATTTGCATTCACCCATGTTTTTTTCTGTTTGTCAACGCAATATACCCAAAAGTTCTCAATGAATTTCAATGACATTTTGTGAAAGGATTTGGCCATGGAGTAGATTTTGATGAAATTTGGGATGGATCCAGGATTTTTCTCATTTGATATATATATATATATATATATCAAGACGATAGTCCAAAAAATCTGAACACACACATTTACTTTCCCCACATCATAGCTATGAGTAAACTGATTTTCTTCCAGTTTTTAGCGTAAGACGTTGGCTGAAGTATGCGCTCTCTCTGCTTCCTAGTCAAATATGTCGTCGCAAAATAATTACCTTCATAAAAGAAGAGCAATTTGTAATTAATTATATTTACCATTCATTAACATCACTCAATGAGAATTACATCAATAAAATCAATTGATTAAAATCGAATCGTAAGCTCATTTTCGTGCATTTAATTTAAACAGAAAGTCTTTTGAAGGCTGCGCACAATAACATTTCATGTTTACGAGCCAATAGCCACGAATGGAATAAATAGCCTTATTATGGTCGTCTGCTGTAGAGGTCCAAAGTCATGTTTACTCATGTCACAATTTTTTTATTCTTTTCATTTGTTTAAATTAGGTTGTATGGTGTCGAAAACAATCTCTTGTTTTCTGTGCAATGACATGAACATCTCTAACAAACGCTGATCGTGAATAATTAAAGTAAAACCTGGTTAGAGCAGAAAAGCATTCGGGGAGCGCATATTTCCTGTTACTGGAGGCTGAATAAAAATCCGTTAATATATAACTACAATGCAGAGGTGGTAACTGAAAAAAGTCCTGGATCCATCCTGAAATTTAATTAATTCTTCCTTAACTCATGACACATCCTTGAACAAAATGTTATTGAAATTCGTTGAAAACTTTTGGAGACATAATGTTGACAAAAATGAGTGAATACATGAATCTATGGAAAAAGAAGAACCCCCCCCCCTCGGGGGTGAGGGGGAATTGGTTAAATCTTTGGGTGGATTCAGAATTTGTTTTCGATTGGTAGGGGGGAGGGTTCTTCTTTTTTCATACATTCATGCATTTTTGTCAACAAAAAGTCTCCAAAAAGTTCTCAATGAGTTTCAATGACATTTTGTGCAAGGGTGTGTCATACCGTTAAGAAAATTTAATTGAAATTCACAGAGGACTTTGAGAATTATTGTGAGGAAAGACACATAGCTACAATGCATGGGAGATAAACAGTAGAAAAAAACGGATCCGCCCGGAAGTTTGAACAATTCTTACTTAGCCTATGAGTCACCTTTCCACATGTCATGTTAAATGTCCTTGAAATTCATTGAGAACTTGTGGAGGTATTGTGCGGACAGACAGACACGAGTGAATACATATACCTCTCCTAACTTCGTTGTCAAGGATAAATCAAGTGCACTTTATTATACATGGATTTTGTTTTCTTTTCTTCATTCTGTTATTGTAAATCATTATCATTAATTTTTACTATTATTTACCTTCACCTTAATTGTTGTTGCTTTTTATCGCAACTAAACTCAGGCTGGGTTCCCGTCAACTGTAAGTGAATAAATCACCAACGTGGATCAAAATAAAGAGTTCCGAGTGAGAATCGAATTCACGACCCTCAAAGCAGATCGCTCAACGTGCGACTGATCTTATCACTTTGTATCGTTGGTAGAATGGCAGTTATATCTGGCTTGAACTCAGTTCTATGGGTATGTGACATCCAGGGCAGACCACCACCGACTTAGTCTGCTGCTGATTCAATGTATTTATGTGTCTATTGATTCTCTTTTATTCGAGCTTCATTCCAAGTACGCAAACACGGAATCAGTTATCAGTTTTTATCAGACTGTTTCTGATAATAACTGAATATGTTTGTACACGACATAATGTCATATTTATGGCACACGGTAAACAACGGAGATAACATCTGTAGTTCATGAACCACTGAGGTACCGCAGATTTTCATGAGAAAAAAAGTTGACAGTGCAGCATATTTCAAAATACAGAACGTAAATACCCCACCCATTCACCTCGACCAGCTGTCAAACTAGTAATAGCAAACTACTAACTATAAGTTAAAACAGCAGTTTCGAAACTTGGAAAACTGAAGGAGCCTTTCTATAAAGGAAATAATATTCTGGTGGACCACAATATTCCGCTTTTAGTTTTGAGACTGTAATCAATGAACTACAATAAAGAGCGATTTTTTTAAATCTTTAAATTCATATCTATTTTAAATGGATTATACTTGAATCTTAATATATGGTTCAGGTCAGAACACAATGATAATGTTTTTGATAGCTATGCGATGGATGATGTTGTTTCTCGGTCATCAGCTTCGCTATGTCAGTTCCAGAGGGAATATTGCTGCAGAGTCACGTGCATTATTTGACAGGCCCCCTCTGTTCCGCGGACCACAGTTTCGAAACCTGAACTAAAACCATTCTGCTGAACAACCCTGTTACACTTTTATAACTTTCACATGAGCACGATTGAGATTTTCATAAAATTCAAAATTAATCTTAAAATAATTTTTCGATTGATTTTATTTAGAGATTATTCTAAAAGTCAGAGATACATACTCTGTTTTAAAATGGTTTATATTCTTTGTGTGCACCAAGGAGCGTATCAATTCGGCACATACACTCAGAAAGACTTAATACTTTTAATACTTTATCACTTGACTAAGATTCATGTGACGTGATATCCGCAGATATTTGAAATAGGATCATCTGGGGAAGGTCGGCGATGTGTACTTCTTGTCTAAATGGGCGTATATGTATACATGAACATGTGTGGGTTTGTGCGTGTATGAGAAAACATGCGTGGTCATACTAGATGCATTTGAAGAGGATTGAACAATCAGATTCCAGAAAATAAACTAAAAAGATGCATGGAGCTTCAGTAATTCAGGACATTTTGATGAATTTAGATACTCAACGGCCGAATTCTGAAAGATTAACCATGGGGTTCCCAGTGCCCCGGAACCCCCAATTGCACGGGTTCACCTTGCCCATCACTAATGGACCTCTCTGTAATCCCCGGGTATAAATAATTACTGTGTACCTATTTCCCGAAACCCAGCCTTGCTGTATACCTATTTTCCCCCAACCCTTTTCTATCACTGATTCTATCGAATCTTTTGAAGAGTCATCGGATAACATTTGATCATTGATTGATTATTCAGATCCTTTTCAATTCAGTCTTTGATTTATTCATAAGCCATTTACAATACATTCTTTAGCTATTCACAAGACATTCTTTAACCATTCACAATACATTCTTTTGCCATTCACATGACATTATGTTGCCATTCACAAGGCATACTTTTGCCATTCAGAAGACATACTTTCACTTTTCTCATGACATTTGTCAATTATTTACAAGATATTTCCTAGCCATTCACAAGATATTCTTTGGGCATTCAAAAAAGAATTATTTAACCACTCAAGGAATCATTCTTTCATCATCATTTTCAGTGATGGAAATAGGCTTTGGGGACTAGGTATACAGTAAGACTTGGGGGACTAAGTATAAAGTGATGTCATCATTAGTAGACATTGCACATGGAAAATATTGAAATAGAGAAGTAGATATAAGCTGTGACCCCACGTAGCCCCCGCCCCCAATTTCTATCCATGGTTATTTTATATGTAACATCTCACATATTCACTTATCGTGAGGGAATTTTTATTTGGATTCAAGATTTTAGGTGTTTAAAAAAATGTTTTTACTGGTATCGAGGGGCAATATGAAAAAATATAATTTCAATATATTTTTTTCTTCGAAAGAGTTTTTTGGACAATTGTCGTGTCCTTGACATGACTTTCCAGCCGCTCTATTCTACAGCTTTCTTTGAGCGTATTATCTGAATGTGATGACGGCAAATACAAATTTTCTTCAATGGTAGCAATGCTCAAAAGGTAGAATTTGATTATCTGTTTCCGTGTTTGACCAGGATTTCCATTCCTTGTGCCTGTTGGGTAGCGGAGGCCATATTGAACACAGCTCTTCTGCACAACACAAATATCAACAAGTTCAATCGTCCGATTTACTCTTTGAAATTTTATGACTCTTCCCAAAGCTATTGACAGTATATTTTTTTTCGATCAATTAATTTTATTCTGCCATCTAGAGCACTGGTTTCAAAAATGGACCCTTTTATAAAAAAATTATTCTGGTGGGCCCATATTTTTTAGTTTTTAGACTAATTAATGACCTACAATACAAAGCACTTTTTTAGCTTTAAAAATTGAATTTATTCTGAATGGATCAACTTTATTCGAATTCTAATAAATGGCGCAGGTCTGTGAACAATAATTATGTTTCTCGATTGTTGTATGATGAATAATGTTGTTTCTCTGCCATTATTCAGAGAATTTATGTAGTGCACTGATTAACAAACGAATAAGGCTCTCAGCCTAATAGTTTTGAAATTCATGCATGAATAAATCCGTTTTTGAGTAATGGACCGAAAAAAGAAAAACTCCAACTAATATTAAAATCACCATTTCTCGTCTTATAATATCCTGAGTTACCCCCTGAGAAAACATTTTACTAGGCTGGAACATGTATGAAACAAATCCCTTCTGATTTTTTTTGTGAAAAAGGAAAGTTTGTGCATCTTTTAAGGTATATAGACCTGAAGTACAAAAACAGTATATATTCTGGGAAAAGGGCAAGTTTTGGAAGGGGTGGAGACACACTGAGTTACCGCCCCGGATGACACCAACCCTAGGAACGTTACTGCATGTCACATTATGATTTTGTTTATATCTAAGAGTGTAGATCAAATATACCTTTCATATCTTGCTTACATGAACTCGAAAACATGTCCAAATGATATAATTCATACGTTGTTCATCTCAAAAACATGCCAAAAACATTACAAATTGTAGCACTGATCACAGACATTTTTAAATAAAAGATCCAAATCGTATTGGATTTCAATTAATCGAATTTCTCAGAAATTCTTCATTTTAGTTTCGTTATCCAAGATAATAAAAAGGTTCGACGTAAAAAATATTTTTGCGTATTCAAAGCTGGTTTTAGACTGTTTTTAATTCAATATTTTCTTTTATCATTTTTTATCATCTAACACTTCAGTCACGTCATGACTGATGTCTTTAGATAGAAAAATTCAAACTGTGTAATTAAAAATCTCCCCACAGAGGAGCCGCTATGGAAATAGAACTCGATGGAAATTAATCAATTTGATAATTTAACTTAAAAATATCATGTACTTCTTACTCGTAATACAGTGAAATACATTTATTTACAGCAGGTTTTTAGTTCGAAGGTCAAGTGGTGTTGAGTCACTTTTCCTCACCCATAAGTGATGAAAGCCCACCAAAATTTACGTGTGTCTTATGGGACAGCTGAAGTATGGATTACTAAAAATGACAAAACTTGATATTACCCACAAAAGCACAAGTACATACCGCCATAAGTAGGACAACAGTCAACATTCTAGTAAATAAATTATAGCTAGAAGCAAGCATAAACTTACCTGTCCTGTCTGTACTCTCAAACAAAGTGGTCACATTTATCGGTTGAGAAAAACACACACAAAGTGTCAATGAAATCAGGAAAAATGTCAACAGCACAAACCGGTCTTGGCTGGGAAAATTGGAACCCATTTTCTTTTAATAATGATAATGACAATAATTTATATTTATGTGATAAAGTCCGAAGCGTAGTAAGAATAAAGAATAAAACAGTGTTGTCTGAAAATCCCAAGTTGTGCGTAACGCTCCGAATTGCAATGGTTGTTGTTGCTAGCAAATATTTTAAATGGTTTGATAGTGAGAGAGAAGAAGAAGATACTATGTTTTCTGACGTTAAAAGTAGGGCATTTTAGTGTGTTGTCACTTTAAAAGTTCTTTTCTTAACACTCCCAGTATGTGAATGATTTTACGTGTGTACGTATGTGTATGTGTGTGTTTGAGTGAATGTTTTTCCCTTATATGTTGTATATAAGTATGCACAAGTGATTGGTATTTAAAGGTAGAATGAATACGCAAATGGGTTGGTATTTAGGCTCTGATTACGTAACTCTATTATCTCTATGAAAACAAATGTGTGCGTAACTCAGTTACAGCGTAACTGATAATAATGTGTAAATAAGAAGAGAGAGAGAGAGAGAGAGAGAGAGAGAGAGAGAGAGAGAGAGAGAGAGAGAGAGAGAGAGAGAGAGAGAGAGAGAGAAAGAATGTTTCTTCAGTTTTTAAGTAGGTCCGGCTTTCATGCATACAAGTCGCATCAATAGAGTTAGGGGGCTTAAAATTCGAACCTTTACTACATATCATTTCTAGGAGAAACAGGAAAACTATTTCACCCTGAGATAGATTTTTTTTTTAATGGGATTCAATTCACGATGTGAGTTCATGTTAACTTGGTTTCTTAGTTTTTGCTCGGCAGCATTCAGCCATAAAAACGTTTTTTTGTTTACTTTTTCAGTGATAACTGCCCAACAAAAGGAGAGAGAAATAACTTGTTTATTGGTCATTAATTATCTCATTTTTTAGTGATTACCTCAACACGGCATGCTGCCCCAAAACTTTGGTCACATAACGGTATCAGTTTCTATCAAGTGACTAACCAGACCTGTTTTAGAAGCACTTGAAAATATACAAACATCTCTTTGTTCAACACCAAACCTTCGTACTCGACGTCCTCCTTTCTTGTCCGATTTCAATGGATGAAGGTGCAGTCTGGCCACTCCAGCAGATGACGGTACATCTCGATTTTGAGCTTGTTACTATCCTGTCTATTGATTGAGACCTAACTGTTTATCTTTTCCCCCTTAAAAAAGCGTTACCATATACTTTGTTCCCCAAACCAATTTCATCACTGGTTGTATTGCTGAAATAGCCTGGATTATGACTTGAATAAACCAGTAGTATTTCCCGCTGTTTGAATCCATCTAGAAGATAATCATGGATCCAATTGTTTTTAGATGTATTCACGTATCTCTGGAAGACGCTTTTCGCTCAGTCCCACTCATGTTAAACAACAGAAATAGGAATTGAGAAACTAGTCATTAAAAAGTGTGATGTCATTAAAAGTGTGATGTGATTAAAATAACATAATTCCCACGCCATCAGTCATTTTCTTACCAGCTGCTGATAATTTCATAATAGAATGTTCAAGGTCAGGATTTTTGTAAATTAAAATTTTTGTAAATTAAAAGAAGGCCAGAAATAGCAAAAAATGGCCAAGAAACACCTAAAATGGTCATTCACTATTTCGATTTCTTATTTCACTATTTTTCCTCCTCCGTCTTCTGCTACTAGTACGACAGGCGGTGGACGCATCGTTGAACTCTTGGTTCTTGTTCTATTGTGTATGTACAGGTTGAACCTCTTTTATCCGGTATTCAGTGGTCCGGCAACACCAACAGTTCGTAAAATTTTGATTCTGCCGACTTTATTTTATGAATCTGTAATCAGAGCGGTACTGCATTGCTAACGCAATTAACTTTCTGATGACTCAGTCCTTTTTTTATTTCATATATTCAGCAGTATTTTAGCTCTTCATGATGTTATCGAAGAGACCAAGAAGCGCAAAAAATGGTGCTAGTGCTAAAAAATCGTAAGCATAAAACAATATCTATGCTTGAAAAGGTGGAATTACTGAAACAATTAAACAAAGGAACATTTGTAAAGAGTTAATACTATTGGGTCGGATCGTCTGTGTATAATTTGAAGAAACAAAAGGAGTAAATTATCGAGTTTTTGTTGAAAAAAAAAACGGCCATAAAGGTCAATTTCTGTGATTTGACGTTTGTATATTCCGATGGTGGTGTTATGTAGTCCAGGGACTTTACCTTTTTTGTTTGTTTGATGGCGTGTTTCACTTCCAAGGGATAACTTCTGGGAAATCCTCGAAATAATTGCTCGCGTCTTGGGCAACCTGCTCGTCATTTTATCCATTAGAAAACTCTAATGGCTTTGAATTCTTTTAATATTTATAATTTGTGTTTGGAGTGCCTATGATATGTTTATCTTGACTGTGATTTTTCCTACAATACAGGAGCAACAATAACAACCACCGAAGGCAAAGATCTCTTTTTGCTTCGATGGTTTTGGCGCCCCGAACGTAGACTAAAGAAGGTCTTCAGTGCAAGTTGCTAATTAGAACAACACAGGACAAGAATGAAATGCCATAGCTACTGAAAGTGAAAGTGATAGAATTTGTCCGATGAAGATTTACGTTTCACCTCCTCGACACCGGTTCTGTGGTTTTCCAGTTGTCATGTTTACCTGTCGACAGCTTGTATTGCCTATTGGCAGTAATCAATGTCCAATGAGGGGAAAGTCTTCTTTGAGGAGTCCTTGTACACTTTTTATAGCATTCCTTTGTTTCGCTTGCTCACCGATTAGTATCCCCCTTTCTCCATCTTCGATACATGATCTACGTCAGGTGAAGGTATATCCTGTGGATCATAGCTTCTGCGCTTGTGATCTTAGTAGCAGTTAGGACTTCCATATTGGTCATGCCGAAGATGGTATAGAGGCAGCGCTGATGGAAACGTTCCGGTAGGCGTAGGTTACAGCTAGTGATGGAAATGGGTCTTTGGCACTAGGTATACGGTAAGGCTGGGTTTTGGAAACTAAGTATACAGTAATGTCTCCATTAGTATTGAACATACACCCCCCCCTGGAAACTAAGAAGTATGTATGCACCATTTCCATTGCTGGTTACGTCGGTAGATGAGCCACAATTTTATAACATACAGGAATGTGGTTAGAATAGCAGTTTTGTAGACTTACTTTTATGTTTTTCATAAAGGTTTTATTCCCCCTGATACGTTTGCACTGTCGACCAAAGACTTTGTTTTCTTTGACCAGTCTGCAGTCTATCTGTTTTCTATTTTGTTGTCAGAAGATATGACACACACCACAAGTCGCCAAACTCGGAGACCGTTTTCAATTGTCCGGCCTTCAAAGATGGACGGTGAGTAATGGTATTGTCGGAGAGCTGACCGATGGAGGATTACAGTTTTTTTTCGAACTTCGAGACCAAAGAGTTCCGTTGCCTTTGCAACGTAGGATGTTACGTTGAGCAGGCCTAGCCCTGTGTGAGTGACTTTGTGCTTGTCTGTGAATGTGTTTATGTGTTTATGTATGCATTAGTTTGTGTGTGTGTGTGTGTGTGTGTGTGTGTGTATGCATACAGTTATGAGTATGTACATACAAACACATAATTAAGTATCTATATTTATTTATGAGTGTTCGAGGGTGGATCAATAAGTCCTTAGCCAAGCACGTAGTTATTAGCTGAATTTGATCCTGATTTTTCATTGTATAATGTTCTTTCTATGTGATTGATATTTACTAAGGAATTGAGTGCATTGACGAGGAAGGAAATTATGTTGAAAAATAAATATTTGTTGTGTCAAGTACATGCTGTTATTTATCATTACTTTTTTATTGATGTAACTACGCCTTTGAGTGCATGGATAAATCAACGTGAGTGTGTACGTGAGTGTGTGTATGTGTTCGTCTGCTTATAACAATAAGTTATGCTTATAGGCTCATTTAGGATTTTGATTTAAAATTGGCAAAATCATATTCTTTCTTATGTTTCAGTTTTTGTGGTTGAGGAAATTTTTTTTTCATTGAATTAAATACAACTGTTCAGCTTAAACTGAAAGAAACTTGTTCTGTTGGTGAAGAACGTAAATGTTTCTCCTTTGCTTCTTATATTTCAAATACTCATTCAGTAAATAATTCTGCTGAATACAAACTGACAAAATAGACAAAGTTTACAAAAAAATAATGCAGATAATAAAAACGTCGAGTGACCTTGTTCGTAGAAAGTCATTAAGCTAAAAATATCTTATCACTATTCACGAATCAAAGTTTGACTCTTCCACAGTACAAAGTCCAGCGAATCTATTGTTGACTTTCGCAAATGTGTTTATCATCAGTGACCAAGGCGCCAGTATTATCATGCTTGCCCTACTTTTCTTCTCGAATCTTTTCTCACTAAGTTGGCCTTTTATTATATGACATAATGTTGCTGAAGGAAATGCACTTGGCTGGGCAAATCAATGCCTGTAATAATTCCAAGAATTAATTTATACAACGTAATTACAGCCAAATAGATCAGGAATAACAGATAACATTATGCAAATGGCAACTTCAAGGAGAGTTGCCAAGAATTACGTCAGGGAGAAATGTAAAGACTGCAGCTGTAGTTGTTTTACATCATTCTAAAGTTTGGCTAAAGAAAGCCATTTCCATTCATTATATACTTAGAAATGAACCAGTTCCTCATTTGAACTCTTCTATTACTCTCAAATAGTGAATTCTGAAAACACACTTAATTCGCTTCACAATGAATGTTCAAGAACAAATTTTATGATCCAATCGTGTCACTCGATTTTTTTTTTGCTCTTACAAACTAACCTTCTTTCTTTTGTATTTATTAAATCGATATAAAATATTTCTATATGACTGCATGAGTTTTCTTTGCCATCCGCTCGTCAACTGAAATTAATTATTTCCAAACTTTCCGCCTGATTGCGTATAAAATTCTGGCTTACTACTATCGGGAGCGGGAAGGTAATCTTACTACAGCAAATGTCCAGCTGCACACATCTGAGTGCTGGAGAGCAGCTGCTGATATACTTAGATATAAAGCCATTAAAAACAATAATGTTTTGTCAGTAGTATAACATTGTTTGAAGAAAAACGAATTAGATAATCAAAATTTAAGCGAAAATTCCGCTATAGGCTAGCTGTATCTTGATCCTCTTGTCCACATTCCCCAAAGAGTGTAAGGAAAGAAAACCTAATGACATCCGGTAAATAAAGGAGAAGGTTTTGAAAGAGACGATCTGTAATTTCTTGAAATCATACTGGTATATTTACAACATATTCAATGGTACCAGTTAATAGCAAAATCAACAAAGAAAAATATTGGACAGAAATATCATCTCTGTAAAGTAATTATCTGTAAACTTTGATGATTAACTTTATCTTAGATATCCACCCATTTGATATTAGAACGAAGTGAAATAGTGTTAGATCAAGGGGCCCCTCTGCCCACTACCATCATCCAGCAGCCATGGTCACAGCACCATCAGAGCAGCAACCCCATATCACCGCCTGAGTTTCGGGTTAGGGTTTGTTGGCCTTAAGAAGCAAAAGGCTAACAACTACAACCCTGGGATCAAACAGCTCTCTTGAATTTGCTAGTTTATTGCGATTGTCAATGAAGAGAAAGAGACCCACGCATAAGTTTATATAAATTCGGATTCTTGGCGAAACAGAAACAAGTAAACCATAAATGACGAGACAGAAGAAAGGTGTAACTTAAACAGGGAGACTTTAATGAACGACGAGAAGAACGAACTCGTCAAAGAGAGAATGGGTTACTTTTCATTACAAAGCTCAATATGAAATATAAGAGACAGTTCGAATGATTAAGAGACGAACAGTTCAATTTCCTTTATGATACATTATCTTCAGCAACTCTCACAGACAGAGGCTTAGGCTATTTCTTACGTCAAGAGGAGAGGGGACCTCCGAACGACGTGTTTTCGTCTTCATTTCACAGAGATAGAATAAATTAGCTCCGTTTTTCCTTGTGAGTTTGTTTTTTTTGACTGTACAACCGGTACATCCAACGATAGCCTTCAATAATTCCTTCTCGATTTAGAACAACCGGCTCCAAGCCCTGGTTTCCTTGACCACACAACTAACAGCCTTCCTTCCACTATCCCTAACAAAACTGACCACACCACTCTCCTTCTTCCGGTTTGAAAAGGCCCTCTGGGTCGCCGTACTTCTGGTTATTGAGACCTCTTGACCAACTGATCTCTCTTTGACAGCCGTCCATGGCCACTCGGGGGGGGGGGGGGCTACAGTAAATTGAATCACAGAACATAGTATGATTTGTGTTGGTTTTATTTATGACGTCTTATAAAGCCTCTGAATTGTTTCTTACATAAGTTTTGATTTTTTCCAACTAAGCCTAAAAAATCTCTCTTGGAAAATATGTGGCAGACAACACTAAAGTGACTAACATAACCAACCACGTGAAAATGAATTTCAACGCTGGATTTAGATGGTTGCTATTTCGATTCCCATGTCGTATGACGATGATTATCCTCAGATCTGATTGCTATCACCCTCAACTGATCTATTCAACCGTAGAACAACGATCAGCAAAACTTAATCAGCACGAAACTTCTCAAACCACTTTTGACACGTCTGATCAGTCACAAAACCTTCTCCATCCTTTGTCTAATTTTCATCTTTCTTTAAAAAAGCATAAAATGCCGAAAATGTTGCTTATTTTTATTTCTTCAATGTCCAAATGTTAATTTTGAAAAATGTGAAAAATGCACGCTGATATGACAGCTGCCATAATTCAATGAAAAACGATATATTTTAATGAAGCTATTCAAAACTAAAGGCTCCCAATATCATCGAATGGCCAAAAAAGAACATTTTTTTTGACAAACCGAACACACACACACACACAACCCCCTACGCACGTATATTTATATTATAAAATATAATATCATCATGTATATTTTAAAGTTTAAAGTTTTAATTGTAATATAGCACCCCTTATCCTTTTAGTTAGGAATTGAATACGAAACCTTTCTTTTAGTTAAATATCGAAAACGTCACTTCCTCTGACGACTCCTATAAGACCTCTGGGCGCACATGGTCCAATGCTCATTGGCGCCAGGATATCTACCTGGTCAGGCCTCCCGTCCCGGCCTTTGTGGCCGGCTACTCTTCCACTTTCTTTCTCTCTCTTTCCTTCTCCCTAAGATCGTTATCATTTCGCCGACCCACCGGCTGATCCGATCTTAATCATTTTTCCTCCGTGACCTAAAACTCCATATTCTCCGTCTTTCATGGTCTGTTCGTCGTGAGTCTATCAGTGTCAGAGAATAACCCCCAAGTTAACTCACTTACTTGGCAGTATGGCTCGTACACTGAACCCAGATTCCTCGTATTATCTTGGAGCAATCCAAGCCACATGGAAATCCACGCGTTCACACAACTCTGCTCCAACTCCGACACCAGTACTATCAATGACAAGAAAGCTCCCACCTTTCACAATCTCTTCTCTTCTCATCTCTTCACACGATTGATTGTATTCATGTCATCATTATATCATCTTCATTCTTCATTCTAGCATTAAATGTACGTCATTTGTCTGGCCAAAATATTTGTATGTGTTCCTTCCCACTATTTTTCAATGCACGTTCAACTTCGTACTTGGCGCTCATTCTCTTCCTTTCTTCCTCCACATCTACAGGGCTGCACACGCGCTAAAGTCAAACCACGAGGGGAGCAAATCCCTCGCCTCCCCAACCATCCTTGCACTACCCATTCCACAATCAGAACTGCTAGAACCATTCCTATAGTAAGAAAATAGTATAAAGATAGTCATAAAAAGTAAAAGATTGCTTTTGCGTACCTAAAGTAAGTTTTAGACCGTCCTTAATACCAATTTTTGTCGCCCGAAATGAACTTCGATTATATCATGATTGATGTCTGTAAATAAAAATCTTATAAAAATCAAATAAGCGTAAAAGAAGGAAGGGTTCGATGGAAATTCAATTCATTTACTGATTTGATGATTAATGACTCAATTTATTCAATGATTGGATTTGGAATATTTAATCTACATAAAATATAGCGATAAAATAGATCATGCTTGTATAAAATATAGATATAGGAAAAAATTTGAGAACACAGGTATACGGAAGGAGGGGGAGTGTTGCACCCCTAATGATATGTCGGTCCGTTTCAAGATAATCTATCAAAGAAATTTAGAAATTTGTAAGATTTTCGAAATGGATGAGATTTTTGCATACATTTCTAGACCATCTCCAATTTCTTCAATTTTTGTTCATGTTCAATTCAAAATTCAAATTCAAATTACTTCCCACTTTCTCGGCAAATTAGGGGCTTGCATCTCCCCAATGAATTCATTCGGTACGTTCCCGATTGTAAAATCAAGAATGCGTTATATATATATTTTGAGGTGCTCATGAGCATCCTGTTAACTTAATTTGAATTAGAGATAAAAAGCCGTACACTCTAATTTGTGGCTTATTTGATACTAAGTCAAACTAAAATAAATGTTCATATTTTGAAAATATTTTATCAAGAATTGATATCCAAATCAATTTCATTTGCACCAATGTTATGAAATATTATTTTTGCCCGAATGATTAACATAGAAATGAAAATATATCCGATGACATTAGCGTCAACCGATTTTTTCTTTTTAATTTTACGTCCCCAGATTATTCTTCTGTCGTTTTCTCCTGTCAAATACTTTGGAAGACTTTTTCTTCGGACGAATATTTCATCTCTTCTTTTCTAACTAGAAATAATTTCAATTTTTACTGAATGGCGAGGCCTCTCCAACGCGTTCACATAGCACTACACCACTGTTCGTAGTTTCTAATGAACAGATATTACGTGGTTAGATTTATTTACTTTGCGAATGACTAGACCTTTGCAACTGCTCTGCAATTGTGGGCGTCTCTTTTCCTTGACTAATAATACCCAGTTTGGAAGGTCACAGACACTAGCGACATAGACGATACATGTAATTTACCTTTAATGATCCAGCAAGTCGGGTAGGCGGATTTCACGTGGACAACCGACTTATGATTAAATGTTACGTCTGGATAATCCGTTCGTCTGGTTTAGACTAATTATTCACAATTACTGATTGTTTAGGTAGGTTACTTCTAAGATTTCAAGTAAAAGCTTGACAAAAATCGTAGGCGGGATGTTGAAAGGTGTCAGGATACAAATGGGAACAACACCGATTCGAGGGTGTTATTCACCACCCCTGGTTCCCCTAATGAAAAGGGGTAAATCTTTTACAAATAGTAGTTCACCTACTATCAAATATCAGTTAATGTTGGAGGGGCTCTTTAAGTCCTCTAGCTACGCCTCTGATTTTTAATTTGTATCGTCATACTGGATTTGATTTGAAGGAACACTAGCAGTTTATTGCAGAACATTTGATATCGCTTGGTGTCAGCAAGTTTGTTTTCGTTTTTGGATTGGGCAAGTGTGAAAGAGGTCTAAGGAGAGAGATTCAGTGGCAAAAGTGGCAGTGGGTGGTTAGTTGAGAGAGAGAGAGAGAGAGAGAGAGAGAGAGAGAGAGAGAGAGAGAGAGAGAGAGAGAGAGAGAAAAAATTTGATATAGAAAAAGTCAAGTGTTAACATTTACATAAAAAACAACCCCCCCCCCCAGAGATTCATCCAAATCTGTCTTCAAATTGCAACTTTAAATCCTTGCAATTTCTTTCTTCTCACTCGCTACCTGGCGTGAACTTTACAGTCATTATGTGGGATTTTCTCAAACAAATACATTCCTTCTGACAACACTTATTGATCTTTGAACTTCTGATTACAGATTGCTCATGATATTTAGCCATTAGAAAGTAGACCACTACATCTATCCAGGACAACAAATCTCCATGAAATCCTTAAAAGAAGAAGAAATCAAGTGAAGAATCACTCTAGGATGGCAAGACTTTGGTGGAGCAAGCTCAGCCTTCAAGAACAAGAAAATACCATTAATCCTAAAAAGAAGAGTATACAACCAATGCATCCTCCCTACAGTCATCTATGGAGCTGAAACTAGGAACCTATCATAAGAGGATCATACTCAACCTTACATGGTCCGGGATGTCATAGAATCCATATGAAAACTCAAATGGCGATGGGCTGGTCATATTGAGGAAAAGTCAGACAACCACTGGAATTCACAACTCGCAACCTAGATCTCCAGAGATCACATGTGAAATGAAATATAAGATGGTGTGATGAACTGGACAAGTTCAGAAAGCCATGACACCCATGATAGAGAGGTCTGGTGAATTTTGGGGAAGGTCTATGTCCAACAACAGATGCTAAAAGGCTGATGAAGATGCTGAAGGGCAAAGGGCCATCACTCCTCCCAGGAGCAAAAGTAGGATTTGGTTGTCAGCCTCATTCGAAAACCCCAGTAGATAAAAGATATTGCATTGCGGTTAGTTAGTTGCAAAGCTGAATCAACCAAATTTAGACAAATAATGATGAAGAATCAGCAACTGAAGACCAATGAGCAGCAGAAGAAGGA
The DNA here is from genome assembly GCA_963457665.1 of Thysanoteuthis rhombus. Classification (NCBI taxonomy): domain Eukaryota; kingdom Metazoa; phylum Mollusca; class Cephalopoda; order Oegopsida; family Thysanoteuthidae; genus Thysanoteuthis; species Thysanoteuthis major. The sequence continues at coordinate 9,855,789 of OY735232.1, read as the reverse complement.
CGGGAAATTGAATCCCATTTTTCGACACAAGATGAAAGGATGTTGATCTCATTCTCCCAGATAAATCGACTAATAAACTTTAAAAGGTTGATTTTTTAAGATTTCCTCAATGGATGGTACAGTGGTTTTAATGCATATCGAGTTCTGCCATGTCAATAGAAAAGTGTATTTCATTCATTATTCATTGATATTAGCATGTGTTTGTCTCCACACATTCATGTACACACTCACTAATACACACTGTAGAGTTTGTTGACAAATATGTTTTGAAGTTAAGTCTTCTGAGCCTTGACTTCATCAGAGAGTGGAGTTAAGGAAGTATAGAGAATAGTGTAGAAATGTGGACTCAAAAAGTTTCAAGCACAAAAACTAGTTTGGCTAAGACCTTTTTGTAAAAAACATTTTGCATTCTCTTATGAAACTGCGTTCAGTTTTGACACCAGCATAACATGATGATACATTAGAAGAGGGAGTATTGATTATTACTTTATTTACTATAATCCTTTTCTGCACATGTGTATCAGTTTTAAAAAGTGTCAGTGATTGATATCATTTTATACTGAATTTGAAAAGCACAGAAAAATTATGTCCAAGATGAAAAAAATACTCTGTCCCATAATAATTGATACGTTTAGTTTTAGGAGTAGAATTTGTAAATGCAACAATTGTTTTATCAAGCGAAGGATCACACTTGGTTTGATAGCTTTCCATAGAATAAGCTTGACTTTCCTAAACAAGAAAATTCCACTAGTCCTAGAAAGAAGGGTATACAACCAATGTATCCTCCTGATAGTCCTTTATGGAGCTGAATCATAGTACCTAATCAAAAGATTGATCCTCAAACAGAAAACCTTGCAATGTGCACATGAGAGGGTCATGCTCAACACAACATGGAGAATCATAAGACAATACAGTATATTGGAGAAAAGACAGGAGATATCATGGAGACCATTAGAAAACTGAATTGCCAATGGGCTGGTCATATTGCAAGAATGTCTGACAACTGGTAGACATCACATCTCACAACATAGATCCCCAGAGATCTTAAGCAAAATAGTGACCGACCAAAAGTAAGATGGTGTGACAAGCTAGACAAATTCAGATAGTACTGTCTCCGTGATGCCCATGATAGAGATGCCTGACAAATCTTTAGGAAGATCTTCGTCCAATGACAGATGATAAAAGGCTGATGATGATAATGGAGATAAGACAATGATAAAGCTTACATAGGAGTAACTAAAACGAAATATAATTATCATAAAATGACATTTAAGAATACAATACATAAGCAATTAGCAACACCATCTAAACACATATGGAAATTAAAAGAAGAGGGAAAAAAACAATTATGAACTAGGAAATAATAACAAGAGTGTCCTCATACTATAACATCAATAGAAATGTCTGCTTTGACTTAAAAGATTATGAAACATGATTTAATACAGACGATCAAAGAACACATCAATATATGGAATGAAATAATTTTCAAATGAAAACTCAAAAATAAATACCCATTGAAACATGCACATAAAAACAACAATTTCACAGTTGAAAAGAACGACAAAACATTTTATCAGAATGTTATGAAATACTGTATTATGTGTTCTTACTGTTAATATATATATATATATATATATATATATATATATATATATATATATATATATATATTTATATATGTTTATAACTTATGATTGTGTAATCAACAGACAGTTATTTTATTGTATAACAATTTTCTATGTTGGATAGTCTATGACTATCCAACATCCTATCCAGTACCATGAGGTAGGATCAAAACCTTCACTTCAGACCCAGAGTCAGAAATTTTACTCCTACCCTATGTAGAACTGGACGGTCAGTTGAACTGAATTAAGCAACATATTTACTAACACATAATTCCCCAACTGCCAAAGTGCTCCATTCCAGAGTTGGAAGAGCATTGGATTATAGCAATAATAGCCGGATGCCCTACCTAACAGAAGGGAGCGTTATATATATATATAAATATATAGATATGTCAATATATATATATATATATATATATATATATATATATATATGGTCAGTCAGAAAGTTGTAGGATGGAATATTAGAAGTGTTTAGTTTTAACTTACTTCTCTCTCTCACTCACTCACTCACTCTCACACACACACGCACACACATATATATGTGTGTGTATGTATATATACATGGGTATGTAATACTTATATATATATGTATATATATATATATATATATATATATATATAATACTTTGATGATATTCATATCGTGGTTCAATTTCGTATCAGTATATAATTTGAACTATTACATATGTATATTACAAAACATTTTGAATCATCTATTTACATCCAAATAGATTTAGAAAATGAACAATTATTGAGTTATATATTTTCACACACTTCCAAACTTACATTTGAATACATATTCACACACATTCTCAGATTTTCATCTATAAGTAAAAAGAAATAAATTAACTTTTCAACCCCCCGCCCCCAATAAGAGACTGATACAGAATTGTGGTGAGGACCATATTTCAGAGAAAAGGGACAAAAATCAACGTGCCGGTTAATTTTTGTTTTTAGAAAGTTGGGAATTAAAAAACAAACATATGAAGCTGATAGTTGAGGATATATGTGGTTCGAGAATTGTCCAAGGGAGAGAACTTGTCACTTTACTCCTTGAAAAAACTTATAATTTATATATTCGATTTTTTCTCTTATTAGTTTGAATGCACACCAGTAAACGTGTGTATGCGTCTGTGTGTCTGCACACGGATGTATTGGGTGAGAGTGTGAAAGATTATCACATAAATGATCAATCAGGATTTCTGATTTGATTCTTACTTGGTGTAAAATTGAGATAATTTTTATTTTGGATTAATTTTCCAAGAATATGTAAACCAGGATTTTTCAGTTTCATCTTGGAGAATCTGTTTATTATGCAATTCACTTCATAAAATACAATTGTCTTTAGAAATCCTAAAATTTTTATAAAAATGAAAATCAATTCAAGATTCACACAAGAGGTGTTAAACTGGAAACTTACCTCAGTGGTTAGAGAATAGGGATCTTTAATTTAAAAAAAAAATTCTTTTAATGCTGTCTAGGCTAAATGATACATTCATTGTATAATAACAGGGGATCATTTCAAATAGAGTATCAAAGTAATAAAATGTATTTATAATTATTTTGTCAGATTATATGTCCATTTCTAAATACACACACACACATGTGTGTGAAGAGTGAGAGAAAGAGAGAGAGAGAAATGTAAACAGAAAGAGTCACACTCTTCATCATTAAGATCAATTAAACTGTGAATAATTATCACAATCAATAAATATAAGTAGTAATATATAATAAGCATTAATTATGATGTACTTTGATATATTCTTGTCAGATTGTCTTGATTCATGATTTTTCCAAAAGGTTTCCCGAATATTCCAAAACAATAGAATCAGAAGTATGTACCTTTTTGATTCATGCTCTTTTTAAAGTTTCGATCTTGAAAAATATTCTTTTCATTTCTTAAAAAATATGTAACTATATCAGTCTGAAGAGAGTGCAAATTCCAGTGAAAGGCATTTGATTTTTCATTACCAATTACAGATTTAGACACTCCAAGAGTCTCTGAAAATAGTGATTAGCACTTTTTGCAGCACCCTTAATTATTCAACAATACTATGAAAAAGGCAATTCTTATGAACTCTTGTTGAACTAAAGAGTATTATATTTGAAAGGATTTTCAAGTGCTGTTATCGTATGCTTATGCAGAGGTGTGGCTAGAGATGGGGGGGGATATCAGGGCTTCGAGTGCTTGATGGCCCCCCCAACATTTTGTGAACTTTAATAAAAGAGAAAATTGACAATAAATAAACATGCATGTCACTTGACTGATGAACAACTACCCCAAACACCAAATTGTTTCTTTTTGTATTCATAAATGTACATTTGTATCTTTGTTATTATATACTGTCAGAAGAAATGCAGGGGTGAACAACTATTTATAAGGCTTTTTGGGGGCCCTCCATTGGAGCACCTTTTCAAATAAACCCTCTCCCCCAGCTACGTGTCTTAAGGTTCCATTTCTATCCAAATCTCGACAGACAGAGTCTCAATGCAAGTAACAGTGGAACTGAACATTTCGTTATATATATATTAAAAAAAATCAATCTCAAGTGGCAGACATCATCTAAACTCATAAATGACTTGTTTTCACCACCACTGAAAATTAATTTACTGTTTTCATCAGAAATAATCAAGTAAATCAAGAAATGCAAAAAATCATCCAACAAAATTCGCTCATATCGATGAAGTTGAACATGGTGAGCTGATCCAAGGGAGATAAATCTTAATCTTTTGAATGACCGAAGTACATCGTATATTCTTGAATATAAGACCCCCCCCCGCTTTTTTTACTAAAAAGAACGCCAAATCAGCAATTAGACTTAGGCTCAGGTTAGACAAAAATGACCAGTACTTCAGAATATAAGAATATTGTATCCATAGAGACATTGCATATCAACCAGCGATAATGCCTGTAGTTTTAACTCAATTCATTACCATTGTTTTGTATGAACTGCTAAGTATGTAGTTTACAGTGCATATTATATGATATCTATTTGAACTCATTTCTTTCTGGTAGATTCATCTTCACTGATGAGAATTTCAATTTTATGGCCTGAAAACAATGATCGATATGTTGGAGATAAAAGAAATTCATATTATGATGACAGCTGACCAAGTGCCATAAACGGCGATGTTATGGCAGAATAATAGACTTGGCTTATCTATCTATCTATCTATCTATCTATCTATCTAGCTGGCTATCTATCTATCTATCTATCTAGCTGGCTATCTATCTATCTATCTATCTATCTATCTATCTATCTATCTATCTAGCTGGCTATCTATCTATCTATCTATCTATCTATCTATCTATCTATCTATCTGTGCCTGTTTACATATATCCATCTATTTATGTATCTATCTGTATGTTTACACCCATTTATGTATGTATGTATGTATGTATGTATGTATGTATGTATGTATGTATGTATGTATGTATGTATGTATGCATGCATGCATGTATGTATGTATGTATGTATGTATGTATGTATGTATGTATGTATCTATCTATCTATCTATCTATCTATCTATCTATCTATCTATCTGTGCCTGTTTACATATATCCATCTATTTATGTATCTATCTGTATGTTTACATCCATTTATGTATGTATGTATGTATGTATGTATGTATGTATGTATGTATGTATGTATGTATGTATGTATGTATGTATGCATGTATGCATGCATGTATGTATGTATGTATGTATGTATGTATGTATGTATCTATCTATCTATCTATCTATCTATCTATCTATCTATCTATCTATCTTATCTCAGTCTGCTTATATCCTATTTTAGGAACTGTTTGCTGGTTAAGGCTCCATATTTTTCCAGATATTTGAGCCGAGGCAAATGTCGAGATTTTCAATACAGCCATTCATCCAAACCCAATCTATAAACATTGCAGTCAGTAAATTTGTACTTAACCTAAATATGTTTCGCATAAATTCACATTTTGGTGAAATATTACTCAGTCATTTTAAATATCACTTATTTGAAATTACAAATGACTTTTTTTTCTTACCAGATATTACCTTAATATTTGCTCACTTAACTTCCAGTTTTTAGTCAAAACTTATCCCCGTATTTAGAAGAAAAAAAAAAGCTTGAAATCTTCGGGAATCTCAAAAACAAACGTAAAAAGTGATATGTTACTTCCCTGGTCGGGTTGGTCAAAAATCCATCAGATAGACCTGTTATGAACCAATTCGAACAAGTCGAATAAAGATTTTATTATCCTCGATGTAGAATGAAACCACGGTTATTTCCCTTTGATCATAGCTTTTGATCACGTTATATCTTATCCAAGTATTACAGATTTATAACTATTGTAGAAAAATAAAATAGAATAAAATAGAGATAAAAATAAATAGAATAAAAAATAAATAAAAACAAAAAAACAAAAACTTTGCAGTATTCGACCGCTTTCAGCAACATTTTTACCCGTAATAGAATATTTGTTTTCAATTGTTTTTTCATCTTCATCCACATAAAAATGTCCCAAACAACAATAAATAATGATTGAATTAAAAATAAAAGGAAAAATATTGTCCAGAATGCAATATAATTCGTTGACAAGTAAAAAAAGTTGCAAATCCCTTTCTCTCTCACTAACTTCTCTTTCCTTAGTGTATCTCTGAATTTTTGAGATGAGGTATCATTATTATTTCTATTAATATTCGGACCATCCTCATCTTGGTTTTTTTTTCACACAACGTTTCGGCCGTTGCACTCTACGGCCTTCATCAGGTATCATCTGGTAGATTTGGGGAAATAACGAACCGAACCCTTTATTTAACCGACGGGGTTATATTGACCGCACTCCCCTCTTAGCATTAGTAGAATTATTATTGTCTTACACTGGTTCTAGGTTCAATCCCAGTGTGAGACAATAATAATGCTACTAATGCTAAGAGGGGAGTGCAGTCAATATAGCCCCATCGGTTAAATAAAGGGTTCGGTTCGTTACTTCCCCACACTTACCAGATGATACCTGATGAAGGGTGTAAAGTACAACGGGCGAAACGTTGTATGAAAAACAACCAAGATGAGGATGGTCCGAATATCAATAGAAATTCTCTTTCCTTGTACTCCCTGTTTTATCTCAGGGTTTGATTTAAAAAAGGAGTTATTTGTCTGTAAAGTAAAAAAAAAAAGAAAAGAAAAAAAACAAAACAAAAAAAAACCAAAACAAAAAACCCCTCTCTTCACCTAATCTATCTATCGTATCTTTCGATCTTTATTAACACTATTCCAAAGAGACTAAACGGAATTATTACCCTCCATCTTATTAATAGAACAGCTTTCTTTCTTTGTTAGGAACGCTTTTTATTTCTTTCTATGCACTCTCTCTGCAAGTCAATTAATTCCTTACAAAAGCTGTTAATCGATTTGAATTGAGAAGAATTTTCTTTTAATAGAACTGCCGACTTACGTCGTTACTAAAAAAAGAATGTTAATACTTTTTGATATGAAATAAAATTAGTTCTTTTAAAAATTTCCAAATGACAGATCAAAACACATCTCTACTTTCCACCTCTAGTTGACTTTTGATTAAAATAAATTTTTCTTTTCTTTATCTATAAATTTTTCTTCATTGGGCAGTCTTAGGAATACAGTTTGCAAACTTGAATTTTGTACATATTGGTAGGGAAGAATAAAAATAGTTATTTTTACTATTATTATTATTATTTCCACTGTTGCTCAGTTATTTTTTCTCAATATCTTTTACTTGTTATAGAGACACCGCTAATCGTTGCAACCATGTTTTGAATGTTGATGGACAGTGTATGGATGAGTTGGGATTGGATTAGGATGGATGATGAATAAGATAAGAGACAAGCCTATGTTTAGATAGAAGATATCTTTGATACTGTATGCTGTGTCGGTAAGTGACGTCACAGCCAAATGACGTAATTGTTTTTTTTTATTATTAGTATTATCAATTGTTGTTAGCAGAAGTAGGAGTTTCATTGATTCGTAAAAGTATAAATAGGATTATGCGACAACTTGAACGTCATACGGACAGAACTCTTTTAAGTATGCGTGTCGATTTTTGCCGGACATGTGGGTCATATTTGACTTGCAATTGGCCAAAGAGGTTCTTCAGGCTCAGAAGAATGGAACCGATCACCAATGGGATAACCCTAACCTTACTTTACAACAGACCCCACTATCTCGTCAGTTCAATTTTTAACTTAGAATGTTTGTCAATCTCCTCTAATTCTTTTTTTTTCTGGTTGAATGGGATTACTGCATCAATTATTAAACATTTCTCTTCGTTTGGGTACAAGATGACAATATCTCATTGACGATACTCAAATACTCGGTCTGTTTGATAATTGTGGACCCTAAATATTTTTGTTTTGTCTTGTTCTTCCATGACTCGAACAGGAACCTGTTCATTCCAGTTTACAACTTCATTCTAGTAAAACCTTCTGCCTAAAAGCCAATGCAAATGTTTGCAAACCTCATCATGTATCTTCATTCTGAGACATCATCTTACAACTTCTGATTGTGTGAGACACATTCATAGAGCTGACAGTTAGGACTATTGGTTTCAAGTTCCTTTTTCTTTAGCGCCTTGTGGCTCCCTCTCGAAATGACCTTGTAATTTCATAGCCTGAAGAACATCATTTCTTCTCTCGTTTCTTCCTCTTCAAAATTTGTTTTTTTTTTCGATCTGATCTTTATTGATTCCCATTTCAACTGCTGTACACTTTAACTTCGATTCCTAAATGGTCAACAAGTGATATGTGGTAGTCTCACATTCACTTTTCACACAGGCCTTCATGCTAGTATCCTCAATACCACTCTAATATTCTAATCGATTTTAGTAAAGCTATTGTTTTTAATGAGATTGGGAAGGCAATGAAGGCTCAATTTGGTAAACACTGACTCTAAATTTCCTGAAGTCATGACGACAGAAACTCTGATCATTAAAATGAATGAGATGAAAAGTTCATAATCTTAGATTTGATGAGAGATGGAACAGAAATCCATGATGAAGTGAAATGAAGGATGAAAATGTTGTCCTAGAAAATAATCCCTTTTTTTTATGCGACGTTTTGTGGGAAAATGTCGAGTGCCATGAATTTTCATTCTGCTATTTGGTAGAAAATGAATCAAACACGGCATATGTCCACCTCACATATCAATGTTTTCAACATGACTTTTGAAATGAAGAGCCATGACACAACGAGAAAAATAGGAGAGTCATCATTTCAACGACATTTTTCCTTCCCAGGTTAACATACAAAAATGCTCTTTCAATAATTTATCTTCTTAGAAATAAAATATATATAATCACAATTCTCTACAGTCTTCGTGACGAGCTGTAAGAACCAGTTGTTTGTTCTCCTTTTGTTCAAGTTCCTCAGTAAGAAATGTCTGATGTCAAACTCTTACTGAAACACACACATTCTTCAATGTGAAATGTCCGATGCAAGACGCCCATTGTGACACACAGGTTCCATAGTAAGAAATGCTGGGTGTGAGACATCCAGTGTGTCACGCATATTCCACGGTAAGAAATATCGGGTTCTAGACGCCCATTGTGACATACAGCTTCTTCATCATGAAATAAAGACATACTGAAAAGAAAATAGTCGGTAAGCCCAAAACAATCAATGCATAATACACTTTTGAACTCAATGTGAGAATTGCACAGAAGACAATTGGTATAGGCAACAAAATGGAGATGGGCAGTAGATGGTGCAAAAGACTAACTGATCGGTACCCATCGGAATATAAACGCAGCAGGAAAAGACCGAACATGTGATCGAAAGACGAGATAGAAAGTTTTGCAAATAAGGTCTGGCCGAGATTTGCTCAATCATGTTCGTCATGGAAGGAGATGGAAAAGGCCTTCATCTAGCGCCGGACTTTGTATGTAGTACAGTGGCTGCTGCTGCTGTAAGACCCAGCAGCACACGAGGATATATATATATATATATATATATATATATATATATATATATATATATATATATATATATATATATATATATATATATATATATTGATAGATAGATAGATAGATAGATAGATAGATGTATGCATACATACATAGTCTGCAGTGAGTATATAAAACGATTGCAAAAAACGAACAGACACATAGTACCTGCCTACCGACCTACATATTTATTCATGAGTAAATATAGAGAGAATTGGAGGGAAGAACCAAGCTTAAAGTGTTGCATAAACAAATGCTGTTATGTATATATAATCCATTTGAGTGTTCCCCCCATCTGTATTTACTCAGAAAATATCCGAATTTTGAGGAAGATTCTCAAATCTTCCGTATTAAACAGAATTTGTGGAACTGTTACCATCAATTATAACGATCAACACGTTTGGAAGGAAGTAATTAATTCTTTTTAATTTGAAAAAAAAAAAATTATTCAAATTGCTTATTCACCAAAAGTAATTGATTTAGAAAACAGAGTCAAAAGTTTGAATTTCGGTTCAGTCAAATCACTCGAAATATCATTTTCGAATGAGAAATGCATCGAAAGCATAGGCGAACGAGCCAGGGACCAGGGACAGTAACGAACCTCCCAAATCCAGGCAAATCGGTGGGAAAAATCAGGCAATTGTTTTATTTGCTGCTAAGAAAGGCAGAAAATAATACATTTTCTTTCATGTTGCATGTGATGTGACTTGTACTGTGTATCATTGTTTGATAAAAAGACTTCATTTTTAATTAGGGCAAAATTTCGAGCAAATCATGCCATCTAAGTCCCAGAGTTCCCATACGCTCATTGATATAACAGTTTTTCCATTGACACTGAAAAGATTGAACATTATGGAGACTAAAGAATAAATAAATACATAGTGTATGTAACTATTCTATTTGTTTTTTCGGGGGTATTCTTCTTAATTTTTATCCTTATTTCGCTCAAACTTTTATTGAAATCGAAAATGCTGTAAATTTCATTGTAAAGATTTAAAGAATAAACAAACGACCTGATGAGAGAAGTTGAAAGGATGAAATATTTTGCAAATGTTTATACATTGGTTCTTTCGTTATTTCTTCTTTTCGAATTGTTTTTTGCTTTGTCAATTGTTTTTCTCTCGAGCGTTATTTCTTTTCCTTTATTCTTCCAATAAAAATTAACTCCACACCAACTTCTATCCCGACTGAAGATGATTTCTGCAATGTTCGTATTCTATATCTAATAAAAAAAAATATAGAAATATATTTTTCAAGTATAGATGTACTTATTCATGAAAATAAAATAAGCCCTTGCCTATCTGTAAGACTAATTCTCGGATGTAAGTAACACCTGTGAGTTTGTTTCAGTCGATAAGAGAGCCAGATATCAATCAGTTGGTTGTGATTTCAAATCACGGTTGGGAAATGTTAATTCTTTTACTCCCTTAAAATTGGGGAGGATTGTTTTTGTCGTTCTTGTTACGGTAAAAAACAAAAACAATATCAACCCAAGGGTTGGATTGGGGTTGAACAATAAATTTCAATAGAAGGGGAAGAAGAGACTGAACCGAAAGAAGAGAAAATAAACTTAAACACCACCTTAAACATTGCAAGTATTTGATCTCCATAGACGAAGTTTCATGTTGTCTTGTAATTGTGAAAGTGAAAGTAGATCCGGGAGATGGAAATGTGTGTGAGATGAGCTGAGGTGAATGAGTAAATAGGACCGAGTGCGTAACGGCGTTAGCGGTTGATTCTGCGTTTAAAAAGAGGTTTGGCAGATCATGTTGCCAGTCGAAGTCCCTGCTAACTGCGTCAATGGAAAACCTCAAACATGCCAGATGTGAGCAGAATACAGATTCTGCTTCCGGAAGGACTGAGACAGGCACGCGCATGGTCAGGGGTTGTTGACACTGAGTTTCGCTTGAGCCTCTTGAGAAGGCCGCCCAGAAAGGTTTTTCCCCGCCAGGGGAGACAATGACTTTAATTGCCCCTGATTTATTTGTTACTCCTTTTGGAATTCAAATTTAGATGTGTCTTTTCTTTCCTACTCTTCCAACTCACCTTTCGGAATGTTTTATCGATTACTTTTTTGTAATTCAATTCGTCAAGATTTTTAAATAAAAGGAAAATAGTGATAAATTTGATTTGCTCTGTGCTTTCTTGATATATTCTTCCTTCAATCCTCTTCGGTTCGACAGCAACCAGAATGACAGAAGATGACGGAGCCAAAACGAGCCAAATAATTTCAAGGATTTCAACTTCGTTCTCAGTTACTTATTTTACTACACAGACAAGATTTGCATAAAATGTTTAAAAATTCAATCAATTCACGAGATCATTGGAAATCTCCATCGACAAGCCAAAAGGATTACTAAAAAATATTTAACCGTCTTTCAACGGGTTTTCATCGCCATCTTTATCTCTGATAAATATTATATGCTATTCGTTGAGATATGTTTGGAGAAAAATTCCCTACACTCTAGTTGATATAATCCTGTGATCTGTCATTCATTATATGAAAAGAAATAAGTGCAATCACATGAGAACCCGATATTTCATGCATTTGCATAACAAATCGAACACTATTTTATGATATAGTGTGAATGCAAGCGTAGCCCCCAGATAATCATTATTGAGTAGTGAATCATATGTTTTTTTTTGCATTCTTTAAGTTAGCAAATTTTAGGGGGACCTTATTCCAATCCTCTTGGTAAAGGAGCATCGTTTTGGTTATTAACAGGTCACATAGAGATGAACGGAATCAGATTTTTATCATCGTACTAGACAATCCTCTTAACTGCATGGGGAAAAGTATAGTACTAGATAACTAATCGACTGTGTGGTGTATTAGACAACCGTCTGACCCTTTCAGAGAACATAAGTGTCATCTGATGTGATCAGAATGGACCCAGGTTTTTACGCAATTGTAAATACATAAATAAATGAATGAATAAGGGAAAATGCTCTAAAATTGGAATTTGATAGTCATTGCTCATTGAAATATTTAACTATAGGTGAGCGCAGACGCAGACCCACACTATTATTATTCCTTTGAAATCACTCAGATTTATTTTGGATTCTTCAAGTCAGCGAATTTTATGGGTACTATCATTCAATACCTCTAGTTACAATGCCCCACTTCGGCTACTAAGAGGTCACAGCTAAAGAAAATAAAACTTTCAGTATTATACACTTCGATTTTTAGTGTGACTTCGTGCATATATCACTGACAAAATTGGCAAATCTCTACCGAGTGGGAAGAATAGATGATTGAAGTTGAAGTAAGTCCATCCACAATGAAATAGGAGATATTTTATAGAATCTACGAAGAGAAAAAAACGTCATTGTTTTTCAATTATCTTTCTTACTCCAAAATTAAAGAAGCCTCACCAACCCTGAATGAACATCGCTGGTTATATAGAGTAGGAGTGACATTTTGAGCTTGTTTGCACTTGAACATTTTGGAGCAATGTTGTATCTTTTCTGATTGACGTACACCAAAATATAAATCCTGAAGTGACACAAGCGGAAATGAGTTGCTGAGGCATGCATACACGACAACCATTTTCTCAAAGTGCGTAAAGAAGAGACATTTGCAAACTTTGTAAGGATAAAAGGCATTGCATAGATCTCCTTGAATGTATTTACGAATTTTCTTTTTTTAATATGTATACACTGTCAATGTTGAAATGCTATTTGCTTCTCAGCTCAGCGTCAGTCATTTTATAGAAACACCCAACCGTCTGCCAGTTTCTTTGTATTTCTTTTGTGGGACCATTTTACAGTCGATTTTTAACATCATGATCAAACACTTTTGCATCAGCTCTGCTTTTCAGGACTGGAGAAGAGATTAAATTTCTTCTATGATTTGGAAGCCAGTCGTCAGTCAGACGCCATATTTCAGTGTGTCAATTTGGCTCGTAAAGACTACTTTCTTGATTAGTGATATGGGAGAGGAAAGCAAAATTGTTTTTTTTTCTGTGTGCAGAGAAAAATAAAAATGGAAAAGAAAATGGAGGACGATTTCCTAACTTTCTGGTTGACAACTTGGTTTAATGCCAAAAAGGAAAAGTTCTTCAATTTGATGAAAGTCTTGGTGCAATCGCCAGACCAAATATTTCGATAGAAATCTTGAAGTCTGATCTGGTGGTATTTTAAGAGAAAGGAGCTACTTTTAATGTTATCAACGTGTTTGTTGCTTGTAAGTTCTTGTCTCAATAAGTGGGGGATCTTTTTAGTTGTTGTTTAAAACTGGATGCAACCGAAGTTATATATCATATCAGAGATAAGATAATTTGCAATTATTATCATTTCCAGTAGTATGATCACTTATGAGTTAGAGAAAACAATGACTGTCATAAATTGAGGGTTCTTTCTTTCAATAACAATAAAGTCTCTAATCTGATTTTAATAAAATAAGTTTTCAGTGAATATGGTGCGATATTGATGACATGAATTTGTCCTGCCTCATACTTTCTCATAAACTGAGGCTCATTTATATCATACATTATTTGACCTAGTTTTTGCTTTATAAAGTATAGTAAATTATTAGTTTCAGGATTCAAAATCAGTAAAGTGTAACTTCAATTCATGAAATCCTCGTGTCCTGATGACGACGTGAAATAAAACAATTTGTAAAAAAACAGCCGACATTTTTTCATTACGGTGTGCAAGTAAAAATGAAAATTAGAAAAGAGAGACTATAATATGGATAGAATATATCCAACAAAAGGGAAAGTTCTAAATCAGATTTAATGCTTGTAGTGACAATATGAGATAATCAAGGTGAAGTGAAGCGTCTTATAATTGTAGTGCTTAAATATTTGTCTGAAAAGTTTCAATAAAAATCTAATCATCGAACCCATATTCATATATGTTTGTGTATGTGTGTGCGCATGCGCGTGTGTCTTTGCATTTGATTCTATTCCTATTTGGGGAAAATTCCATGTTGTTCGTGTGGTCTGCACTGATGATTCATAATGCGCATCTCAGTGCCACCGCTCTACATCTACAGTTCTTACATGTCAGTCGAGGGATAGGACAGAGATTCCCATCATGTGCGCCGCGGATCCCCGAAGCAACGTGATTAGTTCCCAGGGGGCGCGGAATATATGAAAATTTCAATAATTCTAGGCAATCGTAATTTAATGCTAAATGCCCAGTCACGATGATATGAAGCGACATCTGACTGGCACCTCGTGATGTGAACTATCTCTATTCATGTATTTCAGTATATATATATATATATATATATATATATATATATATATATATATATATATATATGTATGTCTGTGTGTGTGTGTGTGTGTGTGTATATATTCAGATGAACATATGGAAGACTCATAAACAAGAATGAATGCAAAAATAAATAAATAAAGGAGACCATAGTCATTTGGGGCATCAAGGAGTACACCAAAGAAATCAACGAGCAAATATACACCACAGAATTCTACCAAGAACTTTCACATGACCTCACTATAGAATAACAATAAAATATAATGAATTCATTTGATGAAATGCATATAAAAAATACTCCAAAAGAATAATGCTGTTGGTGGACAAGACAGGAACGCTGAAAGAATATGAGTTATCTTGATCTTTGTGAAAAGATGTGTCAAAGTTTATACTAAATATATTGTAAATTTCGTATTTCTAAAGTTATAATGGAAAATATAGAAATATCTTATTTCTTTCAATTTGGACACAGTAAAAGTGTTCAAAAGTGTATAACATTGTTACAGTCATCACTTTCAACTTTTGCAGTCACTTATACGTCTAGCTTGTAAATTTCTTCATCAACTTCACACCTACCAAACTTAACAGTAAAGAAAGTAGTGTTATACCGTTTCTTAAGTATAATTGTTGTATGCATTTAAGAGCGTAGTTCCCTATAATATCTCTGTCTTGTTTTCTTCATTAATACTCTAATCGTTAGCACGGCCGTCTTAAGAATTTTTGACCGTTGTTCCCACCCAGATTTAATACATGGATTCAATTAAGAATCAAGAACAGATTCAATCATTAATGTAAACATAAGTTTAGAGAAGAGTATCTATGTCTGTCTATTCAATAATATGAACCTTAATTATCATTTTTCAAAATTGAATTTCGAGCAGTTGCTGGGTGTGCCCATGCGATAAAACAATCCCAGTCGTGAGTCTTGGGCGTTGATGAAATCCAAATAGTATCACTCTTACATTATGAATGCTATTGTGATTTAACTGCTCTTAGAAGTGGACAACAATTCTGTGAGCAGCACCAGGTTTTAAAACACCCAAATTGGGAAGATTTCAACTTTCAAAGCACTTATGTTCGTCTTTACAAATATCGACTTGAAAAGAGGGTAGTACATGGTCACTCTTACTTAGTACTAATTTGTGTAACCCTTTACTAAAAAGATCCCCTCCATATTGTTATTAAAAAGAGAATAGCTGGACAACAGTTCTTGAAGAGCAATCAAAACATTAAATCATTTTAAACAAACCTTTCTCCTCAAATAACCGTTTTGCTTCAAATTATTCAACTCGGTCATGGACTGACGTTGCAGGGATTGATATATACAGAAGTCAAGTTGTTTCCTGTAAAATATCATATCTGATTAAGATTTGCCTGCAGCCAATATATACACACTCACACATACTGGACATTCATACAGTGGATAATACAAACAGCGGACATTGCAGTAAAAATAAACTCAAAACTACTTATTATTTCTTATTGCTTATCAAGGATAAAACTTTCGCTTTAATTCTTGTCAGAGAAATATCACAAAAGACGTGATAAACGGAGACAGGTCAACAGTGAACTCCCCTTTGCAGGACCCCAAATCCATTTGCTAGGACGTTGTGTAACTTATGGCTAGAAAAAATCGAGAAACCTTGAACCCTGCTTGTCCGTCTCTTTCAATCCGGGCAAGCAGAAATCTAGAACATGAATAATCCTCGTCTAATCCCACAGTAGGTCACTTCTCACTTGGTCCAGACAGGATTTTCAGATTTCAGGATACATCACTTGGATTATGTTTCGTTTCCAATAAGTGAAAAACAGAATTAATCCGTGAGTATGTCTTGTCTTATATTGAATTCGAATTCAATTAAAAAAGAGAGCCGATAGAAAGACATACATCTGTACACTGGTCGAATAAAAGCTGTGATCTATCCATCTACAAATGGAAAGGCTGTGCGTATAATGAAAAGTGAAATTCGAAATCCTGGCTTTCATTGTTGTTCAAGTGTAGATAGAAGATTGAATGTCAATTTGTGAAATTCAAGGTAAACAATATGAAGATTATTACTGCAATATCTTATCTCCGAACAGTCAGTTCACTCATGATTTTGTGAGATATGCAATACTCACATAAAATATCTATTGAATATCTATTGTGGTGCAGTGGCTAACGAGTTGATATCATTAACAGAGAAATAGAGGAAGCATTGTCAGGCGCTGTACGATCGGGAAGGATGAAAGATGAGTTTAAGGGTTATATTTGATCTTATAGCGGTCGTAAAAGCTCTAGTAGCTCAGCGGACAGAGCAGCTTCCCAAGGTGAAAGGTTTGAGTCACATAAAAAACGCATTCTTTTTCCTTTAATTCCAATCTGCACCGTTTCTTGATTGGGCTAAAAGCAACTAAAAAATGAAGGATGAAAGAAAATATTAGTCAAGAGTTGATAAAGATTCGTGACATTCTGGCTGACGCTTCAATGCATAAGTAGGAAGTTTCTTGTTTTGGGGAACAAATATCACATGACTTCAGCACTTGGAAACAGGAAACATCAGGAACACCAACACATTATACTTCTACCAAGCTAATAAGATGAAAGATCAAAGAACTTACATTTTTAGGAGAAGAACGATTTTAATGAAATTATAAAGCGACAAGAATGATAATGATTCAAATCAGAAGGGATCATCCGGTGAAGGCAAGAAGTCTGGATTTTGTAATTATTCACAACATGAAGACGATTTATGAAGTACGTGGCCGTTTCAGCTGACGATGGTGTAAATTTGAAATAAAGTGGGAAGTTAAAAAAAAAGATATACACCTTGTGGCAGAATGAGAGCACTGGGAAAAGTCTCGAAGAGTTGTGGACTTTGTGAGAGAACTCAAATTGTGGAACATGAAGGTGAACAGTCATGCCCATCATTATGAGAGCACTGTCCCGAAGTGTCGTGGAAGACGTTGGGTGAACTGGAAATCCAAGGGAGAATCGAAACCATCCACAGGACAGCATCACTGGAATCAGCAGATTATTCAGGAAATTGTTGGGCCTACTGCCACTTTATCTCCTGTGAAAGCCACTATTACTATTGGTACTAAATCCCGATGATTAAAAGAAATGGTTGTTAAAAGAAAGTCCTTACGACAGAAGTTGCTCAGCTTTACAAGGGAGGAAGCTAAAACGATGGATGGGCAGATGATGAAATAAATGATTATGCATAAAGCTCTAAAACCCGAGAGATGATACTGACAGGCAAGAGGAAGTAAAGGAGAAAGAAAGACTGTATTTAGTCGGTCATAATAAGACTTGTACAATGAGCAGAGAAAGAATTATGAAAACTGTTCGTAACATTGCAGTAACTGATAAAAAGGGGAGCAAAGATGGGGAGCAAAGATGGGTACAACGAGGGATGCAACAAGAAAATGGAAAAAAGTAATCTGTCTAAAAACAGAAACAATTGCAGACGAAAAACCACGAACGATGCTTCGTTGACGTTACCTGAAAAGAGAGAGAATCACAAGAGAATACTCTAGCTTCATACCCATCATCTCACTTGAACGAAAAGATCAGATCTGATATGTAGGGAGCAGATCGAAGACATGTCTGAGCCAGCTGATCACAGAATGAAGACGATTGAAATAAAAATGAAAAAATAAAAGATACCAGAACCTCGCCCAGGAACTAAGTCATCGAACATGAAGGTTAGGATCATACCTATGATAATTGGTTCATTTGGAATCGTGTCAAAACATAAGAGGGAAGATTGGAGGAGCAGAGATTTTAAGAAAGGTTGAGACTCTACAGACCACAGGAGTATTGTTATAGGTAAACATTCTGAAGAGGGTTTTTGAGATTTGAGACGGTTTGTTTTCAATCAATCTCCAGTGACAACCAGCCAACACTTGATATTAACACGAAAATGCATGAAAAATAATTACATTAACCTGATAATAAAACAATAAAGAGCATTGCAACAACAACGACAATAACAACTATCATGATACTATGTACAATATTGGCAATTTAATGGATTGAAAGTGATCAATTATTTTCATTTGTGTTCTCGAGACATTAGTGCTATTTCGACAACGGTTTTGTTGCTGAAACTCTTGTTATATTCACAGGAACACAATTTGTTTGCAGAGATCGGGAGAGAAAGAATAGAAGGGGAGGAACTATGCGGGATTGAGTTTTTCAAATGAAAAAAAAAAAATTCAAATTTCAAAGGGATTCTAAACGAAGTAGAAGCAGTAGCATTAGTAGTTGTAGTAGTCCTAGTCGGAGGAAGAGGAAAAGGTGGAGGAAAATAAGGATGGTACACCCGAAGATCAGGACAAAGTTTCATAACAATATAATATGATATGAGAAATGATTAACATATTGACATATTTGGGACCGACAGACCGACCGACAAACCGACAAACCAACCTAAAAATGTCTTATATAGCTGAAAAAATTAAATGAACGCTTCTGTTTTCGAAGAGATTTATTCAGCATTATATATATATATATATATATATATATATATATATTATATATATATATATATATATATATATATATATATATATATATATATATATATATGTATATATATATATATATGTATATATATATATATATATATATATAAAATCATTTAAATCAAAATTCGGGGAAGTTGCCATTGACGGTTTATTGTTACTCTTTCAGTCATCGAAACTATCAGTTCTGTTTTACTTGAAGATATTCGAAAACTTCCGATAGATTCTCACCACTGGACTCCTAGATTCTAAACTCTTTCCAGTGTTTGTGACTTCCGGTACTTATTTCAATTTCCGTCTTCTAAATGTCAGACTAAATCTGATCTTCCAAAATGTATTCAGGCGGTTTTCAAGAATGTTTATTGTCTTTGTTGTAAAAACACCTTTTTGCATTGACTAATTCAAGAAGTGGCTTTCTTATGACTGCACAGTCATAATAAACGTAACGAGGATACCGTGCTGACGGCTTGATTTTGATATGGTTACATCTGCAGTGAGATTTTTCTATTTGATGTCTCGTCGCTCTAAGACACCTTTTTGAATGACCCAGGTCAACCTGAAGGAGACACAATTGTCTCCGTTTCTTCATTACTGAATGTACGAGCTTGCAGTTCGAAATCTAAGTAGGAAATTCCAAATCAAATGCAATTTGACGCTGGCTCATTACACCTTCAGATTGTCCAATAATACGATGATAAGATTCTTGCAATCTTTGATTAGGAGGCACTGTGATTGTGTAGTTATCTCTCTTGTATCTTTAAAAGCATAATTAATGATTGTTAATGAGTTTATCTTCATTGAATTTCAAATCCAAGTAAAAGAATGGTTTCTTTTTATTTATGTCGTATCAGTGAATGTAGATAGATATATCAATTTTGTGGCGGGGGTACCCGGCGTTGCTCGGGGAGAAAGTAATCAATACTCAAAGGTCATGTAGTGAATTATGACATAGATCTTCTCGGAGTTGGGATTGCAACCCTTCTGGTTGGTCGAAAATACCCAAATTGACCCTTTTAGAAAATGCTATTATTGGCCAGAAACTGAAGGTCAATGTCACATCTCCTATGTTCATCCAGGGGTCAACTTAGCTATGCACACAATATTAAGATTGCATGGCTTAGTCGTCTCTCTTAATCTGACCCTAGAGTCAGTAGCAATTATCCTCATGTTCATACTTTGGGTACCCTTGTGAAAGATTTGGAGCCTATTCTCCGTTAGATTTGAAAATGTCAAAATTTAATTTTTTGAAAATACCAACATTTATTTTGCCTTACGATGACCATTAGAGGTCACCAGAGATCAGTACCACCAATCATATGTTAATCATAGAATCAAGTTACCCATGTATACAAATTTGCTGTCTTGGATTTGAAAATGCCCAAATTGAAAGGTCCCCAGAGGTCACCAGATGGTCATCCTTGGGTTAAGATACTCCATAACACAAAGTAGAGTACGTAGCCGGTAAGTGCATCTGTCTTTGTTAGATTTGAAAATGTCGAATTTGATCTGAACTGAAACTGACCATTAGAAGTCACTATAGGTTAGTATTATTCTGGGGTCAAGTTACTGGTGCACACAGATTTACAACTCGTATAATACAGTTGTGTCCGCTAGATTTGGAAATGTCAAAGTTGACCTGACCATAAATTGACCTTGAACGGTCCACCTATTCTAATTCCATTTTAGGATCAACTTACATTTGTACGCAAATGTGCATCCTGTAGGGTGCCGTCGTCTCTATCAAATTCGAAAATGTCGAAATTGACCTTTTTGAAAATGCCAAAAATTACCTGATACGAAAATTAGAGTTCATCCCAACGTATTCTGTGTTCATCCAAGGGTCAAGCTACACCAAGGCATTTCAGCTTGTTGACTGCAGCTCTTCAGGAGTCTATAAAACAATATTAGAAAAAAAATAAAGAAAGAAACTAAAGATCATTTCGTCTTATGTATAATTTTGGATTTGCATTGACCAACAAATGAGAACCATGCAACGTGCACGTGAGAGAATCAGGTTCAACCTCACAGTGAGAAATCACAAGACAGTACAGTATATTAGAGAAAAAAACAGAAGTCTGAGACACCATAGAAACTGTTAAAAAACTCAAATAGCTATGGGCTGGACATATTGCAAGAATGGCAGACAACTGCTAGATATCACGACTCACAACGTCATTCGTTAGAGATCAGTTGCGAGGCTGTGACTGATAAAAAGTAAGATAATGTGACTAGCTGGATGAATTCAGAAAGTACAAATCCCGGTCTACGTCCAATGACAGACTGATGATGATGATTTATGAACACAGAAAGATACAAAGTCACACAATAACAAAAATAAATACTGACACATACTTGTTAAAGTATGTACAAATACGATAACTGGATTTGATCAGCCCGTCAGTTCGCGTGCCGGACATTTTTAGCAAGTGCGTTTTTAAGGATGTGTGGATTTTGTTTTGCTATTTTTACCCATAGCTGTGGGGAGGAATGGATTCCACTCCTAATATATATATATATATATATATATATATATATATATATATATATATATATATATATATATATATATATATATATATATATATATATATATATATATGTGTGTGTGTGTGTGTGTGTGTGTGTGTATTTATACATACCAATGGTGAGTCATACTCAATTTGTTCTTGCATCGCGTCCTCAATACGTCCTAGCAATTTACCCTATTCATGGACTAAGCCTTCCACTGGATGGACCGATGGTTTTTGATAATATCAACTATTTTTTTCTAACCTCTTGTTGTTTCCTCTCTCGTAAATTTCTGTCATCAACATTTTTCTTCCAAGTTATTTTTTGCTTCAGTTTCTGTGAATACATGATTCATTATACGACGATTGCATTTGGAGATGATGAAAAAAAAATTCAGTTGCATAAAGCTTCTATTTTTTACTTTCTATTTCTTTGTTCTGAAACCCCAGAAAAAAACATTGATGTATCTTGGGAAATCAGGACATAGTCTTTGTAAAACAAATCTTCAGATATCAAAATATTAAAATTTATGGTTGAATAACTTTAGAATCAATGTTTTTTTTTCTTATTGAAAAAGTTAGGAAAAAGGTGTTTCCGTTTTTTAGTATCAACAGTAGTAAGCATCTGTATAAAATTCACTGATGTTAGAGTACTATCTTTGAAATACATAGGCCTGCACGACTGTCATATGACAGCTTTAAGAGTTATCTTTTTATTTACACTAATTCAAAACTAAGGAAATCGAGAGCTCTTATAATCAGAAAACTAGTCTGTTAAGCTACAGTGAATTCCAGCTTTATTGGGTGATCTAATATTATGATCTGGCCCAAGACTAAACCAAGGCCAGTTAATATTCAATTGCAAAATATTATGCACAGAAGTATTTCATCCCAACTCTAATGCATAGAATGCTTGAAAGAAATCCTGATAATGAACATGGCGGTATTATTCACAATTATCATTCCTGGTGAACATAGCTTTTAAGCATAAGTAAACAATTGAAAAAAACATTTTGGTTAAGATAGAAATTTAATCTAAATTATGAAGAGTGGGTTTTTTTTCACTCAGTTTCTTTATTTTTTTTTGTTTTTAAATTCTGCAAAAGCAAACAAAGAAGAAATAAAACGGTGACACAAAATGGGCTGCTGCTGCTGGTAGAGCAAAGCTCTTCTCTCAGTGTGTTCGCGTGGAGTAGGCAGGGAACTGCCGCTGGTAATATCAGTACTACTGCTACTACTGCTACTACTGCTGCTGTTGTTGATGCTCCAGTTTCGTGTTTTTGCCAAATTTGCAAATGTTCCGACTTTGATCAATTGCAGAGAAGACGAGGAAAAGTTCTCAGAACTTGATTCCCTTGTGAAGCTCATTTTACTTAAGGATTTTAACGCTGGAGTAAACAAAATAGTGATAGGATATTATTACTGGGTATATGCACAGAAAGCAACCTTTCTATCCCTTACACTTTTTCCGACTGCCAAGCAAATAACACCACATGGATGTACCCAAGATCGTATCAATGGTATTTTATCGACTGTAGTATCATATGGCGGCGGTACATTAAAGATATCAAAATTATCAGGGTAATACGGAGAGCAGTGTTGAAATGACCACGGGATCTTCAACCTCATTATTCCTCCAACAAACTGGAAAGCCCTCACCAATGGAAAGCTTCAACTGGCAGACACTATTGTCAATTGCTGACCACGTTTTGATACATTAGTGACTATTTATGAGCCACTAACTGTTGGCACAAGTGAAATGTTGAATCAGCATAAAGAGATAGTGACAGAGTCAGCAAAGGTTGTACTCAGACTGCAGAAGAAATTAAATCAAGACTGGTTTGATGAAAACAACAAAGATATCATCAACCTCCAAGAACAAAAGAGAGAGGCTTTCACAAATTAGTAAAACGATGGTCCATCAATCTAAAAAACGCTGTTTCAAATATCTACATGGCAAAACTCAGAAGTATTTACGCATAATGCAAGGTGGACCAAGAAAGCAGAGGAAATCTAACTTCACTTAGATAAAAATAATTCGAAATCACTCTTTTGTTCACTTGAAGCTTTTTATGGACCTTCAAAACCCCAAACCACTACACCGCTTAGGGATATCAACTGCATAATTGAAAAATGGGAAGTGCATTTCTCAAACATGCTAAACAGGCCATCAAGTTGCTATTAACCAGATGCCACAAATGCCAATATAGATGGAACCTGACACTCCAACCACTATGATGGGGGTCGAGAAATCAATTCATCAAGGAAACCCCGGGAAAGCACCTGGTATAGATGGAATCCCAACCGAGCTAAATGAAGCAGCAAGCCTAGATATCATGAAAACTTCCAACGAATTATTCATCTGCATATGAAAAGAAGAAAAACGATACGGAATGACATCTGCGATGCCTCAATTGTCTCTTAGAATAAAAAGGGAACAAAAAAGAACGTGGTATCTCTATAATATCAATCGCTGGGAAGATTTTGGCTTTAGTTATCCTCAAGTGCCAAGTTAGTGAGATCCTAGATTAGAACAGCGATGCAATGTATCTTCCTGTCTGGGCATAGCATTATAGATATGATATTTTCGACCAGGTAAACTCAAGAAAAATGCATGGAGCAAACGATGAAACACCAAAAACTGCACTTAGCAGGATATAATGGTGAACTAGTAGTCCCCTTTGACATCAGCGGAGTTGGACAAGGCTGCTCCAAAACACTTCAAACTATTTTAGCCATATTCTTCACGATGCATTAAAAGATTATAACGAATCGCAAAATACACATCAAGCCCCGATGATTCACCTTTTACCCCACGCTGATCAAACTGTATTGAGGCTCTCTTTCCAGATGATTGTGTCCTTATAACTCAGAGAGAGAGAGAGAGAGAGAGAGAGAGAGAGAGAGAGAGAGAGAGAGAGAGAGAGAGAGAGAGAGAGAGAGAGATATCTTCAACATATATCCTGACCAAGTTTGTTGAAGCGGTGATATTATTTGGTTTAGCCATCAGCTTTAGGTAAAATCTCTATCAACTTGTACCTGGCTCTTTGACACCTCTACACAAATGATTAGAATAAATAGAAATCAATGGTTCAGCCCCTGAGCAATGCTGATGCCTTTAAATATCTGGCTAGCATTCTTGCAGTAGATGAATTACTTGATAAAGAGATAACAACCAGAACCAGCAAGGCTTCCCTGGCTCTTGGTGGGCTCAAAACAAGGGTGTCACATTCTCATAACATCAAAAGTGCTACAAAGATAAAATCTATAAAGCTGTGGTCCTCTCTTGCCTGCCATGCAGTTATGAAACTTGAGGGAAATGAAAGGTTTCACATAAATCCCCCTACGAACAATGACGGGGATCCGATGGTAGCAGTAGGTCCCAAACCTAAAAATCTTGAATAGAGCTGACCTTGATAGTATCGAAGCTATGATGCTCGAAGGGTGCGTAATCTGTATGGATGAATCACAGACGTTTCCTCGACTTCATTGTAGGGTCCTGATCCAGGGCAAGAATAAGATAGGACTCCCCAACAAGAACTTTAAGGACTGTATCAAAGACCATCATCGATAAGTAAAGATGCCGATAAGAAAAGATGCCCGACACTCAAGTACAAACCGGGCCTGCACGAGGCCACCATCGTCAACACCGATGAAATATCCATCGTTCATGTCACGAGGAATGTTATGAGAATCAAAGTCACGATCAATATGGTGCTTTTACTGATGCCGTAATGTTTAAGACAAAGACAGTTAACGACGACAAGACACATTTCAGAACTTGACCGCTTATTTCAGTCGATCAATTGGGCACAAAATAGTCAGTCATAGTGTTTAGGAAAAATGATTTATTTGGATGATGGTCGGACTTTTGTGATGAGAATACGTCAGAATAGAAGTTGATTGAACAACAGTGTCTTCTTAAGCAACGTCAGTTGAAATCGGGCTCTAAATACGTAGTGCATCGTTGCAGTTGTCATGGAAACCGAAGATTCCAATTAACACTCAGAATACAAACAAAAGTTCGGGCTAGCCAGTCTATCGGAATGAAAACGGGATATGCATTTTTAAATAATAGAATCTCCAGGAAATGATGGAATATTTCAAGGAGATTTCACCAGGCTTCCTGAAGAAATCGCGAAAATTAAAAGCCTAGTTC
The DNA here is from genome assembly GCA_963457665.1 of Thysanoteuthis rhombus. Taxonomy (NCBI): domain Eukaryota; kingdom Metazoa; phylum Mollusca; class Cephalopoda; order Oegopsida; family Thysanoteuthidae; genus Thysanoteuthis; species Thysanoteuthis major. The sequence goes on along the minus strand of OY735232.1, from coordinate 9,829,807 downwards.
GCGTCACTATTTTATGATTGTAAATTTTAATTGCTTTCTTCTCACCGACTCTGGAATCCACACGCCACACAACCCATTTTTACGGTGATTTTATTTATTTTCTCAATCAAAGACCTGGAAAGGAATTCACCCTGGATGTCCCACAATCGTTTCATTAAATATAAACAAGTTGTTGAAACGATCATTCTTTCAATATTGATTAGTTCAACAATAGTGTAGTGTCTACCTTTTTAACAATAGAAAAATCACTCATATATGGAGTTATCTGCCCTTAGCAGGAAGCTACTTGCAATTTCTATCACAGTTGAAGATCCCTTTAGAAATGGTAAATTCTTTGTCGCCTCCTCTCTGACGTCACACAAAACTAACAATAAGATAACCGATTGTTATCCTCATGGTATTTGAACTAAGGCGGTAAAACTTTCTCTCTCTCGGCCTCGAGGTAAGCTTGTTTTTTGCTTTCTTTTTAGTTAGGATAGTTTATATAGTTTTTACACACCAACATTTTCTACACACACCCTTACATATAGAAATTTATCCATTCTTCCTTCATTCCAAAGACCACACCCTATCTAAGTTAAGCACTTTCAATGTAGTTAGGCCGGAATTCCATTATAGAGGCTATAAACTGACTCTATTATGCATTTAGTAAGTGACGTTCCTTTCCCCTTACTCTTCCTTTCTTCTGATCTTTATCGCAGTCATCATCATCAGTCTTTTAACGTCCGTCGTCCAGGATTCACCACAATTCCCTATCAGTATTTCCTGAATCTGTTCATCTCTCCATCTCGTGTTCTGTCGGCCTCAGTTTCTCATGTGATCTCTGGGGATCCATGTTGTGAGATGTGATGTTCATCAGCTGTCTTTCATTCTTGCAACATGGCCTGCCCATTGCCATTTGAGTTTTTTAATAGTTTCAATGATGTCACGAACACCTGATTTCTTCCTTATATCCTGTGCCGTCTTGAGATCTCTCCATGTAAGGTTGAGCATGATTCTCTCATGCACACATTGCATATTTCTCAGTTTGCAGGCCCGTCTCTTGGTTAGGTTCCATGTTTCAGCTCCATAAGTGACTATCGGGAGAATGCGTTGGTTGTATACTCTTCTTTTTAGGATTATTGGGATCATCTGGTTCTTGAAAGTTGAGCTTGCTCTGCCGAAGGGTTGCTATCCAAAAGTGATTCTTCCCTTGATTTCCTCCTCTTTTGAGTATCTCATGGAGATTCGTTGTCCGAGGTAGATATAGTGGTCTACCTTGCCGAGTTTTGCATTTTCTATCTTGACAGTTATGTTCTTATTCTCAACATGATTATTGCACATGATTTTCGTTTTACTGAAGTTGATGTCTAGGCCGACTTTTTTGCTTTCTTTGTTTAGATCGTCTAGCATTAGTTGGAGGTTATGTAGATCTCTCCAAACATCTTTGTGTCGCCAGTCTTTCTTTTAATTCATTCAAGAATTAAAACTTATTATTGTTGTTGACCCAAACGTTTTTCCTTTTTTGCGATTGTCAACAATCAAACTAAGTGTTTACTAAGCTTTTTTTTGCATTTAAACAGTGAACACTCTATTTACTAATATCTATCTTTATAAATCAATTCTGATGATTCATTTTGTGGGGTAATACACATAGCAATCCAAAATTTGCTTAAAAAACAACATGCCTCTGCTAACATCTCTTCAGATTTCTGTTAAAATCCTAAAATATATATACATTATCTTCATCCACAGGCCGCTGTTCCGATGTTGTATATCTAAATAGTGTGGCTATAAAACATTCCGTAATAACATCCAGGTCCGCGAGGCAGAATTGAAACCTTAACATCAGTCCCGTCGGCCACAGTAAGTAAGGCTGGATTTAAGCAATATATTTGTCAACACAGAAATCCCTCATATATATGTTACGTCGCACTTCATTTCAGAGTTTCATCGCATAGACTGAAGAGCTATTCTGCGCAAAGCACCATCTTCTAAAGTCTTACATTCGTGAGAACCCAATCAAAATCTTTTATCACGAAACCAAACCATTCACACACACAAACGCGCACACACACATACAAATGCACGCGCACACACATATATACATAGGTGTACAATGTAGTTCTTTGCAGTGACTCTGCGTTTCATGCTAGCGAAGCCCTTCATTTTCTATGCACACATATTTTTACATATGCTCGTCTATTGATGATATCGAGCACTTATCATTCAAAGATAACCCGACACTAAAAAAAAAAAAAAAAAAACGGAATGTAAGGACTTCTATACAATTGAATTGAACAATTACTCGTGCTGAGGGCTGAGATATGACCAGGTTAAGGTGTCAGGTGATCGAAGAAGGCACAAGAAACGGCTTTTATTATTTGTGTATATATGCGAATGAATCTGACAGTGAAGAATTCCAGAAATATCTCTATAGCATTCTATTTCGTTGTCCAAAAACTATTTCCTTTCTTTCTCAAACTTCGGCTTCAAAATTTATCGTGTTATCCTTCCTTATTCTGAATGAATATTTTAGTCGAGTTTCACATCAATGATCCATAATCAAGTTATTTGTGTAACTTCTTCCAAAACGAATGAACAAAATGGAGGAGAGAGTCTGGTTTAAGAAGGATTAAACGACGATGGAAGAAACGAGAAAATAGAGTGTCGCAAATACAGAACTCGGGACATTACTTCTCGTGAAGACACAGCATTAACTTTCCTTTCTAAGAAACAATCTCAACTTGCCTTAACCTCGTTAGATTTAGGAAGAATGCATCTGCATCTGACCACAAGTTTTGAAAGCCCTGGGAGATAACAGCAGGATTTAGAGGAAGGGTGTTAAGTAGATATTTGCAGACCTTAGGTGCCAATTGCTTATATTTGAGGGATAGTCAATCATGGCAAATCTGCATTTATCATGGCGTTTATCTAATCATTTGATGCATGAATGTAATAAGGAAATTAGACGGGGATATGTTCGTTTCAAGTCTGTTATTTGAATAGTGGGACAAAAAAGAATTCTCAGAATTGCAGCAGTCATATTACAGAATTTGTTTCGTTTTGGTTAAAAGCGAAAAGTTTTTTTTAAATTTCAAATAACAGTCAATAAACAACTTAACGCCGAATCCACGACTTAGAAGCACCAGGAGATGTTAACATATTCTGGAAAGTATGCTAATAAAGTTTCGATGTCATAAAAACTTTTCTGTCAGATTCACTCGCATATATACACAAATGATAAAAGCCGTTTCTTGTGCCCTCTTCGATCACCTGACACCTTAACCTGGTCATATCACACCCTTCGGCACCAGTAATTGTTCAATTCAATTGTATAGAAGTCCTTACATCAGCCAGGTTTCAGATTTTCGAGTCGAATCCGCAGGTAAAGATTCATTCTATTGTATTGATATTACGCTAGGGATGAAGTGCTAACACTCCTGGCGTATTGATAACTGCATTATATTTACCTCGACTTAACAAATACAGAATAAGCAGACATGGCGTGGTATGATAAGAAATAGTTTGTTGTCTCGTCTATGTTCATCTCTTGAAATCAAGAGAAAAATCAAATGTTATTTTCTTATTGTCAAAAGAACAAAATCATAATTCAGTGGTTAAATCTTAGAATTTTATGACTTCATTTCGTAGAAAAACTTTCTGAATGGTTCGTGGAGATTAAATTCAAAATGTGCTCACTAATGAATCATAGCATAAATTGTCACTTTATTCCATTCTTTATCAGATATATCACGTGGTTTTGAAATCAAAAGTTACGAATTGATCCATGATTTAATGTTCGAAAATACTTAGGTAGGAAATGCATCTATAATTTTCGATGAAGTAAACGGTTGGGTTAGCAATCAGGTCATTAGAAAAAAAAGTAGATTATAAAAATGATATTTTGTAAGCAAATGATACCTCAAAGTCATTTGATAAAAATAAGTAACAGCTTGGTTATTGAATTAACCATATACAGGATTCGTGATTTACGTCTAATGATTGTAGCAGGAATTTTGTCTCTTTCAGCTTAAAAGGGAAGAAAAATGCAAATGTTTATCTCTGTTTATTTCTATGATTTTCATGCTTAATCTTTGGTTTCTATTTTCTTCTGTCATCTTCAAACAACAAAATACTCCAATTAAAGTATATGATATTACATGCATTTGCTTCATTTAAAAATTAGTTTCTAATTTGAAAAGGATATCTGTTTGAAAAGGATATCTGTTTACTGTTTATTCAGCCGTCCCTACTGTGTATATATTTCCAAGGTATCTCTTATCTTTTACTAATGATTTTGTTAAGAGCTAACATTGGTAACTGCCTCTACATACCGTTTACTTTCATTTTTATCTTCAAGTGTCTTTTAATCTTGGCAGTATTTTGAATGGTCTTTCTTATGAAAATGTATAACATGAATGAGAGATAGAAGAATCGTATACATGAGAAAATGCATAATATGAAGTAATAGCAGAAGGTTTTTAATTCGAGTTTAGATGCACCATTACAACTGTTTGATATATCAAGTATCACTGACATTACAGTTGCTAAGTTATCGACAAGAATAAAAAAAGCTTGGTCTTTTTTCTTTTCTTGCTTAATGTAACATGTATATAATAGAGTAAGGATTCGCTGCAAAAACACGTTTATGTTTCTGCTATGTTTGGGCTTCTTCTAGAAATCAAACTCACACTGCAGATTTAATATTCACATGGGTGAACTCTTCATAGAAGTGACACGAACAGCGAGTCACGTCTGTTGTTATTCTTTTTAGGTAACATACGTAAGTAAGCCCTGTTTAAAAAAATAAACGATGTATAGTATAAAATAACATCCATATACCATAAATTATGATAATACCCTATATAGAATAACAAACTACACGTATGACGTAAGGTATATATTGAGACATAGTTGAGGGCAAGGTGGTGTATGATCAACACTGCTAGGGTGCCATGTTAATATAACTGTTTTGTTTTTAAAATCCCCGAAACGGTTACACGGTAAACATCTGATGATCCCAACAAGAGATGGTTTACACTTGGTTCTATAATAACAAAGTATATGTAAAACACAGAAAAAAGCACTGAGGAAAATTACATAAATTGCTTTGACAGAGGTAAGTGACTGAAATTGGGAAAGTTTCTTCATGTTTAGTGTTTAAAGCTGAAAAGCTTTCTTGGATATATATATATATATATATATATATATATATATATATATATATATATATATATATATATATATATATATATATATATATATATCTTGTTGGATAAGTAAAGTTTTCTTGGCTATATGTAGGGAAGATTCGTTGTTCTGAAATACGGTATTATTACAAATAGCGCTGTATGATTCGATGAATATTTTTATTCATTTATATGATAATATATATATGTATATATATATATATATATATATATATAGATATATATATATGTATGTGTGTGTGTGTGTGTATGTATCGATGTGTCTGTGTGTGTGAATCTGTACATACATGCATTTGTGCCAATGTAAGTAATTTAAAAGCGAATATTGTCTCCACAATGTCAGCGAATGAATGCAAAAGCCACCTCATCTATTGCAAACGCTTGCACATAGATCACACACGCACACATACTCATACACACACACATACTCACACACACACACACACACACAGCGAATCATCTATATAAATATTCTTATGTATACATATAAAACACACATAATATATTCTTATTAGTTAATTGGCACATGTATAAAACATCGCGGAGTTAGTAATAAAGAAAAGTTATTTTCACGTTGTGATATTTTTGTCCTTTTCACAGAGACAAGATGTCTGCCACATTAACCAAAATTTACTTCGCTCAGCCATGAATTGATAGGTTTTGTTTTATTGCAGTTTTCATACTTCTTTAAAAAAAAATGTATCAACATATTATCGTAAAAAAATGAAAATGACGTGACGTATGTATGATTGTATATTTGTAAATATAATTTATATATATATATATATATATATATATATATATATATATATATATATATATATATATATATATATATATGTATATATATATATATGTATATATATACACAAACAGAGAGAGAGAGAGAGAGAGAGAGAGACACACACACACACATACGTATATATATATATATATATATATACGTTCATATCTGCACATACATACACAAACAAACACGTATAAATATTTAACTGATTCTTCTCTTAGACGTACACATTTCATCTATCTATCCATCTATCTATCCCTGTGGTTCTCAAACATTTTGGGTCGTATTATCCTATATAAAATAACAAACTAGATGTTTTACATAAGTTATACACCGAAAGAAAGTTTCAATTTGAGAAAGTTTTATTTTTTCGTGTATATCACAAAAAATTTGTACCAGAATCTGGGCCAAGGGATGGGGCGTGTGCTATTCTCGAACGTACGTAAAAATAAAATCTATGCTTGACTAAAATTAAATCCATTTGATGAGGGGTCACAACCTCCTCACCTCATTTCCACGAAGAAATATAATTGACTTTTCTAGTCAACCAACCGTGTGAATGAAATGAATTGGAAAAGCATTTCAATAGTCAGTAGATGGATTTTTTTCCATTAATTTCAGTTTTTCTCCCCCAGAAGGTTAGACACAGGTGGATGGACGGGCAGTGGGGCTACGGTTTGAAATGAATAACCATCATTTCTGAGGATCACAACAAAATGTACTTCCTGTAAAACACTGCAACAGAAGCATACAAAACATAACTCGAATAATTTTCCTCTATTTTTCTAGCGTTATTTTATTCCATAGCATTAAAATACACTAGCAACAGTACACCATATACTTATAATGAGCATTTATTGAATATCTATCTGATCATACGCATAAATGTATATAACGTATAAATATTGGAATAAAAGTATCTGTATGCGCGTATTATTGCGGGTGTGCATGCATAACGTACCTGGAATACGTTTGTTCATGTATTCATATATATTCAATAATTCAGTGAATTTATTTTATACATCTTCAATAATTCAGTATTTACAAAACATAAACCGGCGGATAAGTAAACTTTTTATATCAGTTCATTTAGACACTGAATTTGACAATCTGATTAGAAGGGTGATATGGTATTCGGTGTAGATCGGTGCCTAAGCTTGAATTAACTGCTCGAAATTTTAGAGGTCGACTTATACACAAAATCGTCTCATATGTCCCCTTATTCCCCCCTCCCCCTCTCTCTCTCTATATATAAGTTAGAAAGATTTAAAGCTTTGGACACTGAACATTAAAAAACTTCTCAATTTTTCTTTGTGTCACTTCAGTCACTTATTTCCCAATATCTGTTAATGTAATTTATGTACTTTCCTTCAGAGTTTCTTTCATGTTTTACACATACTTTGATATTATGGTGCTACGTGTAAATTTTCTCTTTCCCGGTTGATTAGTTGTTCACCACGTGACCGTTTCAGAGATTGATTTGATCTTTAAGAATACTAATTACACAGAAAAACTTCTTCAAGTTGATTCTCTACCAACAATCTCAACCGAAGAATTTAACGATTTTTCTCACTAACATTAAAGTTAATTTTCCCACGTCTTATACCATCTCCCTTTCATCTATTTGTTTTTCTTCCTTTGCATTATCAAATAGATTAGCCTTATATACCTGGTTGGAACGAAACCAAAATATATTCTAACCGGTAGTAACACCTCAATGGGCGATTCCATTAACATAATTAGACAATTTTCCTTGGCATTCCATCTCCAATCACCCACCCCATCTAGCTACCTATCAGTCAAACAAATGGACCGAGCCAAATATTTCTCCCTTTCCCTGGTTCGAGACAATACAATGATCTTTCACTCCGATGAAGATTGGATCCATCTCTTTTGGTTACGTAAATCCCCTAACATCAATACAAATGTATTTAATTTAAAATACATTATTCATTTATTCTATTTTCATAATCTTGTTAACAAATTCTTTGATTTTCTTATTATTTCAATATGGCCAAACTAACAAGTTTTAAAGGGATCAGGATGCTTAGTCATGGCTTCATTAGATTGTCTAAAAATACTAATTTCGCTACCTTGGTTGACCATTAGAGCAAATGAAGAAGATTTTTGGTATAAATTCAATAAATCTCAGAGTAGCTCGTACTATCCTGAAAAATTCTGATGAAGTAGTTCCGCAAAATAGATAAGATGGTATACTACTTATTTTAAATGGCATACGTACAATAAAGAACGGAAGTAAGTCTCGTTTATCAAACAATTTATAAACAAATATTTCATCCTCGATTTCAATATCCAAATCTTGGAACGTTTCTTGCATTCTGTTTTGTTCACACTTTAGTTCAAGATCTTCAGGGTATATGTTACAATACGATTTTCTGAATTCTCTTCCATCATTAAGAGTACATGTCATTTATAAAACAGGTACAACCTAAAGACGAACGACCTCGCTTTATATTAGTTCTTATTAAAGAGGACATAAATATATATTAATGTCTGTGTAAATACAAATTTGCCTAGTAGGGTGCAGGATCAATTCCCATAGGGACACCAATGATCTGATGAAATAATTCATTACCTATTTTAAGTAACATTCCTCAATTACATGACTAACAATCGCCTTAAAGATAGATTACGTAAAGTAAGTATTTCTTTTCTTTTGTTCTCCACCTGAAAGATTTAGAATTTGTAAAACCAAAATATTTACTATTTCCTCTAGCAAATGCCAAGTCTGATATTTTATCTAATTCTTTAACAAGATCTTCATGAGGAATATTTGTAGGTTGACATACATTTAGTACCTCTACGGGGTTTTATGATATCTATTTTTCTTTAACAGACAAATAATTATTTAATACCCAAAAGAGATTTAAATTACTGCAGAATTTACTTTTGATATGTTTTGGACTGCATATTAAATTAAAAAAATTAGGAATGGCTCCACTAAGAGGTTTAGTGCTACGAACTCTAGAGGCTACAATAAAGCGTGGACTAATTGGATTTTTATGCATTTTTGGTATCCAGTACATAATTGGCAACATGTATATTTTCATCTATCTTAAGTCCGAACTTTCCACATAGAATGATGTTATGAAATATAATATTATCAGGTTCACAAGTAGATGATGGCGATCTTCTATAACCTACTTCAGACAATATTCTTCGAATGAAATATTTTTTTACACACACACACACACACACACACACACACACATATATATATATATATATATATATATTTGCTGCTTTATCAATCGGGACTATAACAGATTTATTTTGAAGTTCCAAGTGATTCGCTAATACTTGAGAATTTTTAAGCCCCAGATTCATATTTTGAGTGTATTAAAGCATTTCATCAGTTGTTTTGATTTGCAAATCGTGTACTTTTTCTTTCCATCTGTCAAACACTGATTTGATTATCCGATATTTATTTGACATCGATACAATTAAAATATCTACTGCTCGTTAAACTCAGATGAACATTTGTTATAATTTATAAACCTTGGTTCTCTATAATTCGAACCTTTTGTGACACATATACACACATATATATAGTTTGACGTACATTTGATTATTGCATCATTTCGTACAACATAAAAAGCAAATAAGAACTAAGCTATAATCAAATGAACTGTCTATAACTTTTTTTGTTTCTTTTTTAAGTCGATGAAATTGAAAAATAACAATACCCGAACACCGTGAAATAAATCAATAGTGGTACAGTTCATGTGAAAAATAAATCATCAAATTGAACTAAACTGAAGTAAATTAATCCAATAAAATGATTCAACTCAAAAAATGTTTTAATTTTTGATTTTTGTATTTCAATGAATTCTTTTAATTCCATTGATTGCTGCTGCCCGTCTTTCTTGAACTGAAATGCACCCGTTGATCGTGTGCAGAATTATCGTTGATTCAATCGTTCGACGTTCAATTGTTAGCGCCAAGTAGACGTGCCAAGTAGAAATTGGGCCACGAAAGCGAGGCCATGAAGCTCACTTAATAAGTTTTTGGACATAACATTCTTGAATGTTTTCTACTGTGTAGTATGGAGATCGATTCTTCATGAAAAGAATACTGTTGTGTCCAAATAATTATCAGGGATTATTTTGAAAAGTTATTCCTGCAGAATTGACGTGTATTTTTCTGGATTGCTATCCTTCACGCACTGTAAAAGCTTTGAGATGCAATTTTTCGAAATCGCTCGCCTTATCATAACAGAAAATCCACACCCACACATGTACACTACACCAGCGAATGTGGCAAAGCGATTCTATTTCGGAGAAAGGTATCGGAGAAAATTAGAACCACCAGAAGTAGAAAACCAAGACCTCGAAAGGTACTTCGAAAACATCTGAATTTACCTTCAGGATTATTACCACTATCACCACCTGAAGATGAACAAAGCAAATGATAGATAAATATTCCGAATCTTAGCAAAGGACCAACGAATCAGAGAGAGAGAGAGAGAGAGAGAGAGAGAGAGAGAGAGAGAGAGAGAGAGAGAGAGAGAGAGAGAGAGAGTAGTAAAAAGCATCAGGAAAGATGTTGATAAGGAAGCATGTAAATAATAACATCAGCTTCTTCTTCACTTATTTACGAAAATAGATCAGTTCGAAGGAATGCATGATAAAGCGTTTAATGTGTGAGAAAAGCCAAGAAAACCAGGACTCACTAAAATGCCAACTCATAATATACCAACAGGAAATTGGAGTCTAAGAGGAAATATATCAAACAGACTGGTAGACAGAGTCATGAGAGCTAGAGGGGCATTGTCTTCTATCGATGACGAAGTAGGACTCCAATAATTAAACTAACATCCGCACATATGTTAATTAGCCTTTTGCATTTGTCATCTGTCATACTTACGTCATTAGTGACGTCTGGTGACGTAACTTAGAATAAATAGTATTTGATGTTACATTAAACTTGATGAATTGTATCTTTACTTAATTTTACCTTTAGATTAGTTTGATATCCAGGAAATATTGAACATAAATAAGGAAATGCTGCACAGCATAATGTTTTTGATAATTTAAAAGTACAATGTAATTGTCAAATTGCAGAATAATTGTCGTGGTTTTTTATCTCAAGGGTTAGCTAGTGTTTTAACAGAGATCTCATTTATCACAGAGTTTTTCAAACTGATGCCTCACCACACAAACAGTTTTTTGATTACCAAAGGTCAACCTAAACGAGGCGAAGTTGTTTCTTTCCCTGAGAAAGTGTTTAGAAAGAATGAAAAGCGAGAATGGAAGGAGCATGAATGGGAGAAGGAAGAGAAAGAAATTATTTTGATATGGAGAAAAAACGAATCATGACAACATAATGACACATTCTATATTTCCTCCATTGATGCTCGTTGTAGTAGAAATCCTCCCACTCTGATGAAACTGCAAAATGATTTGCGTTCCTCACACTGCACCTCCACTGTTCGCGTAGAAAGGAAAATCCGAACAATTTCGAATATCTACAACTGGATTTCCGTTTAAAAATAAAATACCTGGAATCACGGAGGAAGTAGTCCGGTACCATACACACATGCTTACATTGTGTAATATGTGAAAACATGATTGAGCATTGTGCATTCTCAGAAAATAATCCCTACCGCTACGACACGCACATGCTAAATAAATACAAACCGTTTCGACTTGTAAGTTGATTTTCGAGCATAAAAAGAGCGAAAAATCACGTCAGTCTATTTCGACTTTCGGAACTTGGTAGTCAAATAGGATTGGTACAATTTATTTGGCGAAGAGAGACTTGACATATCGGAATTAACAGCTTTGAAATTAGGGAGACCGATTAATACATGTAAACAATGGCAGAATATATTCTATATCAATTCTCACAAATATACTCTTCATAGATATATGGATGCACGCATTGATAAAGAATTTATTCTTCATAGATAGTTTTCGGGCACACACACACACATACACATATATATTGCTGATTAGATCAAGGTGTATTGATCTATTCAAAGAGATGTTATGCACACATACGACACTCATCTAATTTTTCCAAAAGGACATTGTTTAAAAGCGCTTCCCAACCTATTCTCATGCAACAAATCAGCAACGTTGTCCAACATGTCCACTTGTTTGATCCCTCGAAAGTGTCTGTTTCCAAACACTCCACCATAAACGCAAGAAATAGGCAAACATCCGACATTTTCGACACAGAACAAACCGGAAATCTTTCGGATGTTGGTACAGCTTGTTACCAATTTTCCTTCCGAGTTTTCTGCTCAATGGCTGCCAGATAAATTAGTGCGGGCCACTCGATCGGCCCAAAATGTCCATAACTAGACGGAAGATGATTCATTAAACTTCAGTGGATCTCTTTTATCATTGATGTTAGATATGCTTGGTTCATGCTTGAGGTATCTGAGAACAGTACAACTCATTTTTTAAACCAGTTGCCTTTGATTAATCATTGCAGACAGCCATGATTGGTTGCCTTTATAAAGGTCGGATGAATTATCAGTGGACGATTATTCCGTCCTCAAAATGCATTTCATGTGAGACAATTATTGTCATGCTCTGATGATGAAAAAACTTATAAAAATTGTCAATTTTACAAATCTTACATGTTCGAAGCTTGCCATAAAGACTATAGCATTCCCTTACCCAGACACGAGAGTCTTGAGTTTATAAAATTAACAACTTGAAAAGGTAAAGATATCAACACGGCTTGAGAATGATGGGTTATGCAGGTGAATTTGTCGCAGAAACTAAGCTATATATCCCTACATGAATACTCGATAACAGATCTATCTCTCAAACATGTCCGTTAGGAAAAATAAAAATAAAAACAAATTGATAAAATAGTTTGAGCAGCCCGTCTTAGCCCCCCCCCCAAGTATGCTATTCTTCATAAAGTTTCACATTGACAGTTTTCTGGTATTGACTGTTTCAGTTTGGAAAAATGCCCGGATGAATAATGAATTGCAACATATTGTTCTACCACATTTTCGTTACATGGTTATCATTGTCTGTATTTTCAGAATGTGACCTTAGTAGATAGAAATGTTTTCTAGCGAAAGGGTGTCCTGCTCTGGAGCAATCATTAGCGAGCTTGTTTACAACTGTAATGGGAGTTCGATTCTCACTATGTGCCTCACATTGGTGGATTTGTGTTGTACTCGGCTAAGGCTAATAAAAATCAATAGCAGCAACGAGTTGAAAGCTTGTAAATCACTTCCCATGGGAAAGCAAGTTCCTGGCATGTTGTGTTTTTTCTCCCCGGGTAATCGAAGCAGCTTTGTTCAGATACTTCGGTATTCAATTGAAAGTTATTACAGTATCTGATAGCATAAAGCAGGGGTCAGCAACCATAGTCTACAAGTCAAGTCTTGCCCGCCGTGATATATTTGTAAATGTATTTAATAAACATGGGAGAAAACTATAAAATACCATAAAACAATATATACGAAGAAATCCCACAAAAATATGTACAATATGTGTACAGAGTATATGCAAGGGAGAGAAAACAGGGTTATAGCTGATGGAACATGATGGATAAAGGATATGGGTGTTTGTGCAGTGTATATGGGAGGAGGAGAAAACACAGTCATTGCAGATGGAAGAGGATGGATAAAGGACGTGGGTGTTTGTGCAGTGTATACGGGGGGAGGAGAAAACACGGTTATTGCTGATGGAACATGATGGATAAAGGACGTGGGTGTTTGTGCAGTGTATATTGGAAAAGGAGAAAACAAGTTTATTGCAGATGGAACAGGATGGATAAAGGACGTGGGTGTTTGTACAGTATATATGGGAAAGAGAGAAAACAGGGTTATAGCAGGCGGTAACAACTTAGCACTACGTTCTAAAACTCCACTCGGAGGTCCGAGACGGCACAAACCCAACTCATTTCGAGAATTTTAAATGCAGGCAATTAGTATTAGATCAGCAAATGGGAAAGTGTAATTTTCAGAATATTTTGAAATTTAGCATTTATCTTGCACTAGCTGGGGTGCCCGGTGTGGCCCAGGGAAGAAAAAACAAACTGTAAATTTAACAACGCTCGAAAGCAAATGATATTTTATTGATATTTTATGAATTCAAAATTAAAAATCACGTGCACAACCCGTGCTGGTAACATCAGCAAAAATCCGAGGGATGCCCAACGCAGGCTAGCACACCCCCTTAGGTAGGCTTGTGTATCCATCTTAAATAATATTTTCCTCATAATTGAGAATTGATGTTCTCAGTTTTGGGGCTAGGATTGGGATTTAGGTTAGAGGTAGGGTTAGAGTTTTTGCTTTAAGAAAAACATGATTTATTGTCAGGTTAGATCTCCAAAATACTGCCAATCTGGCACAAACAATGAGAGAAAGAAAAATTCACATCCATGGATTTCCTGAGACAAATGGAAATAAAGGATTCAGCATTAAACTTGCAGTGTTAATAGAACCCTACCCTAAAAATGTCCGCTAACTGATACAAAGTTTGAAAATCTAATAGATCAAAATCACATCATATTAATTTTCTTTCTATTTTCGCCGTCAGATTATGGACTCAGTCCGTCATTCCATTCTCTGTGATGCTAACCATCATAATCAATTGATTATGATAGAAATATAAGATGTTTAGATTCGAACTTACAAATTAGAGCAGTAAAAGTAGTTTTGACCTGTAGATACCTCCCAGATCAGCCTTAAGTATTCTACGTTAATCGTAGGGCCAAGTAAGTTTTGGGATGCAACAAATGATCGCTGTTTGTACAATTTCATGCATCGATGGATTAAGCAAGGTGAAGTCACTATTCATGGCCCAGAAAAGGTTGTTATTCAAGTAAGAATTACATTAACTGATTTGGGGGGAATTTTCGAACAAGATGGTCTACGAGAATTAAATTTGAAATGTCAATACGAAAAAGGTGATATAAGGTTCATCATCATTACCATCATCTTAACGACCGTTGTTAAACATAAACCCAGGATTCGCCAGACCTCTCTATCATGGGTATCGCAGAGCGAATACTTTCTGAACTGGTCTAGTTCGTCACACTATCTTATATCTTGCCGGCCACAGTTTCGCCCATGATCCCAGGGGATCCATGCTGTGAGTTGTGGTGTCCATCGGTTGTCTGCCATTTTTGCAACACGATCAGTCAATTACCATTTGAGTTTTTTTGTGGTTCCTATGATAACTATTAATGCTGTTTTTACTCTTGTATACTGTGCTGTCTTGTGATCCCTCCATGTGATGTTGAGCATGGTTCTCTCATGTGCACGTTGCATGGTTCTCACTTTTAGAGTCAACGTTTGCATTGATTTTAGAGCCTCCCCGAATGGGATTTTCTTGTTCTTAAAGGGTGAGCTTGCAATCCTACAGAGAGTCTTCGCTTGATTTCCTTTTCTTTTGAGGGTTTCACAGAGATTTGTTGTTTTTGGTTAATATAGTGGTCTACTTTTTTCAGGTCTGTATTTTCGATTTTGATTTTTGTGTCTTTGTCCTCTAAATGTTTGTTGCACATGGCATTTTTCTACTGAAACGAATATCAACTTTCTTGTTCTCTTCATTCAGTTCGTCTCACATTACATTGAGACCGTGAAGTTTTTTTTAATAAAAAGACGATGAGGTCAGTAAATCCAAGATTACTTAAGTATTCGCCGTCCATTCTGATTCTTTCATTTTTCCAGTCTAGGTTCCTGAAGATCATCTCGAGGAAGGCTGTGAAGAGTTTGGGTGAACTTGTATCACCTTGTCTTATTCCCTTTACGTAGTCTGATGAGTGAACTGCTGAGTCGGTATATATGTTGCGAGACTCTGACGTATATAGGGTCTACCCTTATTGTATAACATTGGAGATTCGAACTTTTTAAAGTCGGCAAATGCTACAGCTAGTGGTATTTTATATTCTACTGCTTTTTCTCTCAGTTGATTTACTGAATGGAGATGGTCAATAGTTGAGTAGCCTTTTCTGAATCCAGACTGTTCTCGTGGTTGGTTTTCATCTGGCGTTTGGATGATTCGGTTGGTGATTACTTTGGTAAAAAGTTTGTAGATGCAGTTGAGTCAGCTTATTGGTCTATAGTTGTTTAGATCTTTCGGGTTCCCTTTCTTATGTAACAGCATTATGATTGCAGTGTACCAATCTTCGGTAACTTCATACTGAAGTTACGCAATCGAAAATGGAATGTCGATTTAGTTACATTTTTTCCATAGATATACAGTGAGGAGTGCGATGCACATTCACAGAACGTCAAAATAGAGGTTCTCACATGTGCCATGGGATTAGTCGAAATTTTTCATGTTTTGATGCAATTTTTCATATTCTTTTACAGGGAGAGAGGGATAGAAAGAAAGGAATCAAGAGAGAGAGAGAGAGAGCAAGAGGTAGAGAGACAGATAGAGAGAGATTAGATATTTAATATTTCACACAGAATTAGGGCTTGATATTTCTTTGAGAAACATTTTCGTAGCAAGGACAAAAATTCCACAAGAAGACAATTTGGATTGAAAAAAATTAGAGAAAGACAACCTTTTAAATAGACGTACTAGAAAAAGTCCTATAAAGTGTGCTGTTGTTAATATGTTTAAGAAGAAGAAAATCGTAAATTGTTGAATTTACATTCCGATGCAATTGAGGAAATTCCCACGGTGTAATTAGGAATATGAATGTATTTTAAAAGAAAGAGTGCGAAGGAATGTAATGTAATTACGGAGAGGGGGGGGCAGCAAAATTAGAAATATTCTTCAATTAGTTTTTCCTTAAAAAAACAAAACAAACGAAAATTACAAAGATATTTTCACAAGGAGGAAAGTGTGTATGTATGTGTGAACACGTGTGCTTGCTTATGTGTATGGGTGTTGGAAGAAGGACATTGAGTATCTACAGATGTGTATATACTTTTGACAGAAAATGCGTTGGTGTGCACACATACACAAACACGCACACGCATACACACGTATACTCATACATATATGTATGTGTACGTGTACGTGCGCGTGAGTTGAAGAGTTACTTAGGTGGATATCGATTGGAGTTCCCTTCTGCTACCTGGAATCCATGTTTGAGTGCTGGCCCAGACTGCAGCTAAGATTTAGAAATTCACTTGAAGGGTATTAGCCGTTGCTGAAATCCAAAGTATTTCAACTGATGGGTTTGTCTCTTTATAAGAATATCAAAGCCTAGTGAATTTTTACTTAGAAAAATGGGATTGCAAGAATGATTTTGATTGCCCAGGGTAATATTTCCCACTGATTACGCTGAGAAAAGCTGGAAGGCTGACTTTGCCGTCAACATAAACGTTTACCTTCGAAAGCCAACACAAGTGAAACGTCGATCGAACCATATTACAATAAATGGAGCTTCAATTGATTACTTCTGTCTATTGCGTCAGGAAAACCTTCAGCGAATCCGTGTAAGTAAACATTGAAGACGCTCCTTGCAAACTGTTCAATTGATATTTAACTGAATACGAAGTCTCATATTACAATCTTTCATTAATGCTTCAGATCGAGCAGATTTTTTCTATGCAATCAGACCAGTATTTTTCTAGAAATGGATGTCAAACGGTCAAATGCTCAAACCCAAGGGTCGGCAAAATATCGTTCGCGTGCCGAATCCGGCCTGACGTGACATTTCATCCAGCTCGCTGAGCATATGAATCATGCCATTATTCTTAAATAATTTTTTTATAACATTTTTCCTCTAATATTATATTGTATAGAAAAATGTATGTCTTTTGTTCCTGTACTTAATAAGTATGAACGAAAAGTTCAGTATTCTACGAATGCTATTTACAAAAATTAAAACATTTTCAGTTTAGGAAATATCAAAATGAAATGAATACTAACCATAATCAAGGGATACTATCAGATAATATAAAGCAATTTGTCATAGAAAAATATTCACAAGTCAATAGTACATCAAATTTCTAATGAACTTGACTTTCCTATACAAATTGTCCAATTGTTTATATCAATCACTAAACATTCCTTTATGATGATTCATTTGAAAATATTTATGAAAATAGAGCAATTATGCTTGAAAGCAGGTTATTTGCTGAACAACCATAGCTATTTATATGTGCATGTGTTTGTGTGTTTCAGCGTTCCTGGCCATACTGTTTTGTATACAGACTTGGAAATTAGCATCAGTATTCCAGTAGTGACCTTCTAAAGTATGCTTTTTCGATTTTTTTTTTACCATTTTTGGCTTGATTTTGGCGGATTGATAAAAACATCTATATTCTGCAGGATCTAGATATTTTTAGATGTTTTTTTTTAACTCTATTTCAGATGTTTTAGAGTAGAAAATGTCAGTGATGTCATAGGTAGAATTACCACATTTCTTTTTCGTTTGAATTCTTTTTACATGACTCCAAATTTTGACGCTACGGTCGTTCAGTTATTGACTGTGATAGCGAGTTTTTATTATTTTTTGTGATTGATGCAATAGTCGATATTGGAAGGTTAACTTCATTAGAAATACTCGATAAATTATTTCATCACTCTCATTAATTCTTCATCTCCGACACTATTGCTGAAAGAATTGCAGCAGCTTTCATGTTTATCTATCATAGAAAATATAATTTGATATGGTTTGAAATAAATGAGTAAAAATATGTATTGTGTTATCTTGGATTTATTTATATCCCTGGTTTAAAAATATTCCCAATTTGGCCCACTTCCCAGATGGTTTGGCGGTCCCTGGTATAAAGGATGCAGCAGCATAGCGAGAAAATTCAGCCTCCAATAGGTATGGCTGAATATTGGCTTGCCGAAGAGAAACATGTTACTAATTGATGCTATATTTTTCGTATGATTTATAATCTATTAATTATTACCAAACAGGTAAATTCCACAGGGCGATTATTCTATACAAAATTATTATTAGGAAATCAAACAATCAAAAGAAATGTCCGAATTATTCAAATTATTAAGAATATATTTAAAACGTTCAGATCTGACAGTTCTTTAGTCCAGGTATGGTGCAAGATCTCACATTCAAGCAGAAATGAATATAATGGACTTTTATATGATAGATAAAAGTAAGGATATTAACTGTCGTCTGCATCAATTATACCTATCAGGAACGCAGTTAGATACCTGCACACGGCACACCCACGTATATATGAGAGGAGATGAAGGGAGGGGATATCAGAGAGTCTCGTCTCCTCAACAGCCAACACTGGTCACCCAGCATTTATCTAATTTTAGATCAAGGTCTGTTATAATCTGCATCACAGTTTTCTGTATTGCTGTGACCTATGATGAAGTTGTCAATTTTTTCACTTCCCCATTGTCAAATCACTATCATCATTCTCTCAGACTGCCTCATACACACACACACACACACACACACACAAACACACACACATATATATATATATATATATATACATATATATATATATATATATATATATATATATATATATATATATATATATATATATATATATATATATACAGATAAACCCAAGACAAAATAGGTGTGTATATATGAGAGAATTCTTCATATTTTCATTCTTTCATTTCATTATTTTTTTGGTTTGGTAATTTTGGGGTCAATATGCGCGTTCCTTGAAAACTAGATTCGGACACTTGGTCATTGTCGGTGTATGTGTCGGAAAAGGTGAAGAGTTCTTTTTGGGTCTGATAGCAGCCTCCTGGCGGTTGGGTAGGGTCCGTATTACTGGAATCTCATCATGAATCCCAATCTCGTCTGTCTGAGCAGAATTGGCTTCATCAATTGATATTTCTTAGTATCAGATTAGAGTCCACTTGAGTGTGCATGCTGAAATTCAATCGGTAACAAGTAGGCGTAAATCAAGTTGATTTAATTTAAATAAATCTGTGTTCAAATGGTTCAGTGGAGGGTTAGGGAATGGTTTTATTGTGATTTCTTTTATACATGGGAATTTTACGGTGGTTATGTACTCGCACATTTATAAAAAAACTAGATTTATTTAAATTAGATCAACTATGCGTAGATTTGATATTAAAATGCGCGGGTGATGCTGGTATAATTCAATGTATTTTTAGAATATATATATGCGTACATGTGAAAGATAACATGCAAGAATGTTTTGAAAAGAAATATTGTTCTGTTTTTGGGTTCATGTTTTTGTAAAATCCACGATTTCCAAGTAACCATCTTTTTCAAGTGATTTGTTTCATGAATGCTAAACTGACGCAAGAGGAGACTGCTTTTCGTGTGAAGAGATTTGTTCAACCAGACCAACATTGACACAAGATTCCAATTTCAATAGGACACAAACCAATATACAAGCACAAGTGTTCATCTCTCGTCTAATATTTGGAGTCGACCTCATAAAATTCTAATAGATATTTCTAATTGAACTTTTGGAAGTAGTAATAATTGCATTGTATGGTCTTAGTCACATCTCTAATTTTAATGTATTTGGTATATTGCAGTTCTCTCCTGCATTACCAGGAATCAATATTCGTAACATGTGCATTGACTGTGCGATACGAAAATCTCCAATGGAAAGAACATCTGGAAAGACTATTTTTTAAAATTCTGCGACGTTAGTCGACAGTTCTAAGAACGTGGGTAATTCCATGTTAGGACCAGATTTGAATATGTTAACAGCGTTTATATAGAATTGGGTGACCCGAACAGAGAGTGGTGAAAGGGAGATAGAGGTAACAAATTTCGAAACAAAGAAAGCTGTTATCCTAATATGGAGGGGATAATAAAAGAGAGAAAGAAAAATGTATCTTTCCTACGTTACAATACGTCATTTATTCCTTTTTTTTTTTAGAAAAAATCAATTATCAGAACGAAAAATAGAATACAATAAAGAAAGAAAGAAGAAAAAACAGCGTTTATAAATAATATGAACACCACACACACGCATACATATATATATATATATATATATATATATATATATATATATATATATATATATATATATATATATATATATATATATATATACATACATATATATATATATATATATATATATATATATATATATATATATATATATATATATATATATATTTTTTTTTGATGTAATGGTTGTTGATTTTTGTTTCGGATGTTTCGACGGGATTAACTTGAAAAATTAATTGCAAACAAATATCTTTAATATTATTGACATTTTTATTGCAGAAAGAGATGTTGACAAAAGTTGACCAATGCTGTCAAAATTGTACATACAGCATCACGGGTTTTGAAGACTGTGTTGTTCTTCTTGCTCTAATCAAATTTAGTCAGTGAAGTTCTAATTTGGGATCCTAATTTTGAATGATCTTGCAAAGATATGATCATAAAAAAAACTCTTACCAAAACAGACCCACCGAGAGGCTGTTACTTCAATCTATGCGAAGTATGAATAATGAAGATTCTATCGAGTGTGAGAAGAAGAGAAAGTTCACAGTTGTGTTTAACAAATCAGCATGAGGTTGTGGCCATGGATGATACTGAAAGATTGACCCTCAAACTGAGAACAATGCAACGTGCAGATGGGAGAATCATGCTTAACCCCTCATAGAGAGATCATAAGACAACACATTATATTAGAAAAAAAAGTTCGAAATATCATAGAAACAATAAGAAAAATAAAAAGGCAACGGGCTGGTGATGTTGTAAGAACGACCGATGGACAACATGACTCACAACGTGGATCCCCAGCAAGTGCGAGTCCAAATCAAACCCTCAAACTCATTCTGTAGTAAGATCCTCTTATGTCCCAGCAGTCGGTAGATTCACCTGATTGTGAAATTCTACAATACCAATGTGGTAAGATGTATGTATGCACGGATGACCAAATGCGATCAAGTTCAAGTACTGGTCAATGATCTGTGACATTTATTTACATGATGTACTCACAGACCAAACTGAAAAGTACTTTCAAACTTGTATACTGGCCATCAGGGCAATTTTCATACTGATCCTCACAGAGCCGGCACCCTATCTGCCCAGAGATCTTGTGCTATTTGTTACAGCATTGAGGAGATATGAAGGTGATACAGCAAATGTTTCCCTCTTAGCAATATATTTTTAGGCGTGGATACCAGTTCTTATGTTTAGGATGAGTTCAGATAAGACTATAAGCTGCAAAAATGCACTCACACACTCACCCCCCATATATATATATATATATATATATATATATATATATATATATATATATATATATATATGGTAGCGAGTATTATTTTCTAATTGCTCATGCGTAAAAAGTATAGAAAATGGCTAATATCTCCTTCAAACTTTGGTTTTATGACCAGAGCAGTGACATCCTGTATGAGGGATGAATTTACATATTTGTATTAGAGAAACTGTACATCTTTTCCATAAAAAAACAACATATGAATATGAATTGACTTGTATGTACACTAATGTTAGATAAGTAACCATAGAAGATTTATATGCGAGTAGTTTTTCGAGATTTGTGATTGAACTGTGGAATTTTTACAGATTACTATCACTTCGAAAATTTCACGGACATTCAGGCAACAGACAATCTCTACGGATCGCACCATGCACTTTTACAATGTCCTTAGACATGATTTGGCATCGTCTGTGATGAACGTTTCTCCCGATTTGAAACGCTGGTACCACTCGGTACATGCAGCTCAGACAATCGTCCTCATAGACTGGCCAGAGTCTTAGAAAAGATCTAAAAATATTTTTCTCCAAACTGAATTATGCACGACTACGTTACTTTTCAATACCCCCCATTGATTGACTTGGGGAAAAACGCCAAGTGCACTAGACGCACTTTCACTCTAACACGTGTATCTAAAAAAAAAACTAACCAACGTAGCTTGATGGAATTTCTCATTATACAAGAGGCTAAGATCAATGTTACATAACATTCCAGTTACAAGCATGCTAAAACAATTCACTGCTGTTTTAAAAGTTAGGTTTCTTTGTAGATAGACCTAATATACTTTCGTTATACGCAGTGCTCGCAGCAATATGTGTTTGTATATTTGTAGATGTATATCATTATATGTGTGTGTTTGTCATAGCATGGAGGAAAGATCGCAAAGGGACTGTATATATGAACTTTGCACGATTTATGCTGTAGTTTTATTCATACCCGTTCGTGAAGAAGATTTTTTCTTTACATGTACCTTCGCCATATCTGGATGAACGCATAATTTTATTTGTAATTGACAGTGTTTGTCCCAACTCGATATTCCCAAAAGACCAAGCGAGAGCTGAGATTCCTTTCGCATAAGAATTGATGAGATGTACGTGTAAGTTCGTTTTAATGTGATGAATATATTAGCTGTGTCCACTCGGAACCACTCAAGAATATATATTCTGTTCAGGTTCAAATTTTCTTGGTGTTAACCAGAAAATCGTTGGATGCATATCCGTTACACGACGTTGTACAGCGACGCCAAACGACAGAAAAGAGTTGTTGGTACTGCAAAACAAAATCATTGTTTCTCTTACTATTTGTCTCTGATTATGCTAGTCATGACTATTATTATTATCACCATTTTGAAAAACATCGTCCGTGATTTTCACAGGTGCAAAGAAATAAAACATCATTGGACATCTTTAAATTGCTGACATGTATAATGAAGAATGTAAAAAAAGAAGGAAAACAAATGATGCCCAGAAAACAGTGTCCCTTGGGGTCATTTGGCAAACAGCATTCAGAAGCCTGACAAATGAACCTTCGCTTGTCAGTTATTAACACCTTGCATCTGTTGGATCCTACTGAATCAATACGTGTTCATGATATATCTGACCAGTATTATTTATTGACGCTCTGCTTCCTTGCCGCGTAATTGATATCTTAAACTATCTTTATAATATATTCTGTTTCTATATTGTGACTTTGTTTTTAAAAATTGCTATTGATAATAATCGATAAGAAATATTTCATGCTATTTTCAAAGATTTATGTCGCATTATCGAAAATTCAAAAAATATTTAACACTTCAATAGCTTGTATATATTTTGGGACACACGAAAGTGAAATGATTTCTATTTTTCATGTATACTTAGAAAATTTTGACTTGGCCATCTTACGAAAGACTAAGAAACCACAGAACCTCACCATAGAAGCATTGTGAAACCGATACATAGTACTGTTTGCTCATTTTGTGATATTGAATATTTCTGTTTAATCTTCAATCTTGAATACTAAATAATTATATACTTGAAAAGGATAAGAAAGTTCCAGGAGATGAAATGGCATTTCGAATGTAGCAAATATTATCCAATGGGCATCTCCAATCGGCCTATACCTTTACTTGTGAAGTCCATACAGACAGTATCTTTATTAGTAATACTTATCAACAGTTACAATAATACAAATAAAGTAAACATCCATACAGATTGGGCATTCTTCTCGCCGAGTTGCAACAGGTTTCTGTGTGAATAGGTATTGCTTTCAGTAATGAAATATTATTTGAGAATTGGAGACTGTTGTGAATCCCACTTCACATAGAATTTAACAAAACTGAGTATCATATATTTTAAAAATATAAAGTTCATATGACGAAAAGGTTTTCGTTTGATTTTTAATTTAATGTGAACTGGTTGGCCTCGTCGTATATATTTCATTTTGTTACCTTCCTCTAAGTCCATTGAGTATGCATCTGAAATTTGGTCGGACGAATCAGACTTTTAGGATTATAAAGAAATAGAGGAAAATCTGATCATTATTATAAAGGTGAGAGCGGACGCTTACCTAAGACATATTTTTGCAAAGGAGGAAACTATACATGAAATTTGCACGCATACACAGTGTAAAATACTATAATAGATACTGTGGTTTCCCTTTCCATGATGCCTCTTGCTAAAACAAACGCAAAGCACATACACAAAGGCATACACATCAGTACTTTGTGTGTGTATTGGAACATTTAAGGAATTTCATGTAATCCCTAGTTTCACAATCTGGGTAGTAATGGTTAACAAGGTTTTGATACCTATCTTTACAACTTTAATGAGTCCCATCCTCACTGGGTACCCTGCAACTGTGGCCTTGTGTCAAACAAATCTAAAATTAGTGATCATCAAGTAAATAAGTTAATAATAAGCTTGATCTCATTACTAGTTTCATTATCTTAATGTAACAAATACAAGAATAACTTGAATAACACAGTTTCAATAAGTACTGCTTTCCATCTAATGTAATTAAGTGGAAGCTGAAAACGAGAACACATTATTTTTCAAACCGTGGTTTTGAACAGTACAGACAATTTTGGAACGAATTACCCGTATCAATCAAATTATTCAAATTATTTGGATGTAAATCCGTAGTTACAGCTGGTGTAGGAGCATATGTAAAACCTTCATCATTAATCTATGCCTTTCATTTCCATATAGACAAAAAGAAAAGGTTGCAATGCGATGTACCTATGTATGAGTATAATATTCATACGTAAGTATGTATATATAATCACATATTTATAAAATATGTTCATGTATATTTATGCAGCTATAAGTAATGATTTGTGGGTCGGGTTGAAAAGTTAATAAGTTATTTTTCTGATTTTGTAGACTGAATGTTTCGTAAGGAAAAAAACTTGGTAAATTTTTTGTATAAGAAAATGTCAAAACTCAGCGTGTCTTTCCGAAAAGTGACAGACACATTAGACAGGTTGAACCCTCTTGATTTGAAAGGCATTAATAATTCACAATTCTGCTGGCATTCTTGTTAATCAATCTTACAGGATTTGCACGCCATTTTATTGGTGATTCTAAGAAGAGGAAAATATGCCATTCGCAGAAATTGCAAGTTAGGAAAGGCAGCAATCATTTACGAATAAATGAAATGCAAATGACATTCCATCGATAATTTCAAGAAGAAAATCGAACGGCTTCGTTTTGATCCCAAACTGTTTTGGATAGAGTAATATTTTTTCATGAACCGCAGCAATAGTGACAACTGGTAAAGCCATTTTCTTTAGTGGAAAGAAAGTAAAATGTAATATCACATGCCTCAATAGCCGGGAAATTATTTGATTATTTGATATCTGGGCACGAGTCGTATTTCATTTTCACATTTCACTGTTCCATCAACTTCCCGGTTTGATAAAATTGTGTGTAACAAAATTGTGATTTGAAGCCGAAACTCGGTATGCAATGAATACTACTAAACATCAAAAGGAACGTGAATAGTATTCTGGGAGAAGGCCTTAGAGGAGGCCTTTTGTAACAGGTTTTAACATATGTCACTTGTTTCGTATATTGTCCGGGGAGACGATGCTATCACATAGAGATCTATATCAGGGTCGTAAATAACTCCCTTTTGTCTCAGGCAGTTTTTAGATGCTTTTAGGCTCTATGCTTCTACTATTACCTCCGGAAAATTGTTCCATTATTCAGTGACTGATGTAATTTTTACAGTTGTCTTTGTATAAACTGATCTTGTTGCCACTAAGTCTGTTATGAGGTTTTGCAATGCGCTTTTGTTGAAGTAACGGTGGAAAAAATATTCGGACACTATTGGAAATTCACCGTAAAAATGTTATTTAAGAAGGAATGTTCAAGCAATACATAACTTAGGTATGATTTCTTCACAGTCGTCTTTCACTATTTTTACCTACTTGAAATATGGCAGCAAAGGGGGTCTCGACCCGACAAAAACGTCGCAACATAATCAAGTTTTGAGCTACAGGGCCTTTGCTAAAATGTTAAATATCACTTTCAGTACGATTTAATCGATTACTGCGACTTGTGAACCTCGAACTGGCACTCAACAGAAGATTTCTTCACGAGGAACTCAAAAGATGCTCAGAAAAGCTGATGCACGTATGACCCCCCCCCCAAAAAAAAAAAATGCCACCCCCACAGTAAAGCACAGAGGTGGAAGTATCATGGTTTGGAAGTGTTTTTCTTTCAATGGTACGGAAACACGTCACGTGAAGGATCCATGAATGGAGTATTTTGGAAGCTGATGTATTCTCATCGGTGCAACAACTGGAGCTTGAAGAAGCTTGTATTTTTCGACAAGGTAATAAACCAAAGAGTAACTTACAAATTGCTTATTCAGAAAAATGCAGAGGTTATTCAGTGGCCTAGTCGATTTGCTGATTTGAATCCAATTGAAAGTTGATGGCGATGTTGAAAGATTGAATTCATAAACTGAAATCCAGACACTTTAATGATTTGAGGGTCTTTTGCAAGAATGAATAGACCAAGATTTCCACAGAAATTTGCATAGTGGGTTCGGGTTTGTAAAGGGCTACGAGAAATATTTCCCAACTGTAATTGTAAAACAGGGCTATAGATTAAAATACGGTATCAATGTGCCTGTTACTTGTATTTTTATTCTGAGAGGGTATGGCCAGGTGATGAAAATGGTTGCAGATACTGTTCCCAAAGCCGTTATCAGCAACAAGCATTTTTACGGCCAGAGGGGTATCGTCTCTCTCAGGGCTGGAGAACAGCTCAATCTCTGCCCCAATCAGTGAGTGGTCTCCTTGCCTCTGCATTGGACTGGGAGCTGCAGGTTGACATGGAAAGGCAGCTCAGGTTTCCGGACAAAATTATGACAACTTGAAGACTCTTTGAAGCCGATAATGCTCATGGAGTCGACGCTTCCGTGGCAGGACCGTATCACAAAAACCAACGAGAGGAAACGGTGTAAGTACAAGGATTTGTCGAGTATTGCTGCAGGGTGATTGGTCATTGTAAACCCATCGAAATGGGTTGCAGGGGCTTTGCTGGTCGATTGCTATGCAAAGTCCACTCTGTGCTTGGTATTAATAGGGCCTCAGAAAGAAGAGCCATCAAAGCTGCCATTGAGGCAACAAAGAGGACCACTAGAGGCTCTGGATCAGAAGGAGCGATTCCCAGGCCAAGGCTGCGTCATATATTCATAAAATATTGTTTCATAGTATAATCAATAAGATGAATAATAGTAGAGACAGAGAGTCTCCCGGGAAGATATTTCCTTTTGACTGCAGTTAGTCTCTCGATGCATATTACAATGATATAAAAGTGGACACCTACGCTGTGTGATTATAGCCACATATATTTAAAATTTTGTCGCTACATTTGAGCATTTAACCTTGAGCAATTTTTTCATATCACATTTCAGACAGTCAACAATTTTGTATCTACGTTACCAGACCCACAAATGAGAGCAAAGACTAACATCGCTAGCATTAGAAGTGCGTTATGTTAGCAAACAAAAATTGTATATAAAATTCCATTTTAATCGTTTGACAATGGTGGTGAAAAAATAAATTTAGGAAAATCCGTTCCGTTTTCCCTTGTCTCATTTTTCTGGCAATTTAGCCCTGATTCGAGAGCTTCAAATTGTAGGAATGCTAAATCTTTGTTCGTCTGACATGATGCCGGTCGCTTCAATACTGGTTGCTTGCTGAAGTCACATTAAATTCTAGAATAGCGTCTCAAGTTGCTACAGTCTTAATGACTCCAATGGTGTTATTGCTGACGAATCATGCGATCGAGAAGCTAGGCCTTCCGCTAGAGAAGTTATAAATTATATACGAGTGGTTGACGAGGAATAGTTTACCTTTTATTTTCAGAAGAAAGACAACGAAAATCGACGAAGACGTTGCATTAGTTGATTTTGTTAGTCGTCGTCATCATCATCATCATCATCATCATCATCATCATCATCATCATCATCATCGGTCTTTTAACGTCCGTCGTTGGACATAGACTTTCCCCAGGATTCGCCACAATTCTCTATCATGGGTGTCGCGGAGCCAGTATTTCTAGAATCTATCTGGTTCATCTCCCCATCTTGTGTTCTGTCGTCCTCAGTTTCTCATGCGATTTCTGGGGATCCATGTTGTGAGTCGTGATGTCCATCGGTTGTCTTTCATTCTTACCACATGGCCTGCCCATTGCCATTTGATTTTTTAAAAATAGTTTCTATGATGTCACGGACCCCCGTTTTCTTCCTTATATACTGGGCTGTCTTATGATCTCTCCATGTAAGGTTGAGCATGATTCTCTCATGTGCACGCTGCATGCTTCTCAGTTTACAGGCCTGTCTCTTGGTTAGGTTCCATGTTTCAGCTCCATAAGTGTCTATCAGGAGAATGCATTGGTTGTATACTCTTCTTTTCAGGATTATTGGAATCGTCTGGTTTTTAAAAGTTGAGCTTGCTCTGCCGAAGGCTTCCCATGCCAGAGTGATTCTTTGCTTGATTTTGAAAGGCAATACTTTCATTTTTTAATTTTCTTCCTGGAAAATATAGAAAAATAAAAATTACTTTAAAAAAAATATTGATTTGCATCTAGGAGATGAATTATCCTATCCTATCCATCTATCTATCTATTTTGTTCATATCAATTTATCGATAGTAATCTATTCATCTATCTATGCTTAAATATATTTGTATTTCTATGACTGAATAGTTTTTCCCTCTATCCATATACATTTACCTATCATATTGATTTCCATCCATATCTGTTGAGGTTTTGAAGACCAAAAATTAGTTTCATTAAAAGGTTTATAAAACTTGTTGCTCCTCTGATAATGACTTCAATTCTATACGATGTCAGATATATGTAAAGTATTCAGATTTTCCTCGAATACCAAAAGAATAAGTCAAAACTCTAATATTCAAACGTCCTTACCAGATGTACCGCAATTCATTTATGAACAGTTATAAAAACGAAATCATTACAGTCCTGAATTCTTGTCTTATAGAATAAATCGATGAATAAATGATTAAATGAATAAATAAGGTATGTATCCGCTAAAATCATTACTTTTTATTTTGTGATCCAACTCTTCATGGTGCTGTCAAATCCGGTGTTCATTTCGCGACAACGTATCTGAAATATAATCGAATTGCAATTATAAATCCTGACAGAATGGATGGTTATTCTATAAAAATAAAAATATTTCTCTCTGAGTTGCGCAGATGCAGAAGACAGCAGAGTCAATAATGCAAAGTTTGAAAGGGGGAGGTAACTTCGCAAAGTAGCACTAATACTTCGTTGTCGTTTGCAATTGCTAGAGATTTCGCGTTTATAAATTCGATCGAATTACTTGAAAATAAAAAAAAAATACATTAAGTATAAGATTTGATGAATTCAAAATCTCTTAGACTGAGTGCAGAGAGTGTCTCTTAATGTTTTCGACGTGCATTTAACGTAAAGTAATAATTTTTCAATTTCCCTGTTTTTCGTTTCGTTTTTTTTTTTTAAAAAGAAGTGTTTTTTAAAATTATTCTGTATAATCCACGAGGAGCAATTTACCATAGAGAAAGATTTATTCACTTAAAGCATTGTTTTCGGAGTAGAATATGAATTAAAACAGTTCATTAATGCAGACATTCTAGACACATACGCATTCTCAGTTCTATTAAGAATATTTCATTGTACATCTAAAGAGTTTTTGAAAATCAAAATTCATAATTTAAAGCAGTTATCCAAGTGAGCTGTTCCTGAATAATTTATCACAGGTAATTAGGACAAACTTATACTATCATTAAATTTCTACGTTGATCGTAAGTTTGAGTCCTATGAGAGTTACTGACACAGATTTTGATGGAAGAGTGATAAATAATATATCGCTGAATATCTATGGATCTATCATTTTTCTATGAGGGACTGTCGCTGACAGAACACCGCTTTGTATGTGTTGATTAGAATCTCAGTTCAATTAATGGCTGATTCGAAGCAAATATAAAAACTGCTGGAAACCGTTAGTCACTGTTGGGAATACAGACCAGACTAGTGGTGCCATAGCTGTTTGGGGTTTTCCCCCATGAGGCGTGGTACTGCTCTGTGGAGTCCAGTGGGTCCAGGTTTCGCCCTGAGACCTCAAGACAAACACTCTTCTGTTGTTTTGACAATAGTTGTGTGGACTAAAAAGACTGAAAAGAATTCTTGGTCTATCTCCATATTAATCCGACTTTACGTCACAATCTGATCGCGTTGAGCTTTGGATAAATAGGCCGTCAACCCAGTAAATTCCCTTATACGCAACAGTTCATGAAACCTCTACTTCATTTGACTTCTGTGTTTTCTCTCCCTTTAATTTGAGGCCTATCAAAAGTCTATTTGCAGTTTGTCCTTGTTCGCCAGTGATAGTTTCTTCAATATCTACTATCATGGAAACGCTCAGGATATTAGAAGTCTGTCATCTAAAGTTAGGCCATGTAATGTGTAATGTGTAATGATAGGAAATCATTTAAAATAAGAGCTCAATATAGTATGACGCAAATCATATATATATATATATATATATATATATATATATATATATATATATATATAAAATGTGTGATTACTTATAAGCATTATATAGTCAGCGTTGATGAAATGAAAAGAAGACGATTTTGTTTTTAACCAAACTCCTTTCAAGTTTAGAGGCTTGAGTTGACTTTTCACCCTACCAACAAAACAACAACACTCCTTGCTTGATTCAAGGGAGGCAACTCCTCACTGATTGCATTTCCAAAATTGGGAATGTAATTTGACCCTGCTGCAGACAGGCGTGTTCCATTTAAAAAAAAATCTCTCTTCCGTTTTTTCATCTAATTTAACTTTTCACTGCTGCTCTCTCCTCCCACCTCTGAAAATAACTTGGCCTCCATTTGCCTTGCTTTTGCACAACCAACCGACAGGTAAAGAGATTCGCTAAAATTCTTAACAGAACCCTCTTTCTTTCTTTTCTCTCTCTTTCTCCCTCTCTCTCCCTCTTCTCCTTTCTCTTTCCTGCCAAGTATCTCCTCTCTTCATTTTTTTGATAAACGCTTTGAACTTTTTTCAGTTTGGTTTGAAAGAAAGTGATGTTGACGTCCAGAGACCTGTTGATGTTTGTCGTAGGTAAAAGGAGGTCTATTTAAGTTTGTTATGAAATACAAAAGTAGCATAACGCTTTTGTTCCTCGTGTTTTTCGAGTCAAAGGTGATATATAAATAATGACAAGAAAACATTCTATTGATTTCAATAACAAGAAAACTATTTCAGAATTTGATATAAAAGTTAGAGTTTTTCTTTGAGAAAAAGAAATGAAAAATAAGAGCCAATTAAACTGAATTTTCTGCAATCGTCAATTGCCACATTGACAAAAGTCTGAACTTGACCCCCCTTGCAAATGATTCATGAATGAAAAGAAGGAAATTTTCTACGCTTCTGAAAAGAAAAAATATCAAAGGATACAGAACCATTTTCAATATTTACAGTATGGTAGATATAGATCGTACCCCTTCAAGATTTCAAAATATTTCTTAAACGCCTTAATATTGAGACTATAAATTTAATTAAAAAAGTCATAGTTGGCAAGGTTTATGTTAAAAATGTAATATTAAACATCTGGATCATTCATGAAAGCTTTCTTTGCGCGAAGTAGGAACGAAATCCTACTATATTTAGTCATAAACGGAAGAACTACCCCAAAAGCGTTTCGCTACATTCGGAAATGTTTTACATCATAATAAAACTGACATACTTTCTCATATTCTAGGTCCACAAATTAACGATTTATTCACTGACAGAGATCATGGAATAGAAGATTCATTTGTTCGTTCAGAACATTAGGGATACACAACAAAAGTTGTATACAGCAATAAAACAACAACAACAATAAAAAAGATTTGTCAGCCATCCTTTTCTTGCAACCTCCAAATTACCTTTCAAACCACTTGAGGGTGCCTGCACCCCAGGTTGAGAACCAATGCGTTTGATTTATATACAACGTGAGTGTGCATTTATGCAGAAGACATCACACTCCCATATGTACTCTGTATATCATAGAACTATTTTTCTATGAAGAAGAACAATCCAAATGATACAATGTACGAGTTTGAAATAGTCAACACGTGTAGTTTCCTGAAAGATAAGACAATAGTTTCTCTTAGTTACCAGACCATTTTCTATGGAGCACACAAATAATCCTTTCATCCCCGGCTCTTTCACTTTGTACAGCTGATCTAATCAGAACAGTCTAATTGAAAAGAAGACAAGAGAACACTACGACTTAATTGCGCGAATTATTCTCTGAAGCCCAGGACTTAACTTTATAGCCACCGACTGATACGTGATTTTGAGCCTTACAGAGATCTTATTATTGTATTCAAATCATTTCTATTCTTAGGAACGGCACTGATCGGAACATTGTCGTGTTGTGCCCAGTAGATTTTTCCCGCTCATTCGAAGAAATGAAGTAAACTCAACACAGGAAGGTTTCAGGGTCTTTGTTTTACCGACTGCACAGGAACTCGTATGTAGTTAAAATGTACAAGACGAAAGAAAGAGAAAGAAAAGATGATGTTTTAATTTAAGTCAGTGACGTGTTTGTTGGTCCTCAAACGGATATTAACTCTTGTCTGTAGGAACTGGAGTTCGTAGAGCCATTAACCAATTCCTTCTTGTATTCTCTCTCTCTCCCTTCAAATACAAAGAGATGATTAATATCACCTCAACGAATTCATTCCTTTTATCAGAATCGATAAAATTGCATGAAATTTGGCAATTATTTGCCATTACTAACTTCAATAAGCATGATTATATTTGTCCATAACCAAGAAGTTACCACTTTATTTTCATATTGACTCTTCAGTAATTTTGTTCTATCTATCTATCTATCTATCTATCTATCTATTTTGCCAACATTGCCTCTCAGTCAATCACAGGTTGTATAAAGAAAGCCATACGGATGTCATCTTCATTGAAAATTGTTTCGTTGGTGAATATTGATCACGTAAATCTAACATTATACAATGAAAATTCCAGATCAACTGATGATTATGTCCGGCTAAAAACTCATTGATCCATGAATGTTTCTAAGTATAATTAAAATGAAAGAATTGTCTACGAAATAAATTTCATTTCTAAAGTTGTAATCATGAGAATTCCAGCCTTTGATTGCGTGTCTTGGGGCTGGAAAGAAACACATTTCCCAACATGTAGTAAAGCATATTTTAAAAGAAGCTTTATATTTACAAAAAAAAAAAAATGATAGTGAAATAAAACAATGGACATAAGCACTCAAAACAGACCCAATTTGCCCATCTATAAATGTTTTACGACGGATGTTTTTGATTTTCTGCTTGTCGTCTCGTATCTATTCAGTGAAACGTTCCACCGACAATATCGTTGCATTGGACGCAGCGTCATATTTGGATTTTTAAAGTTGTATGTCGGCAAATATTGTAACAATAGGCACGATATCCTAGACTCTCGGTTTTTACAGAAAGATGTTTTATTTTAAATAAGAGAGATAGTGTAAACATCTGTATTTTCTTGTTGAATTTTAGTCTCATTGGTTCTAATGATGTAAACAAGCATAGCGTAGATGGGACGCCATTTTTATCCTTTTTGATTCTAATGATGCAGGATGACGGAGGCGTTTGGGCGTGATCTTTGTCTTATTTTGAAAACACAGATCATGGGTTATTGGCTTAAATGACCTAGGGCAGAGGATTTAGCTGTTTGGAAGACTACTTTCTTCGGTCTTGTAGGCACGCACTCTGATTCTTATCACGAGCTTAAGAGAAATCATTGCAGTACCATGAAACAGTC
Source organism: Thysanoteuthis rhombus (assembly GCA_963457665.1). NCBI lineage: Eukaryota > Metazoa > Mollusca > Cephalopoda > Oegopsida > Thysanoteuthidae > Thysanoteuthis > Thysanoteuthis major. Next base: position 9,795,376 of record OY735232.1, on the reverse strand, counting down.
ATTATCCATAGCACCCTTACCACTACATACCCGTGCATGCATGGGCTGTTCAGGAAAAGACATACCGGAATACATGCACATAAATACACGTCAAAAATAGATCACTTATTGGTACACAAATAAAAGAATGCAAATACACATATACACAAAACATGTATCAACACGCAGATAATGCAATACTCATATATACTCATACATGGTATACCTATATGCACAAATATATGCTTCCACACATATATACGTGCACACACTGATACATTGTTGGTGTGTATAAAAGTCGTAGATGTACTCATTCTTTAAATGCATTTGTTTTTGTGAACATAAACGCAAACAGAATTGCTAAACTACACATTAGTATTACTGACAGAATATCCAGGCTGAGGGCTTGATTTCTGCTTGTATATATGAATTGCTATAAAAAGACAGAATCATTCATTGCACTATTGGAATTAGGGAGAGTGGGTGAGGAGTAAATAATTTTGGGAGATGTCCAAAAATATCTGTTGGAAGGGGTCTGAAAACTTGGGGGAGGTTTTAAAAATGGGGTGTTTTCAAAATAAAATTTTGCGATGGTCCCAAAAGCATGGGAGGGTATCGGAAATAATATTTTTTTTGGGGTTGGGGTTTAAAACATTGGGACGAAGGTTCAAAAATCTTTTTGGGAGCGTCAAAAAATTCTGGGTGTGTTAGAAAAAGGGGGTTAAAAAGGAAATTTTTGGAAGAATATAAAAAATTAGTAGTGCTCGAAAAAATCAAGTTATTCAAAATAAAATTCTGGGGAGGGTCAAAAGATTTTGGAAGAGTTGAAAAATCGAGAGTGGTCAAAATACAATTTTGGGGAAGGTAAAAAATTGTTTCTGATGAATCAGCACTCTCTAGTCAGTTAGAAACTATTTATGCTACCGTTAATTCTTGGTATGTTTTTTCTGACACAAAGTAAGTTATGTTTGGGGTACCACAGGAATCTCTTTTGGGGCCGCTGTCGTTCTTAATGTTTATAAATGAACTTCTAGAGAAATCAAAATCTATTCAGGAAATGTTTGCAGACATTGAATAATTAGTTGAATCGAATGAATGTAAGACTTAAAATCTGTGGGAATCTACGAGGAAAGTAAAGTTTAATGTGGGTGAGCATAAAGTAATGTAACATGGCACAAGAAATGAAGGCTATACACAGAGCAATCAATCATTACAAAAAGTATTTGAAGAGAGAAACTTAGGAGTTGAGTTTAATGAACAATTAAATTTTGAAAAAAATTATCTCTTCAACCGAAATTAAGATTGGTTGGCTTAGCAGAAATTTTTATCAAGTGATCCATATGTTATGTTAAAATGTATGAAGTCATAATACGACCACGTTTTGAGTATTGTGTACACGCTTGGGCCCAAAGCGCTAGACATAGTAATTGGAATTTAATTTTGAAATTTGAGACAGTACAAAAAAAAAATTACGTGACAAGAAATTTAAGTTGTAAGGATAATCTAGAAAAAATAGATATGACTTCTTTGTTTGAGATGAGGGCAGGAAGACACAATCAAAAATTTGAAGATATCAAATGCTTTTACAAGTTATGGAAGTGTAATATATCAGAGAAGACGGGGAAATCAATAGCTAGACACATTGCAAACAAAAAGTCGCAAGACTTTTCTTTGAAATACTGGAATAATTTACTAACTTATGTAATAAATAGTAAAAATATAAATAATCTAAAGAATATCTCCTCAAAATACAAGTTAGGTCATCTGGGTTAGAAGATGAATGAGTAGGGTAATTTTTGGAATTACCTGAAATATAAAGAAAGATTCAGGAAAAATGTGTCCGGTAATATTTCTCTGTACCGATAAGCTTATAATCTTTTAAGTTTCATACAATTTTATCACTTGAATTAATACGCATTTAGATATCGAATACGAACTTTTAATGTTAATTGGATATGGAGATGGCTACAGAGACATTTTTATTCAACAGACAAATAAATAAAATGCACTCAGATATATTTGTAATGATACACCGACAAACTCAACATGCGTATCGACATTCTTAAATAATTGGCAATCCCTAAACATACACACGTGTGCACACGCACATACACACGTACACGTACGTTTGCACACAAACACACATGCACACAGTCACACATTTGCATATACTCACGCATGCACATCATTTTCTGAGATTTAAATTTTGGTTTTCACTTCAGTCACTACACAAGTTGTAAAAATTGGTCTCTCATAGCTGACTTCAGTGCCAGCAGGATTTATATAATTTTATCGTGTTATCTGAAATGTATGATTAAAAACAACCAACAGTATGCTAGCTTGATGTCTGATTTGATTTAGTTGTGGGATTCTGTTCTAAGTATTCCTTCAGTTATAAGGAATCTAAGAATAAATAGAGAGAATAAACATGAACAGAAATAATGTTCAATACATTTAAACTATCGATTGTAAGACAGACTGATGCATTCAGTCACATAAGAGAAACTATTTCGATAATCAAATTTTCTCCTGTCATTCATCTTGCCAATTCCGACATTTTCTAAAATGTTTGAGAGATCAATGAATCCGCAGTAGAAGCGTCTGGCGACATTTAGAAGAAAGTAGTTCTACAGACTTATTAGATTTCCTATTCGTCTGTAATAACCGGCTGCATCGTATCGAGATTTGCCTTCAGCGGAATTGTGTATCATATTCAAAATGGCGGACCAAAATTAAACCCATTTACACTGGAAAATCCTGTGTTTGCTTTGCTTGTATTATTTGCTGATTATCAACTGATTGATTTGCTTTGCTATTGAATGACTTCTGACATGGCTGATTATCTAACTTTCTTGCTTCTGGCCCTGGAGAATTTCTGTGAGTGGGAGCTTTGGTTAACTTTTGACGTTCAAGTTCTTTATATTCGAAATTATTGTTATTATGAACCAACTTCTGCAAGCAATTAACATAAAGTTCGGAAATATTTCGATCAAAAGTCGACTACAGGTAAAGTATCTCTACTTTGCAAGGTTTTATAAGGCTTTGCCATTTGTAGGTTAAGTGACAAAAAGATATACTAACATATATTTACATACACTCATATATGGAGAACATTTTGAATAAATTCAATACTTTCTATAGTTTTGAGAAGGGTCGTTAACATTCAAAGAGTTTTTCGGACGACTGGACCCCTCTTATTGCTCATGTTGTTAGCACGACGTTTAGGCTGATCCGTTCTACCCAATTGTAACAAGTGAGCAGTGATCATGAACCAAAAAGTTTTATCAGAAGTTTAAATCATAGTAAAGAGACTGGGACTAGTTGGATGGCAGGCTTTTATTTGAAACTTGAAGATTTTCAGTCATTTTGGTCAAATGTCTGTCACATGATCGTTTTATTCATGCACCAGAAATCCGGCGTGTACAAATTGCAGACTGGTGAGGTAGGTGATAGAAAATTTGTTCCGATCAGGTTCAGAGCTAGTGAATGGTATCAGACAGACATGCACAACTGCATATATCACAGATATCGTTGAGAGGGGGAATAATGCAGATCTGTTATTCTTAAGACATAATCTGAAGCAATGGTTCCCGACTGGGGATGAATTTAGGTAGTCCAAGTGGGAATAAGGCTATTTGGTGAAGATAAAAGTCGGTGAATATTTTTGGTTTAAGAGTGATGAGATATATGATGCAAGATAGAGAATAACTCTACGACCAAAGGTCTGAATTTCTCTTCCCAATGTTGTGTATCAAAATTATTCAAATTTACTCATAGGGTCGTTTTTTTTTGTTGTTGCATTCAGTCTGCTTCATCAACTTTGATATTTTTTTTAATTTTCGAAAACGACTGCAACGTTCACTCCCCAGAATTAATCTTGACGTTAAAGAAGAAAACTAATAATCTTATTGACAAAAGTGGGGAATGTCCTTCAAGAGGTTGGGAAACATTGGTTGAAAGAATACAGTGAAATTTTCGATTTGATTTCTTTTGCTGTTCCTACTGAAGTATTGCCAATAATAATAATAATGATGGTAATAATAATAATGCCAAATGCCAAGCATAATGATATTTGGCAATCTTTTAATGCACTGTATAAAATCTTGACGCTGTTAACATTACAACTGAATATTTCTTATTCTCTCGATTTCTTGTAAATAGATGTCTGCTTATTGAAAACGAGGGACCGACTTTTGCTTCATACCTCGACGAATAGACGAATAATGAAAAAGTCATTATTCAGACACAGAAAAAGATTGAAGTGTAAACTCTGAAAATGATCCACAAATAATGGAGAAAAATCTTTCCTCATAAAATCAAGAGAGAAACGCACATCTCAACAATTACATATGCAACATGAAGAAAAAACGATTTACAAACAAAATACAGTATTGCTGGGAAGGGAAAACAATATTATACAACACAAAAGCAAAATTCTCGCCTTTCCAGGACAATCATTTTGTCTTGAACAATATCCTTGAGGAAAAAAACACTTATAACAAGGCCCTAATGCTTTTCAGCAGAAAAAAACCCATTTATCCTGCCAATCATGACAGATCTGACGTGTCAATTTCATAGCATATCTAAATTTCGGTCTCACAAATAAGACAATGCAGTGCCATACTGTCAATGCATTTAGCCGGAATGCAGACTAACTTTATCATAGACCATCAACCATTTAACACACGGGAAATTGTTAACTTAAGCTCCACTGCAAAACACCTGGTTCCATAAATAAAGCAAAGTGCGATATTCATCGATGCTTCTGTCAAAAACATATTCCTTACAGCAGAATTTCCATCGTTTCAACCAACTGAGTTAAAATGTACCAGGAAAAAAGTTCATGCATATAGACATTAAACAATTGAAAATACTGCTGATAAAATATGGAAATAAATAAATTCGCCATTTATTGGTATAAGTGAAAAATCCTTAACTAAAAAAAAGTCTGTGAAATAAAATGTTCGTGGTTTTTGAAAATTGAATTTTTTTACAAGAAAGTGTTCATAGTCTATTTTAGTCCTTAAAACCTTCAACAAACTGGCGGAGTTACAAACATTCTATTACGAGCTTTTGGTTTTGCAGAGAGCCTTTCTGGCAGATTTTAGACCATCATAAGAAGAAGAAGAAGAAGAAGAAGAAGAAGAAGAAGAAGAAGATGATGAAGAAGAAGGAGAAGATGAAGAAGAAGGAGAAGCATGCTTGATAGGAAGAGAAAATGAACGGCAGGAAAGAAATTAAAGAAAAGTTTTACTCGACTTGTACTTTCAAGAACACAAATAAACATCAGGATTGTGGCGCGCCAAATCATTATGCAAAAAGGTTGTAAATTTAGTTTCACGGAAGATGGAAATGAATAGTTTGACACAAAGATTGGCAACACCAGCCTGCGCCAACGTAGCAAAAATGAAAACTTTCTGTGCATTAGTGAACGAACGGAAGCTGTTTTCGTGCGAGCCTTGCATTTTCAGAGTGCTAGAATTGTCAAATAAGCACTGTAAAATTACTATGAGTCGTAAAAGTTTTTTTTTGTAGGCTGAAAATATTCCTATCATCACATAGCTTGGCAGTACAACTCTTGGAATAGTTTAACAGGAAACATCGAACCGTGGAGAAAAAATACGCCTAAGGCCCTGTTGCATCGCAGAGTCGATCAGGTAAGGGCAAATCTGGTTAATAACACAGCGGCAGGTGTCTCGAATAAAGCGTATTGAAAAACAGCCCTGAACAGTAAAACTATATTCAAGGAAGTTGATCAAGGTAACGTGTCCAAATCATCTCGATGCCGAATTCTCTACAATGTTACAAAATGTATCAAACTTGATATTCAACCGCTGTTAAATCTCCGAAACAATTGGCCATGAGGTATGTGAAAAATGACTTTAATATTCTTCTTTTCACTAGTGAGTGCCAAGCTACCGTTGATAGACCGGGTGGATAGAGTGAAAGCTGAGGTGCAAAGGAAGAGGAACGTCCTGTACGACTAAGGCGTCAATAAGGTAGCGGAGGAGTAATGTTTCAGACTGAAATTAAAGGAGACACGTCATTTGGACATTGCAGGGTACCATGTGCAGTAAAAATGACTTCCATGGCTTATATTGAATTTTTAAAGGACAATTTTCAGCTTTAGTTTAGGAACAAGTCTCTCGGTCTACGTATAAACGTCAAAGGTTCTTCTCACAGTACATGTAATGGTCGACTACCTGACTAAAATTGATCTCAGAAATAGATTAATGGACTGGCTATCATTTTCCCCAGATTCCAAGTCAATTGAAATCTCTGGAGCATCCCAAAAGGAGAGTGTGTGAGGATGGGTGTCAGTTTGCTATAAAATAAAACTTGTGGCAAGCTATTGAGACAAGTGCAGAAACAATCAAAGCTGAATAAGTTTACAAATTAATATCTGTTGATAAGGATCTTAAATTTCAAAGTAAATGATTCTATCATTTTGAAAAAATTGCAGAAGATTAACTAATTTTCTTCACAATCTGTACATTTCAAGTTCAATATCTGTAAGCATTGCATGATAATGCCATGCGAATATTAGTGTAAAAATATTAAAATTCTTCCACTGTAGTTGAATTAAGAAGGGAAAGACATATTTGCATAAAAATTTGGCACGCATTGTGAATACTCTAGTTGATTATCCCCCCAGGAAAGCATGGATATATTTAAAAATTATATGACGCTTTTTTTTAAATTCTAGAAAAGAAACTTGTTTCAGTGGAAGAGTCCATTTTTTAAATGGTGAGTGGGAGATATTATTATCATCAAAATTGTTACGTCTTGGTGGAAGAGTCCATTGTGACGGAGAGAGGAAAAGAAAACAAATCACACATTTTCGATTATATAAAAAGATTCGTCAAAAATGCAGTTGTTTATATCGATCTCCAAATCAAGAGGTACATATTCCTTCTTGAAATACCGATCTTGATTCGATAAACAAAAATCTGCTTCTTTTGATATAATGCGAGATTTTCATCTTAAAGGCGAATACAGAAGGTAAGTCAAAAGGTGATAAAAGAAAATAAGTACATGAACAGGTCTGGTGAGTCACTCGATAGAAACTGTCTTGCAACCAATGTCTTTTGGCAGTAGGCCGTCTTGGGGGCAAACAATTAAAAAATAGAGAAAGGGCGGATCAATTAATGTTACTTTTCTCGCCTTTTTGGGGCAGTGATCATTAAAAAAATCTCAATGAAAAAAAAAAGCAGATGGAAACAACAATCAGTTTAACATAAGCGTATATTGGATATTCAACACCCCACTAAAAACTTACTGTGAGAGGGTGTTGAACCCCCAATAAAAGATCGTTTATCCATACATAATAAAATGTAAATCTTGAAATTGTTGCTAATTTAGTGCACTCTGTATACGTGATACTTTGCCAGCCAGCCAGCCAGCCAGTTAGTCAGCTAGACTGATAGATTAGCTTGAAAATTGAAAGAAACCTACGTTGACAGCTTTGGGGATATTTCCGATAGACAGTTTCTAATAAGTGCGTAAGTGTATGGAAAATTTGAGCAAACAATTTGAAATCGGGAAAAACGAACCCAGAAAGAAGAACGTGAAAGATTTGAATAGAAATTCGTAAATCAGTTGAAACGATCGAAGAAGGAACCAGAGAACGAGAGGGAATTGAAAAAAGAAGGAAGAACAATGAAAGAAAGGAGAGAAGTACAGAAGAAATAAAGAGCATTGTAATAAGAATAATGGAAGGGGTGTAAGTGAAATGTTTTGAGTATTTACTAAATGATAAGAATAGAAAAGAAAGTGTGGAAAACAGAGATGATATGAGAGGGGGATCAGAAAATTACAAAAGAAAAAAAATCTCAAGATTGCTGATAAAATTTCCCTGCTTATGCCTGCATTTAAATCCGGAAATGTTTGCTCATAAGTGGCCATAAAATTCTTTATGAATCAAACAGCCAGCCATGTTATTACAACTGGAGTCTTTTCCGACATTTTTTACACCAAAATAGTTAATGACTCCAGATAATTGTTTTACAAATTCTATGAAAATTGCCAATTTTGTCTAAATGCGTTCTACTCTGTGAATTGAAAAGATTATATTCGTTTATGACGTTAGAATATCAAGATATACATTTTATCATTCCATTTTTGTTCCTGCATCTTGAGACATTTACTGTTTCCTTATAGCCATTCATTCCTTTTGATTTCACATATCTTTCTTTCAAATATCGACTTACACAAATCTCATTTTAATTCTGCCGAAAAGAACTGACTATCGATGTTAAATATGGCGACATTTGTTCACTACGGGAGACATCAGAAAAGGAGGGTACAGCTGAAATGTTGTGAATATAACAATCAAGATAAGGATACCAGTTCAAATAATCTAGGAAATAAAAATGATTCTTTCTCATCTCAGAAATTGGGAAGAAATATATGCATTTTAATAATTGATATTCGTTAAAGAAACAAGAAAATTGGTCAAATTTCATTAATATTTCGATGTTTAGTCCCATTTTTTCTATACACCATATATTAGTCTTTGTTATTTCAAACTTTGATGTTCTTTTGGAATAAACTATTATCATATACCATTTTAAAGCGTGGATTTCCACCTATTTATTTAGGCTGAACGTTTTCTTTTCCCTATTCATTTCCGGTTCATTTTAAGCTGTCAAATCAAAGATGAAAAAGAAATTTCGAGCTATTTTGTTGTAGCAATTCAAAATGAAACGTACAGCACAAATTTGGTTCCCAAAACTTCGAAATCGGGATGAGAACCTTGATGATGAAGAGGTTCGTGGATGTCCTGGAATTGAAGACATCCAATTGGGTGCCATTATTGAAGTGGTCCCACACAAAACAACTTGTGTTTGCAGAAGAACTAAACGTTGACCATTCAACATTTGTTTGACATTTGCATCAAATTGGAAAAGCAAAAAAAAAAAAAAAAAAACCTCGACAAATGGGCGCCGTACGAGATGAACGAAAATAAAAAAGAAATCACCGTCACGAAGTCTGCTGAGCACTTCTTTTGCACAAGAAAAACGATCCATTTTTTGATCGCATTGTGAGATGTGACAAGAAATAGATTCTGTAAAATATTCCACAGTGTTTCACGCTTGCTTGGAAGATCGCTCCAGAACTCCCCCAAAACAAGCCTGCATCAAAAGGAAATTATGGTCACTCCACCTCACTCAACCGACTCTCTCCCAGCATTATAAGCAATGACAAACTGCAGCACACACACACACATATATATGTGTGTGTGTGTGTGTGTGTGTGTGTGTGTGTGTGTGTGTGCATGTGTGTGCGTGCAAAAATAGACCGAAAAGAAAATCCTACAACCTAGAAGAATAGATATTTCATTAAATGTCCTCGATAGGAATTTAAAAATTCAAAACTGAATCATCCACCCGAAGAAGCCCTAATAAGACAGAAACATAATCTCTGTGAAGCAAATCCTTACTTGATCATAAACAGACACACACACACACACACACACTCACATATATGAAGATCAGGGTGCAGGATCAGGTTAGATGGAAGAATGATGTGTGCAATGAAAGGATCCTTACTTTGAATTAGAAAGTTTACAGGAAGTTGGTGGAGTCATTCCGACATTGGTGAACTATGTTGCGAAGGTAATCGATGATAGCTCAGAAAAGTATCAGTTAGGATCTCAAACAAGTGACACTTCTTTGAGGATTCTTCGTGCCTGTCAGAAGAATGAATAAAACGAATCGAAGAGAAAGAGCTCGACCACAAGCCAAGCAGATAGTACAAATAAGGTGAGAAAAAAATTGTATCAAGATCTGTCGTTGGAAAATCTGATTGAAAAAGGAAAATTATTCATTTGTGGCCAATTCAGCTTTAAAGAGAGAAAAAGTTTGTACTAGCTGCAATGCTTCCCACTCGTGAAAATGTCCTTAATGCGTGTTCTCAACGGAAAGAGGTAGGGCCTAGGGAAGTGAAGATGAGGGTGCTAGATTACCATGTTTTATAGCAGCTGGAACTTCTTACCACGAGTCTTGCCACTAGTGGAGGTTATCGATGGTTACTCCAGGTAGTGGTAAAGTGTCAGAGAGCTTAAATAATTTCAGCCGTGCCTGTCAATAGCTTGAATAGGGAGCAAAGCTTTATTCCCTTGTTGGACTGGTTACGTTGTCATCATAGAATATTCATCGAATCCCCAATCGAAAAACCACTGAAGCAAATAAGTATTGGACGAGTTATTGTCAGTGTCACTCGTCTAAGATCGTCATTATTTTTCACTGTTTCGGTTTTGTGTTGATCTTGTTTGGTTCAAAGTGGTTCATCACTTGACTGAACAGATTGGGATTCAGTGTTGAAATCGATAAAATCACACGCTATAAACATTCTGTTGCAGAAAATTAAACTATTGCAGATGCTCTAAGTGAAACCTTATCAGGCTCATTTGCACAGTGATTAACTGATAATGTAAATCACTATGTCAGAAGTCTTGATGGCGCAGGAACTCTCTACAAGATGGAATCATATCATCATCCACAGGTGGCGAAACACATCAAGGCAGTAATTACAGGATCAAGCAACAGCAATGCAGTCATATTGGGCAAGTAATCCAAAACAGAGGTATCCCAATATATCAATATATTCCGGAACAGCTTTCAGGATTGTCTAACGTTTATTTCCGAAGCCTACTTGAATTGCAGTCAACAACTACATTCTCACTGGACATAAATTTAGATTTGTTGTGGCATACTTCGTTATTTCCCAGCAAGAACAACTGCTTAAGTTAGTGAGGGTTCATGACTGATATGTCAGAAGGCACCTACCCAGACAGGTCTGCAATAAATTTACATAACATAATAATTGACTTATATCCAACAGACATGGTCCTCATTTATTGCATATTACGATTTGTCCTTGATTAAGCAGCAAAACGGCACTTAGAAACAACATCCGACCAAGTTCTGGTTTAAAGCAATTAAAATCATTGATGCAAAGTAACATGCCCATTGTCTTTATTATTGGAGGCTTCCACCTTATGTTATTATCTGGGAGATCTGGGTGGAATCATGAAAGGAACAAGATTGAAAGAAGTTCTTCATACTCTTTACGGTATGAATGCCGTTGAGAATAACCTGCCCAGGGGAGGCGGTATCAAAAGCAAAGAAAGATCTTCATGTGACCTTCAAGAGGATGAATATTCAGATCATGGCCTTCTTAGTGGGTCACCTTTTTGAAGGAATAGCTATTGATGGAAACATTTTTTTATGAACCTGACTTCCTAATAGAAGACATTGTAGACGAATTGTGCCCAAGTATATATTTAGACCATGCTGCAACAAGCCAAATAGTATCCTTGGGTATAAACGAATTTTGCAGAGAACTGGTACTCCACGTCGTAGTGATAGGTTTGAGGTAGGCCTGTGGACAGATCTGATTATCGAGCAAGTTCTAATGAGGATCTTGAAGAGCCGAGGAGGATTAAAAGGAGAAAGAGAAGGGGTGACTAAATTAAACAGACCCCTTTGGACTGATAGTATTCACAGATGCGCCAGTGTGAACAATTTGCAATGTCTATGTTCACTGGTCTGCTCTACCTTAAAAAAAAACAAAACTTTGCAACATGTTGAGTTAGGGCTGAGTGATAAAAAGAGACATTGGCAATTTTTGTAAAATAATAAACTGGTTCGACTCGTCACAGGCTTCATTGAATTTTCCGATAACTGTCCTTACTGCAGCTAATGAAAGTCGTATAAATTGCAACGGTAGAAAAAAAAGCAGGAAAATATCTCCGTATGAAAAATAGATAATGTTTTGAGAATGCCAAGATTAAGATAAGAATGCACCCAAACAATTGAAGTGCTGCGTCTTCGAAGTAGGTTGATGAAGAAACGTTTCACATTTATTTTATGTCCAGGGAAGCCAGGTGTAAAAATGCTAAATTACAATTTGAAATAGAAGTGTAGGTAAATCAACAGTCATCTAAAGAGTTTCCCCCCCAAAATGCTGACATCAGCAAAAATGTGTGCACCTGGTCATCCAATTATCTATCAAAGGGATATATTGTCCCTTGAAATACTTGTGTCAAATTGGAGCATGGTTTAAACTCTTATAAGACGAGATTAAATGGCGGGCCTTGTTTGCAGCGTCAACCAAAACAGTGAATTTCATTTTTGAACTCGGTCATGTTTAAATGCTCACCCCAAGCCATTATTTCTGACATGCCACAGCTCTGTTATAGTGGAATTACTCAATCAAGATATATCTGCGAGAGATAATAGCCATATTTGGCATTCCCAACGAAATAAATGCCAACTTTACTCCTAGCAAGTCAGTCAGAATATTATTTAGTTCTGTCTGTAATTATGGGAACAATAACCCATTATTTTGAGCAGCAATCAATTTTGGCCAGACATTACAATCTCAATCACAAATTACGTATATATTTTATCTCTCTATACCATCTCCTTTCCTTACACTCTTTCCCTCTCCTCTCTGTCTTTAGATTTGTATATATATATATATATATATATATATATATATATATATATATATATATATATATATATATATATATACATATATGTGTGTGTGTGTGTGTGTGTGAGTGTATGTGTGTGTGTGTGTATGAGAGAGAGAGAAAGAGAGAGAGAGAGAGAGAGAGAGAAAGAGAGAGAGAGAGGAGGGTGGTGGATGAATATAAAGAATATAATTTGATGTCACTTTCGGTCCACTCTCGACTCAATCTTACATCAATCAATTCACCCAAAAAGCAATGCATGCCAACAACCCCGCTTGAACTTCACCTATCAATCCTTTACAATTACTTCCTGACGTTGTTATTGACGACTGGAGGCTAACCAATGCCCTAGCCGATCTCAGCTATTTCATTTGCACGCATTTCTATCTCCTTCCAATATATATATATATATATATATATATATATATATATATATATATATATATATATATATATATATATATATATATATAAAAGAAATATTTTCTTACGAGTTGAAATCAGCCTAAAACCTCCTTCTGAAAACATCCCTGAAGACGTATTCCCTGCTAAGATCAGTCAATTATGGTGGTGAAAGAAGAGTAAAAGCTGTTTCTTTAGCAGTGAAAGAAAGTTGGGTTTTGAAGAGATGCAATTCTGAGCTCGAAACTAAAGGATGTGGACTCCTTTCATTATCATCATCACCATCAGTCTTTTAACGTCAGTCGTTGGACAATGACCTTCCCCAGGATTCCCCACAATTCCTATCATGGGTGTCGTGGAGCCAGTACTTCCTGAATCTGTCAAGTTCATCCCTCCATCTTGTGTTCTATCGGCCTCGGTTTCTGATGTGATCTCTCGGGATCCATGCTGTGAGACGTGATGTCCATTAGTTGTCTTTCATTCTTGCAACATGGCCTGTCCATTGCCATTAGAGTTTTTTGATAGTTTCGATGATGTCACGAACAGCCGTTTTCTTCCTTATACACTGTGCTGTCTTCTCCCACCAGCAAATAAGTAGAGCCTTGACATTATCAAAAATCCTTTCTCTCTTCTGAGCAGTGCTACACCCAGTTCTAAATATAAATATAAATATAGATATAAATATATATATATATATATATATATATATATATATATATATATATATATATATAAGACCAGTTAGTAGAATCGTTCACTAATATCACTGCACACACACACACACACACACACACACACACACACACACACACACACACCATCCCTGTAGTAGTTATTGGTAATTGTAGTTTTATTGTAGTTTCTTGCATGTGACCTAATTGAGCACAAACAACTGAAACTGGTATGTCTGAATAGTGTATGCAAAAAGACTTCCAACAATTATTATGATAATAAGTTTTTTTTATCACATCAATCATTGAACACTAATATCGAAGCAATGAAATGATCTGAAATGATAGAATAATCACGGTGCACAGCTTCAGGATTCTGTCAACCTAAGTTAGTTATTCATGCATTTCACTGAAACCATAACAGACTTTCGATGATACAATTTTACTTTGAGATTTTCCTATATAAATAAATGTCGATAGATTTCCATTCCAACTGCTTCAAATAAGCAAGTTTTATCAAATCAAAAGCAAATTACAGTAAATCATAATTTCCGGTCGTTTCCATTTTCTGCTTCCTCTTGTGAGTTCAAATTTATGACAATCAACTTCCGATTCATTTTAGCGTTGCAGCCATCGACTGAAAGTGTCAATTGTAAAGCAAATCACTCTTATACGTATCTGCTTCGAAAATCCGGTCATTAGTTGAAGAAGAATTTTTTGACCTCTGAATCATTGATAATGGTAACCATTTACCGGCTTCCTTTTAAAGTGACAACGGTTTAAAATTCAAATTATTTTATTGAGTTTACCTTTGTCATGTATTTCATTTTAATGGTTGATTTTGTATTTTCTGATCTGCATTTCTTTTAAATCACTGGTTCTTAACCTGGGGCCTCCGCACACCAAGTAGTGTATAATGCAATTTTGAGAGGGAAGGGTGACAAACACAATTGTTTTTGTTTTATTTCTGATGTATACAATCTCATACCAAATAGGTTTTAGTAATACTTGTTACAGACTTTTAATTTTGACATCTCATAGATTTCAGCACTTCGTTATTTAAACTTTAAAAAAGATTTTTACTTAGCCAAATTTGACTTTTTAAATTCAATTTTTTAGCATCAGAATTAAGGGTGCGAGGAAGATTTTGAAATCAGCCTTGAACCAGCATTGAAAAGGCATATAAGTTCAAGCATCACTAATTCGACAAGGAAAGAAAGTTGATGAATCTCATAATAGTGAAAAATGTCCCAAACTGCGTGTCATGTCGAAAAGTATTGAGCTAGCCAAAAGGTTTTTTCTGTGTTTGTTGTTAGATTGCATTTTAGGGGTCACCAGTTTTAGGGCTGCTAATTATATTAGCCCCCTAAAATATGAATTACCAGAATTGATCTATGGAGATAAGTCCTGGTAAGTAGCATGTTCACTGCTTAAGCACTAAAACAAGGTTAGTATACAATTAGTTGGATTGTTAACAAAACGCAGATATAACAAACAAAGAGGTTCACAGCAGTTCCAACTTTAATTCATGAGTAAATAAATATAGATAAGGACCGGAGTTTCTGCCGACACGGATATATGGAGGGATCTACCAGGATAAAAATGGAGAGATTTAATGGATGAAGGGAAATGAATGTCAATAAGTAAACGTGAGATAGAGTCTGTGGAATGTCCGTCAGTATGGTCATACATATAGTTGAAGCCACTATGAAGTTATCTTAAGAAGTCAGACCTAACTACGATGAGAGTGCTTAACTTGGTTAGGATGTGTTCTTGAGATGAAGATGTGATGATGCATGTGTAAGAAGAAAGTGTGTATAAAAACTATACTAACTATTCTAACTAGAGAGAGGGAGAGAGAGAGAGAGAGAGAGAGAGAGAGAGACGGAGAGAGAGAGAGAGAGAGAGAGAGAGAGAGAGAGAGAGAGAGAGAGAGAGAGAGAGACGAGCTTATATCGAGGCCGTCGGAACACAGAAAAGAGAGAGTGAGAGAGAGATTTACCGCCACAGTTTAAATATCGTAAAGATAACAATCAGGTATCTTATTGTCAGCTCAGTGTCACGTCGAGAAATTATTTAAAAAAATGAGACTCAAACACAAAATAATATTTGTACAGTTCATGGAGAAGGTAAACTATTGCGAGTAATCAATTATATCAAAAGTGGCTTGCGAAATTTCTTGTTGGAGATATTTCTTTGAATTATGCTCTCTGGTAGGGTAGAACAGTTGAGGTTGATAGCAATCAAATGAAAACACTACTTCAAAATAATCAACATCATATGAAGCAGGAGATATCTAAATCAAACGTCAAAAAACATTTGCATAAGCTTGGTTATGTTAGTCACTTTAATGTGTATCTCTCACACAGGGAAAATGTACAGTTTTTAAAACAGATTGTGACAGGCGGGGAACGTGGATAATAACGTGGTAGGCACATGATCCAGGGGCAAGTCAAATAAACCGCCATTGACCCCACCAAAAGTCAGTTTTCACATAAAGAAGGGGTGTGTATATGATGGCATCGGAAGGGAATGATCTACTATGAGTTTGTTCTACTACCAATTCATCTTCATCTTGGATTGAAAAATATTCCCACACCATAACAGATCATTTGTCAATTGGATATTTGGAAATAAAACTTGCTTCCCCTTCTGAACATCGTACCAAAATATTGCATTTCATCGGAAGTCTCTAAATTCTCACAATAAAGTTGTAAGATATTTCTCGCAGTGATATTTAAATCAAGTTTATTTTAGAGTCCCCCACCCCTAGAGTACAATCTAACTTTCGATGCTTCTTGGAGAAGGCAACAACAGCCTTCAGTGGTTAATTTGTGCTGTCCTGGTCGTTTCTTAATGCTAAACGTTTCCAAATCCTCGAAAATAATTGCCAATGGCAATTTATTTCAATTTACTTACCTTTTGTAAAGGTCTGTTAAATTTTCACGCAATAGCACTAAAACTCTTGTTTGCTTCATGAGAAACTAAATATTTCATCTACCTTTTTTCGATGGGGTTTGTTCTTTTCTGCATCTTGGGAACATGTAGACAATACCGTATTCAAGATGCATGTTATGTTCAAATGACAACTGACAACCTCAAGAATCAATTCGTACAAAGTTACATCAATTGGAAGTTCTAGAAACTTCTGAATAAGATAAGAAAATATTTTTTTCGCAATACTTGTAATTCATATAATTAGAGTGTAGAAGGTTCCTCTAAAATTTCACAAGGATTGTTGATCAAATATCCGAATCCAAATCTGAGCAATATACAAAAATGAATATTTGTATGCTTTCATGAAGAACTGAATAAAGATAGAAGCGAGAATAAATAAGATATTTTGCCAGAAGCGAAAAACAAAATTCTTTATTAAAAATAAACACCCCCAAAAGAAACAACGACACAAAATAACTTTTGTACGTATTGTTCATGTGAGTCGCCCACTTAATGATAAGGTTGGAGTTAACATACGACAATTAACACCCATAGGCCTTTCTGTTCGTGCACGGACGACAAGAATACTTTTCCTATGATTATCATTGTTTTTTGTTTTTATCTCGGTTACTCTTCAATGCATCGTCTGAGAGCCGTTTCAATGCTTTTTTTTTCAAAGTGATCGTTAATTGTTTCATTCTGCAGGGTATTCTCAAGTCATTATTACAATTAGTAATAATTATCAGTATGAAATGTCCAAGTTTACAAAAAATGTCGGCGAATTATCTCAAGAATGGCTGCAAATTATTGTTTTATAAATCCTTTTTTAAAGACTGATTCATTGTTTCATAAAGCGTCAGAATCTTTGGAAGAGATTATCTTTCGTTAATTGCCCTTTCATATAAATTATAGACTTTCTTCATTACTGGAGACCAATCATTATTAATTAATTAACAAGGGACGATTCTCATCAAAAGCAAAATTTGATAAATGTAAAAGAAAAACAATAAATCCAGTAATCTATCAGTTCATCTATCTATTCACAAACTGATGATGCTCTCTCTATACATACATATAGAGGAACGATAACTTGTAGCTCATTGGCAAACCTGACTTAGTTATCGATCCATTTATAAATACATACATTCATCCATAGATCAATAGATATATGCATGCATACATACATACATACATACATACATACATACATACATACAAGCAACTCATGCAAACACACATAGATGCAAGTATCTGCCAAAATATTTATAATGGTCTTTTTGACCATTATAAATATTTTGACAGATTTTGAAACATGTACTCAACTAATAAATAGATCTTTTATTATTATTATCATCATCATCATCATTATTATTATTATTATTATTATTATTATTATTATCATTATCAATAATAATAATAATAGGAATAATGATGATAAGAGATATGATATTGAAAAAGATTGTTTGAAATATACAATCTCAGAAGGGTTTGTGATTTTGTACGTATCTAACAAGAGAGAAAACCACACACAAAGTGTCCAATGAGACACTACTATGAATATTCATGTCAATGTACCAGTGCAAGTGAAGACTTAGTAGCACGGATAAATAAAAGAAAATGTCTCTCACTACGCATACAATTTATTTTTTCGACTTTCAAATACATGTAACTGTTCTTATGCAATTGACCATTCGATTTCAGACAATTTTTTGTCATCCACCCAATGGAACAAATACATTTTCTCTGCCGCTTCAATCAACTTCTCTTTGATCATTCATTACTTCCTCGTATATTTAGTGCTTATTAGAGAATACAATCAAAACTGTTCAATTGATCTCTCGATCGTCTTCTTGTGAGAAAAAAAGTTTCCTCGTTTCATATCTTTGTCTGCAATAACAGGAACAATTTTAAATATACCTGAAGTCCCTTTAGATTGTTGGCAAAAGAACGGTTGTTTTTGTAATGTATAAGAAATAAAGTTTTAAGAAATCTTTTAAAAGCCGTTTTTATTTCATGTTATTGCTTACTGGAATTTTTTTTGTTCAAGCACAGCAAGAGAAGACGTTTTTGAATTGAAAAGTGACAGAAAGAAAAATGAATTAATGACAAATAAATAAGTAAAACGCCAAGATAGACAAATATAAATGAGCAAAGCAAACCTCGCAGCAGGATAGATCGAAGGATAGCAAACAAGAATAGAATTTTGGAATTGGTGGTAAAAAAATCTCGTGTGAGATCGCGGAAAAATGGAGGTTTTGCAGACGACAAACGAGATATGCAGGCTTCATTGCAGCAGAAATCTCATAGCATTCTGGAAACTATGCGGAACAGATGTATGTATTTTGTCTTCCATGAAAACAAAGCATTGATTGTTGATGCTAGCCACTGCTGAAAAAAAAGTCCATTGCAAAAGAATACGATAATTGTTAGCAAATGTTATTCCGCGGGAATTCCACTTAATGACCTATGTGTTGTCTACTGAATTTCTACCTCTCTGTCATGTCGCAGATAAAAATTTTCTGAAAACATACTTCCACCAAGTGTTTTACAGAATATTTCTTACAAATCTGTTTATTCCAACCGGCTGTTGTTTTTTTTACAACGTCTGGTTATTTCCAACCCCATCGGCATTTCGTTTCTACACACGCATAGTCTCAACAACACTGGTCTGTTTCACTTGGGCACGTTAACATGTGTATAAGAGATTCCATTTTACCAGATGTCAGAGCTTCGCTACATGCCTTTGTTATTTGCTTTTTATCATAATGAGTGATGAAAGGCGAGTAGTCACAAGTCAAGGAAATGCTTTGTACGGTCATTCTATGACAAATGGATGCAAGATCCCGAATTTAAGGATTGGTTTCAATGAGATAAGAACGATAAAAAAGCTTACTTAAAAAAGAAATACAAATAAATGCATGCTGATGGAACAAAACACTTCTGTAAAACAGATTTTGATGTGGCTGAATATAGTGTCAATATTACTCAATTTGTGGCGAAAAGAGAGTGACTAAATAGTCCAAAGTGAACTGCTCATTGCTGGCTCAACATAACATTCCTTTCGTAAACATTGGTCATCTTCTGACTGTACGTAGAAAAGCATTCCCAGATTGTAAGATCGCTGAAAATTTATCCGTGAAAAAAAGAGCAAAACCTTTGTATGTCATTCTGGATAGAATAGCCTTTCATGAAAAATAGGTTTAACGGATATCTGCAAGACACAAAATCATCATGTTTGTTAAAATTTCAGTTATTTCAGTTATCTAAATATTCGCTGTACTTGCGGGATACTTTGATTTGAATAAGCAGAATGTCGAAGATTCACCATCAGATATCGTAGTCATTGAATATTGAACGTCTCTTGGACTTCACAAAGTTGTCTAAAATATGTTGTGAGAAAGAAATATTCCTTCAGGAAATTTTATTAGATTACCAAGCGATAATTGTTCTTCCATGATGGACACCAAAAATGGGTTCCATAAGTTGTTGAAAGGTGATGTGTCGTCTATTCATATCATGAGATGCGTCTATCATTCTTCCGCTCTTTACATGTCATGTTGTTTTGCGTTGCTCTCATATTTAGAAGCTTTCTCAAGAGATTTATTATCTTATTTTTCGTGCAACATCAAGAGACAACAGAACTTCACACTTATTACGGAAGAGGTTGCAACAACTTGCCATGAAAGCCTTCTTGAGATGCAATAATCGTAGTGATATTAGGATAACTGGATGCTTTACCTGTTTATTCCAAAATTGAATCAAAACTTGATAAATCCTGTGCAACAGGGGAATTGATGAAAAATTAATCAATCACAGAACTAAGCGAATGATATTTTCAGTATGTGTAACAGAGGGTAAATTTGCTGAATGTTGAATTCCAATCAGAGCATTTCAGGTTGCATCATCGGCATTTAATGGTATCATCAAAACACAAAAATCTGTCGAGTTTCTTCAATAAAGTTGAATCACAGAATAACACAATGTTATCAGTAATTGATCTAAGCAACAAAAGTGATCACGAAAGCATCTATGGTGTTTGAAGAAACAGCAGATTTGATTATTGAATCTTTTGATGATGGATTCAATGAGGGAAGACTTAAAATTGATCATTTGGATTTCTCAGGGGAATCTGTAAACAAATTAGAAAAAGATAGAGTTATTCCTAAATTAAATGCATTAAACCCAAAGATAACTCATGATCTTAACACATTTCCTCCATCTTTCATTCCACAGCTGTTTATTTACTCTTCATTGACTCAATGAATTTCAAGGGGAAGCAACATTATGAGAAAGGAGTGATTAAATTTTGAAATGGATCCTGGAATTCGTTTTTGATTGAGAAATATTTTTGTGTTTTTTCTTCTTCCTACCTTTCTGTATTTGCTCCTGTTATGTCAACGATATTTTCAAAAGTATTGAATGAATTTCAATGTAATTTTGTGGAAAGGTGGGCAATAGATTACAAAAGAAGTGACTGAATTCAGGGACGGCACAAATGTCATAACTGGATGAACTGTACATTCACGGTCATCCATATTTTCAACGTTTAACTTCCACTTTCGGTAAGTTTTACTTCTCTTCAAAATCTCAGCAAGTGAAGCCATTTCAATTGCTGATGCTGTGATGTTTTGTACATATTCTACAGTGTCAGTTGTGATTTCCTGGCTTTTACAAACTATGATATGAAACACAAACATTTCCAATGGATTCAAATCAGGAATGGATTGTTTAAGAGATGCCCTAGTGAACAGCAACAAGATGAATATAGTACCGACATAAAGCATTAGCAAAATTTTCCCCAAAGAATAAAGAGAATTTGTCTCTAATTTGATACCGAGATAATGTTTGGCTCATTCACTATAGATGTTACCTTGAAATCTTATTAGCAGACAGCGACAAGTATTACCAGTCCTGCATTTGGGTTTAAACCGAAGCCTCTGCTAAACACTCTAAACAATGAGCGTAGATATTATGATAGAGGTCGGAAAAAAGTACTAATTAGATAAAAAATTAAAACTCATCAAGTTATTTTCTCTTCATTGCTGTGAAGCCTAAGAATACAAAATGAGTAATCGAAGTTTTTTCTTTCCACCAAAGATTTTACGACTCCATGCTGTGATTTTTTATTCAATCTTTCTGAAGAATAACATTGCTTTAATATGTAATGGAGTAGCGAGACAAAGTTTAAATTAGCGGCACAGTATGTTAAGACAACCGTAAGAAAAACTAGCGTTCAAAAGTAAACATTTATTTGCCTATATTATCAAGTACTAAAGTATGTGTGTGTGTGTGTGTGTGTGTGTGTGTACTTAAGATATCAAGAACTATGCATCACGGGATAGAAAAAATTGCATGTCTAAAACCAGCAGGACTCAAATGACCTCCAGCACACATCTTTTGGTTGAATTTTGTGAAAAGAAAATAATCGATTCGTGCTTCTAAAAATCAAGTCCGTCGGAAAATATAAGAGAGAATTCTATTTACAATGTAACTATAATGCTGAACTGCAACCTTATTTTCCATTCGTTATAAGTGACAATGGATGTAAATTTTTCTTTCTCTCAGTGTTTATATCAGTTTAACTGAGGTTGCACGCTGGTCTACGTGGGTCTGCCTTTGGGATGTATAGTGGTCCAACAATGGAGGGATTGCAAATAAAGGTAAAGGCATGTCCGAAATCAGCAGCAAACACTTCACCTACATTAAAAAAATTTGAGGTCGAATTTTATCAAAAATAATCCGTCGAATTCTTGGGATTGTAGCGCAAAAGAAATCAGTGGGAGCAACAATACACCAGTGTTTGGAAACATAGTTAATACAATTGACTGACCGAGTTGAAAAGCCGTTGAAGGGAAATTTACTTTTTCTTTCAGTTTCAAGTGATTTGAATGATTTGAAAATCTTGAACTCGTTGAAATCTTCTGGAAATCTCTCAGTTTTGAGAAAACAAATATTCCGAAGGTTTTATGAGAGATCTTTCTATTTACAATGTAGCTATAATGCTAAAATGCACCCTCAGTTTCCATTAGATGACCATGAATGTGAATTTCTCTTTCTGTCAGTGCTCATACCACTTAGGCAGAATCATATTTAGGATCTAACCCTTATCTGACGATAAAACATTTATCAGAGCAAAAACACTAACCCTATTCTGACCTTAATCTCAATCCAAGCATGACAATAAAACACGGGCATAATTTAAATCCGAAATGCAAACTAGTAACGCCAAATGTGATCCAAAGAATTCTCAGTTTTCAGAAAAATCAATTTTTAAAGATTTTAAGAGGGGCTACACATGCCTGATTAGACATTTTTTTTAATGAAATCTCTATAAAATATCATTTGCTTCCCTGTGTTGTCAGATTTATATATTTTTCTTCCACAGGCAACGTTGGGAACCCAGCTAATCATTCATATAACTCGTCATACGAATCAGCTCACATGGGATTGTGTCCTTTGATTTATTTTCTCACAGATGCATTGATAACCAAACTGATTTAAGAGTTAGGGTAAGCATATCCAGAGAACAAGTTTAGCAACCAATTTTTATAACCACTTACTTCTAAAATCACTATCCAGATATCCTATCGACGCCCAAATTAATATGTCGTACGAATAATATATGATACGATATATTCATTTATATTTGAAGAAAGTTAAGAAAATAAAAGTGCTAAAAAGAAGGGTATACAAACAATGCAACCCTCCTGATAGTCACCTATGGAGTTGAAACATAGAACCTTACCAAACTGAGAACCATGCGATGTCCATGAGAAAGGATCATGCTCAACATAATATGGAGGGATCACAAGACAGCATAATATATTTTAAGATAAATAGGAATATGAGATATCATTGAATCCATGAGGAAAAATCTAGCAAATCTTGGGGGAGATCTACGTCCAATGACGGACACTATAAGACTACTGCTGCTGCTGCTGATGATGATTCATTCAAAACATACAATACACCTAAAAAGTCTGTTCAGTCTAGAGTGAGCTGAGAAAAAACTTTGAAAGAAAGTTCAACATATGCTTTCAGCAATGACAACAGTATCTTTCTGGGCATTGATATCATTTACGATTTATTTCATAACATTTGAAACATGGTTTTATAAGAAAACTTGAGTTTAAAAAGTTTTGTTTTTATCTGATATCAAACAATGACTTTCTGTAATCCAGTTAGCCAACACATCTTATTTCATACTATGTATAATTTCATGTGTCATGATGAAGCATTCTGAGATTCTGTGAATCAGGAAAAACTAGCGGGAGAAAATACTTATTTATAAATGTAAAGCAAAAAAACAATAGTTTGACTTTACAGATTTGGTAGACGTTAATGTAATCAAAGTGCGTAACTCATAGAATCTAGAGGGACTGCAGCAAAACATTCTTCAGTTGTGTCGTGGCATATGCTGCAATCTCCATTTTATAAGTAATAAAAGAATATTTATATCATTATTTCTTACCACTTAATTATCCTTGGTAATTTCTATGCGTCGGCGTAAGTTCGTCTTCTTATATGCAAGAAATAATGTTACAGAATTGCAGTTGATTCGTATTATACTTCTCTCTGGAATTCTGTCTAATGAAAAGGAATCCTGACTTTTCTCATTAATAATAAAATCATTGAAACGAAGATAAGAGTTAGCATTTTTATTTAAACCAGTATATACCCATTGCTTTTCTAACGGTATATATCAAGCTATATCATGAAGCTATGCCAGAAAGTTTACAGGGATGAATTCAGTAATCAAGGATTGAATTATCAAAGGTTTTACAGAGTGAAATATGTTTTATTTAGTAAAATACCCTTTGCTTTATTGATAGTTTACCAAGGGGTGGAAATCTGAAACAATGGAAAGGGACAAAAAACTTATTTAATGAAATAAATAGGCCAATAACTTGAAATGATTTAACACTTGACTTACCTTGAACAATTTTAATGTAAGGAGAATGTTCAATAACAATTAGAATCAGAAGTGAATCTGTAAATATGTAATGTGGATTAGGCTGTAGAAAGAGTTACTCAGTCTCTATTGTTATAGGATAGAACAAGTAGTTTTTTCCGAGCCGAGGATGTCTTCAAGAGAAAATTTTTAACAACTAAAAATGATGTTGTAGACAAACTGAATGGAGAAATTATAGACAAACCCCTTTGTAGAGTTAATCATTCTTAGAAGCATAGACCTAATCGCGAAATAGAATCAAGCTGGGTTTCATCAAATATGACGTCAAACACTATCTTATGACGTCACAACAACCGGTGAAAATCACCCCTTTTCTCTCCTTTTCCGACAGCTCTTAAACTATAATAAAGATTGCAATATTCTTTTGTAAACATTTTCTTTCTGCATTTCATGTAATCTGACAGCAAATTTCCTTCCTCAGAAAATTGAATTATTCTCCCAGGATTACTTTATTCACAATAAGAATTGAATAGATATGATATTGGCTTGTAAATTTAAATTTATACTCATTACAAGATAAATGCAACTAATTTTGTTTCTTGCATATAGTCTCCTCACAAGAAATACAACTCAGACGCCATAGATAGTGTACAGAGGAGAGCCACCCAGATCATTCTGAGGCTGGGAAGTATATCTTACACTACAAGATTAAAACAGCATAATTTAGAAACCCTGGTATACAGAAGAAAACGCGCCGACCTATTGGAAGTCTATAGAATCTGGAACAATATACATATCATTGCTCATTGCTGATAAGAAAATGCTGACTTCATCTATCAACAGTAAAACTCGTGGACACAGACATAAATTACAAATTCAGGCCTCCACTGACGTTAGAAAAAACATCTCGGTAAATGTATGAAACACCCTGAGTAGAAAGACGTCCACATCTGAGAATATCAACACATGAAAAAATCAAACTATTCTGACATCAAGTGTACCGAATTCTTTCACCAAGTTTCTTATTAGTTCAATTCTAACCCATGAATGAATCTGGGTTAATGACACAATTACCTGATGTAAGAAATAAAGCTTATTTCAAATATATTCAAGTACATATATAATTCACATGAATCTCTTCAAAACAGCAGTACCGACAATTTGTTTATAATTGTTGTTAGTAGCATAGAGTAATGTGGATTTTTAAGTAAATAAGTGATCACATGATGGTTTGTTTATGTTTAAATTCAGTTTTGCTTTGCCAAATCTTCGAATCTTCTGGCTGTATCTATCGATTTACCCGTGAGTCGTTCTTGAGAATTGATTCAAGCTGCCTCACTGGTTTATGTTCTTATTGTATGCAGTTTATTCTGACTATTATTTTCGTCTTTGTTGTTCATTTTTGCACAAAATTTCGTCTGTATGCCCTCCGACCTTCAACACGTGTCCACTGGCTTCTGGAATTCCAGAACACAACAAAAACAAGTAAAATAGTCCAACTAAACCCCATACTATAATTAAAATAACCCGGCTGAATCAAAGTTGGGAAAAATTAAGATCAAATAATATTTTGCATTTAGAATATTGTTTTATTGTGAACATAATCAATCGGGAATATGAAATGGCAAAACCGAGAGGAACGTATGAATAATTTCAAAGAATGAAGATTTTGTTTTATATTTACAACATGTGCATTAAGTGAAATAAAATTTTTGATTTAACACTCGTGATGTCTTAGTAGAGTAACTGGAGGGAAGACTGCCATTCTTATAAATATGTAGACTTTTGTGGGTAAAATCTACAGCGATATAAGAATCTGATAATCTAAGAGAAAAGATTAATTTTCAACTTGCGTATTTATCTTTGGTCAAATCGGTATTTGTGCAGTCATACAAAAACAAACAAGAAATTTATTTTATATCAAGGCAAACGTTATTTTCAAGGGATCAGTTTAAGTCTCGTGAAATCCTCGAAAGGTAGAGACGAATTCGTCAATAAATTGCTTTTATAAAAGAAATACAATTGGTGCAGGGAAATAAAATCAGTAATCTCCTGAGTCAAATGGAAATCCGGGCTAAACCTCTTGGATTATCTCAGAGCTTTTCGGAAGATCTGTTTGAAAAAACCCTTCGCATTAGAAATTGACTACTACAACTACTACTAATGATAATAATAATAATAATAATAATAATAATCTAAATCTGTTTATTGTTAAAATCGATTGGTAAAAGCTCACAGCTGTCCCTCGGCTTTAAAAAGAAAAATTGACAAAAAATTCAACAAAATTGCTTTTTGCTGATCAATCCAAAACAATCATTTAAAAAAGATGGCTATGAACAGAAAGCAGAAGCCTTTTAGCAGCTTTGTCGTCTTCAACCAGTCAATTGTATCAACTATTTTCCCCATTGCTATTTCACCCTGGGTAAATCCTTTGCTAAAATAAAACTGATTTCAAAAACAGATTCTTGTATTAAAAATATTTTAGGCCACTGAGCTTTATAATATCTTGAACTGAACAGTTTTTGACAATAAAACAAGCAAAGATTGTTGATTGATTTGAAGAATATGAATGAATCAAGAGAATAAAATTCTAGTTATAGTTATACTCAACCAACACAAAAATGTGCGGCACAAAACTTACTCAGAGCAAATGTTTATTATATTTACCGTTTGCAATTGTTTACTTGCTCGGCTAAGACATTACACAAAGCCTTACAGACTCGAACCTTTTAAAAGATTAGTGTTGCACTAATTTCCGATTGGCTTTCGTGATGTGCAGGCAATGGAACTCATTCAGTAATTGAATTCTAATCAACATCTGATCTCGTGCAGTGAGTGTTGTTAGAAGAGACACATTTACTTGCTATGTTTCCATCAGTGCACAATCAAATTCTATTTGAGTGGAATGATTGTGATTATCAAGGATTATAATTTCAGTTTCAATAATTTGTTCCTTTTTTTTTGTCTCCTGCTTGCTTCCATAATATTTCGGTCATTCTACCTTCAATGGAGAAAAGAATAATTCTACCAATAACTTCCTGATTTCCCCGACAACAACGTTCATTGTTTCCGACTTTTGGCACGATTTGACATTCTTTTTCAAATTCGAAGGACAATATCTTGTCATTATGGCTTGGCATCACCAAAAAAAAGTAACGAAGAAAAAGTCTTTTGTTAATGTATTCAACATCGCTGGTGGGCATTTAGGAATTTGAATTAACTGGAGCTACTAGATAATTTTAAGACAAATGTTAGAGTTTTTATCATTAATTTCATACCAGTCAAAGGAGACGAGGTAGCTTTGAATAAAGTGTTATTGGAATTATGCGTAACAAAAGGTGATCTTGGAATAAGGATTTTGCACTAGTTTGAATTAAGATATTTATCCACTTCTGTTGGCTTCAAGATAGCTGGTTATTATCCTCTTCAAATACACAGAATCTCTGAAATTTTAGCACTCAGTTTCTCTCTTTGATACTTGAGCCATACCTAGCAGTGTTTTAAACAGATATTTGTTTTCCAGAACAAATTTTGGTACAAGGTCACTTTTGGAGCACCAAAATAAAATAGAAGTTACAAGCAATTTCTCGCCCAAACTAGCAGTCTAAACATTGCTTTATGGTAGCTTATGTCACGCGATTATAGAAGGTGATCAGTTATCATGTGCATCATCATCATCATGTGCATCATCATCATCATCATCATCATCATCATCATCATCCAAAAAGACACTCTACTTATGTATTTTCTTATTTTGATAGATTTTAATGCCCTCATTCAATGTCAGAAATTACCAAAAATCCGTCCAAAAATCAGGAACAGGTTAATGATTTCCCCAGTCTCAGACAGAAACAAAAAATAATGTAGGAGGATTTTTGATAAGAAATCAATGATGAAATAAATTGTCCGATAGAATAACTGGCACAGCTCCCAATGGATCAACCACTCAACTCAGGCATGCATCTTTTAGATTTTATTCTGGGCTACTTTGGTATACTCACTTACTAACTGGTTGACAGTCTCACAATAATAATCCATAAAATATGCACTTGCTCTTACAGTATATCTTGTCTATATAAGCCTTTATTTACGCCACCTTCATTCTCCATATTCAGTTTTTTGGCAAGATCTAGATATTTTTGATATTTTTCTCTATTCTGTAATTTTACTGCGTGGTCTGCTGGAACACTGGTATCTATCATCTGACAGATCTTTTCACTGTCCACATGGAATAATTCTGATTTTCTGACTTGCATCAGGTGATATGTTTGAATTTCTAAACCCCAAAGAATTTCAGTTATTCTATTCCTTAAGGCTGGTTTGTGCATATACCATTGGTCTGTGTGGCCAAATCCATGCCATTTGCATAATGCTTAGTGGATTGCCGTTCCTGCGAAGTCGTACCTATTTTTGCACTCCCGAAGTAATTCGTCTATCATATGATCGACGATTTCATCACTCACTCCACATAGACAACATATAGTATTCTGCTGTTTCTCGTTCATGTTATCCTTAATATAGTTTGTTCTCATGCTGTTGTTCTGGTCGATATTAGGAGTGATCACATTTCCCTTTTGTGTCCTCTGCATAAGCATGTATAAGTCATTTGAATAGAATCAGTTGTATACAGCTGTGAATATATTGCATAATGTCACCTAGGGAATTCTATTTGTTCAATTTATTATCACATAAAATAATGAATAAAAATCTGGTCTATGCCCTTTCTCGAAGGAAAAGTTTGGAAACCTTCCTAGATATTCTGTAGATATTGAGAGAATTGTGAACTATTCACACGTAAAGCAGACAACGATACTTCAGTTCTCCTTTAAACGTTTTATCTAAATTGAAACTCTCTTCCCTTAATTAGACAAAGTCTAATGACAAGATAGAAAATATAATCCGTTCCCAACCAAAAATGGCTTAAGACAGAACGAATTTTGAAAGGAAAAATAAAGAAACGGGAAAATAAGAGAAAGGAAGGGGGAACAGATATCCATTTGTATTTTCCCACATATGTCAATTTTTTGGAAAGCTTTGTCTGTTTGTTTACCTCTGCCAATGAATTTGAAGGGACACATGTATTTGGTCATCTCTGTCCGCCCACACGTTTGTCCAAACGACATCTGCAGAAGTACTGATTAATTTCAATAAAACATGCACGGGTTGGCAGTTGGGGGAGGAAGAAGTAGTTATATTTTAGGGTAGATCCAGGATTGTTTTTCAATTGAAAGATATTTTCCTGTTTTTTTCCATATATCTATAAATAAGCTCATGTCTGTTCACACAACATCTCCAAAAGTTCTTTACATATTTCAATGATATTCTGTGAAAATGGTGATTGATGCACAACGGAATAAGTTTTTCAGTGGGATAGATCCATGTTTTGGACAGATCCATGTACATTTACCTCCTCTACGTCCCAGGTATATGTCCATAGCACATGATATTGCAAAAAGTGACATGTCTGCTCAAAAGTTCTAGATGTATTTCAATGGAATTTTGTAGAAGTATAGACGATAGGCTATGAGAGAACTTGTTGCACAATTCCCCCCCCCCCCAGGATAATGGTGTTGGCTAAGGTATGCGCTCTCTGAGTGCTTCCTTGCCGTT
Source organism: Thysanoteuthis rhombus (assembly GCA_963457665.1). Classification (NCBI taxonomy): domain Eukaryota; kingdom Metazoa; phylum Mollusca; class Cephalopoda; order Oegopsida; family Thysanoteuthidae; genus Thysanoteuthis; species Thysanoteuthis major. Next base: position 9,765,381 of record OY735232.1, on the reverse strand, counting down.
GCCCTTCAAAATAAATTTGCTCCTCCATCGACGATTTCGATATCTTGAAAATCAATTTTGCTTCGGTTGGTTCGAGACATGAACATTTTCTGTGAGTTTATCATGCACCATGTAATAATAGTCTCACAACTCTGCCAAGTTGAACATATCAGCACACAAAAAAAACCCTTCACTGTGTTTCATTAAGCAGAAAACATCCATTGATCGTTATGTCCGCATTTTCCCCCGAAAGCACGTAGGCAAGAGTTACGTTCCTTTCTAGACATGCTCGACACCTTATCCTCGTAGATATTTTCTCTACGCGATCGTCTTTTCACAAGCCATAGGACATGCCTCGCCTTCATTTTAATGCACAATTCTGTCAAGATTATTTTTATCAGATTGTTACAGTCCAATTTTCTGTCAAACTCAAACTAAGTGTCATTCTGTGTGACAACTTTTTAAAGCTGACATTTATAATGGATTTGTGGTCGATCGTACTTCACTTTTATTTCTATTTCGACTGAAGATGTTTACTGCATCCATTTCATTGAATATGTAATACATATTTTTTTTAGCATAAATGCATTTATCTAATAGAATGAATAAACCCTTGCATATTCCTAGCATGTAAAACTTGTCTGTCAGGCCCAATCGGTAAGAGAAATGCCTGCTGATCACTGGTTTGTGATTTCCAATTACGGAAGAGAAATGTTATTTTATACGTAAGTTCGTTTCAACTAGACGGGACCGACAAACAGTGAACAGTTACTCCCATTCATCTGGTGAGGATTGTTCTTGTTTTTATTTTATGGAAGAAAGCATAGTCGACTTCACACTTGGAATAGGGTTTGGCAATTGTTTGAGCTAATCAGTTGTCGATTAAATTGTTTAATGTAATGATTTTGACGAAAAAAGAAGGAATGGACTCCTTGCTTGATTCAGCAATTTCTATTCCAACTTTATCCGTAAATGGGTTCCAGTTTGCAATTCCATTGAAATTCAAAACCCAAGTCCAAAATGTCTATTAAAGTTCATTAAAGTATATAAACATTTTTTCTTCTCGTGAAATTTATTCTATTAGAAAAAGTATTATAAATCATTACTAATATTTTTTGTTACTTATTCTTTATCCTGATCTGCACTCTTAATTTACTCAATGCTGAGGGGAACCCAGCCTGAGTTTAGTTGTGATACAAAGAAACAACAATCAAGATGAAAGTATATATTAGCAAAAAATGATTCATTTGTCATGGAGAAAATCATTAACCTGTATAAATGTGTCGTAAATCTTTTTCCTTATGAAATTGTGTTAAAATGTAAGATTGATTTAGGACTTGGTTACAGAACGGATAATTAATTCACCCACAACCGTTTATATGAATGTATGGAATTGAATCTTTTTGTTTTTACTATGGGATTGCGTGGTGAGACGGCAAATGAAAAGTGTAAGTGATCAATATAGTATAGAATAATGATTGAAATAATCTTTCTCACGTTGTGTGATAGGCTTTAATTTATCATCGATGTTTACCAACATTCATTTTTCACCTTTTCTCTTACTTGATCACTTTTTTTCAATTCTAAGTTTCCTATCCTTTTTTGCTCTTTTTATCTGTCTTTCGTTTTTGCTCTGATTCAAAATGTATCTCCTTTTTCACATTTGCTTGTTTGGATTCATTCGATTTCTCTTTCTAGTTCTTCTTCAATTTCAATTTGAATGTCTAACTCCTGTTGTCTCCTCTCAGCAAAGGAACATTTTCTGATAGAAAATAGATTATTGGTGGGTCAGAAATGGCCTTGGGTTGTGCTTGTGAGGAGGTCAAATAGAATTTTATTAGAAACAAAGAAATAGAAAGAAAAAGCAGAAAGTGTTTCTCTGATGTACAGATGAATCCAAATGAAGTTAGAGGAGATAGAATAAGCAAAAACACAATTGACCATTGCCTTTTTTGTAACCATTATAATATTGCTATGTTTCCAATCATAGAAATATGACAGAGTGAAAGGATTCGTAGTTCACACTGCAAAGTAAAAGATACACAAGTTGCATCTAAATCAACTCAACAATAGCTATAAGTACTTGTATTAATTATGGCAGAGCAACCAGAGAGAAAAGCCACTTTTTAGTATTTAGCAAGCTTAATTCATTCAGTGTTCACTCCAGATGGGGGGGTCAAAGTCAGTACACAGGCATATCTTGTGCGATACTAGCTCATTAACCGTCACTCTATGGTAGGAGCCCTAATGTGAGAATTTGAATTCATCATCTGATATGGAGGCTAGGAAGAAAATCAGTTTGCTACTTATCTCTTAGCATAGTTCAAGTTCGTAGGTTGAACTTCGAGTAGCTATGGGTGTTGTGCCAACGCAATGATAAGGCCATATTGGTTTCTGGCCTATCTTTGTGTAGCAACTTTGAATTTACTCAATTATCCGGTCAGAGAAAAAGATAACAACAATAATAGAAGGTTTATATTCACAGTCATTAACAGCGATTCTATCCGATTGAAAGATAAGCAACTTGTCTAAAACCCATAAGCCGTAAAACGGCGTCCAGAGTCAGATTCCTACTTGCAATTCAGACTTCTTAAATTGGATTTCAAGATTCTTAACATACCAATGTAAAGTAATAAATTTCAGGGAGAGAGAGAGAGAGAGAGAGAGAGAGAGGGAGGGAGAGAGAGAGAGGGGGGGACTGACATGGAGATACGATCAATACAATTCATTATTATTTGGTTATGAAAAAAAGATAGACTCGTCATCAGTAGATTTTAAAGTTTTTGCTCTGTCGAGCATCGGATCTAGCAGATCAGCTAGCTTATCTTGATAGATAAGTGAGGGGACTGCATTGAAAACATGGAACATTGTATTCTACGTATTTTCTTGATTTCAATCTTCATAGACTTCATGACAAGAGACTGATTTGTTCATGGGAGTTCTTTCATATTTCTTGGACCTACTATTCTTGTCGTTTCTTTTTGTTTTTTGCTCAGAGCACAATCTTCATCGGAAAAGGTACCGCTTCGTCAAAAAACTGTCAGTGACTCACTTTCTCTGTCTGACATTTGTTAAATGATAGATATGATAGGGTAATATTCTCTGAGCATGAACGTTTTTGTATGACTACACGGAGATACGATTTTTGCTTAGTTAAAAAATTTACAATAGAAACTCTTTTTTCTCTTGAGTACTAGGGAAAGTCTTTTGATTAACGAAGAGAAAAATAAAGTAAAATAAAACAGATCGTCATGTAACGAAAAATATTCATCCAAATGATAGAAAAACACTGCTCCCCGTGCAACTGACTGAGTAAAATATCTAACAAGAACAAACTGAATATCTGCTATAGTCGTACGGATAATTTTTAATAAACTCCTAGCAAAACATAACAATAAAGTGATTAGAAATAATACCAACGAAGAAAGCACTGATGAACCAGATTGCAATTGTACAAACAAAAACAGATACCCTTTGCAAAACAAATGTCTCAAATCGAATATTATTTAGTAAACTGAAATGTCAACCAAAGTGAAACCCTTAGAAGTGAGACGTCATATAGGAATATCAAAAACACCCTTTAAACTAAGATTAAAAAACCACATATCATTTACATACGAAAAATATAAAGTTAGTGCATCATTGTCGACATATAATTAGAGACTAACTGATAGTGAATTCAAATGTACAGAAAAATGAGAAATATAAAAACAATTATATGCCAGAATATTGAAACCCCGTGTTACCTATGCCCAAATGAGAAATTGGAAATCCTCAAGTTTGCCAATAGAACAAGAAAAAAAAAACCAACAGAATTATCAAACAGAAAAAGTAGCGTTAAAATGCCGGCATCACTCAAAATTTCAATTAACAAATATATTTCAATAACCCACATATAAGTATACTAAAAATTAACGACCATACATATATTATTTACACAGGCACTTTAAAGAACAACCCAATCACCATGATTATCTTTTCAAATCTTTAATCATCCCAGAATTGTTTTGATCCTTTAAGACATACAAAATTGTTATATCCCTCAATGGACCAGCTTAGTCATGATGCTGAGAGTTATTCTTATCAGTAATACTGGTGTTTTAGGGTTACGCTTGCCCAATCGAACCGGGTGAGTATCAGTCAGGGCCTTTTTCTTGTGGGTCATCTTAATTTTTTTACCGTGTGAAAATATAAACACATACATATGTACACGCATGAGGAACCTACATACACATTCTCAAAAATATGCTCATGCATATACACATACACTTTTCTCCAAATGCTCACACATGCACAGACGTCTTATAAATGTTCTGTTGTGGCTTCCATTTTTAAAGAAGAAAGATTAATTAAATGAACCCCTCAAGCCGTAATAAAATTACGCCATTACTTGAAATACTATTCAGAATAAAAAGCTGTGCGAGTCAATACTTAAAACAAATCGTAGCTATTTAATAAACTTACTGTAGCACAGGGCCTCGGTAACTGGGCACACATTGAGTAACGAACTCAGTTGAAATGCGTTATAAAACTGGCTTGTTGACACGAGATACAATATAAACTATGTATCAATTCAAATTCTTTTTTTCCCTTTTTTGAGATAAACTATTGATAGAATTGCAAATGTAATAGGCATGAAAGACTTGAGTTACGGAGGCTTTGATGCTCTAACTGTAGAGAAGAATAGAGTTATTTGTACATATGCTTGCATTAATTTTGTTGTGCCTACATTCGGCCGACAAAAGCCCTAAATTAGTGTCATAAGATTAAAAGTTGGCAACAGCTTAACTGAACAAAGCAGAGATCCGTTCCCTCTTGGACTCTTGTGAAAACAAGAGTTTCATGGCATTTTAAGATGTGTTCGGGTTATGCAAATAAATTAACAATATACAATTTTATTTCTAAGTACTATGCAAACCTGGTTGGAATCCTGTGCAATTTCTCTTTTGCCCAGAAGCATGTCATTTTCAGGGATTAACAATCATTCACAGTAAAAAGTTATCAACTGAGTGATTTTATCAATCATGTTAGCATTACATCATTTTCTTCATAATTGTTCAAATTCTAGACCCGAATGACAGGTGCCATCTTCAAGTCATATATTTACTCAAGAAATATACATTCGTTCATTTGGATAATTAGATTTAAGAATATTTCGCTAGATAAAAAAGAACAGTTTTTTTCTTATATCCATCGATTTTCATGAGTGCAGTTTCTGTTGAAAGTATCAATTTTTGAAAGTTGGCAACCAGACCGCTATTCCGGCTTCTATTTAAGTAAAATGTATGACTTTCCAGAAATCATTTATGTGTGCATAGAATCTCCAGCAGTCACGTACACGTACTAGCCCTTACACGTGTAGCGCATTACATTCTTTTAAAGACTTTTTATCTTCATATTCTCACACTTGTTTTTAATTTTGATGAAAAACTTTCTTGAAGAACGAAACCACGATATTTTTAACTAAATGAGAGAAAATTTCAGTAAGAAATTTTGCATGTGAGTATTCATTCGTAGTGGATATGGGTGCCTTTACGTGGGTGCGTTTTGTGTATCTTCTCCTATTTGTTAAAGTTTGTGACCACGTTGTTCTTCTTCCAAACCTTTGTTTTCACTTTTAGGCGTCGAAAGTGAGGGGAGCTTTTTAAAAAAAAGATTAAGATCGAGGATGAGCTTTTATTTTTCCTTTCTTTTGGTCAAAATAGAGAGAGAGAGAGAGAGAGAGAGAGAGAGAGAGAGAGAGAGAGAGAGAGAGAGAGAGAGAGAGAGAGAGAGAGAGCCTTCTTTAAACTTTAAAGAAATACAATCAAAGGGGAACTTTTTCATTTTCAGTTGTCATTATTGAAGGAAACGTTTATTTACTTCAGTGGGTCAAATTCGAAGGAAAACTTTGAGGGAGGATTTCTTTTTACTCGTAGAGTCGAAATCAAGGGAGAAATTTTTAAAAAATTTTACAAATCATAATTGAGAGGGTATTTTTTTCCACTTTTAGAGATCAAAAGCAAGAAGAACCTTTTTTCCATTTTAAGGAATCAAAATCGAGGGTGGAGGATTCTTCTACTTTTAGAGTTGAAAATTGGAGTGGTGTAAAATTTTTCTCTTTCAGAGGTCGAAATCGAGATTGGACTTTTTTTTTCAATTTAGAGGTCAAAATATAAGCATAAAAAACTTTTTTTCTTTACTTTTAGGGGACAGAAACGAAGGGGTAATTTTTCGCCGTTTCTGGGGTTAAAAAAGTGGGCGAATTTTTTTGAAAAATTCTTTTGAAAAAAATATACTTAGGGAGACGTATTCACCGTATGTCCTTTTTTTACAAAGGAGATTTTATTAATTAAAAAATATCGATACAAATACAGGATGCCTTTTTTTCACTTTTAGTCACCCAAATGCAAGATATTTGGGCCACTTTTCGCATGAAAGGGTAAATAAAAAGGGAGTTATTTATGCCACAAATTAGGAATAGTAAAAAAATGCGAAAATATCTTATTGATATTAAAATCATGAAGTTAGAAACATTAAAAGATGACATGTTCAAAATGAAGACCAAAATGACTAAGGTTTTGAAAAGCATTCATTCAGTCTGGATTCAAAATGTTAAGATTTTACGTAAACATTCAGAATGGAGTTTTTTCTTCAATGCAGATGTTCTTGGGAAGAAGCTACCCGAGTGGAACCTGTGGCAAGTCCTTGATAAATCTATAAAGTATGGGGGTGCCTTAATTTTAGACCGGATTTTAAGTGAAAATTCCTGGACAGGAGAGGCTAGGGGATGTAGTTCGTCTGAAAACTTTACATGGAAGCAAAAGTAAACAAGTGGCAGATGATGAGACAGGAATCAGAGTGCGAAAAAAAAACCTCATCACTCATGACACGCATTCATTAAGAGATAATCCCGTAACATTTTCCCGAGATACGCAAAGATAAGAGCAATCAAACTGACAAACAGAACAAGCAAATTAAAGATTAGAACTTGTGAATTAGAGAATAGAACGAATGAATTAAAAAATAATGCAAGCAAATTGAAAAATGCAATGATCAAATTAAAGACAACAAGAAAGCTAAACATTCACTTTTCCAAACGCTGCGAATGTTGATATTTTGAGTTGAATTAGTTGAAACTTGTCTCTTAATAAAATTCACAGGCCTTTTGTAGTTAGTCCCCACAAAAAGCTAACGTCCATGATTTTTAATTACGTCTCCCCCGATTAAATTGAATTTCTTTTCCGCTGAAAAGGACCCCAAATGGTGGGCCTATATCGTTGGTCCCCGATACGAACACCAAACCCTACGCCAAATTATCAACTCCTTACCCTCGGACGGGGGCTTAGATAACAAATCTAGCATACATATTCTTATTGGTGATGAAAACTTTGGTTTGGTGGGAGTTACGAGAAATCCCTAAAATATCAATATATTGTTATTTTTCTTTTTAAAAACTTTTAACAGCATTAGCTTCTTCTTCGGGTAATGCTGCAAGAAGCCTGATAACTTGACTTTATGGAACTTAACTAAAAGATATCTCCTTTCTTTCGAACAGTCAGTCTTGTGATCAGGAACCCAATCAAAAAGCGATATGGATTAAATTTTATTATGGGTTAAAGCTAGAAAAAGTGTTTTTAGTCCGAAGACTAACGATAAAGATCCATCATTTTGGTTCTTTTTCTGCGAGAAAAAAGCAATTTGATTTGTGGGTTGGGGTCATACTTTAAAAATTATGGGCATTTGCTTTTGTAGGGGACTTTGCTTGGTCTAATTTTTAAGTAGCTCGAAGAAAGGCATTGCTTGAGTCAAAAAATTAAATTTTCTGTGATTACGCTTCGTATTGCTACAATACTTACCTTTAAAGAGGGGAAATATTACCGTGTAGCGATTTGAGAGGAGTGATGATTAACAAGTGATCTCTATTAATCCATTTGAATACTACACCCTAAGAGGCATATTGAATAAATTAATCCTATTTAAATGTTTCAAGTCTTCAAACCTGCAACAATTTATGGAGCTGGATTTAGCTCCCAGGATGATAACTGAAGTCACGAATTAAATCTAGACAAATGTAGTGCATATATTAGCAAGGCTTGTTGCACTGTCAAACATTTAACCTCTTATCTGGACACGAAACGAAAGTTTCCCCACTCCCCCGTAAAAAAGATTTACCTTCAGTTGTTGTGTCTTCAAAGCTATTGTCATCAAACTGAACCACCATAGCCATCAATGATGGCAAAGAGATCTCATTATGTGCTTGTTTGGGTATTCCATAGTATTTTGTCTAGACTCAACAAGTCCCCTTCTAAAAATCATTTTTTTCATTTTTAGAAGAAAACGCCCTTTTTTACCGTTTGGGCCTTATTTTGACAGGTTTACAAATAACAACATTCTCCAGAATTTAAATATATCTAGATTTTTTTTTACTCCATTTTAGATCTTTTTCAGCGGAAAATACCAGTGATATCTTGAATAGGGCGAGTTTGTTAATATTTAATAACGTTGGATTTACAAGTGCTAAAGTAGACACACGAATGAAATAAACCTTTGATACATGGTTTCTTCTCAGAGATGTAATTAAAAAAAAAACAGCTTTTTGGATTGGGTACTTGTAGGCAAACATGAACTCTTGTTCAGAAGCGTACCCGATGATCTTATTCAGGGAGGTTTTGGCGTCCGATTTGCAAACAAATTGGGCATATAGCTCTCTAATTTGTAGACAAAGCAGGTGGGTGTCTGTGCCTTTTTTCCAACCGCATCCGATACTTGTTCAATGCCAGAAACGTTAATATAGTCTTCATACTCATGATATCTCTATTCGGTTTTGTTAAATTTGGCTTCACAGTGATTTTATTATTTTTGTTGTGTGCTCCTCCAAAACAACAAAATTAAATTGTAAATATGACATTCCATAAAGAAAAAATAAAAATCTAATCGTTGTAAAACTCGATAAAAGGCAATCACAGATATTGCAGACAGATTAAAGTAGTTAAATAGGATTAAATAAAGTTGTAAAATATAAATAAGACGAGATATTATATTCTATCAATGGCTTTTCTGGTCATCTTGCTCAATGAAAGTCTCATCTTTTTATTGATATCTAGATCGGAGGGAGGTTTTTGTTCTTAATTTTGAAAAGAAAGCGATGATATACCCCCTCCCCCCATTCATCTTTGTTTCTTCTCTAAACTTCCCGTATTTCTTAGTTTTCTACCGTAGACTTGTCTATCTTTCTCTGGTAGAAAGCAAAACAGTTTATGTTGTCACGATTTTGGAATCTCTACGGTTCCAATTAAGTGGAATTGTTGGTATAAACATGGATTGTAAAGGACAAAATTAACCCTTGGTGCTCCATCAGGAATGGTCCGTGTAGGATTTGTCACAACTCAACGATTTCATGCAGAAGCATCAACTGCTGTGAAAACTAAAATCGCTGATAGATTTGATTACAGAACAGCTTTGTATAGGATTAATAATATGGAAGGCTTTAAAAAGAAATGTAATCCTTTAATGCAACAGACTTAACAAGGTTATTCACCATAAAATTGGAAAAGTCATGAAGGAAGCAACATTCAATTTAGATTAAAAAATCAGACAAGAAAGTAAAACTTATTTAAAATATTTTCAGACAAGAATCTAGAAAAAGACTAATGTCATTCTTAAATATACTTTTGTATAATTTGTCCGCTGTTTCATCAGAGTTTAATACCGAATTTCGAGAGAAAGATTTATTTCACATCATCAAAATATAATCAAAATCTACAAATGTAATTATTTGTAAATTTTAAAAGAAGCAAAATCATAATCCGTCCTGAATAAATTGTAAGATACAGAAAGTTATCTGCAGATATGTAAGAGTACACATATTTCTCCTATGTGCATGATCTCTTTCAGACCGTCATAGTTCTGGGTATTACAGATCAGATCAATGCTACCTTATCGAGTAAGTTTTCTATAAATCTTCAGTAGAACTTGATTCTGAGATTCTTACATTGTAAAATTCAATGACATTCATACACATTGATTCTTTCAATTTTTGTAAGCTAAAAGTAAATTAATCTATAACATGAATTTTCTTATAAAATTTATTGTATAAAAACAGGAATAAAATAAAGATCAGCATCACTCAATATAATCAAGTGGAGATTATTATCATCCTGTGAGACAAAGTTGAGATCGTCACCATTAAGTATTTGAATTAAGAATAAGCAAAAAACAAGAAAAGTTTTCCAACAATTTATTGATCTCCATCTATTCTTTAAAACTTCATGGGGGTTGCACCATTCTCAATAAGTGACCTGCACGTGTCTGTCCGGGAGTGTAGTCAAGATCTATTTGAATGTTGTATTAACCTAACCTTACCAAGTAAAGTTTAGCACAACCCAGGTGAATCAAATGCAGACAGGTCAGTGCAATTACTTAATGGAAACAGTCAGATAACATACGTATTTTGGCAGCAGGTTTAGTTAAGGGTGATTGAAAATTGGAAAAATAGGTGATCAACAAATAGGTTTTGCATTTTGTTGGGTTGTGATCACCCGAAGTTCCGATTAAAAAAAACCACAGTGTGAACAGTAGGAGACAAATTCAGCATAAAACAGCATTGTAATTGGAAATCCTTGTTTTTTTTGCACAGTGAAACCATCAATCTGTCTCGTCTTTGAGTAGAAACCCTCTTTCGTCAAAACTTTCCAACGCGTTGGGGGAGGTGAATTTTCATTATTTCTCAGTTTCTTGTTAATGTTACAGATCAATGAATTACTTCGCTGACATGTTAAAACATTTTTGCAATGTCATCGCAATAAATTTCCAGTTGGACACTTTTCTTTGAGCCTAAATCTTTACCTGATCCCATGATGACGATATTGGACAAGCACGCATGGTAATCACGGCTCCATGAATGTTTGGATTTTATATTATGTCTTATAACAAATGAGGTTAAATGTAAACACGATAGGAAATAGGAAGTGTTAAAATTGCAAGCTAGTTCATCAGAGTTCAGCTACTATACTGAGGAAGTTTGCTTAAGGTCAACCAAAGGTCACATGAGGTCAACAATGATTCAAATTCTCCTTGTACAGAATACTAAAATACAGAATCTCAAATGCTCAAGAAAATACATTTCTTCAAAATAGGATTTAAAAATGAAATTAGTTGGATTTGAAAAAAGTACACAATAATTTTGACAATTCTGTATGTAAGTAACAAACTATGAATATTTGAGGATAACGATATAAACTGTCTTCTGTCTTGGCAACTGATTTCAATGAGTAAAAAAGAAAGTAGTGGAATGTGTGTGTGTTTGTTTATTGCATTTTGTATGATGCATTCGCCCTTCATCAGTCGAAACAAACATTTTAGTCACGTATTGCATTACAAATTATTTAATAGATGTGTTTTCTTTAATTAAATTCTTATACACACACGAGCATGCATATATAACTGCAAGCCTCTTTCTACACACACACACACACATACACACATATACATATACATACACAAACTAGCTTATGTTTCTGCCCTCTTTGGGCCACATCAGGCGAATCAGCTCGCAGAAACATGAGCTAGTTTGTGTAGCGAATCCACAATCAACTATATATATATATATATATATATATATATATATATATATATATATATATATATATATATATATATATATATAAACTCGGTACATGACTCTATTAAGTTTGACTTCACGACATCCACTGACTCCATAGCCTTCTTAGACACCTGCATATACATAGATGACAACAGAAACCTCCAAACTACCCTCTACACTAAACCCACGGATACCCACAATTACCTCCACTCTAAATCAGCCCATCCCCAACACTTAAAAAGAAGCCTACCATTTTCACAAGCCCTTAGAATTAGAAGAATCTGCTCTACTAATAGTGAACTTAACAGACAATCCCGAGTCTGTCTCACTCTCAACAGTACACATTATATATATATATATATATATATATATATATATATATATATATATATATATATATATATATTTCTCTACCCACGCACACGCACACTCACACACGCATACATATTTATAAATATTACTTCTTTATAATAAGAGTAGTGTAGTTTTAATTTCAAACGTAATGTATATTTAATGAAGAAAGTTCAATGTATTAGAAAATCAAAACAGAACAATATCTGATAAGAGAGAAAGACTCTGCACGAGTTTCATGGTTGATGGTTGATCCATTTTTCAATTCATCGCCATTCAGTAGAAATGGAAATAAGCAGAAAAAAAGATCCGTACTGTTCATAATATGGATTGACACGCT